>OZ024833.1:67308711-67932028 GCA_964016985.1 Anodontia alba | reverse complement strand
AGTTTGTTCAAGCTGCCATGATTCGTCGAAAAAAAAATGGCCGTTAGAGGGTAGCGCTTTATAGCTGTATAAAACACTTTAAAAATCTTTTTGTCAGAAACCGCTGGACCAATTTCAATATAACTTGGCAGAAATGTTCCTTTGGTGACCCTCTTTCAAGATTTAGTTCAAGTTGTCATGATGTGTTAAAATGAAGAAAAAAAAAACATGGCTGCTGGGGGAGGGGGTGGGGGTGCAGGTCTATAAAATTTAAAGCAGTAAACTTGGCTGAAACTTCAACAGTAAGTATGCAAATCTGTTTTCTCAGGTGAGCGATATAGGACCATTATGGTCCTCTTGTTTTTTTTTTGTTTGTTTTTTTTCAATTTAGGATAATGGTCAGCAATGACTGCAAACTTTGTGAAGTATGGAGAAGGCTGGAAACATTGTGAATATTCTAAAAACATTTATGACTGTGAGGAAACATGATATTCCATATCACAAAACACATAAAATAAGGTCCAAGGATGTATTGTCAAACACGAAATTAACAATTAAATTTTCCCCTGAAATCACCTTATTTTATTATGCGGATAACTCGAATTCTATTTGCGGAAAAATGCAAAGATTTATATCATAGTAATGCATACAAGATGCAGCAGGGGAAAGGTAGGTAAAAAATTCAAGATTTTAATAATAAGCCCGATAGAGGTTAAAGTGTTAGAAACAAATCAAAATAGTTCAAGAATTTACCTAAAAAAAAACCCCGCCTGTTTTATTTTGCGAATTACTCCATTTCTATTTATACAAACCATAAGTTCTCTCATTTAATGAAAACTGCAACATCTTCTTGCATATACAAAACATTTATGGGATACAATCCTGAAGAAGTGCGACCTATGTTTCTTACGTTTCTTACGTTGTCGAAGTCATTCAGGCCCGGAGACCTCTGTTCACGCATTCTGGTGGGTTGGTCTAAATCTGGTTCTGTCGCCCGGGGTGTAACACCATCGACTGAATTTATATGGGTGCCCTATCCAACACTTATTCAATCTTGATTTAAAGCTATTTAGAGAGAGTGCGTTAGAGACATCAGCTTATAAGTCATTCCAGCTGTCCACAGTCCAGTTACTGAATAAGTACTGCCTAGTTCTTAATCGGTGTCTCCTCTTGAAAACCTTCTGCAAATGACCTCTTGTTAAAGGATATGTCATTACGAAAACATGTCTATTCAAATATACTGAACATTTTAACCACAAAAAAATGAAAAATTTCAGATAAAAATCGAATATTTCTCATACTTCTGGTCAAAACATAGATTGTGGGTACTCGTTAGAACCGCCTCGGTGAGGCGGTTCTAACGAGTACCCACAATCTATGTTTTTGGGCAGAAATAAGAAAAATAATGTATACCCCTGTAAACCCCAGTTTTACTATATAAAAGTGGGGTTTAAGGGGGTCAATATTATATAGGTATGTTTTCGTGATGGTGAACAGTGAATCCTTATCTATATTGTCTATATTGTTAATTATCTTGTATACCTGAATCATATCGGCTCTCTCACGTCGATACTCTAGCATTGGAGAACCCAGGGCTTTCAAGCGCTCAGGATATGATAAGTGTTTCAAACCACTGAAAAGTCCAGTCACTCGTCTTTGAATATTCTCAGTTAGAATAATGTCCTTTTTGAATATAGGTGACCATATTGATGTTGCGTACCCTACGCGCAGACGAATAAGAGATTTATATAAGTTGAGAAACATTTCACGATCCGTATATGTGAAGGTTCGGAAAATAAGCCCTAGCATTTAGTTAGCTTTTGTCACTTTACTACTAATTCCCCAAACTTCATGTTGCTGTCAAATATGACACCTAGGTCTTTCTCCTGGTCCACCTTTTCCACCATTATTTGCCCATCTGTTGTCTCCATTGTATATTCTGTTTTTGTAAATTTATTTCCAGTATGTAAATGGTGGCATTTTTTAAAATAAGAGAACACGTCCCACAAATCAGCCCAAATAACCGAATTGTTTAAACTAACCTGTATTCTATTCACATGCTCGCTGGCCTTAACTCGTCCTATCAACTTAGAATCATCAGCATACAGCCTCGTGACAACTTGTATAACTTCCGTTAAGTCGTTGATGAAAATAACAAAAAGGATCGTACCCAAGGTATACCAGATGTTACTTTCTTGAGGTTAGAATAGCATCCGTTAACAGGAACTCTCTGAATTCTGTTATTCAGAAAGTCTTTTATCTAACTATATATCTAACTATATATCTTGCCTCGTATTCCATATGCCCAGAGTGTTTTCATAAGGCGCCTGTGTGGAATCCTATCGAAAAACCTTTCAAAAGTCCAGATAAATAATGTCAATGTCATATCCTTGTTCGATTGCATCTGTGATTTCATCAAGAGTCTCTAAAAGTTGCGTTACACATGACTTTCTTGGTATAAATCCATGTTGGAAGGGACTGAAAAAAATTGTTCCTTATCATGTGACCTAGTAATTTATCACGAATTAGTCTTACCATAAAATTTACATACTACTGACGTTAAGCTTACCGGCCTGTAATTCTCTGGATTTGTCTTCTCTCCACTTTTATGAATGGCTGTTATGTTTGCTTGCTTCCATATTTCTGGCAATTTAAACTCGTTCAAAGATTTTGTGAATATATGTTTCAGAGGCTGGATTAGTTGGTCAGAACATTCCTTAATGAGATTTGGATGTAAATTATCTGGCCCTTGGGACTTCGATGGCTTTAGTTTTGAGATAGCTTTCTTAACCCTTAAAGCGCCAATCACAACAATTGTCGTCTGATCTGGATCCACACTGTTTGCCGGTATGCAAAAATAGGTTTGAAAAGTTTGCAAGAATATTCAGCAGACGACATAAACAGAACACATTTTCAGATGCAGTTTTTCTTGGCGCTTTAAGGGTTAATATTTTCCGTTTTTATTTCAATTGTTGATAGTGCACTTGCAAAATTTCTATCACGGAGTTCTGGTAATGGCCCTGGTCCTTCGGTTTCAAAAAACACTCGCAAAGTATTTAACAATTTTACTTTTTCTGTATTGTCATTGGTAAGGGTCCCAGAAGGTTGTTTTAGCTGATTCATTGTAGTCTTTGTTTATTGCTTTGATCTAACATAATTCCACAATAACTTTGGATCTGATTTTATTTTGGAAACAAGATCCCTCTCATATTCATATTTGCATTTTCTCATTTCTGTTGTGACTTGGTTTCTCGCCTGTTTATATGTAACATAATACCGCCCTGTTTATTGGTATTTTTTCCCATTTTGTTTGCTTCCTCTTTATGGCTTCCAGACATCGATGATAAACGTATAGATTTTTCTTGCCCTGCCCCGATGAGATCTTACTCACTGGTACGTATTTCTCAACTTATCTGGTAATTTTCTCTGTACGGACCTCCTATGAGTTGGCCAAGTCAAGCCCATCAAAACCCGAGTCCCAATTCATTTCTGCTCAGTCTGTAGCCATTCCAGGATAATCTCTCTTGAAAAGGTTATGTTTCTTCAAAGAGTGCCTATTTACTTCTATATAACAGTTAAAAACAAAACTTAGCTGCAAATGATCACTTTTTCCCAAACCAGGCATACAGTTTATATTTGTAACCACATTGTCCTCATATGTCAGCACTAAATCAAAATCTAAAACTGAAGGATTTTCCCCGTCACTAAGACGTATTGGTTCAGTAAATACTGTGTAATATGCTGATATAAATAGCAATCTCAGATATTAGTAAATGTTAGTTATTTCTGCGCTTTACCGTTTCTAATAAATTGGAAAGTTTCTGATTATTCTCTAACGTACTGGTTTGACTTCGGTAGATACATCCTCCTGAAGCTTATCATGGTTCTTTAGACTTAACTGACACCAAACTGAATCATTAAAATCACCATTAAATGTAACTTTTATGCTGAAAACCTTTTTCTTACATATACAGCACATCCACGCCAAAAGGATAAGTTTGATGTAAAGATATCAAAACCTATATTGTAATTCTGTTCGTCCGGTTGAAAAAGGAAGCTCTTCGGTAATATTTCGGTTACTGCTTTTATGTCTACACTGTTCTGTGCACAATAGTTAGTCAGTTCTACCAACTTAGTTTGGGACAGGCAGTTTGAGTTTGTAGATAAAACTTTAATAAAACTATTTTTATATACATTGCCGCTAAATTGTTCATTACTACAGTTTGTGTATTTACACTATTTGCCCTACGTTAAAAGATCTCCCGCTGCCTGTGAGAGAATGCCCTGAGAGATCAATAATAATAATATAATAATAATAATAACATCTTGTATTGCTTCATCATGCATGACGGTGGTATCATTATATGGGTCTCCTTGGTTCTGTTCTGCAGACTGCAAACTGCAGACTTTTCTTCAAAAGTGTCCTTCCTTAACATACAGGTTCCCTCTGATAATTGCACTCGTTTGTCCATACCACATACAGCTACTGACGTAGCATTACTTGCCCAAAAGAGAAGACGTCAAACGAAGTTTATACATGTATGACAGTTAATTATTTACTAATTAAGAAAGATTTCCAAACTTACGTTGAAATGTGTGACAAAGACATTTTATTTTGTTTCCGCCTGTTATACATGTACCCATTGAAATCTTGTCACCAAAAGTGACCAAGTGCACTTAGAAAACTGCAACTTGGGGTGGATCTAGCATGTACATTTATTGAGTGCTGCTTGTTAAGCTTTTCAAGTCGCAGGGAATAATGCTTTGGGTCTCAAAGCTTCAATTACATTCAAACAGTGACAAATACGCGACTTCGCCAACCAGTAGAACAACACATGCTTCTGACACTAGAAAAATGACCATTGGCTTTTGTTCAGCTAGATCCGTGATTGTCGATCATCAACTAAAAAGGTAAGAGAAAAGTCCAGGGAGTGCCACAATCACAAACCGCAGCCCTTCCCACATCCCAAGAGGAAGAGGAAACCGACAAATCTAAACCTGCACAAACCGAACAAACGTACGAAAAGCACTAAGATTAGCTCTCTCTTCCCCAAGCGAGGTAATCACAATACTAAAAGGACTGAAAAACACAAGAACAAAATGACACACGGAAAGACATACAGCAAATCGCCTCGTAGAATAAACCACAAAGCAACAAGAAGTAAACTAACACCGGGACCACCGCCTTAGAACGGTCGGTAGAGCAAACCACCGGGGGGTTTAAAGCACTTTTACAGCTAGCCAACTTCACCCTGGGTCCCGATGCCACTCTTTATCATACCAAGTAAAACAGAAAGCAAAATGGGCAGCTATTGAAGGTGACCAAAATGCTAGCATCACAAAACAAACTAGTAAAACAGAAAGTGCAGATGTGGCCAGATCTCCTTAAAACAGAAATATACGCAAAAGTACCTTCAGGGCAGCTGAATGATTGACCAGTAAATTTGCAATCCGAAAGTAGGTATTTCCCAGTGCCGGAAGTACTGATTTTATGTACGTCATAGTTTTTATTTACGCCATCCAATCAAAAATGTATGCGGCATATAACTGATATTTAAATATCGAGATATTAAGTCAACTTTTTCTGCTTTTATGTCGACTTAAAATGTATGACCTGAATTTATATCGACTTCAGTTCATAATGGTTATCGCGATTGCAGGTTGTTATACTGTCCAGAAGTGTCCAGAATTCCCCCCAGTGTTTTAGGAGGAGACAGTGTGACGGACAGATGGACGTTGTAAACAACTTTGCGATTGCAATAAGACTGGCGCAGCTTGTGCGACTTTGGTCTAAAAATAAATTTTCATGACAACGAAAACTTATCTCAAAACGCTTACTGGCAAATCATGATATGTAAAGAACCGGGTCTAGATAATAAAAAATAAGAGAAAATAAGTCATCATACAATGTTTACACGCTTTGTTTTCTTGAGGGCAGCTTAGAGCAATATTACGACCTGTGGGCGCGATAACAATTATCAACGGAAGTCGATATAGCATCAAGTAATACATTGTAAGTCGACATAAAAGCAGAAGTCGACTTAGTATCTCAATATTTAGATGTCAGTTATATGCCACCTTCGGCCTCGGTGGCTCAGTTGGATGCGCCGTCCGACTGGAGACCAGGAGGTCGCGGGTTCAACTTCCGCCGAGGTCGGCAACATTCTTTCGTGGAGATTGATCATGAAATATTTTCTACGGTCATTCTCTCCCTTCCGCTGATTCAAGAAGGGCAGTTGTCAGTTTCTGGCGAAAGAATGTGCACAATACTGGTTAACCGCTTAGAGGACTAAGCCTGCCCAGTAAACGTGTGGTTAAGTAAACTGACCGCGCTCGACATGACCCCATTGGGTTGACTGGGCCGTAAAACCTCAACACAAACAAATATATGCCACCTTAAAAATGCTTTCACCGGCACTGGCAAACACCCACTTCCGGAATGCAAATTTAATGAGAGATAGCAGTAGTTTTTCCGTTGTCTCCCTTGATAGGTAAAGTGCAAGGTAGACCAAATACTAACTGGGTCTTTCTAATTGGAATTCTTTGTTTTTATCATAGATCCCCAGTGGAATTTAACTCACTTCTAACTTTAAAATATTCTGTTTCCATATGAAAGATTCATTAACATTATATCAGAGGAATCCAGTTGATTGGACCTAGTTGTTTACAGAAAGTACTCAGGGGAGTTAACTGACTGCTATCTCCCATTGTGGGCAGAGTGTAAGTGCGGGCTTGTTGGAACTGTTTTTTTTTTTGTTTTTTTTTGTTGTTTTTTTTATCTCCATTATATAAATTGCTAAGCTGTTCTGGCTAAATTGTGGTTCTTTGCCGTGCGGTGAAGATTTTCGAACCCAAAAATTTCTCCGTAAATGACATACTTTGTACGTCACTAGATGGATCTGTATCATCCAGACGCTCTATTACGGGGAAAGATGATGGCCTGCACAATATTTCGGCTTCAAGGGAGATAAGTAAAAAAAGTGAGTTGTCTCTCTTGCATGCAACATGCCTACTGGTCCTCATCTTCATTCCCACCAAGTTTGAAAGTAATCCACTGAAGAATAAAGGTAGCATATCACTTTAAGAGGTTAACCAAAAGGTAAAGTTTGGACAACTTCAGGGAGATAAGTACAGGGGTCCGAGGGGAATGTAAGAGTTGACTCTCTTACACACATCATCTCTTCTTATCTATGCCTCTACCAAATATTATCAACATATTTCAAACCATTAAGAAGTTATGGCATGCACAAGAATTTGGCTTTGAAATTGGTTCAAGGATATAAACTAGAAAAAGTAGAGAGCAAGAGTTGTCTTTCTTGCATTCAACAGTCCTACTTGACCTGTTTGATGTCACTACCAAATGTTATCAAATATCTTAAATGGTATGGGGGGGGGGGGGGGGGGAGGGGGGAGTTATGGCCAGTACAAGGTTTCGGCTTCAGGGGAGATAAATACATGAAGAAAGTGAAGGTCGTCTCTCTTGCATGCGGCATGCCTACTGGTACTCCTCTTTATCCCTACAAATAAAAAAGCAATCCACTGAAGAATAAAGGTAACATATCACTTAAAAAAAAAAAAAAGGCTAACCAAAAGGTAAACCTAGGATGACTTCATGGAGAAATAAGTATAACAAAGAAAGTGAGAGATGTCTCTCTTGCATGCGACACACCCACTAGTCCACCTCTTCATCTCTACCAAATATGAAAGCAATCCACCAAAAAATAAAGGTAACATCACTTTGAGCAAAAAGGTAAACCTGGCATGGTGCCCGCTGCAGGACACCTGCCGGACTCTCTATTTTAAAGAATGTCTACCAAATATGAAAGCAATCCACCAAAAAATAAAGATTTTTAAAAACGTCCAACTAGGGTATCTAGGGAAAAAAAGGGTTTTAAGATCTCTTAATTTCTAAATCTTTGTATGGATTCACTGTTTATTTGGCATATTAATAGATATTGGTCAAAAATTTTATTCGGCACTATCCCCACCCCTGTGAATGACCTAGAGGTCAAGATCATAGACAGAAATTTATGTTAAAGTTTTGTGTCAAAGTTTTTAAGATCTCTTAATATCTAAAACCTTTCATGTGTTAAGTCTAGTGTGGATCGACTATCTACTTAATATTTGGCATGATTTTAGATATTGATCCAAAATTTCATTCAGCACTATCCCCACTACTGTTTATAACCTAGAGGGCAAGGTCACGGACTTAAAAGTTTCAAAGCTTTAAAGATCTTTTAGTTTTTAAAGCTGTGCATGTATTTACATTATATTTTGCATGATTATAGATATTGGTCCAAAATTTTATTCAGCACTATCTCCAGCCTGTGACTTAGAGGTCAAGGTCATAGATTTAGAAATTTCATCTTTAAATTTTACCTCAAAGTTCTAAAGGTCTTGTATTTTCTCAGCTAGTTTTCAAATCATACTATTCATTTAGTTTATATTTGGTATACAGATAGCTGTGGAAGATGTTCTTCATCCATTATTTTATATCCAGTATAATGTCTCCACAAGCAAACCACCCCCACCTCTACACCCCTCCACACACACACACACACACACACACACACACACACACACACACACACACACACACCTCTGCCACCACAACTATGATCTGGGCCTGGTTGTTCAAAGCTAACGACGTCGTTAGTTAACGATTCGTTACAATTTACATCGAGTGATACGCAAATATTCTGAAATTTTTTGCTGAAAAAATGTGAGTAGCTACTCACATTTTTTCAGCAAGAAATTTCAGAAAATTGTATATTGAATCCGCTAAAATAGTTAACGAAATGGCCCTTAACGAGCTCGTTAAGCTAACGACGCTTTGAACAACTGGGCCCTGGATTTTAAGGTCAAAGTCTAATTTTTTTTATTTGATTGACAAGCCAAGGACTCATGAGTTTACCTAGTGTACTTGTTGAAACTTTACATACATGTAGCTTAAGATGACATGTTGTTTTTTTTTTTCAAACAAAGTGTTACGATATATGCATCATTTCTTCACTAAAACATATGTTGTGGGTACTCCTTAGAAGAACTTCTAAGAGATGGTTCTATTCAGTATGCATGTCATATATCGAGGGTTGATCGCAAGACTAAAGCAAGTCAGATTGTTGTTTTTCTCAGTACTTAATCTCCTCACCATGAAGGCATTATGAAGATCACAACACTTCTTTCTGTAAACAATGGAAATTTAGGTGCCATTGTTTGTATTACAAAGGGGCCAAAGTTGCCCCTAAACAAGGGTTTCAAAAATATGTTTGAGTTACAACAGTCGTGCGCTCAATCCTCGGTATGTGTGTGGGGAGTGGTAGGAGATTTGGATAAATATGATAAATTTGGGATACCATATTAACCCTAAATATTCACACCCCTCACTTCTAACTTTATACTTCTCTTCAACATTTTCTGTGTATTCCCTGATCACAAATGGCATTCTTATTTGTGTTGAGCTTAACAGCCCAGTCAACCCTGTGGGGTCTGTCGAGCATGATCAAATTACCTAACCATACATTTACAGGACAGGCTTAGTCCTCGATGCAGTTAACTAGTATTGCATGTGCACATTCTTTCACCAGAAACTGACAACTGCCCTTCTTAAATCAGCGGGAGAGAATGACAGTTAAATATATTTCATGATCAATCTCCAGGAAAGAATGTTGCCGACCCTGCGGGGGTTGAATCTGCAACCTCCTGATCACTAGTTGGATGCACAGCAAAAGACCGCATTCTGCGGCATCTGATCTGGGTCTTCATTGTTTGCTCAGGCTTGTCTTTCCAAGTACATAGAGTAAGTTCTCTAATTTAATGAAATCAAACACACTCAGAAATCATCCTAGATCCGACCCTGTATTCCTTATCTTGGGCTATGTCAGTAAGTTAAAACCATAGCTTCAAATAAGGCCCTTTTGGGGTCAGTTGTCTACAATCCAGCCATAGTATACAAAAGCCAAAATTACCTTAACCCTTAAACTGCCAATCACAACAATTGTCATCTGCTTTGTCTTCTGCCGGTTACTTTAAAAGTCATTATCGCAAACAGTGTGGACCCAGATCAGACTGCTCCTATAGGAGCAGTCTGATCTGTGTCCACACTGTTTGCCTATATGCAAAAAGTATGTTTGAAAAGTTTGCAAGGAGATGCAGCAGACGACATAAGCAGACAACATTTTTCAGATGCAGGTTTTCTTGGCGTGTTAAGGGTTAAGTAGTTGTCCATGTGACTATCATTTATAGCTGTGCTACTCTTGTCTCTGTGACGTCAGAGTGCTATTGATAAAGGGTTATCTGTACAACCTGGACTGGGACATTTGGCACATTGACAAATAGTGCAGACCCAGATCAGAAACTGCAGTCCATGGCATCTGATAAGGGTGCACTATTTGCTTAGATTTCATGAAGTTTAAGGCTTAAATGAAACTATGTTTAGTCTCCATTCAGGACCATTTTCCCATCAATTAACCCTTAAAACGCCAAGAAAACCTGCATCTGAAAATGTTGTCTGTTTATGTTGTCTGCTGAATAGTCTTGCAAACTTTTTTAACCTATTTTTGCATACAGGCAAACAGTGTGGACCCAGATCAGACTGCTCCCACACTGTTTGCAAAAATGACTTAAAATCACAAGCAGATGATAAAACAGACGACAGTTGTTGTGATTGGCAGTTTAAGAGCAAACCCACCTGTGCTATCAGTGCTTTGATTAACCAGAACGTTCTGGTATTGTTTCTTATTTCTCCATGTTGTGAGTACTCATTAAAAGTGCCTTGATAAAGCACTTCTAATAAATGCCCACAAATTATATTATTATTGAGAATAAGAAAATATATTTACCTGATATGTAGAGCTAGGTAAAAACTAAACTTTCAAACCAGTTTGTGTGTATTTTTCTTTTTAGACTTGCAAGATGGACAAGGCTTTTGCTATTCAGATCATTGTAAAAATGAAGCAATAGAAGATTCTAGACCTATGAGCCAAGACGAATGTTGTGAAGATAAAAACATGACCGCCTGGAAAAGTGGAAATATCTGTAATATGTGTGCTCATGGTGTGTATCTGATGAGCTTCAGCTTCTGAAAACGTAGCTTTCGGACATGTGTGCCAAGGGAAGATCCAAATCTAACCCAGAGGTTATAAACATTTTTTCATGCTCAACTCAGCTGAGCATGAAATTTGTCATGCTAATAAATCTCAAATAACTAACAATTGCAAATTCTTTGTTGCTAAACATATGGCTGAGCATGAGATTTTCTTTGCTAATAAATATGAAAATGCTAACTATTGTTGGCATTTTCATATTTATTAGCAGAGAAAATTACATGCTCAGCTGAGTTGAGCATGAAAGAAGTTTTATAACCTTGGGACCAGACTTAAGGATACACTGCAAAGTTTCTTCATGCGGACAATGAAGCAATGAAGATGTGCAGATGTGCAGACTGATCTGAGTTTTAATTGGGCACACATGTAAGAAGGTGCATTTGCTCAAGTTGAATTGTTTCATTCAATTTTATTTACATTTTCAAACCAATGAACCATAGGTCTTGATAAGGTGTTATTTCAATCAAATTTTAATAATAATGTGTTAATATTTTCTTATTTCTCCACGAAAATATATGTTGTGAAATTATTTGAAGCACCTCAGCCAGGCGCGCCTGTTGAGTACCCAGAACATGTTTTCGTTAAGAAAAAATATGCCCCACCTTTGCAAACAGAAGCCAACTGATCTGGATCTCCACTGAATGTCATTAAATGTGTGAATTTGTATCAACTACCTGGATCAAGTTATCTGATTTGCCGGCAGTAAGAAGTGGATGTGGCATCTAAATTTATTCAACATGGCAAGGGTTAAGAAGTCCTACTATCTAAACTTTTGAAGTCTTCAGATTATAGCCCTTGTACTTTTATCAACTTCTTTATATAAATATGTTGTTGGTACTCATTTTAGTTGTCTTAAATTGCCATGGCAATTTGAATGTTTACTCAGAAACTATATGCTCTTATAAAAAAATCAGACAAAATAAAGTATAAGTATCCATCACGAAAACATGCCTATATAATTTTGACCCCCTTAAACCCCACTTTTATATAGTAAAACTGGGGTTTACAGGGGTATACATTATTTTTCTTATTTCTGCTCAAAACATAGATTGTGGGTACTCGTTAGAACCGCCTCGTCAAGGCGATTGTAACGAGTACCCACAATCTATGTTTTGAGCAGAAATATGAAAAATGTTAGAATTTTTCATCTGAAAACTTTCATTTTTTTTATGGTAAAATTTTCAGTATATTTGAATAGGCTTGTTCTCTTAATGCATAAAATAATCCTCTTGTACGTGGAGCCTCTCCTAATCTTTCTTTAAAGTGAGCCTTTATTAGGTGGTAAGTTCACTACAAGTTTTCAGTTATATTGAAAAACAAAAACAAAACAAAACAATACAAAAAAAAAAAAAAAATAAAAATAAATGTGCACAAAAAAACAACAAAAAAAAAAACAAGCATCAAGTGTGGTAATTTGGTCAAATGCAGAATGCAATTTCTCAGTTTAGCAAACATTAACACTTGCCAAGATAAAACCACAGAGTACCATCAAATTTCCTTATATATTTTATTCATTTTTGCAAATGCTCTGCAGCCTGCATTTTTAGCTCAACTGAGCACAGCTCAGTGAGCTATTCTGATGGGCCAGTCCTCCAGCTTCCATTGTCCAGCGTCCATCGTCTGTCAGCAATTGACATCTCCTCCTAAACCACTGAGCCAGTTTGCACCAAACTTCACCAGAATGATCCTTGGGAGGTACTGACTGAAAGTTGTTCAAAGATTTGGAATCCAAGCAGAACTCTGGTTGCCATGACAAAAAATAGGTGAAAATTAGCAAAAGCCTTTAAAAATCTTCTTGTCTGAAACCAGAAGCTCCAGGTCTTTGATATTTGGTATGTAGCTTCACCTTATGAACCATTACCAAAGTTGTTCAATTTATAGTCCTGGGGTCAAAATTGGCCCTTCTCTTTTACATAGGCTTTTATATTTGGTACACAGCTTTGTGTAGTGGACCTCTAATTGATTGTTTAAATACAGCCATGGGGTCAAAATTGGCCCCGCCCTAGGGGTTACATGTTTTACATAGACCCTTATAGGGAAAAGCGTTTAAAAATCTTCTTGTCTGAAACCAGAAGGCCCAGGTCTTTGATATTTGGTACACAGCTTTTTCTAGTAGACCTCTACCAACATTGTTAAAATTATAGCCCTGGGTCAAAATTGGCCCTGCCCTAGGGGTCACATGTTATACATAGACCCTTATAGGGAAAAACCTTTAAAAATCTTCTTGTTTGAAACCAGGAGGCCCAGGTCTTTGATATTTGGTACAGAGCTTTGTCTAGTAGATCTCTGCCAAGATTGTTCAAGTAATAGCCCTGGGGCCAAAAATGGCCCCACCTAGGGGTCACATGTTTTACATAGACCCTTATAGGGAAAAACCTTTAAAAATCTTCTTGTCTGAAACCAGAAGGCCCAGGTCTTTGATATTTGGTACACAGATTGTTCAAATTATACCCCTTAGGGTCAAAATTTGCCCCACCCTAGGAGCCATAGGGAAAAACCTTTAAAACTCTTTTTGTCTGAAACCAGAAGGCCAAGGTCTTTGATATTTGCTATGTAGCTTCATGTAGAGCAAGATTGTTCAAATTATAGCCCTGGGGCAAAAAATGGCCCCACCCAGGGGCCAACATGTTTTACATAGACTAACATAGGGAAAATGTTTAAAAATCTTCTTGACTGAAACCAGATTGCCCAGGTCTTTGATATTTGATCTGTAGCTTCATCTAGTGGACCTTTACCAAGATTGTTCAAATTGTAGCCCTTGGGCTAAAAATGACCCAGCACAGGGGACAACATGTTTTACATAGACTAACATAGGGAAAACCTTTGAAAATCTTCTTGTCTGAAACCAGAAGGCCCGGGTCTTTGATATTTGGTATGTAGCTTCACCTAATGGACCATTACCAAAATTGTTCAAAGTAGGGGTCACATGTTTAACATAGACCCTTATAGGGAAAAACCTTTAAAAATCTTTTTGTCTGAAACCAGAAGGCCCAGGTCTTTGATATTTGGTACACAGCTTTGTCTAACAGGCCTCTACCAAGATTGTTCAAAATTGGTCCCACCCTAGGGGTCACATGTTTTACATAGACCCTTATGGGGAAAAACCTTTAAAAATCAAGAATTGTCTGAAACCGGAAGGCCAAGGTCTTTGATCTTTGGTACACAGCTTTGTCTAGTGGACCTCTACCAAGATTGTTCAATTTATAGCCCTGGGGTCAAAATTGGCCCCACCCTAGGGGCCACATGTTATAAATAGACCCTTATAGAGAAAAACATTTAAAAATCTTGTCTGAAACCAGAAGGCCCATGCCTTTGATATTTGGTAAACAGCCTTGTCTAGTGGACCTCAGCCAAAGTTGTTCAAGTTATCGCCCTGGGGTCAAAAACTGCCCTGCCCAGGGCCCACATGTTTTACATGGACTTACATGGGAAAACCATGAGAAATCTTCTTGTTTGAAACAAGAAGGCCCAGTCCTTTGATATTGGGTACACAGCTATGTCTAGTGGACCTCTACCAAGATTGTTCAAATAATAGCCCTGGGATCAAAATTGTCCTGGCCCTAGGGATCACATGTTATACATAGACCCTTATAGGGAAAAAACCTTTAAAAACCTTGTCTGAAACCAGAAGGCCCAGGTCTTTGATATTTGGTAAGTAGCTTCATCTAGAGGACCTCCAGCAAAATTGTTGAAATTATATCTCTAGGGCCAAAAATGGCCCACTCAGGGGCCAACATGTTTTACATAGACTAACATAGGGAAAACGTTTAAAAATCTTCTTGACTGAAACTAGAATGCCCAGGTCTTTGATATTTGAGCTGTAGCTTCATCTGGTGGACCTCTACCAAGATTGTTCAAATTATAGCCCTTGGGCCAAAATATACATAGTCCTATGAAGAGAAACCATAGTCTTTTAGAATATACTAGAGACAATGACACTCAGCTGAGCGAAATATGGCCCTGTGGGCCTGCTTGTTTATTTATTTTTTTTTTAATTGGGTTTTAGTTTGAATGGCCAATACTTACTTGGTGCTTGCCCCAAAGCAGTCACCCTTAACCCTTGTCCTGCTGAATAAATTAAGATGCCACACCTATTTCTAATTGTCAGCCATCAGATTACTTGATCCGGATTGTTGCTATAAGTTCACATACTTAATGGCAAACAGTGCAGATCCAGATCAGTTGGCTTCTTCAGAAGCCAACTGATCTGAATCTACACTGTTTGCAAAGGCAGGATATATCCGGGTTCAACAGGATAAGGGTTTAGTTCTCAAAACAAGGAATGAAATGGTAGGATATGTGGCATGTAATTGGCTTTTGCCTCTTCGACACAGTGTTATAGGAGGCCATATGTAGATACACGGCAGGTGTAAGGGTTGAGGATTCTTTTAGCCAGCACATGAGAAAAGGGTACTTATTATGTAGGCGATTAGCAAAGCTCAGGCAAGCCTGCACATAAGTGCAGCCTCGCCAGACCCTTTGCTGTTTGGAGACATATAGTAGGGGCCTTGAGGAAGCTTCAGGCAAAATGCATATCTTTAGCTCAAATAAGGGACTGCGCATGTGCATTAAAAGAACTGCAAACCCTAACACCATAAGGTCCCTTTTTTGTGTGCTGGCTCATTTGCACCTCAGCTGACATTTTACTTTTGCATGACAAAATCTACAAAAAGACTTGTGTGACCAGCAGACTCAGATCGTCTGCGCATCTGCACAGTCTGATCAGATTTTGCTAGTTGCATATGCCTCCTACAGCTACCAGGCTATTTAATATAGAGATCAAACATGACTTTTCATGCATGAACATTCGCCAGGTCCCATGGAAGGTGTTGAAAACCGAGGCCAAAGGCCTCGGTTTTCAACACCTCTCAAGGGACCTGGTGGATGTTAATGCATTGAAAAAACATGTTTGATTGCTATTATTGCATAAAAAGTGAAAACATTTGCTACATTTCACGTTATTTCTTGCACTATTTTGTTTCGCCTTTTCACCGATATCTTGCGAACACAATTTCCATGGACTATACTCATTCTAGGGCAGGGCAGTGCACATTTCGTGAAGGCAGCCATTCTGTGACACCGGTATGCACATATTGAAAGTTGCGTAGCCGTGCATTAACAGGGCGTGAATTGCCTTGTTAATACACGGCTTTTCGCCCGTTAATGCATGGCTGTTAATAACCTGCGGCATTGCTTTTTATGCAATAAAGAGGAATAAACTAGAATCTTTGCCATACTGGATGGATGTACAGGCTGATCAAAATCTATGCTAGTCACACAGATCTTATTGTAGATTTTGTCATGCGCTGTCTCACATCACAAAAACAAGCCTATGTATTTTTTACCCCATATTAAAACAACTTTTATGAAGTAAAACTGGGGTTTACAGGGTATAATTGTTTTTCTTATTTCTGTTCAAAACATAGATTTGGGTACTCCTAAGAAACTGCCTCAGCAAGCCAGTTCTAACAAGTACCCACAATCTATGTTTTGCACAGAAATATGAAAAAAATTGGAGATTTTTATCTGAAAATTTTTAGTTTTTGCAGATAAAATTTTCTATATACAGTCAACTCGTTATCTCAAATTTCAAAGGACTCACTTAAGCACTTCGAGATATCCATACCTCGACATATCAGAGTTGAGAGAGTGAGGAAAACAATAAATTGAACAACCACATTTAACAAATGAATATGTAATTTGACTCCTTAAGTTAGAAATATATATATAAAATAATGTGAAAAAGAGGAGAAATTGCTCCTTAGGAGCAATTTCTCCTCTTTTCCACATTATTTTGTTACCTGTTGTCACAGTTTCATGTTAAAACAGGACCAGATTTTCACTTTGAGATAAGCGGTAATTCGAAATAAGCAAGTTCAAAATAACGAGGTTCGACTGTATTTGAATTGGCGTGATTTTCTAATGTTTTCAAATCTGGAGATTGATGCAGGCTAACTGAGCAATCTCATTACAAAACCAAGGAAATGGCATATGAGCCTAGCAAAGACTCAGATAAGCCTTGCATCTATCCAGTCTGATCAGAGTCTTCCATTACGAAAACACGCCTATTCAAATATATTGAAAATTTCACCACAAAACTGAAAGTTTTCAGATAAAAATTAAGATATTTTTCATATTTCTGTTCAAAACATAGATTGTGGGTACTGCTTTGAACTGCCTCTGTGAGGCAGTTCTAACAAGTACCTACAATCTATGATTTTGAGCAGAAATCAGAAAAATAATGTATACCCCAGTAAACCCCAGTTTTACTTTATAAAAGTGGGGTTTAAAGGGGTCAAAATTATATAGGTTTTAGTGATGCCAGCAAAGACTCAGATCAGCCTTGCATCTATCAAGTCTGATCAGAGTCTTCACTGTCAGTTTGAAGAAAGTCTGGGCCCGTAGTTACCCATTCAGCACACAGTGAAGACTTTGACCAGACTGGGCAGATGCATAGGCTGATCTGAGTTTTGCTGGGCACACATCCATTTTTTTTGGTTTTGTCAGGAGGTGGCTTAGACTTGCTCCAGTTTCTAGTGACTAAATATTTGTTCTTATAATCCTGTTTGATAATCCACCGAAATAAATCCAAAATTACATGTATATAATGACTAAAAAGGCTGGCCACTAGTGACCAGCCATTATAGTCATGATATTATTGATTTTGTTTTAGTGGATTATCAAATAGTATTTAGTCACTTGAGACTGAATCCAGTCTAGAGGTGGCTTAAAAGTATGGTTTGTACATATGGGCCACATTAAGCGAAAAACATCACAAAAACACGCCTATATAGTTTTGACCCCCTTAAACCCCACTTTCATATAGTAAAACTATGTTTTGAGTAGAAATATGAAAAATATCACAATTTTTTATCTGAAAATTTTCGGTTTTTTGGACATGAAATTTTCTATATATTTGAATAGGCGTGTTTTCGTAATGGTATTTTTGAACATATGCAAAACGCGCAGATTCAGATCATTCTGCACATGTGCAAAATATCATCCAGGCTTTCCTCTCCATCCAAATATTCTGCACTATCCAATGATTCTGTCGTGGACAGTGAAGGTCCAAATCAGACTGTATGGATGCACAGAGTGATCTGGGCTTTCACTGTCTGCATATGCCTGCATGGCGCGCCCCATTTAATCTTTTCTGGTGACCTGTGACTTCTAGTATTGGGAATCAGCCAGAATTTCATAGTCAATCATCAGTTTTGTAAAACTGACTAATCATCGATTAATAATCAATTGTAGAAGATATATTCACTCTTAATTAATCCTTAAAATGCCAAGAAAACCTGCATCTGTCGACTGTTTATGTCGTCTGCTGAATATTCTTGCACTTTTCAGACCTATTTTTGCATACTGGCAAACAGTGTGAACCCAGATCAGACTGCTTCTAGAGGAGCAGTCTGATCTGGGTCCACACTGTTTGCAAAAATGACTTTTAAAATCACAAGCAGATGACAAAGCAGACGACAATTGTTGTGAATGGTAGTTTAAGGGTTAAGCTCTCTTACAGGTACTTATTCATAGCTCCAGATCAATAAGAGGGGTATCCAGATAATATTTTTCCTGTTTCTCCATGAAAACATGTGCTGTGGGTACCCATTAGAAGTGCCTCTGTGAGGTGCTTCTAATGAGTACTCAAAACAAATTTCTTCATGGAGAAATAAAAAAAAATATCAGTACTTTTGGGTTGACTTATTTGAGGCTATTTTATCAAATTTCTTCACTTTTATTGATCACATTTCTAAAATGACCAAAATAGACAGCTTTGAATTTCATTTCTGTGTAACTTGCCTATAAAAATAAAAATTGAGAAAAATATGTTTCTAAAAAATAGAATTTTCCGACTAGTCGACTGTAAACAATCTTTCCAATTATCAGTCACAGGAGGCAAAAATGGCTGATTATAATTGATCATCAGTCTCAACATAGTTACTTCTGGTTTCAGTTTTCAGTTTGACCCACCTGGGAATACAGTTGGGATCCAAGTTATATTTTTATCTTTAGAGACATATGCAATATGTTTTTATATGTATGTATTGCAGGCCTAGATACAATCTCTCAAGAGTATGACTTTCATTCGAGGACATGCATGGTCTGCGAGAATTTTTACAGACGTACATTTGATGGCAGAGAGTTTACATTTAATGGACGCTGCAACTACCTGTTATTTAGTTGGAAAGGCAAGATTCGAGTCGAACAAGCATTTGAGAATTGTGATAAAAATAATAAATGTGACACTGTAAGTAAAGAAATAGAATTCTAAAATCCTTGGATAACATTATACAATTTATGTATTCAACTTAGGTTAACCTGAATAGAATGTATCAGTTGTTATTGCCATCTTTCTTGAAAGATGGCATTATATAGTCAGGTTTGAAACATATACCTAAGCACCGTCAGCACCATTTTCTACTGGTACCCAGTACGATATTTGACTATTGCTGATCGCGAAAGAAAGTTTGATAGCAAGTTGTTTCCAAAAATGTGCATACCGGTATTAAACCTTGTCATGCTGAATAAATTAAGATTCCACCCCCTTTCTAATTTTCAGTCAATCAGGTTACTTGATCTAGGTTGCTGATACAAATTCACGTACATAATGACAAACAGTGTAGTTCCAGATTGTCAGCTTCTTCAGTAGCAAACTGATCTGGATTTACACTGTTTGCAAAGGCAGGGTATAACAGTCTGGGTATTATCAAACAAAAACCAGTTGCTTGGCTTTCCAAAGTTAACCTTTACTGTCCCACTCTTTAAAATGAGACCTCCTAATACTTAGAAGAAAGCCAAAGCTTGTCAGTACTACTTTTTGTTTGTTTGTGTTGAGGTCAACCCAATGGGGTCATGTCGAGCGCGGTCAGTTTACCTTACCACACGTTTACTGGGCAGGCTTAGTCCTCTAAGCGGTTAACCAATATTATGCACATTCTTTCGCCAGAAAATGACAACTGCCCTTCTTGAATCAGCTGAAGGGAGAAAATGACCGTAGAAAATATTTCATGGTCAGTCTCCACGAAAGAATGTTGCCAACCTCTGCGGGGGTCAAACCCGCGACCTCCTGGTCTCCAGTCGGACATGCATTAAGGCCGGCTAAGGACGACTTTAGTAGTATTTTCTTCATAATCTGTAAACAGTGGTATGGCTCTCAAGGTGCCCCAAATCGGGTAATTATTGGACATGTACAGTAGTTATTGGAAAAAAACCACAGGTTTTTAAACAAGACATGTGTCCAAAGTACACAAATGCCCCCGCCATTTCTTTTTCCCATATGGCAAAAACTATTTTCCAAATGCTCAGTCTGACCCGTTATACATTCTGAACCCTAGCCTTACCCCAGGAAATGACCCAGTGGCAACTCTAGCACAGCTAAAGGTTTAGGTCTAGGTAAATGGCATACCAAATTCCAACTTCCAAGCATAAAAGTTACCCAAGTAATGACAACCAAAAGAAACTTGGACATAAATGTCAATGTAAAATCTGACCAACTTCTGGTCATGATAACTCATAATTGATAAGTATGATAATTGATAAGTATGATGTTTATACATCAAATACTCTTCAAAATATAAGGCATGAACCAGGAGCAACTCTAGCACAGAGTTAATGTTTAAATTTATGTCTGGGTAAGTAGCATTCCAAATTTCAACTTCCTAGTGCAAAAGGTACACAAGTTATGACCGCAAAGAGAAACGGGGACATAAATGCCAATGTAAACAGAATGTAAACTTAAAGATTGACCTGTAGCCCCACCACATGGCATGACTCAGGTGCAAATCAGAGTTTAAGGTTTAGGTCTGGGTAAATAGCATACCAAATTTCCACTTCTGGTAAAAAGTATCCAAATTATGACCTCCAAAAGAAACATGGATGTAAATGTCAATGTAAACATGAATGTAAACTTAAACATTGACACCTAGGCCCACCCTAGGGCATGACCCAGGGGCAACTCTAGCACAGAATGGAAGGCACAGGTCAGGATAAGTAGCTTACCAAATTTCAACTTCCTTGTATAAAAAGTACTCAAGTTATGACTTCTAAGAGAAACAGGACTTAGAAACGGAATGTAAATGTCAAATTTAACATAAAACTGATCCCTAGCTCCACCCCCAGGACATACCATATTTCAACTTCCTATCATAAAAGTACCCAAGTCCTGACTCTGGTTGTAATGTAGAAACGTGGATTTAAATGTGACTGTAAACTTAAACATTGACCCCTATCCCCATCCCAGGGCATGACCTAGGGGTAACTCTAGCATAGAGTTGAAGGTTTAGGTGTGGGCTGCATACCAAAGTACAACTTCCTAGCCTAAAACGTACACAAGTTATGACTCTGGTTATGAATTTTATATACGCACGTACGCACCTACGGACGTATCACCATGGCCAAACACTATCTTCCCAACTCCAGCCTTTGGCAGCAGGGGCATAAAAACAACAATTCAGCAACTTAAACAGTTCAGAATGTGTTCTTTTAACTTTAAAATGCATTTAGATATGGAATTTACAAGAAATATGGCCGTTTTCGGTGGCTTAGTTGGATGCATGTCCGACAGGAGACCAGGAGGTCGGGGGTTCAGTCCCCGCCAAGGTTGGCAACATTCTTTCGTGAAGATTGATCATGAAATATTTTCTACGGTCATTCTCTCCCTTCCTCTGATTCAAGAAGGGCAGTTGTCAGTTTCTGGCGAAAGAATGTGCACGATACTGGTTAACAGCTTAGAGGACTAAGCTGCCCAGTAAAGGTGTTGTTAGGTAAATTGACTGCGCTCGACATGACCCCATTGGGTTGACCGGGCTGTAAAACCTGAACACAAACAAACAAACAAGAAATATGAGCTATTTAGTCAAAATGCACAGAATTCCATTCTAAACAGTCGAGACATACATGCTATAAGCTGTGGATTGAAACCTGTCAGTTAAGGCAAAATGTTAAGGGAGATTTTCTTAAATATCATTTTGGGGCTCCCCCAATATAGTTTAAAGTTGTTTTTTTTTTTCTTAATTTTCATGTAAGAAGCTTGTGAAAACCACAATAGTGTATGATTTATGTTTGTTTCTTCATAAAATCTGCTGTAAAATGGTCTAATAATTCTGTGAGATTTGATTTTTTTTTTATGGTAATTGCCTCCCAGATGGGCCAAATTCTGTGAGATTTTATCTTACAGTATGAGATATGGCATGTATGGTGAGAAATAATTTGCATAAATTTAAGTTCATTCATGGAAATATGAGGTAGATCTGAAGAGGTGAATTTACAAAACTTAAAACATATATCATGGTATGCATATATTAAATGATCACTGAATTATCACAAGAATATACATTTTAAAATACCATAAAAGATAGCCAGATTGTTGAAATGCAAAGTTGGCCATGTTCTTAGAACCCCATCGTGCTGTGTGCCTTCGGGACTTTTATTTTCATTTTGACTGCAACGTGATTGAATGTGAAGTCATGTCTGATAATTCCCGTAACTGGGTTTCTTTGGTTCACTAATGATTCCATTACACTAAAAGATCAGTCTATAAAGAGGTGCCATTTACACACGAGGCTGAAGCCAATTTTAAAACTCAGCTATGACAACTAAACTTTCAAAGAAAATGCAGACATATTTTAACATAAACTGACAATAGTAATAACAACCGGAAGTGGGGTTTTTTAACAGGTAGACTTAGTTTTTGTCCTGATTTTCTGATTCAGCTAACCCTGTGTGTCACCATGTTGCTGCTGCTGGTGGCGGGAAAGAATGATTGGTATCCAGCTGCCTTTAGTACCATACAGGAATATATTAGGCACTAGGAATTAATAATTGCTTGACTTTGTCCGATAAGTACTCTTGTCCGATATTACCTGATTGACATTATCAGTGTTCAGCAAGACCTTTTATGAATTATTGTGAGACCCTTTATAAAACCTTTGACACTCTCTTGGCTAATTCAGTAGACGACAAAATAACCCTGTTCTTCTTATTTTTCCCAGAAAACAGGATGTGACTTTTCATCATAACGAAAACATACCTATATAACTTTGACCCCCTTAAACCCCACTTTTAGATACATGTAGTAAAACTGGGGTTTACAGGGATATAAATTATTTAATTTATTTCTGCCCAAAAACATAGATTGTGGGTACTCGTTAGAACCGCCTTACCAAAGCAGTCCTAACGAGTACCCACAATCTTGTTTTGAGAAGAAATATGAAAAATATCAGAGTTTTTTTATCTAAAAATTTTCATGTTTTGATGGTAAAATTTTCAACATATTTGAATAGGCGTGTTTTCGTAATGTGCACATTGTGTCCAATGTAGACAATTTGGCTTTAAAATGTGTTTTCTGGCAAACAAAGAGAAAAAACAAAATATCCTCTGCTGAAAATTTTGTCCACTGCTGAGCATTATTGCTTACCTTTTCTTTTAAAAGATAGGCAGTAAATCGCTTATGCCATTTACAGTTACATGCATTCCTGCTGGCTAAAAGCAATTTCTAAGCCTGCAAAATCAGCCCAGTAAACACTGTGTAGATTCTCATGGGACTGCTCAAATGTGCCCCAGGTGATGATAAGCAATTCTAAGATGCACTTTCCAGTATATGTTAAAAGTTACTTTTTCCCTCACTTCCACAGTAAAATAACCGCATGCTTGTATGGTGACCTCATTCGAACTCATGGCAAAAACCACATTGTGGGAAAAACGAACTTGTAACAGCACTTTCTCTTTTCAAAAATGCATTCGAAACAGGAGCATATTAAAAACAGAATTATGTCCTCCACCATAGGAGGGGACATATCGTTTTTAGCTCACCTGAGCCGAAGGCTTACAAGGTGAGCTCATAGTATAACAAGTCTCCGTCGTACATCCGTCTGTCCGTCTGTGCATCCCTGCGTTCACACTTTCAAACATGAATATCTCCTGAACCAGCTGGTCAATCTTGATCAAATTTCATATGTAGTATTGTTTGGGTGGGGGATTGACTGCATGTACTTTTGGAAGAGGTTTGTTTAAAACTGTGATTACCATGGCAACAAATAGGTCCCATAGACTTATAATAGGGAAAATGTTGTCCAGGCTGTAGCGCTTTCAGTTTTAATTGCAACTCCTTCAAACTTGCAGGTATCCAGGAGAGGCATAAAATCTTGGACAAGTTTGTATTTGGGCCAGGTCTTGCATAAAAATTTTTAAAATCTCTGACAAGTTTTAATTTCAGCCATATTGTACAACTCTTCTTAGAGTTACTTGCCCTTGAGTGATAAAAAAAAACAGATTTGACATTATCCGGGACATAGTGCCTTCAGTTTTGATCACATCTTCTTCAAACTTGCAGGTATCCAGGAGAGGCATAAAATCTTGGACAAGTTCGTATTTGAGCCAGGTCTTTGATCAAGCTTCCTGATAACCAGGACAAGCATAAAATCTCTAACAAGTTTTAATTTCAGCCATATTGTACAACTCTTCTTAGAGTTACTTGCCCTTGAGTGATAAAAAAAAAACAGATTTGACATTGTCCAGGATACAGTGCCTTCAGTTTTGATCACATCTTCTTCAAACTTGCAGGTATCCAGGAGAGGCATAAAATCTCAGACAATTTGGAATTTTGGCAAGGTCAGACCATTCTCTTTAGAGTTACTCACCCTTGAGCCTTGAAAAATTTTCCTATAGACTTATAATGTGGGGAATGTTGTCCCAGGCACAGCAACTTTAGTTTCTATTGAAATTTGATCAAACTTCCTGATAACTAGGACAAGCATAAAATCTCTGATAAGTTCGAATTTCGGCCATATTGTACAACTCTTCTTAGTTACTTGCCCTTGAGTGATAAAAAAAACATATTTGACATTGTCCAGGGCATAGCGCCTTCAGTTTTGATCACAATCTTCAAACTTGCAGGTATCCAGGAGAGGCATAAAATCTCAGACAAGTTGGAATTTGGGCCAGGTCAGATCATTCTCTTTAGAGTTACTCACCCTTGAGTGATGAAAAATTTTCCCATAGACTTATAATGGGGGAAATGTTGTCCTAGGCAGAGCAACTTTATTTCCTATTGAAATTTGATCAAACTTCCAGATATCAAGGACATGATAAAATCTCTGACAAGTTCAAAATTTCAGCCATTTTGTACAACTCTTCTTAGAATTACTTGCCCTTGAATGATAAAAAAAAAACCCGTATTTGACATTGTCCATTCACTTCAGAGTTACTTGCCCTTGAGCCATGAAAAAATTTCAGATAGACTTATAATGGGGGAAATTGTGTCCTCGGTACAACAACTTTAGTTTCTATTAAAATTTGTTCAAACTTGCTGATAACTAGAACAGGCATAAAATCTCAGAGGAGTTTAAATTTGGGCCATATTATACAATTGAATTACTTGCCCTTGAGTGCTAAAACGTCCAGATTTGACCTTGTCAGGGGCATAGCTCATTTGTTTTTTATTATTACTTTATGCAATTTGTAGATAATCAGTAAAG
Organism: Anodontia alba; assembly: GCA_964016985.1. NCBI lineage: Eukaryota > Metazoa > Mollusca > Bivalvia > Lucinida > Lucinidae > Anodontia > Anodontia alba. The sequence continues at coordinate 67,906,467 of OZ024833.1, read as the reverse complement.
GCATAAAATCTCGGACAAGTTCAAATTTGGGCCAGATACGAATATTCACTTTGGAGCTAGTTGCCCTTGAAGACCAAAAAATATTCCCATAGAGTTACATGGGGAAAATGTTGTCCTGGGCATAGCAACTTTATTTGGTATTGAAATTTGATCAAACTTGTTTTCTTTCCTGGTCGACTTGATTGCAGAGTTATGCCCCTTTTTTTCTAAAAATAAATTGAAACCTTGTCAGCATAAAGATAAAGTATCTGAAGTAGGGTTTTGATATTTGGGATATTGTTTAGGGTAGAGATGTAGATAATCCGATTAAATTTTTGGCCCTTTTTGTAAATAAATGACCGAATTATGCCCTTTTGGCATGTTACCAGCTTTTGAACAGATTCACTAAGAGAGCTGATTTTTACTATACTATTAGTATTTGATGTGACAATCATTCTGAGGTGAGAGTTAGGTAATCCTGTATCTAATATTGACAGAGTTATTTCCCTTGCTTAGATAATAGAAAATTAAATTAAGTTCATAGGAATCACAAGAACTATTGAGAGTGGGTGGCTCAAATTTTATTAGTAGTTGACATGGCACTCATTCTGACGAAGGTTAGGTAGTGCTATATTTAATATTGAGTTATTCCTCTTTCTTGGATAACAGAAAATCATATTAAATTTATAGGATAATACAAAAACTATTGGTAGTTGCAGGTTTAAATTTCATATATGAGTTACTAATGAAAAAAAGCTGACCTATATTTTTTAGGTTTTATTGTCTGTTTCTTTTGACACAAGGTATGAACACTTAGGAGAGCAACTCCCAACAAATCCAGCTGATTTTGTCAGACACACATTGTCAACAAGCTTAAGGCATTGTGCTAATTCTCAGGTGAGCGATTGTTGCCCACTGGGTGACTTGTTAGTTACAAAAGGACTTAGATTGTTGGAAAAGGCTGGAAAATTGCTTGTCTGCACTCTGTATCCTGAAGGAACAAATGGATTTTGACCGTACCTGCTCAGCTGGATTGCTGGGACATGTAAAGGAACTGATTAGATTTTGGTGACCTTGACACCATTTTCAAGGTCACACAAGGGCTCAGATTGTTGGAAAATGGCTTGTCTGCACCCTATCTCCAGAATAAATGGGTGGATTTTGAATAAAATTGTATATTTATATTGCTGAATCATGGAAAAGAACTGATTAGATTTTTGTGACCTTGACCCCATTTTCAAGGTTACATAAGGGCTGAGATTGTTGGAAAATGGCTTGTCTGCACCCTATCTCATAAAGGAATGGATGGATTTTGACCAAACTTACACAACTATATTGTTGTGATATGAAAAAGAACTGATTAGATTTTGGTGACCTTGAGCGTATTTTCAAGGTCATAGTAGGGCTCAGATGTCAGAAAATGGCTTTTCTGCACCTATCTCCTGAATGAATGGATGGATTATTACCAAACTTGTACAGCTATATTGTTGAGACAGGGGCAAGAACTGATAAGATTTTGATGACCTTGACCACATTTTCAAAGTCACAGGGGGGCTCATATTGTTCGAAAATGGCTTATTTACACCCTATCTTTAGAATAAATGGATGGATTTTGACTAAACTTGTACATCTATATTTTTGTGACATGAAAAAGAACTGATTCGATTTTGTTGACCTTGACTCTATTTTCAAGGTCACAGGGGGGCTCAGATTGTTGGAAAACGGATTTTCTGCACCCTATCTCCAGAATGAATGGATAGATTTTGACCAAACTTGTACAGCTATATTGTTGAGACAGGGACAAGAACTGATTAGATTTTAGTGAACTTGACCCCATTTCAAGGTCACACTAGGGCTTAGATTTTGGCCCCCATCGACCACACATGCACACACAAAAAAAGATGAATAGATACAACATTTTTCAATGATAGGTCTGTTCAAACTGGTTGGGGACATACATTTTCCTCCAAAAACACTGCTCTAGTTATTACTTTATTGTTGTTTTAGTAAACTGCACTTTGGAGAGCACTTTATGTCTAAACCGGGTTCTGTAACAACATTTTTGGAGTCCACTTTGTGAAAAACTTCTCAATTCTTTATTGGTTAGCACATGATTACTACCGTAATAATATAATCTGACAATCCATATAATGTCTTATCGATGTTCCTGTATCTTTGAATCACACTCACCACAAGTGTCTCATGTCATCCTATGATCCATGAACATCAATTTGACAGGATACAAACCATCAAATCACATCACTGTCCTTACGAAAACACTCCTATTCAAACACATTGAGAATTTTACCACCAAAGAATGAAAACTTTGAGACAAAAAATTCTAGTAGTTTTCATATTTCTGCTCAAAACAAAGATTGTGGGTAGTTGTTCGAACTGTCTCATTGAGGCAGTTCTAACAAGTACCCATCATCTATGTTTTGAACAGAAATAAGAAAGTTAATGTATACCCCTGTAAACCCCAGTTTCACTGTATAAAAGTGGGGTTTAAGGGGGGTCAAAACTATATAGGCGTATTTTTGTGATTGTAGAAATGATATCGAGGGTTGAGCGCAAGACTATGGTAACTCAAACATATTTTTGAAACCCTTGTTTAGGAGCAACTTGGACCCCTTTGTAAACAATGCAAATTTAGGTGCCATTGCTCATACGAGCAATGGCACCTAAATTTTCATTGTTTACAGAAAGAAATGTTGTAATCTTCATAACACCTTCATGGTGAGGAGATTAGGTTTGGGGAAAAACAACCATCTGACTTACGCCAGTCTTGCGCTCAACCCTCGATATGCTTTTATAAGCTTTGAAGAAATAACCCTTAGTCCCATTGACAACAGCTAGAGACATTCCAACGGATGAACAACATTAACCCTTGTCCTGCTGAATAAATTAAGATGCCACGCCCACTACTAATTTTCAGCCAATCAGATTACTTGATCCGGATTTTTGCTATGAATTCACATACTTAATGGCAAACAGTGCAGATCCAGATCAGTTGGCTTCTGAAGAAGCCAACTGATCTGGATCTACACTGTTTGCAAAAGCAGGGTGTATCTGGGTTCAGCAGGACAAGGACAAGGACTACTTTGAATCAATATTGATGCAATGTCATGATGCTGCACTGACGTTGATGCAATGTTGTATAAATGTCATGTGCCTGCTGGGAACCTCCTGACCCCATGATATATTTTGTAAATAACTCCAATTTCAGAAATCACAAGTTCAGTTCCCAGCTTTTTGGTTTAAAAGGAGTAATTTACAGCCAGATGTTTAACATAGGTGAATTAATGTTTTCTCCATGAAAATATATATGTACAATGTATTGTGTGCACTAATTTACTTGAACCACTCTATGGGCAAAGTCCTGCTGAATGCCACAACATTTTTGTGATTTCTGTTCTTATTTTAGAAAAAAAAAACATTGTCCAAAACTACAGTGCCGGCCTCGGTGGCTCAGTTGGATGCGCCGTCCGACTGGAGACCAGGAGGTCGCAGGTTCAACCCCCGCCGAGGTCGGCAACATTCTTTCGTGGAGATTCATCATGAAAAATTTCTCTACGGTCATTCTCTCCCTTCCGCTGATTCAAGAAGGGCAGTTGTCAGTGTCAGGCGAAAGAATGTGCACAATACTGGTTAACCGTTTAGAGGACTAAGCCTGCCCAGTAAAAGTGTGGTTAGGTAAACTGATCATGCTCGACATGACTGGGCCGTAAAACCTCAACACAAAACTACAGCAGTTTACAGTATATTTTGTTGTCTTGTTTCTTTTCCAGAGATATATTATAAAAGTGATGCAGGGATACGTGGTAACAACTATAGAATTCTTTGAAGATGATTGGTATGTTGATGGCAATTCGCAAGATCCCTTAGTTGATGGACAACCTCAGATGGTAGGCGAGACCAAATGTAAGTGTAGAAATAGTTTAATTAGCACTGCTGGTAAAAATTTCAGCAGACAACATTTTGAAATATTTTTCTTATTTGTCCAAATTGTTTCCAATAGAGACAATGTGCATGAATTGTCAAATCCTATTTCCTCGGGGAAAAACAAATCATCAGGGCCCAGTTGTTCAAAGCTAATGATGTTGTTAGTTAACGATTCCTTAAAATTTACATCGAGTGATACGCGAATATGCTGAAATGTTTTGCTGAAAAAATGTGAGTAGCTTTTGCAGTGCAAAAGCTACTCACATTTTTTCAGCAAAAAATATCATAATATTGTATATTGAATCTGCTAAAACAGTTAACGAAGTGACCCTTAATGAGCTTGTTAAGCTAACGATGCTTTGAACAACTGGGCCCACTTTGTCGTTTGCTGAATATACCCAAAGAGTGGTAAAGTTTAATTGTGCTCCTCAGGTAGGAAACTTTATAACTGGACCCAGTTGCTCTGATAAGCAATGTTAATGTGAGTCTTCTGAAGCACATAGGGCTCAGAAATTATTAAGTTTTGTGACAGAATTTTAAAATAAGAGGCCCATGGGCCATGATTTGCTCACCTGATAAAAATAGCTATTGCATATCTGCAAATACCATGCAACTTCTTCCAGTATTGCCACAGCAACTAGGACAAATATTTGACCATACCGTAAAAAGGTCAACAGTTATCTTAGTATCATCATTTGAACAAACTTAGCAGACTTTGAGTCTGCAATGCTGTATACCAAGATTCAGCCTATAGGCTTTCTTAGTTCTGGAGAAGAAATGTTGTTCTTTTTTACTTTTATTTTACTCTAGCTGGGCCGAGTGGTTCAAAGCTAACGATGTCGTTAGTTAACGCTTCGTTAAAATTTTACATGGAGTATATGCAAATATGCTGAAATTTTTAACTGAAAAAAATGTGAGTAGCTTTTGCAAAGCTACTCACATATTTTCAACAAAAAATATTAGAATATTGTATATTGAATCCGCTAAAACAGAAATGACCCTTAATGAGCTCGTTAAGCTAACAACACTTTAAACAACTGGGCCCTGGTGTTGTGCCGTGTGCCAGCCATAAAAAGTCTCCCTGTACATCATCATAGTGCAGGTTATATTTTATTTCCTTTGGGATCATTGAGCCAATCATGGTTATTTTGAAAATCGAATACCACTTAAGCCGGCGCTAGGGGGGCGTATGCAGCCTCGCAAACTACAGTGTTGCATGTGAAGAGACTCAATCAAACTGAGTCTCCAATTTTCGACATTTTTAGTGTATACTCTAGGTTTTCAAAGGCAATCCTTTTTGACTTTTATTTGTAACATACAGTTGACTCTCGCTATCTCAAACTCACTTATCTCGAATAACCACTTATCTCGAAGTGAAAATCTGGTCCATGCCTTAACATGAAAATCTAACAACATGTAAAAAAATATTGTGGAAAAGAGGAGAAATTGCTCCTAAGGAGCAATTTCTCCTCTTTTCCACAATATTTTCAATATGTCTCTAACTTCAAGAGTCCAATTACACATATATTTGTTAAATGTGGTTGATTGAATTATTTTTTCTTCTATTCTGCAAATCTGATATGTCGAAGTACGGATATCTCGAAGTATTTCAGAAAGTCCCTTGGAATTCGAGATAACGAGAGTCGACTGTATATGGGCATAGCAGCCATCTTATTATGTGGCTTGGAAATCATTTGCCAAATTGTTAACATCCTTTAGACAGAAGGCCCTCTGTGAAATCTAATGAAACTTGTTCAAGAGGTTTCAGGCAAGAAGACATTTAAAGATTTCAGAAACTTATATTTGTATATTAAGCCCAGTGGCAAGGGCAGTTAAGCCCCAAAATTTTCTTCTTTAATAATACATAGTAAGTTTCAGCCATTAGTCTTTAATACATACTTAGAAATTGATTTTCAACATTTTCCCCTTAAAAATAGATGAGGGTGCAATTTTGAGCTTGCAGCAAAAAGGTCAGTGATAAACCCACAACCATCATTTGAACAAAAGGTAGACCTTGAGACCCTGAAGCTATATACTAAGATTTAGCCTCAAAGCTTTTTTGGTTCTGGAGAAGAAAATTTGTGCTTTTACCATGTATGGGCTTGGCCACCATCTTGTTAAGTGGGGTAGAACCATTCAAATGAATTGTCTTACGACATGAAACTCACAATAAAGGAATGAAGCATAGCTGAAAAAATTTCCCGCCTACCATGGGAGTTGAACCCGGTCTGTCCGGATAAAAATACAATGCTTTAACCATTGAGCCAAAGAACTGACTCCCTGATGCAGTTGCCAGAGATTGAATATATACCTACAATCTCTGCGTAATCTGCTAAGGCAGATAAAAGAAGGTAGGAATGCTAGGCTGTAACACTCCCTTTTTTCAGGGAAGTCATGATTTATGATGATGTGAAACCATTTTCGGCGAAGTAAAATCCGATCCCAGATGAGCCCCCATCTTACGACATGAAAGTCGCAACAAAGGAATGAAGCGTACTGAAAAAAATTTCCCACCTATTGCGGGATTCGAACCAGGTCTGTCTGGATAAAAATCCAATGCTCTAACCACTGAGCTAAAGAGTTGACCTCTGACACTGTTGCCAGAGACTGAATATATACCTATAAGCTATGCGTAATCTGCTAAGGCAGATAATTGGAAGTAGGAGTGCTAAGCTGTAACAATTGTCAATACCTTTAGACAGAAGGACCTGTGTGAAATCTGGTGAAAATTGCTCACGCCGCTTCAGAGAAGAAGACATTTAAAAATTACACAATGCTATACATGTTAGCCCAGGGGCAAGAGCAGAAAACCCCCAAGGGACAAAATTTTGATTGTAACTATAAAGTATTAATACTTAAATCATACATTGCAAATTACAGCCATTAGTCTTTAATGTTTTGAGAAAATGACTTTTCAACATTTTCCCATACAAATATATGACAGTGCAAATTTGACCTTGCCGTAAAAAGGTCAAAGGTCAACTTATGACCATTATTTGAACCAATTTGGTAGACCTTGAGTCCCTGGTGTTATATACCAAGATTCAGTCTCTAAGCTTTGTTGGTTCTAGAGAAGAACATTTTTAAGTGCTTTTACCATGCAGAACAATGATGCTGAACAATTCAAACAAATTGTCAGTATTCTTTCAACAGACGGCCCCATGTAAAATCTGGTGGAAATTGCTCAAGCAGTTTCAGAGAAGAGGTCATTTAAAAATTACAGTTTTATACTTGTATATAGCCCAATGGCAAGTGCAGATAGCCCTCAGGGAACAACATTTTGATTGTACATGTATCTAAAAAGTTTTACTACTTTAATCACACATTGTAAGTTTCAGCCATTAGCCTTTAATACCTTGCTAAAAAATGACTTTTCAACATTTTCCTCATATAAATGTTTAGGGACGCATCAAATCTGAATTTGTGTCCTTGCCGTAAAAGTCAAAGGTCAACCTATGGTCATCATTTATAAAAATTTGTTAGACCTTGAGTCCACAATGCTATATACTAAGATTCAGTCTCAAAGCTTTCTTGTTTCAGAAGAAGAAGAATTTTAAGTGTTTTACGATATATATGCAAAGTCTTTTAAAAATTACACAACTTTATACATGTATATAGCCCAGGAGCAAGGGCAGATAAAATTTTGATTGTAACTATAAAGTTTTCCTAGTTTAATTATATGTAAGTTAAAGCCATTAATCTTTAATGCATTTTGAGAAAATGACTTTACTGCATGTTCCCCATATAAATGTGGGGGTGGTCGGGTGGTGCGAAGGTGCTGTGTATCTTACATCACCGGGGCGTCCAACTGATATTGGCTTACAGTTGGGCAAGGCCTGCTATCCTTGTATTGGGTAAGGGTAGAGGGGGAATGTTTTTATTTCTTCTGTTTCTTCACTTTTATTCCTGTTCCTCTTTCTTCCCTGTCCCTCTCTTTCATCTCCTCTACTCTCTCTTCTATCTCTTTTCTCCCTTTCTCTGGGAGACGACACAAAATGACCCACAAGGGTTGACGTGTCGTTAAACCCCAACACAATCAATCCCCATATAAATGTAAAGAGACACAAATTTGACCTTGCCATAAAAAGGTCAGATGTCAACCTACAGTCATCATTTGAACAAACCTGGTAGACCATGAGTGTTGATGCTATATACAAAGATTCAGCCCCAAAGCTTTCTTGGTTCTGGAGGAGAAAATTTTTTAAGTGTTTTACCATATATGAGCATGACAGCCATCTTGATTAATGGACCTTGACCATTTGAACAAATTTTCCATCCCCCTTTAACAGAAGGTTCCACATGAAGTTTGAAGAAAATTGGTGCAGGGTTTTCAGAGGAGAAGTCATTTAAATAGGACGACAGCAAGTGATCACAATAGCTCATCATGAACCTTTGGTTCAGGTGAACTTCCCAGCTAGCATTGTACATAAATCTATAGCGGGCCGTTATCGGCCCGTCAGCTACCCTGACGGGCCGATAACGGCCCGCTATAGATTTATGTACAATGCTTATTGGGTTTAGGTAGTCAAACAATATATGCTGTAAACTTTTCTTTTCTACTTAAAGAAAAATTATTGCATAAAAAAGCAGTGTCACATGTTATTATCAGCTGTGCATTAACCGGCAAAAAGCTGTGTATTAATAAGGCAATTCATGCGCTGTTAATGCACGGCTATGCAACTTTCAATATGATCGTACCGGGGCCACAGATTTGCTGCCTTTACGAGATGTGTACTACTCAGCCCTAGAATGAGCATAATCCATAAAAAATAATGTTCACGAGACATCGGTGAAAAGGCGAAACAAAATAGTGCAAGAAATAACGCAAAATGTAGCAAATGTTTTCAGTTTTTATGCAATAAAAGCAATCTAACATGATTTTCTTCGGCCTTGGTTTTCAACACCTCCCACGGGGCCTGGAGAATGTTAATGCATGAAAAAACCATGTTTGATCCCTATATTGCCAAATGTGTACGATCCTGTCTGGATCATTTATGGCATGAAGTGAGCTTTGCTTGGTCTACAGATCACCAAGCAAAGATCAACACTTATTATGATTGATTTTTTATTCAATCGACAGACGCATAAGTGTTTTGGTGTTCTTAAAGTGTAAACAGATTGTCAAATTTAACGTTAACATTTTCAAAAGAATCCATACATTTGTATGGGAAAAATCTTGTGAATTTCAAACAACTCCTACTCTGAAGCCTCTGGGCCATTGTTGCTCAAATTTTAAGTGGAGGTTTCTTGGGGTAGAAGATGAAATATTGCTCAAAGAAATATTGCTCATTAACAAAGATGGCCACCATACCCATATTATCTTCATTGAGGATTGTGGGTGTGATCTCAGTTACACTCTCCAGAACAGAACTTGCTCAGGTATATCGTGTGACGGTCATAGCTACATACATACATACATACATACATACTTACATACATACACTTTAGAATTGGTTTATATTTTAACATTCTCTGTTTTAATACGATCTGTTCTCATTTTCATGGTTTTTAACTTCTTTTCGGCCTTACATACATACATACATACATACATACATACATACATACATACATACATACATACATACATACATACACATGTACATTACATACACACATACAAATAAGGACTTATGAGGATTAGTATTATCCTGATTCATAATACCTTTATAGGCATACATATATACGGACATACATACATACATACACATGTACGTACGTATGTACATACATACATACATACATACATACATACATACATTATGGTGATTTTGCATGTAAAACCTGTTTCTCTTTTTTTTGCATACATACATGTTGATTCATATCGTTTACATACATACATACATACATACATATGATTCATTAAAAATGTTATTTTATCATTCTAAAAACATGATATGCAAAACATATGGTGTCAGTAAGGGGTGGAGGAGCTGACAAAGAAAAAAAAAAAAAAAAAAAAAATTAACGTTAACATTTTCAAAAGACTCCATACATTTGTATGGGAAAAATCTGGAGAATTTCAAACACTTTCTTCTCTGAAACCTCTGGGCCATTGTTGCACAAATTTTAAGTGGAGGCTTCTTTGGGTAGAGGATGAAATATTGCTCGAAAAAATATTGCTCATTAACAAAGCTGGCCACCATACCCATATATGGTAAAAACCTTTAAAATCTTCAGGTTCTCCAGAACCAAATGAGTCCTGGGGCCTGATCTTTGCACAAATCATCAGGGATGAGAGGTCTACCAAAATTGCTAAAATGATGGTCCTATGTTGAGGTTTGACCTTTTTACAGCAAAGTCAAATTTGCTTCCCCATGCATTTGTATGGGTCCTATACATGTATATGTAAAAAATGTCGAGAATTCATATTTTGAGCATGTCCTCTAAAGACTATGATCCAACTGAGTTAAAACTTGATAAGGAGCATCGGGCGCCTTGTAGACAGAAAATAGCTAAACCTGAGGAGATCAAAATCTACGATGGCCGCCACAGCCGCCATCTTGAAAATCAATTTTTGACATCTCTTTCAAAAGCTTTGGTCGATTTGAGCTGAAACTTGCTCTGTAGAAACAGGACAACTTCCAGATCCAAATGAGCTAAAATCGCATTGATCTGAAATCCCAGCTACCATCCTGAAAATCTGTTTTAGACAGCTTCTTGCAAACCACAAGATGAATTAAGGTGAAACTTACAATGTATGAACAGGTTGACGTGTAGATGAAAAATAGCTAAAATCATACCAACTGGAAATCCAAAATAGCCGCCATAGCCACCATCTTGAAAACCAATTTTTGACCTCCTCCCAAATTGTTGGGCGATTTGAATTGAAACACACTATAAACACAAGATGACCTCTAGATCAAAATAGTTAAGACTGGCGATCGGAAATCCAAGATGGCAACCACAGCCATCATCTTGTTTTTTAAATGTCTTCTTTTTTGAAACCGTTTGAGCAATTTTCACCAGATTTCACATGGGACATTCTGTTGAAACAATTTGTTCAAATGGTTCCATGCAGTTGAACAAGATGGCTGCCATTCCCATATATGGTAAAACGACTTTAAAAATCTTCTTCCAGAACCAAGAAAGCTTTGAGGCTAAATCCTGGTACATAGCATTGGGGACTTGGGATCTACTAATTTTGTACAAATAATGGTTGTAGGTTGACCTTTGACCTTTTTACGGTGAGGCCAAATTTGTGCACTCCATACATTTATAGAAGAAAATGTTGAAAATTATTTTCTCAGTGGATGGTAAAGACTAATTGCTGAAACTTACAGCGTATGATTAAAGTAGTAAAACTGTTCAGCTACTGTCAAACTTTTGGGGCTATCTTCCCCTGCCCTTTGGCTATATACATTTATAAAATTGTGAAATCTTTAAATGTCTTCTTCTCTGAAATAGCTTAAACAGTTTTCACTAGATTGCACATAGTTCACATACATGTAGGGCCTTCTGACGAAAGGATATTGGCAATTTGTTGAAATGGTTCAACAATATTCCGGCCATGCCTATATATGATGAAACACTTAAAAATGTTCTTCTCCAGAACTAAGAAAGCTCTGAGGCTAAATCATAGTATACAACATCAGGGACTCAAAGTCTACTAAGTTTGTTGAAATGATTATACAAGGATGACCCTTGATCTTTTTGTGGTATGGTCAAATTTATGTCCTAGTTCCTGTGGCAATACCGTAAGAAGTTGCATGGCATTTTGCAGATAGGCAATATCTGTTTTTTATCACATGAGCTAATGGGCCTCTTGTTTATGTTAATCCTTAACATGCCAAATAAATGAAGATGCCACACCCATTTCTAATAAGTGAGAGTTCACTAGCATTTAGGGCTCTAAAGCTACAGTAAACCCTCGTTCCTCATTACAACGACAACATTCGTTCCCAAAGATTTTGCTGTTAAAATGAATTTGCTGCTGTAAAGTCTCCATGTCCATCAAATTATCATTACAATGAATTTGTCATTGTATTCAGTGTTGGTGTAACAGTCAGTATCATCCCCCAGAGGAAGAAATGGACCAGTTGGTTTCTTCCCCGGGGATGAAACCCTCCCCCCCACCCCCCTCAACCTAATATATATATGTGATATTTTCAGCACAGGCTCAACCTATTATACATGTGTCAAATATGGTGGTAAATCAAATCAAATAGGCTTCTGAAGTAGCAAGAGGTGTTATAAGGACATGATTACTCTGATTACTCCTTCCCTCCACTCCCCCCCTCTACTTAGTATAGTAGTATGACTCTGTGACCTCGATTCATTCATATACTCAGCTACAGACCACTACCGGCACAAATTTCAACCAAAATAATACATCTGGGCCCGGTTGTTCAAAGCGTCGTTAGCTTAACGAGCTCGTTAAGGGTCATTTCGTTAACTGTTTTAGCGGATTCAATATACAATATTTTGAAATTTTTTGCTGAAAAAATGTGAGTAGCTTTTGCACTGCAAAAGCTACTCACATTTTTTCAGCAAAAAATTTCAGCATATTTGCGTATCACTCAATTAAAATTTTAATGAATCGTTAACTAACGACGTCGTTAGCTTTGAACAACTGGGCCCTGACAAATAAAATGTTGGGAGTAAAGCTTAAAATTCTACATGTAACAACTATGAGTATGGGTAACAATTAATTGGATAGATAGAATACCGTACAATAGCATGCATGTTTCTGTGCTTGAATAAGACTGTACGCTTTATTTGTGTTTCAAATATATGTTTGAGCCAGCGCATGACGAAACTTACAAAATGTTATGTGTGCCCAGCATCTTCAAGCCTCCCCAGTCTGATTAGTCTTCGCTGTATGTTCAGTGGGTAGCCAAGGACTCAAGCTTTCTCATGAGGACAGCTAAGACTCTGATCAGACTGGGTAGGCCCAGGCTGATCTGAGTCTTTGCTGGGTGCACATGCCATTTTGTATGTTTTGTCATGCACTGGCTTATTTAGTATTTATTTTGCATGACAAAGTAAAAAGTTTTTTTTTTGCATGTGAATTAAGCAGAATGATCTTCCTTTTGGAAATCAGAGTTTAAATGAGAAACCCGCCAACATCAGAGTCGACCCACATAATCAGAGCCGCTTTACATAATTGGAGTCTTTTTTATTTTATTGCCAATTTAATTATCTGGTTCCATTTCTTAACTTTTGCAATTAAGTAAAAATCAGACAATCAATTCACACATTAGTACTGCTGAAATTATTTAGCTTATATCAGTTTGATGACAAAATCAACCTAAATAGGCCACATCCTGTAAATACTAACTTCGAAACCTGTGCAGCTAGGATTTTGAAACTCCATGTGTCTAATGGCCTTTAAACAACTAAGATATACTGACAATTTGAACTTTAAATTTTAAAGAGCGCTGGAGTATAAATGTTAAAAATATATAGAAAATACCGTATTCGACCTAATTACCGCACTGTGCGCTTAGGTATTTCAAAATTGCTTGGAACACTCATTTGTGGTAAAATATGTATCTACCTACCAAGGTTACACTATAAAAAAGATCAGAAAAGGATGTATTTGATGATGATTATGCGGGTTTTTTTTTGTTTTTTTGTTGTTTTTTTCTGATTTTCTTTATAAAGGCATATGTTGTGGGTACTCATTTGAATTGCATCAACAAGTTGATGCAATTCAAATGAGTATCCACAACATATGCCTTTATAAAGAAGTTAAGAAAAAGTACACTGGCTGTAATCTGAAGACTGCGGAAACTTCTTGACTGTGCGCTTATAGGAGTATGTGCAGCAGTTAGATCGAACATGGTATATAGAAAATATAATAAAATTCTATAAATGTACCTAGGGGGTACAAATGAACAGTTTCCTCATACTTTAATATACTGGGTTACTATATAAAATAATGCATAAAATTATCATTTTTCATTCAAATGCCATGATATTTGGCAGACTTATGTATGGTGTGTATTAATATGTTGTCAGATTTGCAATTTTGGGTTTGGTCATGAAAATTTAAACATTTTTTTTCTCTCTAACCACCATATTTGGAAATGTAAGATTTAAATAGTCCTGTCTCAAAAAAAAAAAAAAAAAAAAATCAGTTACATATCCAATTCAAATTTTCAGGATTTTGTAGTCTGATCAATGGCTGTCCAGTGATAGAAGACTGGAAGCCTCAAACCCAAAGGTTTTATGATTAGAGGATAACTGTATTGAACTTTTTCATTTGGGGAGGTGTATCCTTGGTTTTACGGTCAAAAAAATTTTTGTTTTTACGGCGATGTGTTAGCAGAGCACTAAAAGGAAATTTCCGCCCAAAAAACAGATGATATACCTCCCCAAATTAAAATTTTCGTTATGCTTATCCCCATTCTAATGCACTTCATCAGTTTTAAAACAACTGAGCATTACGAAAACAAGCCTATCCCAATATACTGAAAATTTTACCACCACAAAATGAAAATTTTCAGATAAAAAATTCCGATATTTTTCATATTTCTGCTCAAAACATAGATTGAGGGTACTCGTTAGAACCGCCTCGCTGAGGCAGTTCTAACGAGTACCCACAATCTATGTTTTTGAGCAGAAATAAGAAAAATAATGTATACCCCTTTAAACCCCAGTTTTACTATATAAAAGTGGGGTTTAAGCGGGGTCAACAGTACATAGGTATGTTTTCGTGATGTTAAGTTCTAATGCTTGTTTTTAAGTATCTTTTTATTCATTTGTTTTGTTTAAAAAATATACTGTTTGCACAAAGTGGCAAATGCTTTGAGCTGTGTAAAACTAATCGCCTTCAGAAAAGTGATGTTACATGATGACGTCAGGCTTCTGAAAGTATACTTTCAGTTGATTAAAGGCCATTCTGAATCATACCATCGAAAATTTTCGATGTAATCCAATCAGACGTGGGTTTACATGCATAAGTGCATTAGAATTTTGTATTTTCTGGAGTAGATGTTGATGTTTGCTTGCAAACATGCAAATTGACAAATGCTCACTCCGTGCCACAAATGATTAAGACAAGATTGGTTACATTTGGAAAATTCTTTTAGGGTAGAAAACAAGTTACAAGACTAAAGCATTGCACGACCTTCTCCTTCTTTTTCCATGATAAAACCAAAGTTCTACAATGAACGATAACACTGCCTTATTCGACTGTTATTTGGGGCTACTATATTTGGTGCTCAGGAAGACTTACATATTATTTGATTATCAAAGCAACTGGCTCCAATTATAAAGTTTCCTTCCTGTTTATAAGGTAAAGGGTAAGCAATGTGAATATTTAGGGAAAATACAGCATCCCAAATTTATCAAATTAATCCCAAATTTCCTTTTAACCCTTAAAGCGCCAATCACAACAATTGTCGTCTGCTTTGTCATCTGCTTGTGATTTTAAAAGTCATTTTTGCAAATAGTGTGGATCCAGATCAGACTGCTCCTCGGTCCACACTGTTTGCTGGTATGCAAAAATAGGGTTGAAAAGTTTGCAAGAATATTCAGCAGACGACATAAACAGACGACATTTTCAGATGCAGTTTTTCTTGGCGCTTTAAGGGTTAAAATGAAGTCTTGAGTCAAAGGGGGTTCGACCAGTCAGTCAAAGGTAGTTCGACTAATCAGTCTAACCCACATTTCCCCTCTGAATCCGCCCTTGACAGACCCGGATCAGATGCCATATGGTAAAGACAAAAGATATCTGAAGACTTTGGGTAAATATAGTAACTGAAATGAATCCTAGGCCCAGTAATATTCCTGAGGCCATCACGAAAACATGCCTATATAATTTTGACCCCCATAAACCCCACTTTTATGTAGTAAAACTGGGGTTTACAGGGGTATACATTATTTTTTTTATTTCTGCTCAAAAACATAGATTGTGGGTACTCGTTAGAACCGCCTCGACGAGGCGGTTCTAATGAGTACCCACAATCTATGTTTTGAGCAGAAATATGAAAAATGTCAGAATTTTTTATCTGAAAAATTGCCATTTTTTTGGTGGTAAAATATTCAGTGTATTTTAATAGGCGTGTTTTCGTAATGTCTAATCATATAAGACAAACACCACAAGCACATTGAGCCACCCCATGACAACTAACAAAAAGGTAAGCACTGTTGTGCAGTGGTAAAGCATCGGACTTGAGATCGATAGGTACCGGGTCAGATCCCCACTAACATCATGTTGTTTCCTTGAGCAACATCACGAAAACATGCCTATATAATTTTGACCCCCTTAAACCCCACTTTTATATAGTAAAACTGGGGTTTACAGGGGTATACATTATTTTCCTTATTTCAGCTCAAAACTTAGATTGTGGGTACTTGTTAGAACCGCCTCGTCGAGGCGGTTCTAACGAGTACCCACAATCTATGTTTTGAGCAGAAGTATGAAAAATTTTAGAACTTTTCATCTGAAAACTTTCATTTTTTTGGTGGAAAAAATTTCAGTATATTTGAATAGGCTTGTTCTCGTAATGAGAAATCTTATCCAAATTGCTTAATACTGGTTTCTACCCAGGAAAAAAGAGGGCCACATGGAAGATTAGTACATGTACTAGTTTACTAAATGTGTTACCCTCTATAAATTAAGTTATTATTATTATTTTTTTTTATTATTATCTTAAGTGCACCCAGCAAAGACTCAGATCAGCCTGAAATTTGTCCTGCTAATAAATATCAAATTACTAACAATTGCAAATTCATCCTTGCCAAATATAGTTGAGCATGAAAATTTCTCTGCTAATAAATATGAAAATACCAACTATTGTTGGCACTTTCATATTCATAGCAGAGAAAATTTCATGCTCAGCTGAGCATGAAAAAAGTTTTATAACCTCGAGGCCAGAACTTAACATGATCTGCAGGTTCGGATTCAGAGAGGGATTGGGCATTAATTTTGACTCAGAATTCATTTTCGTGAAGAATTGTGGTTTAAAAAAAAAAAAAATCAGCTCCAAGTGAAATCTTTTGCTTTCCTAGAAACACATATCCAAAGGGAAATTTTCTTAAGCTGAATAGCAGTTTGAGAAAACATCTTTATGATATGTAATTTTGCCCAACATTACGAAAACACGCCTATTCAAATATATTGAGAATTTTACCATCAAAAAATGAAAATTTTCAGATGAAAAATTCCGATATTTTTCTTATTTCTGCTCAAAACATAGATTGTAGGTACTCGTTAGAACCGCCTCCATGAGGCAGTTCTAACGAGTACCCACAATCTATATTTTGAGCAGAAATAAGAAAAATAATGTATACCCCTGTAAACCCCAGTTTTACTATATAAAAGTGGGGTTTATGGGGGTCAAAATTATATAGGCATGTTTTTGTGATGTGTAGACTCAAGAGAGCTTGCACTTCCATGCAGTGTGATCAGGTTACTTAGTTGTCGGCATGAATGAACTTTGTACCCTTGGATCTCCAAAATGTGCCCAGTAAAGATTATAATTACGACAGTGAAGATGTGCAGGCTGATCTGAATCATCGCTCGACTCAAATGTCTGACGGCATGTTTTCTGACAGTACTGCTAATTTATGCATTCTAACTTATTTTTCACTGTCATGTTTTCAGCGATTTCTGTTTATGGGAAAATGGACCTATTTAATATGGCAGTTACACTAGATGGAGAGGAATTCCAAGTACAGGTTGACAAGAAGAATACTATTTACATTACTGCATCCAAGTCTGCAACTGATAGTGAAGGTTTCTGTGGTAACAACAATGGAAATCCAGATGGTGAGTGAATGCAACATGGCATTTACAATGTTAGCATTATGATGTTGCATCGACGTTGGTGCGACATTGTCTCAATATTGTGTGCCTGCTGGGTGATTACTTCAGGGCAAAATATATGTGTTGGGACTATTTTATTTACATTTTGTAATTTTCTGTATTTTTAAAACCGTGAATATGATGATAATAAACACAAGGGAATGTGAGTTTGATGCTGTAATCTTGAAACAAGTCAGCAATACCAGCAGTGTAGATAATTAATAAGGAACAGGATCAATGGAAAGACAAACCACGCTGAAAGTTTAACAAGCCATAATAAGTATCGTGCAAATTACCAGCTAACGTGAGTGCTGACTTACAATGTAAAATTCAAGGCAAATACATGTACATACAAATGAATACTGCATTTTACTGTTTAAATATCCTTATTGCTCAATTTGTTGATATGGGATGTCTGATGGTCAGTTTTCAATAACTCTAATTAAGTCCAGAACCCACACCTGTAAAATACTTCTGGCTTGCACAGAAAATATTAAAAACTAAAATATTATTTTTACCAATTTGTGGATTGGATGGTACTGTCACATTATGAAAAGACACCTGTTCAAATATTTTGAGAATTTTACCACCAAAAAATTAAATCTTTCAGATGAAAATTCTGGTAGTTTGCTCTAAACATAAATTGTGGGTACTTGATAGAACTGCGTTGATGAGACAGGGCTAGAAATTTTCCCTGGGACTCACTCGTCCTGCAAATTGTTACTCACCCTTAATCAAGTTTTTCTCGTCCATTCATTTGGTTCTGCGAATGAGACAAGAAAGCTAGACAAAAACTTTTTATTGTTTTATTGTGTTACCTATTATGCACTATATAATGATAGCAGTGACTATTATTCTAATTCCAGGTAAGCAAATTTGTATGGCAATGTGTCCTATTTCAGACTTTAAACCTGACTACGACAGTCCTGAAGTGAAGACAAAAAGACAAGCATGTTAATCTGACAAGGCAAAAAAAAAACATAATCTTATTACCATTGTCCTGCTGAACCCGGATATACCCTGTCTTTGCAAACAGTGTAGATCCAGATCACTGGATCTGCACTGTTTGCCATTAAGTATCTATATCAACAAACTTGATCAAGTAATTTGATTGGACAAAAATTAGAAATGAGTGTGGCTTCTTTTAAAATTTATTCAGCAGGACAAGGGTTAAGTTGACAAGTAAACTTAATGTTGGCTTAAAAAAAAAGGTCTCTCTCTTAGATATCTGTACTGAAAACAATTTTTATCAAAGCCAAAACAAACCTGAGTCAGAACTCAATATTAACTTATTTATCCACCAGAGTCCACTGAATCTCATTAAAATGCAACAGCTCTTGGACCCCTAGGACTAGTGCATTCATGCCCCTAAATGTGTCTATTTCTTTGACTACTATGAAACCAGTGCTAAATACTATCTGTGGGCTAGTAAAGTTAATGATTGGGACCATCTATCTGAATAACCAGACTTGCTGAAATAAAAGCCAGGACAACTACAAAACACCGGAATGATAGGTTTTTGCATAGCAACAGATAAGGTGTTGTTTTCATCTGAAAAAATGCTGTTATCTTTCTTATTTCTCAGTGAAAAGGTATGTTGTGGGTACTCATTAGAAGCGCCTTGGTGAGGCACTTCTAATGAGTACCCACAACATGTTTTTGTCAATAAATAAGAAAAATATTATGTGGATACCC
Organism: Anodontia alba; assembly: GCA_964016985.1. Classification (NCBI taxonomy): domain Eukaryota; kingdom Metazoa; phylum Mollusca; class Bivalvia; order Lucinida; family Lucinidae; genus Anodontia; species Anodontia alba. The sequence continues at coordinate 67,887,098 of OZ024833.1, read as the reverse complement.
CCTCTTATCTGTAGCTATGTTTTTGTAAATATGAAAAATACAACACCAGACGGGTCCATAAAGTCTTGGAATTGAGTTCAGCATCACGAAAACCTATATAATTTTGACCCTCTATAACCCTACTTTTATATAGTAAAACTGGGGTTTACAGGTGTCTGTATTATTTTTCTTATTTCTGCTAAAAAATATAAATTGTGGGTACTTGTTAGAGCCGCCTCGCCGAGGCAGCTGAGGCCGAGGCAGCTAACAAGTACCCACAATCTATATTTTGAGCCGAAATATGAAAAAAATATCAGATTTTTTTTATCTGAAAATTTTCATGTTTTGGTGGTAAAAGTTTTAGTATATTTGAATAGGCATGTTTTCATAATGTATTGAACAGGGTTTACCATTGCTGTTTTGCTGCGGAATAGACAACTTGGGTATAAATATTTTGACATGTGAGCAGATTTTGACACAGCTTTTGACCCTCATGACAGACATACCTGGAGATTTCGTGTGAGATCTGCAATGCGTGCAGCAAGCAAACTACCTTGAAAGGGACCCACTGATGTGGATGTTGCCCCTGTACCTGCATGTTAATAAAAAATCCAATAATGATAGTCAACACATAAGCATGCCTATATGATTTTGACCCCCTTAAACCCCACTTTTATATAGTAAAACTGGGGTTTACAGGGGTATTCATTATTTTTCTTGTTTCTACTCAAAAACATAGATTGTGGGTACTCATTAGAACCGCCTCATCAAGGCATTTCTAACGAGTACCCACACTCTGTGTTTTAAGCAGAAATTTGAAAAATACAGTCGAACCTCGTTATCTCGAACTTGCTTATTTCAAATTACCGCTTATCTCGAAGTGAAAATCTGCTCCCTGTTTTAACATGAAACTATGACAACAGGTAACAAAATAATGTGGAAAAGAGGAGAAATTGCTCCTGAGGAGTAATTTCTCCTCTTTTTCACATTATTTTATATATATATATTTCTAACTTCAGGAGTCAAATTACATATTCATTTGTTAAATGTGGTTGTTCAATTTATTGTTATCCTCACTCTCTCAACTCTGATATGTCGAGGTATGGATATCTCGAAGTGTTTCAGTGAGTCCCTTGGAATTCGAGATAATGAGAGTCGACTGTATTAGAATTTTTTACCTGAAAATTTTCAGTTTTTGGTAGTAATTACGAAAACATGCCTATTCAAATGTACTGAAAATTATACAACCAAAAAAGGAAAATTTTCAGATAAAATTTTCTGATATTTTTCATATTTCTGCTCAAAACATAGATTGTGGGTTCTCTTTAGAACTGCCTCGGCAAGGCAGTTCTAACGAGTACCCACAATCTATGTTTTAAGCAGATATAAGAAAAATAATGTATACCCCTGTAAACCCCAGTTTTACTATATAAAAGTGGGGTTTAAGGGGGTCAGAATTGTATAGGCATGTTTTCGTGATGGAAATTTTCAATATATTTGAATAGGCATGTTTTCGTAATGATGATGAGTTAATGGAGAATAGGGCTAGATCTGAGCCTATTCTTCTATGTCTGAAAAGTTTTTTTCATGGTGATCTTGGCAATCTTTGATATTATTCTGCCTATCTTTTTTATATCCCGCCACACAGTAATGGCAGGGTATTATGGTATCACGTTGGCTGTCCCTGTGTCCATCAATCTGTCGGTCCCGCCAGCTGTTGCACATCCATCTGTCCGTATTTTCATTTCCGGACAATAACTTGAGCAAATTTTGATGGATTTTTACCTAACTTGGTGTGTGCATTTATATTGTGAAGATCGGGCAAATTTCGTCAATTTTTGACAGAGTTATCTGCCCACAACAGATCCATATTTTCATTTCTGGATGATAACTTTAGTAAATGTCAATGGATTTTCACCATATTTGATGTGCGCATTGATATTGTGGAGATCTGCTTTGAGATTGCTCATCGGCAGATTTCATCAATTTTTGACAGTGTTCACAACACAATAATGGTATTATTGTTTCACGTTTTATTTGTTAAAGCAGCAAAAGAGAAATGATTGTTGAGAAGTTTGGAATAAATTTATGATAAAATCTTGCTAACCCTCTGAATGATTTGATCTGTTTCTTGGTAGTAGATCTAATTGCATCTCTGATAGCCTGTGTTTTATCATTTTTGGATCTGATCGATTGCCCCACAATATTGTGGCCAAGGCATTTAATACTGCCTACCTACGCTTTGATACTTAAAGTGGTTGAGGGACAGCCGTATATTTACGATGAAGGGCATGGAAGCCGGTCCCAAAATAGGTATACAGCAAAAACCCAGTGACTAAACAAGGGAACTCAAAACATGTAGATGGGTATACATGCCATTTTGTAGGTTTTGTCATGCACTAGCTCATATTTTGTGGGTACTCATTAGAAATGCCTTATAAAGCATATGTCATGGGTACTCATAATCAGTACCTGCAATATATGTTTTTGTGAAGAAATAAAAAAAAAGATATACAGTCAGCCGTCTTTATACAGACACTCGATACAACGACAAAATTCGTTTTAATGACAATTTGAATGCATCAAAACCTTTGCTGAAAAGGTGACAGTAAATGAGAAATTATGCAAGAATATTGAATTAAACCTTCAAGTAACATATGTCTTGGATATTTTGTTAGAATTGCCTCACTGAGGCAATTCTAACAAATATTCAAAACATATGTTCTGTGAGGAAATAAGAATAAAACAAGGTCTTTCTTACATATCATTCTGTCCACTGAGGATTCTTTACAACAGCAAATTCATTTTAATGGCAACATCTTTGGCAACAAATGCTGTTGTAGTAAGGAGGGTTCAATGTAATTAGGGGATAACTGCATTCAAATTTGGCATTTGGGGAGGTTAATCGGCGGTTTTACGGTCGGAAATTTTGTTTTACGGCGACGCGTCAGCGGAGCCGTAAAACGTAATTTGCGACTGTAAAACCGGGATTTACCTCCCCAAATGACAAATTTGATGCAGTTATCCCCATTCTAATGCATTTATTCATTTTTTTCTATTGAAAAAATGTACTATTTGCACAAAACGACAAGTGCTGTGAGCTGCGTAAAACCAAATGCCAGCCAGTGAGAAACGACGTTACGTGATGACGTCGGATTTACGACAGTATATCGCAGAATATACCGTCGCAAATTTTTGACGTTATCCAATCAGACGTCGTGTTACATGCGCGAGTGCATTAGAATTCCTTTTTGTTTCAAAACAGCACCTTATCTTTAGCTGTGTTGACCTCCTTTTAATACCCTTAAATTAATACCTTTTAATAAACCCTTAAAAGGCCAAGAAAACCAGAATCTGAAAATGCGGTCCGTTTATGTCGTCTGCTAAATATTCTTGCAAACTTTTCAAACCTATTTTTGCATACAGGCAAACAATGTGGACCCTGATCAGACTGCTCCTAGAGGAGCAGTCTGATCTGGGTCCACACTGTTTGCAAAAATGACTTTTAAAATCACAAGCAAATGACAAAGCAGATGACAATTATTGTGATTGGCGCTTTAAGGGTTAAATGATCATGCTTTCAACGGCTTTTTTTTCTTTTTTATCATTTTATTTCACTGTAGCTGGTGCAGCTGCCGTAAAATGTCTCCCATAACTTTATCATAGTGCAGATTATAGTTTTAGTTTCCATTCTGATCACTTTGAAAGTTTAAAACATAGATTGTGGGTACTTGTTAGAACCGCCTCGCAGAGGCGGTTCTAACAAATACCCACAATCTATGTTTTTGAGCAGAAATAAGAAAAATAATGTACATTCCTGTAAATCCCAGTTTTACTGTATAAAAGTGGGGTTTAAATGGGTCAAAATGTTTTCGTGATGTATATGAAGAGACGTAATAAAACCGAGTTGTGTGTTCTTTATTTCCAAAGGTAACAATTTAGACTTTTATTTTACTTTATTTTTCAGATGATTTGACCATAGCAAACAATGCTATTGATAACCCTGTAGACTTCGGTAATTCTCAAGTGACCGCTGATTCTTCACCCACTGTAAGTGACTTTCAACACAACAGCAGCAGACAATATTCTGAAATATGTAGAACTACTTTTATTCAACAAAGTCGTTTCAACCTTTACCTCTCTCTGGGCTGTTTTCTGGGAAAAATAAGAAAACTATTTCAATATGTTGTTTGCTGAAAATTTTACCCAGAGTGCTTTAAAGCGTTAATATAACAGTGGGCTTAACAATTGAAAACATCTATGAAAATAAATATATACAGTTGGCTTTCTTTGTCTGGACCTTGCTTATCTAGAATAAGCATTAGCTCCTCTAGACTTATAATTGAAAAAAAATTCTCCTCTGAAACCATGAGGCCCACAGCTTACATATTTAGTATGCAACAATGTTAAGTGGTCCCCTACATAAATCCTGCCAATCAAGCCCCTGGGGCCCAAACTGGCTACGCCTCGCGGGTCATTAGCTTCCATAGACTTATAATGGGAAAAACTTAAAAAATCTTCTTCTCTGAAACCATGAGGCCCACGCCTAACATATTTAGTATGTGACAATGTTAAGTGGTCCCCTACATAAATCCTGTCAATCAAACCCCTCGAGCCCAAACTGGCCACACACCGGGGGTCATTCTTCTCTGAAACCATGAGGCCCAGTGCTTATATATTTAGTAGGTAGCAATGTCCCCTACATAAATTCTGCCAATCAAGCCCCTGGGGTCCAGATTGGCCACACCCCAGGGGTCATTAGCTCCCATAGACTTATAATGGGAAAAACTTAAAAACTCTTCTCCTCTGAAACCATGAGGCCCACAGCTTATATGTTTAGCATGTAGCAATGTTTAGTGGTCCCCTACATTAATCCTGCCAATCAAGACCCTGGGGTCAAAACTGGCCATGCCCCAAGGGTCATTAGCTCCCATAGACTTTTTTGGGAAAAACTTAAAAAATCTTCTTCCCTGAAACCATGAGGCCCACAGCTTACATATTTAGTATGTAACAATGTTTACTGGTCCCCTACATAAATCCTGCCAATCAAGCCCCTGGGGTCCAAACTGGCCTCACCCCAGTGGTCATTAGCTCCCATAGACTTATAATGGGAAAAACTTAAAAAATCTTCTTCTCTGAAACCATGAGACCCAGAGCTTATGTATTTAGTGTATAGCAATGTTTAGAGGTCCCCTGCATAAATCCTGCCAATCAAGCCCCTGGGATCCAAACTGGCCAGGCCCCGGGGGTCATTAGCTCCCAGAGACTTATAATGGAAAAAACTTAAAAAAATCTTCTTCTCTGAAACCATGAGGCCCACAGCTTACATATTTAGTATGTAGCAATATTTAGTGGTCCCCTACATAAATTCTGCCAATCAAGCCCCTAGGGTCCAAATTGGCTATGCCCCGGGGGGTGGGGGGTCATTAGCTCCCATAAGCTTATAATAGGAAAAACTTAAAAAATCTTCTCTGTAATCATAAGGCCCAGAGCTTATATATCTAGTATGTAGCAATGAATAGTGGTCCCCTACATAAATCCTGCCAATCAAGCCCCTGGGGTCCAAATTGGCCACTCCCTAGGGGTCATTTGCTTATATAGAGCTATATAGCTAAAGATCCTTCAAAAATCTTCTTCTCTGTAACCATGAGGCAGAAAGCTAATAGATTTAGTATTAAGTGATGTTTCCTACATTAATCCTGCCAACCATGCCAAAGTGGCCACACCCCTGGGTCATTAGCTCCCCTAGACTAATAATGGGAAAAACTTAAAAAATCTTCTCCTCTGAAACCATGAGGCCCACAGCTTTTATATTGAGTATGTAGCAATGTGTAGTGGTCCCCTACATGAATCCTGCCAATCAAGCCCTTGGGCTTCAAACTGGCCACACCCCAGGGGGTCATATGTAAATATAGAGCTATATAGCTAATAACCTTCAAAAGTCTTGTTTTCTGAAACCATGAGGCAGAGAGCTAACAGATTAAGTGTGTAGCAGTGGTTAATAGTCTCCTAATAAATCCTGCCAATCAAGCCTCTCGGGTCCAAACCTGCCACCCCACGGGGGTCATTAGCTCCCATAGATTTATAATGGGAAAAGCTTATAAAATCTTCTTCTCTGACATCATGAGGCCCCCAACTTATATATTTAGTGTGTAGCAATGTGTAGTGGTCCCCTACATATATCCTGCCAATCAAGACCGTAGGGTCCAAACTGGCCACGCCTCGGGGGTCATTAGCTCCCATAGACTTATAAAGGAAACAACTTAAAAACTCTTCTTCTCTGAAACCTTGAGGCCCACAGCTTATGTATTTAGTGTTTGCTTGTGTTCAGGTTTTACGGCCCAGTCAACCCAGTGGGGTCATGTCGAACGCAGTCAGTTTACCTGACCACATGTTTACTGGGCAGGCTTAGTCCTTTAAGCAATTAACCGGTATTGTGCACATTCTTTCTCCAGAAACTGACAACTGCCCTTCTTGAATCAGCAGAAGAGAGAGAATGACTGTAGAAAATATTTCATGATCAATCTCCACGAAAGAATGTTGCAGACCTCGGCGGGGGTTGAACATGCGACCTCCTGATCTCCAGTCAGACGGCGCATCCAACTGATCTATATTAAGTGTATAGCAATATTTAGTGGTCCCCTACATAAATCCTGCTAATCAAGCCTGGGCTTGAAAAGAGCCACACCCCAGGGGGCCATATGTTTATATAGAGCTATATAACTAAAGAACTTTCAAACATCTTCTTTGAAACCATGAGGCTCAGAGCTAACAGATTAAGTATGTAGCGATGTTTGTTGGTGTACTACATAAATCCTGCCAACCATGCCCCTGGGGTCCAAATTGGCTGTGCCCAGGGGTCATTAGCCCCCATAGACTTAAAATGGGATAAACCTGAAGCCATAAGGCCCACAGCTTATATATTTAGAATGTGGCAATGTGTAGCGGTCCCCTACTTAAATCCTGCCAACCAAGCCCCTGGGGTCCAAACTGGCCACACTCCAGGGGTCATATGTTTATACAGAACCGTGTAGCTAAAGAACCTTCAAAAATCTTCTTCTCTGAAACCATGAGGCCCAGAGCTAACAGATTTATTATGTAGCAGTGTTTGATGGTCTTCTACATTCATTCTTCCAACCATGCCCCCAGGGGCCAAATTGGCCACTTTGCAGGGGACATTAGCTCCCATGGACTTATAGTGGAAAAAAAAAAAAAAAAATCTTTTTCTCTGAAACTATGAGGCCCACAGCTTAAATATTTAGTATTTAGCAATTTTAGTGATCCCCTACATAAATCCTGCCAATGAAGCCCCTGGGGTCTAAATTGGCCATGCCCTGAGGGTTTAAGCTCTCATAGACTTATAATGGAAAAACTTCTTCTCTGAAACCATGAGGCCCACAGCTCATGTATTTAGTATGTAGCAATGTTTAGTGGTCCCCTACATTGATCCTGCCGACCATGCCCCTGGGGTCCAGATTGGCCATGCCCTGGGGGTCATTTACTCCCACAGACTTATTATGGGAAAAAAACTTAAAAGATCTTCTTCTCTGAAACCATCAGGCCCACAGCTTATGTATTTAGTATGTAGCAATGTTATGTGGTTCCCTACATAAATCATGCCAGTCAAGCCCCTGGGGTTTAAACTGGTTTTTCAGCATTTTAACCTTGGAAGCAAGATATCTCAAAAACTGTTTAAGCTATTGTCTTGAAACTTGATGGGCTTATAGGGAATGATGAGTAAATGACCTGATTAACTTAAGCAGTTAGCTCAGGTGAGCATTGTGGCCCATGGGCCTTTTGTCTCGGGCCAGATTAATATTAGAATAGATCCCTTGTAGGCGCAACTTCTCCTAGAGTTTTCCACCAATCACTTTGAAACTATGCATGCTTGCTCTACACAGTCTGTAGATGTCATGTGGCTATAGGATTATTCTCCCATTACTTTTTCTTTTTTTGTGACTTAGTTTTCTCTAGGTTCAATTACTATTAAAATAGATACTTTGTGGGCGCAACTCCTCCTAGAGTTTTTTTACCAATCATTTTGAAACTATGCATACTTGTTCTGCATTGTCTGTAAATGTGCATGTGGTTTTGGGGTTATCGTCCCTTTCTTTTTTATCAATTTTTTTCTACTTTTTTGACTTAGTTTTTTCCAAGTTTGATTAGTATTATGATAGATACCTTGTGGGTGCAACTCCTCCTAGAGTTTTCCACCAATGATTTTGAAGCTATGCGTACTTATTCTACATAGTCTGAAGATGTGCATGTGATTTTGGAGTTATCCTCCTATTATATTTCATCAACTTTTTCCACTTTTTCAACTTAGTGTTTTCCAGGTCTGGTTAGTGTTAGAATAGATATCTTGTGGGGGCAACTCCTCCTAGAGCTACGTTTCAGGTCTAAATCTTACTAACATTATCGACCTGTCATGTTATGTTATAGATTAAAAGTTTCCCTAAACAATTTTAACAGCATTTCAGTATTCAGTGTGTAACGACTATATGAATACTTGGAAGTATTTCAACTCTGCGCTTGTTAAGCTAGGCTAAAGACAAGCTCTAGTTTGTTTGGAATGGATACTATCTTTCGATTCAGTTCAGGGAGACTTACTAAGAACTCATTTCTACCTGCAAATACAGAAATAATGAGTACTGTTCTTGCATATTGGTTAAAGAAGGAACAAATTATATCTTTAACCTATATGACTTTAAATTAATAATAATTACCAATATTATTTCAAATTTATACATGTTTAACCCTTATGTTAGGGATCATGGTTACACTTCTATAATTATAACTCTCTATAGTTTACGCATAGATCTCGAGAGTATAAATATATTTCTTCCTGAATTCCTATACGACCACGCAATTGGGTATTTCAGGAATTATCGATTAGTCAGAAATAGGGTTTTTTTACACTATACATATTCAATTCTATTGAATATTTATCTATAAATTCCGGGCAGTAATTTTATAACAAGTTATATCTTTAGTTATTCCTTGCTTAATAAATAGTTACGATTAACGTTTTATTCATAGCAGGAATTTGCCCTGCAGTATAATTTTAATTTGATATTTTTTATATCTGTTCTCACTATTCTTAAATATTCATACAGAATAGTAACTCTATCTCTGAACTTATAAGTTAAGTGTTATCAGAGATGATAAATCAGTATTTTGAATAATATTTCTAGAGAATGTCTATCGCCCGCTTACATTTTTTCTAGAGTCCTTTCTCTTTGTCTGAACATTCCGATTTGTCATTACAAAGTGAATATTAAATTTTTCTTGTTTTTCCATGATTATGTACTCCGGAGTAATTTTCATGGCAATCCTTTCAGGCAATAGAAAAAAATCTATCCTGTTATTTCCTATTGCTTAATCTCAGCAGTATGGTAAGATTTTAAGCCTAATATGAAGGCTGTCTTACAGTAAACTGTTGTCAGCCTTATTCTTCTCTCTCTTATAGTCTGCCAAACTCTACATGATGATGTTGGCAGTCTCTTCCTTTATTAATTTGCCCAGGACACGAAACGCTTTGGATATGTCCAATGACAAAGTATTTATCAAGGACTTAGGTTGTCTTTCCTCTCAGTAGAGTTAGGCAAACCTCAGTTTTATCTTATTGCCTAGACTAAAAATACGTTAATACAATTAGTCTAGCAATAGTTTAAACCATATATTATGTATATACATTTCATTTCTAATGGATAACTGAAATTCAGTTAAGTTTACTCCATCTACAAAATTTATTATCTCCCCCTTTTTAATTTAAATCAAAAGGGAATAATTATACAACATTATGGTTATTTTAAGTTTATGGTCTGTTTATCGGAAACGGTCCTATCACTCCAATTAAACATACTCTAATTAGATCATAATTCTAATAGCTTAGACTATTACAATTAGATAATCTTTACATATCTAGAAATTATCAGAAAATCTCAAGCTATGTAGATTATCTATAGGAAACTTGACCGAGAAGACATTTCCTTATTTAAATTGTGCCTCTAAGATAGACAGCTTATTGTCTAGACTTCTGCTTGACAAGTTTTGTTTCGAACATATTTTCAAACAATATTCCTGAGCTTACATTGCAAATGGAATACCGAGGTTATGTCTTAATGACTCATTATTCTGTCTGGGGCCAATAGTTGTTTCCCAAAAAGAAAGAGGGGGGGGGGGCCAGTTATTTGGTCCCTGAGGCTTGAGAACTGGCATCCTCTAGAGTCTACTATTAACATACAAAGTAGTAAGACCCTAACACCTTAAAGGTATGTTATATTGTGAATCTAGATCATTCTTTCTATTAAATATAGAACTAGATGTATCTGATTCCTTAGAGTTTCCCAAGTCTTAAACCAGAAGTTGTGGGATACAATTTATTTTGTGTTGGAATTAGGAGAGCACCTCCCTCCAATTCTGCAAATTCTAGCACATTATCTATAGGTTAATGTATTGTGCAGTTAAAGTGAAGTTTTTTAAAAGTAAAACATATTTTAACTATCAATACTTAACCTATAGATAATTAAAATTATCCCTCCTCACCTCCCGCGCTTCTCTCTCCTAATTGTGTCTTTTGTTTTACACATCAAAGAAACTGACACGTGATCTATTAAGCGGGAAGAGTTACGTCATACAGGTAACTGCCTAAGGGACCTTCTGGTTTAAGACTACGACTGAAAGGTCGTTTTTTTCTGTGGAAGGTGTGAAAAACAGAATGGAATAGCACATTATCTATAGGTTAAGTATTGATAGTTAAAATATGTTTTACTTTTAAAAAACTTCATTTCACATGGGGCTTTCTGTCAAAAGGATATTGCCAATTTCTTCAAATAGTTCCATCCCATCGAACAAGATGGCTGCCATGCTCATATATGGTAAAAACACTTAAAATCCTCTTCTCCAGAACCAAGAAAGCTTTGGAGCTGAATCTTGGTATATAGCATCGAGGACTCAAGGTCTACCAAGTTGTTCAAATGATGACCCTAGGTTGACCTTTGACCTTTTTACTGCAAGGTCAAATTTGATTCCCTATACATATATATTGGGAAAATGTTGAAAAGTATTAAAGACTTACGGCTGAAACTCATAATGTATGATTAAAGTAGTAAAACATTTTAATTATAATCAAAATTTTGTCCCCAGAGGGTTATCTGCCCTTGCTGCTGGGCTATATACACATATAAAATTGTGCAATTTTTAAATTCTTCTCTGAAACTGTTTGGGAAATTTTCACCAGATTTCACATGGTACCTTCTGTCAAAAGGGTTTTGTCTGTTTGTTCAAATGGTTTCCAGCAGGCCTCCGTGCTCAGTTGGATACGCATCCAACTGGAGACCAGGAGGTTGCAGGTTTTACCTTCGCCGTGGGTGGCAACACTCTTTCGTGGAGATTGATCGTGAAATATTTTCTATGGTCATTCTCTCCCTTCCGCTGATTCAAGAAGAGCAGTTGTCAGTTTCTGGCTAAAGAATGTGCACAATACTGGTTAACCACTTAGAGAACTAAGCCTGCCCAGTAAACGCGTGGTTAGGTAAACTAACTGCGCTCGACATGACCCCATTGGGCTGACAGGGCCATAAAACCTCAACACAAACAAACAAACAAATGGTTTCCAGCAAGTGAACAAGAGGGCTGCAATGCCCATATATGGAAGAAACACTTAAAAATCCTCATCTCCAGAACCAAGACAGCTTTGGGGCTGAATCCTGGTATATAGCATCAAGGACTGAAGGTCTACCAAGTTTCTTCAAATGATGACTGTAAGTGGACCTTTGACCTTTTTGCGGCAAGGTCAAATTTGCATCCCCATGCATTTGCATAGGAAAAATGTTGAAAAGTCATTTTCTCAAACTGTTCTAAAGACTAATGGCTGAAACTTACAATGTGTGATTTAAGTAGTTTAATATCTTAGTTATAATCAAAGTTTTTTTCTCTTGAGGGTTATCTGCCCGTGCCACTTGACTATATACATGTATAAAATTTTGCAGTTTTTAAATGCCTTCTTCTCTGAAACTGCTTGAGCATTTTTTACCAGATTTCATATGGGCCTATTGCCAATTTGTTCAAATGATTCTGCATAATTGAACAAGATTACCACCATGTCCATATATGGTAAAAACTCTTAAAAATCTTCATCTCCAGAACCAAATAAGCTTTGGGGCTGAATCTTAGTATATAGCATCAAGGACTCAAGCTCTACCAAGTTTATTCAAATGATGATCATAGGTTGACCTTTGATCTTTTTACGGCAAGGTCAAATTTGTGTCTTTATAGATTTGTTTGAGGGTGGTGCGGTGGGGGAGGGGGAAGTTGAAAAATCATTCTATTTCAAAATGTATTTAAGACTAATGGCTGAAACTTACCCTGTATGACTATAGTAGTAAAATGTTTTAGTTAGGATCAGAATTTTGCCTCTGGGGATATCTGTTCTTGCCCCTGTGCTATATACAGGTATAAAACCATGAAATATTTAAATGTCTTCTTCTCTTAAACCACTTGCCAATTTTCACCAGATTTCATATTGGGCTTCTGTCAAAGGAATGTTGACACTTTGTTCAAATGGTTCTGCATCATTGAACAAGATTGCTGCCATGCCCATATATGGTAAAAAAACGAAAAATCTTCTTCTCCAATACTAAAAAAGTTTTGAAGTTAAATCTTGGTATACAGCCCTGGGGACTTAAGGTCTACCAACTTTATTAAAATAATGAGACTAGGATGACCTTTGACCTTTTTATGGTATGGTCAAATTTGTGTCCCAGTTGCTGTGGCAATACTGGAAGACTGTTGCATGGCATTGGTAAATATGCAGGTGAGCAAATTGTGGCCCATGGGCCTATTGTTTGTCTTAGTTTTTCCAGGTCCAATTAGTATTGGAAAAGATACCTTGTGGGCGCAACTCCTCCAAGAATTTTCTACAATCATTTTGAAACTATACATATTTGTTCTACATGGTCTGAAGATGTGCATGTGGTTTGGGGCTATCCTCCTATCACAACCCTATACTGACAAAGCCATGGGGGATGGGGAAGCTTGCCTGCAACAGGCTTTTATTCAAATAAGTAAAGTACTTATTTGAGCCTTGATAACTAGACTTTTTTTTTTATCATTTTTCTAGAAGTGTCTAAACATTTTATGATAATTAGAAATGTTCCAATCATAGTTAAATGCAAAAAAAAAAAAAAAAAAAAAAAAAAAAGAAAAATCTCTGCATGAGAAAGTTTGGGCTGGAACGCACACCTGACCCAAATAGCTGTGTATGTCATCTCACACCAAACTAGGTCACAGTGACCTGCTTTTTACATTAACATATTATTGCCACCAGAATATAAGGTAAGGCAACAACATGTAACTGCCCCAAGATAAGTAGACCATGTTAACCCTTAAAGTGCCAGTCACAACTATTGTCGTCTGCTTTGTCATCTGCTTGTGATTTTAAAAGTCATTTTTGCAAACAGTGTGGACCCAGATCAGACTGCAGTCTGATCTGGGTCCACACTGTTTGCCTGTATGCAAAAATATGTTTGAAAAGTTAGCAAGAATATTCAGCAGACGACATAAAGTGACGACATTTTCAGATGCAGTTTTTCTTGGCGCTTTAAGGGTTAAACAGAAAACATGTTGTTCCTTCTGGGTGTTCATAATAAATACCAAAAACATCTGGGCCCAGTTGTTCAAAGCATCGTTAGCTTAACGAGCTCGTTAAGGGTCATCTCGTTAACTGTTTTAGCGGATTCAATATACAATATTCTGATATTTTTTGCTGAAAAAATGTGAGTAGCTTTTGCACTGCAAAAGCTACTCACATTTTTTCAGCAAAAAATTTCAGCATATTTGCGTATCACTTGATGTAAATTTTAACGAATCGTTAACTAACGACGTCGTTAGCTTTGAACAACTGGGCCCTGGTTAAAGCACAAAAAAGTTCAATTTAATTACATTTCAAGTCTATGAGAAACTTTAATTTCTGGTACCTTGGTGAATTAAGCATTAAGTACAAAGCGAATTAACTTTACAGAGAAAATAAGTCTTGACATGTCATGTGAGTAGTCTGCTTGGCAGACTATTCATATGACAGGTCAAGACTTATTTTCTCTGAAAAAAAAAAAATAAATAAATAAAATAAAAATTTAAAATGTCATCTGCCACAAATTTTGTTTGTTGCTTTAAGGGTTAATGCAGGTATTTGTGTGCAGTTTTTCTGTGTGCGCCTGGTGACAATCCACATGACATGTCAAGACTTATTTTCTCTGAAAAAAAAAAGTTAGTACAGATTTTTGTGTGCGATTTTTTTCAGTGTAAACCTGGGGACATAATACCTAATCTGTGTGAATCAGAAGAAGAGGAAGCACATGCATACCAGGCTTGTTCCATGTTGACGCTACCTGCATTTTTTCCATGTTTTCCTAAAGTAAGTATTCTAAATTTGTTTTTACTCGGATTTTACATCCCTGTCAGCAATCTTTCAGTCATAGCGTGACTGTGTCTCAATGTCACATGGAGCTCAGTGCTAACCAGTTCTGATTCCTAGGTATACTTTCTGAATTTTTTAATGCTGAGCACCAAGCGAAAGAGCAGCTAGTACCATTTTTAATGTGTTTGGTGTGACTCGCTTAGGGATTGAACCCACAACCTCCAGGTCACAAAGCAGATTCTCAACCAGTTGAGCTACTATGCCTGACTAACCCTTGTCCTGCTGAACCCGGATATACTCTGCCTTTGCAAACAGTGTAGATCCAGATCAGATGGCTTCTGATCAGGATCTACACTGTTTGTCATTCGGTATGTGAATTTGAACAAAAAAATTATAATTATATGATGTAATCTGATTGGCTGATAGTCAGAAATGGGTGTGGCTACATGTAATTAAATTATTCAGCAGGATAAGGGTTAAGTACTTGATGTAGGAAAAACAAGTTCAAAAAATGTCTGAAAACTTTTTTCACTTAAGTATCTGGGATAAAGAGAAAGCGGTAGGGCACAGTGACTCTGCAAGCCTTGTGATGCCAGACAGTGATCCTCAGGACGGATTTTTCTGTCTACTCCTCTCACCAATGATAGATCTTTAATATGAAATAAAGGCACTGCCTTTGATGCAATTACACTCAGTCAACTATTTTTTTTTCTGATATGTAAAAGGTTTGACAGCAGTTTGTTTACAAACAGTTGGCTTCATGGGCCGGAGTCAGGTGAGATCATGTGATATGATTGTTGGGTATTTATTTATTTGCATTTTTTTTTTTTTTTTTAAATTCGGTATAGCTTATTACTCTTTATTCAAAAGCAACTTTAAACCTGTTTATTGCCTTATTATTCATTGGTCTGCATGCTTACTGTGATGCCAAATTCAAACAAATGAGATAAAACATGGGAGTGATCGTAATATGTGATTCTATTGCCAGAATACGTTAAAAATCTGAATTAAAAGAACAGTGAGGTGGTCCTACCTGTACAAAATTTTACAGCCATAATAGAGGCTGAAAATGGAAAAATTTTACACTCATAATTTCAATTCACCCAGAATTTCTTCATGAAGGGAACTACAGCAAACTGTGGGTGTGAACTAGATTTACAGGCATAGAACAGACCAAAACCACACATAAAACAGGCAAGATTCAGACATGTAATATGTAAATTAGACAGAGGTGAAAAATTCCAAATATGGCTTTACAGGTGTACGTAATTATCTTTGTGGCCTAACGTCATAACAGAAATTGAATTACATGCGTAAGTCAAAATCAAAGGGGGAATCTTACAGCCAAAAATAAAAGGCATAAATTAGTTATAGGCATAATTTCAGTGCTTCATGGAAATTTGTACAGCCATGTAGAAATCACTATAATATACCATTTAACCTTTACCACTCTTTGGGCATTTTCAGCAGACGGCAAACTGATGATATTTTTCTTATTTTTCCCAGAAAACAGGATTTGACATTTCAAGCAAATTGTCTCCTGAGGAGACAATTTGCATGAAATGTCAAATCCTGTTTTCTGGGAAAAATAAGAAAAATATTTCAAAATGTCGTCTGCTGAAAATTTTACCCAGAGTGCTAAGCGTTAATATTACCTGCCATATGAAAAAACAAGAAAATAAATAAAAGTAAAATAAAATTTGAAAAAAAAAAAATAAGATAAATAAATAGTAAAAAGATTAGAAATTGAATATACAAACAGCTTCGAAATTCACTAGCATTAACTACTAAAAGCCAGATACTTCTTGCTTCACATCTGAGCAACTGATCATTGCAGAAATGTAGCATTTGTAAACTTTTTCAAAATGCAATTTAGTAAAACAAAAAATTGTAAGGTGTACAGGGAATAATTCTGATTTACACCTGTAACTTTTAGAATCTAAAATTTTATGGCTATAGTGTTAAGGGTGTAATTGTAGTGGATTTTATTTTCCACCCCTTTTATGTCTGTAAAATACAGATTACGCCTATTTTCTGTTGTTTTACCGGAGTAACAATCTGTGAATTTTATACAGGTAATATTGAATATAGACTACTGTAAATGTCCTAAAATTTTGACAAAAGTTTAGGCCAAACTTTTGCAAAATACTTAGAGGAATGGCAAACAGTGTAGACTCTGATCAGAGGAGCAGTCTAATCTGGGTCTACACTATTTGCATATGCCATTATGTCAGAAATCTTGGAAAACATATGGATCTGCTGAAAACAGAAGGTCTTAATTCTGGAGTGGTCGTAATTTCCAGTGTCGTAATAATAGAATTTTACTATATATCTTATGGATACTTATCAAAAAACACCTTCCAATGAACTTTTGATATTTAAAGTTCTCACAATGTATGTTATCATTGAGGTATACAGTAGCCGATCCAGGATTCTTTAATACTAGGGGTGTGGGGTGGAGAGTTCAAATTTTCTAAGGGGATTTAATTTGATCAAATTACCATACTTACCCTAAGTGTTTAGACAGACAGATCTATGCAAACAGTGTAGACCCAGGTCAGACACAGCAGAACACTTTTTACACTATTTACAATTCATCAGCAATTTTAGGCACATTCACAGGTAATAACATGGACTTGTGAATTTCATTAATTTAACCTTTATCCTGCTGTTCACAACAACCCCTACCTTTGCAAACAGTGTAGGTCCAGATCAGATGACTTCTGAAGAAGCCATCTGATCAGGATTTACACTGTTTGTCATTCAGTTTGTGAATTTGACAAAAAAATTATATGAGTGTAATCTGATTGGCTGATAGTCAGAAATGGATGTGGCTAATTAAATTATTCAGCAGGATAAGAGTTAAAGACAAAAGAGTGCAAATTAGAAATTTATTTAGATTCACATTTTAACCCTTGTCATGCTGAATAAATTAAGATGCCACGCCCACTTCTAATTTCCAGCCAATCAGATTAGTTGATCCGGGTTTTTGATAGAAATTCACATATTTAATAACAAATAGTGCAGATCCAGATCAGTTGATTTCTTCAGAAGCCAGCTGATCTGGATCTACACTGTTTGCTAAGACAGAGCATGTCGTGTTCAGCAAGAGAAGGGTGAAGCAAACAAAGGTTAAGTGGGCACATTAGCAAGATCATCCTTTCAGAAACCATAAGACCTTATTTAGACAAACATTTTGGTATAAAGATCATTTCGATTGGTCAGTGTTCTTTTAAATAATTGCCCAAAATATGCAGTCTCATGCTGCTTTTCAATGAGACAAAAATGCCAAAATCATACCTTTTTCATGACGTTGCAAAAAAGACGGATTTCTCCTGACGCACAAACTGAAAGCAGAAACGTCCTCTTGGAAGGTTGTACATTTCTCATGTGTAATTTTCTGGTCTATAAACGCATTAGTTTGCTTTGTTTACTTTACTCGTCAGGCCATTAGAAGTGAAATTTTTACGTAATACTTCTTTCTCATAGTTCATATGCTTTAGATAAAAAGTGCATCTGCATGTCTTCCAAGGTAATGAACAGAACCTTCAGAAGAGCATCTGTCATGGATAATATATCTTTATAACTTCATCAGTTTGCTACAAAGTGTGGTCTTTTAGTTGGTACGGTATTTGTCTAAACTTACAGAATTAATTGCATTAAGTATGTACGTAGTAAACCTTCTTTAGCACAATCAGAAATGTAAAATGACAAATATTAATTAACCCTTGTCCTGCTGAATAAATTAAGATGACACACCCACTTCTAATGTTCAGCCAATCAGATTACTTCATCTGGATTGTTGCTATAAAATGATAGACTTAATGGCAAACAGTGCAGATCCAGGATCAGTTGGCTTCTTCAGAAGCCAACTGATCTGGATCTACACTGTTTGCAAAGGCAGAGTATATCCGGGTACAGCAGGACAAGGGTTAATATATCCATGTTTTTCTTTAATCTTTTTTCAATGCTTACAAAACAATAAACAAAAAGAAAGCAAAATAAAACAAGAAGAACAAAAAAAAAAAACACAAAAAAACCCACAAGACTTTTCACTTGTACATGTAACACACACACACACACACACACACACACACACACACACACACACACACACACACACACACACACACACAACAACAACAACAACAACAAAACAACAACAGGGAATAAAGTTTGCAAGTAATAAACCTTGATTTACCAATACGAAGATAGATCCAATACGATCAAACTGAGATTCACAATGGAGTTATAATATTTACTTGTGCCCCTTCTTCAAGAACACATTTGTAATAAAACTTGACTGTAAATAGCCATTTTAACTTTTTTTGGCTAATAACAGTTGACTGTAAATAGCCATTTCAACTTTTTTTGGCTAATGACAGTTGATTGTAAATAGCTGATTTAAAGTTTTTTGGCTATTTACAGGTGCCTGTAGAGAGCCGCTTCCTATAGGAGGGTCATTCAATATAATTCAATATAATTATAGTGACACTTACTAAATATAGATCTCTAAAAGTTTATTGCAAATCATGCTGAAACTTTGCATCCTAACATATTCATCTAATTCTGATTTAAATGTTTATATAGTATGATGTCATGCTGTTATATATTATGAAGTCATGTAGTATGATGTCATTATAACGCGATGTCAGCTGACGTCACTTAAAGCATCATGACCGCGTTCACTTTGCAGGATCAGGGCAGCTGCATAAAAATTGAAGTTAAATGTAAAAAGATGCAATATAAATTTTTGAAGCACCACGGGAAGTATTTGGGGCAAGTTCTCTTTCATATAGAACAGTATTTAGATTGGTAAATGAATTTTAGTCTGGACGAGAGACAGTGAAAAATCACTGCCGTGCAGCAGAATCGCAAGTGTAACCATTGATTTCAATGTCGAATTAGTAAAGGAACTTTTAAAAAGTGCTAGAAGACTTACATGTGAAGAAATGGCACAGGAATTGGTGGTGAGAAGGGCTGTTCATACAATAACTTGCAACCATTTAGGGATGAGGAGGGTTTCTGCTCCTTGGGTACCCCATTACGAAAACACGCCTATTCAAATATATAGAAAATTTAACCTCCAAAAACTGAAAATTTTCAGATAAAAAACTCTAATATTTTTCATATTGCTGCTCAAAATATAGATTGTGGGTACTTGTTAGAACTGCCTCAGCGAGGCGGTTCTAATGAGTACCCACAATCTATGTTTTTGAGCAAAAATAAGAAAAATAATGTATACCCCCTGTAAACCCCAGTTTTACTATATATAAGTGGGGTTTAAGGAGGTCAAAATTATATAGGCATGTTTTCGTGATGCCATCTCTTGACGTCCAACCAGCCTGAACTTCATTTGGAAGTCATACTGCCAATCTTTCACGGTTCTATTTAGAATTGTTGGTATTGATGAAACGTGGGTGAGGTCATATGAGCCAGAGCTGAAGAGCCAATTTGCTGAGTGGCATACTCCAAGCTAATAGCAGCCTGCAAAGTTTCTGCAAGTACAGACAAATTTGAAAATGCTTACATAGGTCTAGATAAGAGTGTGTATCAGGTTAATATCTTTCTTATTTTTCCACGAAAACATATGTTGTGGGTACTCTTTAGAAGCATCTCAGCGAGGCATTTCTAATGAGTACCACAGCATATGCTTTTGTGGAGAAATAAGAAAAATATCAATACTTTTGGATTGAAAAAAGTGCCTTAACCCTTGTCTTGCTGAACCCGGATATACCCCGTTTTGCAAACAGTGTAGATCCAGATCAGTTGGCTTCTGAAGAAGCCAACTGATCTGGATCTGCACTGTTTGGCATCACGATTGCAAATTTATAGCAACAATCTTGATAAAGTAACCTGATTGGCTGAAAATTAGAAGTGGGCGTGGCATCTTAATTTATTCAGCAGGACAAGGGTTAACTAAGGCTATGTACTTATGATCTTTGCACATGATTTTCGGGGTGCTCTCACTACCCATAAAATTCCTGCTGCTAAAATGGTCACTGGTGAATACTACAAGGAGCATATTTTAACCCTTGTCCTGCTGAATAAATTAAGATACCACGCCCATTTCCAATTTTCAGCCAATCAGATTACTTGATTCAGGTTGTTGATATAAATTCAAATACTGAATGGAAAACAGTGCAGATCCAGATCAGTTGGCTTCTTCAGAAGCCAACTGATCTGGATCTACACTGTTTGCAAAGGCAGGGTATATCCGGGTTCAGCAGGACAAGGGTTAAAGTACCTCAGACCAGTTATTCAAAAGAAGCAGGGGGATTGATCCTTTTACATGACAGTGCACAAAATGGGTGACGTGACATCACTAATTGACTCATATAATTGAGAAATTTTGGACTATTCTCCCTCAGGCATATCCCCTATGTGACTCTGTGGCACGGCTAACTACATGTAATTCATTGATTGATTATGCTCCCTAATCCCCAGACATGTCCACTTGACTTTGATCTTTTCCCCAAGCTAAAAGAAAACATAAGAGGAATTTGCTATAGTGATCTAGAACAGTCGTGGCCTCGCAAGTTAGGGTATATTAGCGTGGTTGTATAGCAACAGGTATAGAAAACTTGGCGAAACGATGGGTATCAGTCATGAAACACAAGGGATATTACTTCAAGTGATTTTAAATAAGGTAAGCTGATTTATTGATGCTTTCTGCAAGTTATTTAGTAAATGTCACTATATATTGAGTGACCCTTATATTTATGCCTATAATGATTATTTTAATAAAACCTTGTCCTGCTGAGTCTGTATGTGCCCTGCCTTTGCAAACAGTGAAGATCAAGATCAGTTGGCTTCTGAAGAAGCCAGCTGATCTGGATCTACCCTGTTTGCCATTTAAGTATGTGAATTTATAGCAATAATGTGCATCAAGTAATCTGATTGGCTGAAAATTAAAAGTTGGTATGGCATCCTAATTTATTCAGCAGGACAAGGGTTAAGGGGAATGGATACACATCACATCACGAAAACAGGCCTATATAATTTTGACCCCCATAAACCCCACTTTTATTTAGAAAAACTGGGGTTTACAGGGGTATACATTATTTTTCTTATTTCTGCTCGAAAACATAGATTGTGGGTACTCGTTAGAACCGCCTCATCGAGGCAGTTCTAATGCATACTACAATCTATGTTTTGAGCAGAAATAAGAAAAATATCAGAATTTTTCATCTGAAAATTTTCATTTTTTGGTGGTAGAATTCTCAATATATTTAAATAGGCGTGTTTTCGTAATGAGATGGTGTAACTCTCTCAAGCTAATTTTCCTCCCTTCAAATAAGATGTCAACTCTAAAAGGTAAGAACTTGTTCCTAAGCGGGGGGACAAATTCTTTCCCTTTAGAGTATAGACCCTTTTTACAGAACCGGCTTGGCTTGGGGTTCACAAAAGTTATTTCCCTTAGCAAAATGGCGGGATATTTACCAAATATAGTCAGTTCCCTTACTGGAATTAATTTTCTCCAGGCACGGTACTACATAATCATGGAACTTTGCAAAAATCAGTATTGTGCTGCAACAAACGATGAGGAAAGAGAGAAGATTGTATGCGAAGCTCTGGAGGTGTATGCTAAAAAATGTGCTTGCAAGGGTGTTTATGTTAGCTACCGAACAGCTGAAATATGCCGTAAGTACAATAATATTTATTAACGCTTAAAGCGCCAATCACAACAATTGTCGTCTGCTTTGTCTTCTGCCGGTTACTTTAAAAGTCATTGTTGCGAACAGTGTGGAACCAGATCAGACTGCTCCTACACAGATCAGACTGCTCCTGTAGGAGCAGTCTGATCTGGGTCCACACTGTTTGCCTATATGCAAAATGTAAGTTTGAAAAGTTTGCAAGAAGATGCAGCAGACGACATAAGCAGATGACATTTTCAGATGCAGATTTTCTTGGCGCTTTAAGGGTTAAAGTTGCCCTTGGAAACAAAGAATACATTAACCCTTAAAACCCCAAGAAAACCTGCATCTGAAAATGTCGTCTGTTTATGTCGTCTGCTGAATATTCTTGCAAACTTTTCAAACCAATTTTTGCATACAGGCAAACAGTGTGGGCCCAGATCAGACTGCTCCTAAAGGAAACAGTGTGTGCCCAGATCAGACTGCTCCTAAAGGAGCAGTCTGATCTGGGACCACACTGTTTGCAGAAATGACTTTTAAAATCACAAGCAGATGACAAAGCGGACGACAGTTGTTGTTATCGGCGCTTTAAGGGTTAAAGTATGAAAATCAGAGTCTGGGTTTCATTGAGACTCTTTGTACGGCAGCATTATATTTTACAGGGCTGCATATCACAATGGCCAATCATGTAATTTTGTTTTGTGGGGTTCATGCAAATAACAAATTAGTGATCAGACATTACGGGTAAGAAAATTGATTAAAACTTGCGTAATGGTATGACAATTTTCACACAATAAAGTGCAGATACCCTCTGAAATTATGCGACAAACGAGTATCAAAAAGATTTTCATTGACAACAAGCTGTTTTTTGTACTGCTTTGAGCAGAGCCAAGAAGAATTTTTCTCTGCAACAGGGTTCACACTCTGCAACAAAAAAAAAATAATAAAATTCATATTCTAGTATTTTTTGATTGTAACAACTGATTAAATTTGATCTGCAAATCTTTTTTATATAGGTATACGGTAATTAGATAAATATATCTTGTTCTGAGATAAATATATCTTGTTCTGCAATCTTTGTTGTCAGGCAGCTGCAAGAGAAGTATCTAGCTGCCAATAAGAGACTCTACATGGCTTTCGTAGACCTGGGGAAGGCGTTTGATCGATTACCTTGGAAGGTCATCTGGTAGACGCTGAGAAAACTTGGTGTGGAGGAGTGGATTGTGCGAATGGTGCAGGGGATGTATGCAAATGCATGGAGCCGTGTCCGTGTTGGTGAGGGGTACAGTGAAGAGTTTGAAGTGAAGGTTGGTGTTCACCAAGGATCAGTACTCAGCCCACTGCTCTTCATCATTGTGCTTGAAGCCTTATCATGAGAATTCCGCTCTGGGGTCCCCTGGTGAGGACCTCTATGCCGATGACCTTTTTATCATCGCTGAATCGCTTGAGGAATGTGTCAGGAGGCTCTTTACTTGGAAAGAAGCAATGGAGAAGAAAGGACTGAGAGTAAATGCAGGAAAGACAAAGATCATGATCTGCGGTACGGGACTGGACCTCCTGCAGAGTTCAGGCTAGTTTCCATGCACTGTTTGTTGCACTGGAGTGGGCAGCAACAGCATCTTCTGCAATGGCTGCAAGCACTGGGTGCACAAGAAATGCAGTGGGCTCAAGCGCTTGAAAAAGGACCCTGACTACAGATGTACACGGTGCCAGAGAACTGCACGCCCCTTGGATGGCAGACCACAGAAGGAAGTCCAGGTCGGACCTGACAAGCTTGAGGTGGTAG
Source organism: Anodontia alba (assembly GCA_964016985.1). Classification (NCBI taxonomy): domain Eukaryota; kingdom Metazoa; phylum Mollusca; class Bivalvia; order Lucinida; family Lucinidae; genus Anodontia; species Anodontia alba. The sequence continues at coordinate 67,863,277 of OZ024833.1, read as the reverse complement.
CTTCCTTTTGCTACCTAGGAGACATGCTCTCAGCAGCAGGTGGCTGTGAACTTTCAACCACAACACGTGTGAAAACCGCCTGGAAGAAGTTCAAGGATCTGCTACCAGTCCTCTCTTCATGCCACCTCTCTTTCAAAACACGTGGCCTTGTGTACAGCTCTTGTGTGCAGAGCGCAATGCTCCATGCCAGCGAGACTTGGCCATTGACAAAGCCGAACCTCCAGCGTCTGCAGCAAAATGACAGGGCAATGATCAGACAGATCTGCAATGTCAGACCGCAAGACATTGTCACCACCAGGTCCAATGAGCTACTTGTGCAGCTTGGCATTGAGGATCTGGACCTCATTCTGAAGGAGAGAAGACTTCGATGGTATGGACATGTGGAACACTCCAGTGGTGCAATCAAGACAGCCTTTGACATACAGGTTGATGGAAAGCGTGGGCCTGGAAGGCCCAAAATGACATGGAAGCAGCTGACAGAGAGGGATTGCAGAGAGTGGAAGCTCTCGGCTATCAGCCCTCATGATAGACAAACCTGGAGATCTGGTGTGAGATCTGCCATGCGTGCAGCAAGCCAGCTATCTGGAAGGGGGCCCACTGATGTGGATGTTTCCCCTGTACCTGCACATTAATCAAAAATCCGATTATGATGATTATGATCTGAAGCAGGAAACACAAAATCAATCTCCGCTAGTATGTGTGTTTGTACCCCATTCTTGTGTGAACCCATTCATTTCCTTTAAACCACATCTATTCACAAAATACTCATTTTCAACACAACTCTTGGTGATGTAAAGATTTTTTGGCTTATTTTAAAGCTTTTCAAATTCAAGAGACTATTATTTTTAATATACGCTTTATTTCCCGGAGAAAAATCATTTGCTCGTCAATAGTGTTAAAAGCACTCATTTTACAGGCAAAAGGATAGCATACACTTATTTTCTAAAGTTTTGCAGGGTATCTGCTTTAAATTTCATTCGATCTTATCGAGTATTAAAGTAAATATCAGTCAACAAAAATGTTAGAACCATTTCATCCCAAGTCATGTGATTGGCTACATTGCATATGCCATCCCCAAGGGGGGGAGGGGATTGCGTGTTGGGAAGGAACCTGAATTTTGCCTTCTAAATAAGCCAAGACTATGTTTTGGGTTTAGAATTTTGAATTTTACTATTTTTGAGAGTTTCGGGGAAAAAGTGGCTAATTATATTGGCCTTTGCTTTTTTTTGGGGGGGGGGGGGGGGGGGGGGGGCGGTGTTGTGGGGGGGAGCGGGTTGGGTGTGGGGAGGGTAGCGGGTTGTGGGGTGGGGGGAGGTCTTTTTCAAAACTGACTATTTTTTAGGAGTCTGTTGAAATTCTCAGTATTTTTATTTTTGGTGTGATAAGAATCAGGGTTAGAACCTTCTGTTAAAATGATAGTTGATTTTTGTTTTTTAGTTTTTAATTTTAACAGCTCAATTTCTGCTTTGCATCAATTCAATGCCATTAACTCTTTCGGTGCCAAATTGCAGACAACATTTGCCGTCTGCTTTTTAATTTTACCAAACTGCTGCTTAGAAAGACTATTATATGTAAACTTGAAAGACTGAATATTAAACAGCATAGATCCAGATGAGATGGCTCAGTAAGGCATCTCATCTGGATCTATGCGGTTTGCAAAAGCTTATTATTATCACCTGTGGCAGTGAAAGAGTTAAAGTAAAAAAAGGAGCTACTGTTGGAAACTGTTTTAAGCTTACATAAATTACTAATAAAATCATTATACAGGAAAAATAAATGAAAACCACACTTTTATAAAAGGAAAGCAAGGGGAATATTTTATGGGGTATGCTAATATCTGCAAGTATTTATTTGGGTAAAGCTGATATACCAGATATTTTTTTTTGGCTATGGCTGATATACTGAATATTTTTTTTTTTTTTTTTGGTAAACACTATAGATGCTGGGGCCTAGCCTTTGTAGCAGACAAAATTCAGAATACGCGGCACCCCCACCGCACCTCCTCACTCCCTCCTCCCCCTGTGACACCACCTAGCACAGAGTTAATGGGAGCTAGATTTTCCAAGATGCTAATGTGGACTCTGATATCTCAAGGATGCTAAAAATATGAATTCCACCATTACTGTATAAAACCAAATTTATTGCCCAGTTTATACAACGTATCATAAATGTCACTGTAACATCATGTCATTTTCACATTAATGTGACATATAAACATCATGACATTGCATTGATGTTAATGGGATATTGTTATGCCCCCGCCTATTCGAAGAATAGCCGAAGGGCATTAAGTGTTACCCCTGTCCATCCCGTACGTATGTCCGTGTCCGGGCCATAACTCCTAAACCATATGGAATATATTTATGAAACTTTACAGGTGCATGCATGACATTGAGATGATGTGTCATGAACAAGGAAGACAACTCTTGCTTGTTTGGTTTTTAGAATTATCTGCCCTTGACTTAGTTCCATATAGTAAACTGTGTGTGGGCTATATCAACCTTAATAATAACTTCATGCTGTACTTGTCACAATTACATATGTAACCTTTTTCTGAATGGCATTTTGGTGGGGGCATCCGTGCCCTATGGACACATTTTATGGTTTCACATGCAAGCCTTAGAACACTAGTGAATTATTTCTCCGTAATAGATCAAAGCAACCAAATAAACTCTATATACCTGTGCCCAGTTGTTCAGGGCCCAGTTGTTCAAAACTAACGATGTCGTTAGTTAACGATTCGTTAAAACTTAGATCGAGTGATACGCAAATATGCCAAAATTTTTTGCTGAAAAAATGTGAGTAGCTTTTGCACTGCAAAAGCTACTCACATTTTTTCAGCAAAAAATATCAGAATATTGTGTATTGAATCTGCTAAAACAGTTAACGAAATGACCCTTAACGAGCTTGTTAAGCTAACGACGCTTTGAACAACCGGGCCCAGAGCTTCATTAGCTTAACGAGCTTGTTAAGAGTCAAAATGTTAACTGTTCTGGCAAGTACAATATCTAATTTACAGGTACAGTCGACTCGCGTTATCTTGACCTCGCTTATCTCGAATAACCGCTTATCTTCATGTGAAAATCTGGTCCCTGTTTTAATACAGAGATCTACCAACACATGGTCTCAATGTCATGCATGCACCTGTAAAGTTTTTGGAAAATATCTGAAAACAAAGCAAGAAATAGAAAGGATGGAAAAAGACAAAATGCTCCTTGTTAACACTTGTCATGCTGAATAAATTAAGATGTCACATCCACTCCTGATTTTCAGCCAATCATATTACTTGATCCAGATTGCTGATAAAAATTCACATACTTAATGGCAAACAATACAAATCCAGATCAGTTGGCTTCTTCAGCAGCCAATTGATCTGCATCACGAAAACATGTCTATATAATTTTGACCCCCTTAAACCCCACTTTTATATGGTAAAACTGGGGTTTACAGGGTTATACATTATTTTTCTTATTTGTGCCTCGACAAGGCGGTTCTAACAAGTACCCACAATCTATGTTTTGAGCACAAATATGAAAATAATCATAAATTTTTATCTGTAAATTTTCATCTTTTTGGTGGTAACATTTTCAGTATATTTGAATAGGCATGTTTTCGTAATGGGATCTACACTGTTTGCAAAGGCAGGGTATATCAGGGTTCAGCAGGACTAGGGTTTTATTTAGAATAATACTGCATGCGAAAAAATGTCCCCAGCAGGCACGCAAAGTTGAAACAACGTCGCATTAACATTGATGCATTGAAGTTTGTGCGAGATTGTAGAAACTTCAAAGGATTTCGAAAGCACAGCAGCTAGCAAGTGTGTAAATGAGCCATCTGGATTCACAAAATATGTCTTCAACCATGCGCAAAATCACAGTTTCAGAGCCAGCATGCGCATGTCTCTTACGGGAATTTGTTCTCCATTGATACATTCTATAGTGTTCAGTGACTCTGTTAGTGGATAGTGAAGGCCCTGATCAGACTGCATAGATGTGCAGGCTGATCAGGGCATTCACTGTACCCAAAAGCCCAAAGAAACTTTTTCGCATAACGCAGGTCAAATTATTTTTTTCAGCAAAAACTTGTCCGGAGGGATTTGAGTTTCGGTCAAACATATCATCATATCGTAGAACTTGTAGCAATATCTGGAGTAAGATTCCAGAAGATACACCTAAAGTTGATGATTGTGTCTGTCCAGTCGGAAAGGTCCTTCAGGATGGAAAATGCATATCTCCGCTCGACTGCGAATGCTACTACAACAACAAAGCATTCAAATATGGCGAATCAACCAAGATGGAATGCAAGCAGTGGTAAGGGCAAAAAAAAAAAAAAAATGTGTTTGTGTGTTTAGGGTAACCCTATCCTACATAAACCCATTTTTTCATGGTTCAAAAAAATAAAAAATGAAAAAATAAAAAATACAGTTGACTCTCATTATCTCGACCTTGCTTATCTCGAATAACGGCTTATCTCGAAGTGAAAATCTGGTCCCAACCTAAACATGAAAATCTAACAACAGGTAAAAAAAATATTGTGGAAAAGAGGAGAAATTGCTCCTAAGGAGCAATTTCTCCTCTTTTCCACAATATTTTCAAAATATCTCTAACTTCAAGAGTCCAATTTCATATATATTTGTTAAATGTGGTTGTTCGAAATATTTTTCCCTCAATTCTGCAAAACTGATATGTCGAGGTATGGATATCTAAAGTATTTCAGAGAGTCCCTTGGAATTTGAGATAACGAGAGTCGACCGTTAATGAATAATAAAGAAAAAGGTGTTACTGGGATAAAGTATTTATTATACCATATTTATGCTAAATATTTGGACAAGTAAATCTGAGCAAACAGTGTAGGCCCAAATCAAACTGCTAGGAACAGTTAGATCAGGATCTGCACTGTTTGCCATTCCAGCAGTACTTTTCAGACTATGTAGAGTTTTATCTTAATTAATGGTGCAAGTCCAATTATACTTGAGCCAGCACATGAGAAAACCTACCAGCAAAGGCAGATCAGCCTAACCCTAACCCTAACCCTAACCCCTAATCCTAACCCTAACCCCTAACCCTAACCCTAACCTAAGAGTCTTTGCTGAGCTCATGTGCCTTATTCAGCCTCCTGGCCCTAAAAGAGATAAACTCTTGCCTTGATAGTGGGTGGATGTACAGGCTGATCTGAGTCTTTACTGGTCACACAGGTCTTATTGTCGGTCTTGTCCTGAGCTGGCTTATTTGGTAATTATGGTATAATTCTATCAAAAAATGTAAATATTCCAACCTACCCTTGCTTTTTTTTCGAGCATATTATAGAGAAAGACCAACTAAATGCAATATATGCCTTAAAATATCCAGCTTCTTGGTACAAATTTGATCAAAGTGGCTTATAATTAACCTGCCAGAAAGGGAAAAGATAATATTTTTCAAGTTGATGGCATTTTTGTGTAGAAATGTTTTTTTATTGCTGCCAACAATTGCTCAAATATATCCTGATCTCTGTATGGCAATATGCCATCGGGGGCCATGACCTTATAAGGTCAAACTTTAGGTCAAAAGTCAACTAGTGCACAATTCTATATTTTTTTGCAATTTGTTTATTTTGGGGTAAAGTTTAGGAATTCTGGTGTTCCACATCAAACAATTTCTCACGGTAAGATATTGAAACACATATTTAGTCAGTTTTGATATATGTGTGTGCATGTTCATTGTCATCATTAGGCTGTCATTACGAAAACACGCCTATTCAAATATACTGAAAATTTTACCACCAAAAAATGAAAATTGTCAGATAAAAAATTCTGATATTTTTCATATTTCTGCTCAAAACATACCCACAATCTATGGTTTTGAGCAGAAATAAGAAAAATAATGTATACCCCTGTAAACCCAAGTTGTACTATATAAAAGTGGGGTTTAAGGGGTCAAAATTATATAGGTATGTTTTCGTGATGCTGTCCAGCATGGCTAAAACAAATAAATACAGTAAACAAAAATAATCCTGTGGGATAAACCATTAGACATTGGCCGGCTATTGACCCCCAGGGGGTATTTTGTGCCCAATGAATTTCTGAAACTACTTTATATAAAAAACAAAATGACACATTTAAGCTCTCTGGCAGTCACAGCATTTTGTAACAGCCATGCTATACACTTTACTCTCAAAACAATAAAAGTACATTGGAGTATATTCTTATTTACTAGCATGCTATATTCTGTTAATGCATGTTGTTTTATGCAGACAGCTATTTAAACATGTTGAACTAAAGTTGGCTTGTGATATAACTGTTACATACGTTACTAAAAGTCACAAACATTATGGATAAGTTTCATGATAGAACTTTATGAAATTCTATGACTGGTCAATGACTAGAAATTTAATCAAATGCCATTTTACAAAAGAGAAACACTGTATGTCTCCCTTTGTACATCAAAAATAGAAACAAATCAGCTTGACTAAGAAAGTGATAGAATGAAGAATAATTATTGTAAAACAGCTTAAAATTATTTTCTGTAAAGTATCATTATTTTTAACTTCTTAACATTTTCTATGCTGTGGTTGCACGTAGTTCAATGTATTCAACTATTATGATTGGTTTTATTCATTAAAGACTTATAATAAATGCTTTATGCATTTATTAATGTTACTTATGCTACTTTTTGAGTGCTTCTTTGTATTGAATAAATGGATGTTGGTAGTTTGTACATAAATATAAAGGGAAATCAGGTTTAAAAATCTTTTAGTAACAAAAATATATTGAATTATTTTTCAGATACTTTTATACACTGTAGTATAGTGAGTTAAGTGACAGAAAACCCTTGTCAAACTTCTTGGGCACATGATTGAGAATTTTATCTTAACCCTTGTCCTGCTGAACCCGGATATACCCTGATTTTTGCAAACATTGTAGATCCAGATCAGTTGGCTTCTGAAGAAGCCAACTGATCTGGATCTGCACTGTTTGTCATTAAGTATGTGAATTAATACCAACACCTTGGATCAAGTAATCTGATTGGCTGAAAATCAGAAATGGGTGTGGCATCTTAATTTATTCAGCAGGACAAGGGTTAAAACAAAAGTAAAATGTACCCAATAACAAATACAGAATTATCCCCTTTCATACATACTTACATGATATGAGGTCTTCGTTGCTTGAGTTCTATGCATAAAGCTAGCTAAAATGTAAGACAGCTTGCTTCAACAGAAACTCTTGTATTATGAAATACCATGTAAAGGCTCAAACTTGGTATATGGCATTGGGGACTCAAGGTCTACCAAGTTTGTACAAAAGATGATTGTAGGTTGACCTTTGACCTTTTAATAGCAAGGTCAAATGTGCATCCCAGTGAATTTATATGAGGAAAATGTTGAAAAATCATTTTTTTCAAAATGTATTAAAAATTAATGGCCGAAACTTAAAGTATGATTAAAGTAGTTAAACTTTTTAGTTAAAATCAAAATTTTGTCCCCTGGGGGTTATCTGCCCTTGCCCCTTGGCTATATACATGTATAAAATTATGGAGTCTTTAAATGTCTTTTTCTCTGAAACCACTTGAGGAATTTTCACCAAATTTTACATAGGCCTTTTGTCAAAAGGATATTGACTATCCTCATCATTTAACAAGATGGCAGCCATGCCCATATATGTTAAAAATACTTAAAATCTTTTTCTTTAGAATAAATAAAGCTTTGAAACCGAATCTTGGTATATGACATTGGGGACTCAGTGGTAGGTTGACCTTTGACCTTTCTATGGCAAGGTCAGATTTGTGCCCCAAAACATTTATATGGGTAAAATGATGAAAAGTGCATTGTGGCTCAGCTGGATGTGTGTCTGCCTGAAGATCAGGGCCCAGTTGTTCAAAGCGCCGTTAGCTTAACGAGCTCGTTAAGGGTCATTTCGTTAACTGTTTTAGCGGATTCAATATACAATATTCTGATATTTTTTGCTGAAAAAATGTGAGTAGCTTTTGCACTGCAAAAGCTACTCACATTTTTTCAGCAAAAAATTTCAGCATATTTGCGTATCACTCGATGTAAATTTTAATGATACGTTAACTAACGACATCGTTAGTTTCCAACAACTGGGCCCAGGAGGTTGCAGGTTCGATTCTGCTGGGTCTGCACCATTCTTTTGTGGAGATTGATTATGAAATACTTTCTGCAGTCATTCTCTTCTTTCCACTGATTTAAGAAGGGCAGTTGTCAGTTTCTGGTGAAAGAATGTGCACAATACTGGTTAACCACTTAGAGGACTAAGTCTGCCCAGTAAAACTGTGATTAGAAAAACTGACCGCATTCAACATAACCCAAAAGGATAACTGGGCCATCAAACCTCAACACAAACAAACAAACATATTCTCAAAATGTTTTGAAGACATGGCTGAAACTTAAAGTGTATGACTAAAGTAGTAAAACTATTTAGTTACAATCAAAATTTTGTCCCCTGGGGTTTTCTGCCCTTGCCCCTGGGCTAAATACATGTATAAAATGTGTAATTTTCAGATATCTTGTGTAATTTTTAAATGTCTTCTTCTTTGAAACTGCTTGAGCAATTTTCACCATATTTCACATGGGGCCTTCAGTTGAAAGGGAATTGAAAATTTGTTTGAATGGTTTCGCACCATTGAACAAGATGGCCGCCATGCCCATGTATGTAACTTAAAAATCTTCTTCACTAGAACCAAGAAAGCTTTGAGGCTGAATCTTGGTATATATCATCGGGGACTCAAGAACTACCAAGTTTGATCATAGGTCGTAGATTGACCTTTGTCCTTTTAACGGCAAGGTAAAAGTTGCACTCCCATGCATTTGTATGGGGAGAATGTTGAACAATCACTTTATGTATTTAAGACCAATGGCTGAAACTCACAATGTATGATTAAAGAAGTAAAACTGTTTAGCTACCATCAGAATTTTGGGGATTATCTGCCCATGCCCCAGGGCTATGTACATGTATAAAATCATAAATCTTTAAAGGTCTTCTTCCCTAAAATTGCTTGAACAATTTTCAGCAGATGTCACATGAGACCTTCTGTCGAAAGGAAGTTGACAATTTGTTGAATGGCTCTGCACCATTGAACAAGATGGCTGCCATACCCATATATCTTAAAATGCTTAAAAATCTTCACCTGGGCCCAGTTGTTCAAAGCATCGTTAGCTTAACGAGCTCGTTAAGGGTCATTTCGTTAACTGTTTTAGCGGATTCAATGTACAATATTCTAATATTTTTTGCTGAAAAAATGTGAGTAGCTTTTGCACTGCAAAAGCTACTCACATTTTTTCAGCAAAAAATTTCAGCATATTTGCGTATCACTCGATGTAAATTTTAACGAATCGTTAACTAACGACGTCGTTAGCTTTGAACAACTGGGCCTGAACTAAGAAAGCTTAGAGACTGAATCTTGGTATACAGCTTGGGGGACTCAAAGTCTGCTTAATTTGTTCTAACGATGACATAAGGATGACCTTTTACCTTTTTATGATATGGCCAAATTTGTGTCCTAGTTGCTGTGGCAATACTGGAAGAAGTTGCATGGTATGAGGTGAGTTCAATAAGTTCGTAGAACTCGGCGTTTAACTCACAGATTGGAAGATGGTTTCAACATTATTTTTCACTGTAATCCCCCTTTACTTCAATGCATTTGGCCCACTTTTCTTTTAAGCAGTCTATGCCTTTGAAATAAAAGTGGTCTATTTGGTCCTCAAACCAAGCCTCTGTAGCAGCCTTGAGCTCATCATTGTCCCAAAATCTCGTTCCAAGCAAGTGGGACTTCAAATTTTGAAACAGATAGTAATCACTTGGGGCCAGGTCTGGACTGTATGGCGGGTGATTTAACTGCTCGAACTTGCACTCACAAATAGCCGTTTGTGCAACTCTGGACTTGTGCACAGGGGCATTATCTTGCAAAAGAAGAACACCAGCAGCTAGCTTTTCCCTTCGTTTTTCTTTAATAGCAACCCTTGTTTAATGACATTGGCATAGTATTCTCCTGTAATTGAAGTACCAGCAGGCTTGTAATCTATTAGTATAATCCCTTTGGAGTCCCAAAACACCATGGCCATTACCTTGCTGGCTGATGGTTGGGTACGAAATTTCTTAGGTTGGGGTGAGCCAGGGTGCTTCCGTTGCATGGACTCTTTTTTAGTATCTGGGTCCCAGTGGTGAAGCCAAGTTTCATCTCCTGTTACAAGACGAGTGTGAAAGTCTTCTGGATTGGCATTGTACACTTCCAGAAGTTCTTGACTTGACTCCACTCTTTGCTGACGATCTTGCATGTTCAGGTTTCTGGGTACCCACCTGGCAGATACTTTTGACATGCCTAAATGTTCATGGATTATAGTGTAAACTCTTCCATTAGAAATACCACATTCTGAAGCAAGTTCGGCAACTTTGATTCGGCGATTGTTTAGCACAAGTCTCTCAACATGGTCGATCATCTCCTGGCTGATGACATCAGCAGGGCGACCTGGCCTTGGGTCATCTTCTAAGGAGTCTCGCCCACGTTTAAATTCTGCTGACTACTTTGCCACTGTGGAATACTTTGGGCTACTATCACCATGTACACATCAGCCATGCACCGATGGATTTCTTTGGCCTTTGCACCCTCCTTAGTGAGGAACTTTATGACTGCTCTGAACTCAATATTCTGACTTTCCATTTTTGCCTATGGGTATAGGTTTTCAAACAAAAAGTAAGAACAAAAAATGTACGTGTTGACTGAACGGCTATTATCATTCAACTGACAAAGGTTTACACTGCACAAAAAAAAAAAAAAATCTTAAATTGTATAGAAAAATACCGAGTTTTACGAACTTATTGAATTACCCTCGTATTTGCAGATATGCAGTAGCTGTTTTATCAGGTGAGCGAATCATGGCCTGTGGGCCTCTTGTTTTCAGTGTTGTCACCAAATACTCTCTTCCATACTAAGTCCTTTTTATTTTACAGTATATGTGTTTTGGGTTCTTGGACTTGTGACCGTGCGAAATGTCCAGGAATATGTTCAGCCTATGGAAATGGTATACACATGCTGACATTTGATGGAATGATGTATTCTTTTCAACCAGGATCAGCATCCTGCGCGTATACGCTTTTTGAGGTAAGCAACTTGACAGGCAGGCTAAGCAAACAGTGTAGACTCCCCATTACGAAAACACGCCTATTCAAATATATGGAAAATTTCACCTCCAAAAAAACTGAAAATTTTCAGATAAAAAACACTGATTTTTTTTCATATTTCTGCTCAAAACATAGATTGTGGGTACTCGTTAGAACTGCCTCGGCGAGGCGGTTCTAATGAGTACCCACAATCTATGTTTTATGCAGTAATAAGAAAAATAATGTATACCCCTGTAAACCCCAGTTTTACTATATAAAAGTGGGGTTTAAGGGGGTCAAAATTATATAGGTATGTTTTCGTGATGCTGAATGTGACATCTGCTTAGGATCTACACTATTTGCCAGACATCCAGTGGTGTTTTACACATCAACAAACAGTCAAATGCATGTGTTTGATGTTTTGGACTACGTCTGAGCAAAAGGAATCTCAAACGATTCAGTTATTGTGAATTCTTTATATTTAGTCTATCAAAGTTCAGGTTGTTCTTTTCGGACACAGCTTTTAGATAAAAGGAAAATAAGTTAACCCTAGTCCTACTGCACCCGGATATTCCCCCCTTTTACAAACAGTGTAGATCCAGATCAGTTGGCTTCTGAAGAAGCCAAGTGATCTGGATCTGCACTGTTTGCCATTCAGTATTTGAATTTGTATCAACAGCCTGGATCAAGTAGTCTGACAACAAGTGGGTGCGGCACATTAACCCTTAAAGCACCAGTCACAACTATTGTCCTCTGCTTTGTCTTCTGCCAGTTACTTTAAAAGTCATTTCTGCAAACAGTGTGGACCCAGATCAGACTGCTCCTTTAGGAGCAGTCTGATCTGGGTCCACACTGTTTGCCTGTATGCTAAAATAGGTTTGAAAAGTTTGCAAGAATATTCAGCAGACAACATAAACAGACGATATTTTCAGATGCAGGTTTTCTTGGTGTTTTAAGGGTTATTTATTCAGCATGACAAATGCTTCAATCTGTAGCAAAGCCTTGCCAAGGCACCAAAAGGACAGATTAGGAACGACAAGAAAATAAATGTCGCATATGAAATCGCCGATGCACATATAAAAAGGAACTGCAACAAGGGGCGGGCAGTTCCAGTTCTACTCGCATAAAGCCTCACTCAACTCAGATGCAGCTCTAAATTGGGTGACTCCATGTGAAAACGTGTCTTTGGGCATATGCGGATAGCTAAAGCCTAGATCAGCCTGCACATCCGCTCAGTCTGATCAGGGCCTTCACTGTCCACTAGCACAATCATTGAATAATACAAAAAATGTGAATAGAGAGGAAAGGCCTGGATGACACTGCGCATGCGTAGGATGATCCAAATGTGCATTTTGCGTATGATTGAAGGCCTTTTTCACTTGGTGGACCCCAATTAGAAACATGTTTAGTCCACAAGTGTTCTCTACTTCATCAGTGACTCAACAGAAAGACATCATATTATATCTACGCTAATGGGCATAGACAGTTTTAGAGTTTAACCCTTAAACTGCCAATCACAACAATTGTCATCTGCTTTGTCATCTGCTTGTGATTTTAAAAATCATTTTTGCAAACAGTGTGGACTCAGATCAGACTGCTCCTCTAGGAGCAGTCTGATCAGGGTCCAAACTGTTTGCCTGTATGAAAAAATAAGTTTGAAAAGTTTGCAAGAATATTCAGCAGACGACATAAACAGACGACATTTTCAGATGTAGGTTTTCTTGGCGTTTTAAGGGTTAATTAATATGGCTCTGGAAGCACTTCATGAAAGCTCACGGACTTGTCCAATACTATTTTCAGTGGGCTGCTCAACGTTATTTCAACCAAGTATCAGCTTTCAAAAAAAGTTTGGTCTGTGTCTAGTACACATTGTGTGCTTAGCATAGACTAAGTTATTTTTGTCCCCTGACGTTAGTTGAAGAGGACTATAGTGATGGGTTTGTCCATCCATCCGTCAGTCCATCTGTCCATCAGTAGACACAGTCTTGTCTCTGCAACTCCTCCTACAGTTTTCAAGGGATTTTGATGAAACTTTCTAGTTATTCTTCCCATGATCTGAAGATGATCATATTTTACCGAGGTCATGCTCGACTGATTTTTACCAGAATTATGGCCCTTTGGCAGTTTTTCAATAGTAAGTCTTGTCTCTTTGCAACTCCTCTTGCAGTTTTCAGTGGATTTTAGTGAAACCTTCCAATTATTGTTGCCATGAAGCAGATCATATTATTCTGAGGTCATGCTTGACTGCCTTTTACCAGAGTTGTGGCCCCTTGTCAGTTTTAGCCATTTTATCAATTAAGTTATTGTCTCCACAACTCCTACATTTCTCAAGGAATTTTGATGAAACTTTCCAATTATTGGTCTCCCTCAACATTAGTCTAATGGATTCGTCTGTTTGTTCCTCAGTCCGTCCATCCATACGTCTCTAGACACAATCATGTCACCATTAAGTTCTCAAGGGATTTTGATGAAACTTTCCAATTATTGTTGTCCCCCAATGTTATTTAAAGGAACTATAGGGATGGGTTCATCCTTTAGTCTGTCTATCAGTCCATCTCTCCATCCATCTGTAAACACAATCTTGTCTCCACAACTCCTCTTACAGTTTTCAAAGGATTTTGATGAAACTTTCCAGTTTTTGTTCCCATGACCTGAAGATGGTCATATTTTATCGAGGTCATGCTGTACTGATTTTTACCAAAGTTATTTCCCTTTGTTATTTTTTTTCTATATGAAGTCTTGGCCCTGCAACACTACTTGCAGTTTTCAAAGAATTTGGATGAAACCTTTCAGTTATTGTTCCCATGACCTGAAGAGGCTCATATTATACCAAGGTGCACTTGACTACTTTTTTACAAGATTTATGGCCCTTTGTTAGTTTTAGTCATTTGCCAACAGAAATTATTATCTCTGCAACTCCTCATACAGTGTTCAAGGGGTTTTGATGAAACTATCAAGATATTACAGTTGATTTCTCTTTAAGTGTACCTGTTCAACTTAAATAATTTGGAGATCACTTTTTTCCGTAAATTGTTCCTTACAACATTTAGGAAAATTTAAAAATTAGTCTGTTGAAAGGTTTGAGGACATATATGTTATAGACATATTCACTATATTTCAAAGGTCAGGGGACACTTGGCCTGCGGCCTCTCATCACAACCTAATACTTGTATAGCTACAGATATTGAATGATTAAAATGTGCAATAAAGTTCAAGGAGCAAGAGTGCAGATATCACTGGATATCAGCCTGCTTAATTAATATTGCACATTTACTCAGATGCCTTAGAATGTTACTGTTACATGATGTTACTGTTGATGACATCTTAGGATAATGATGTCACATCAATATTTGTCATGCATTTGTGATCTGTGCAGACTCTTAATTAAGGAAAATAAAAATATATAAATGGCTACAAATAACTGATAATGATACAAAATATATATAGCATACATGTAAAGCTTTAAATAAAATATTTACAGCAGTATAATAACATAATTAAAGATTAATTACATAGATACTGGTAAAATATTGCCAAGACACATCAAAAATGTTTGCAAGCTTGCCTCCTTTGATAGCTGAACTATGGACAATATTAACCAATATCAGTGCAATAGCATTACAGTATAGCTTGCATGGAGATATTCCATTAAAACTTACATAATGGCTACAGACATAATACAGTTTTCCTTAGAAAAAGACTTTTCTGGCTTTCTGTCGACTCAATATTTCAATTACGAAAACACACTTATTCAAGTATATAGAAAATTATGCCTACAAAATCTGAAAATTTTCAGAAGAAAACTCTGATATTTTTCATATTTCTGCTCAAAACATAGATTGTGGGTACTCTTTAGAACTGCCTCACAGCTTTTGAGCAGAAATAAGAAAAAGAATGTATACCCCTGTAAACCCCAGTTTTACTATATAAAAGTGGGGTTTAAGGGGGTCAAAATTATACAGGTTTGTTTTCGTGATGTAGTGCACATGCCCAGCCCCTTAGTGACAGCACATGTTTAATTTTATGGCTGAAGTTTCCTCTTGGCCTACTAATAGTCAGCTAACAGAAAATTTTTTTTTTTTAGGAACATATTTTTTCTGTCAGTAATTCACCCTTTTTAGACTGAATAAACTCCCCTACGCTATATATTGGAAGAGTAGGAATTCAATGTTGGGTATGTCAGGTTATGTAATTAGATATTCCTAGAGAAAAATGACTTGACCTTTTGCAAACAGTGGAGACCCTGATCAGATGCCACATTTTGTGGTATCTGATCTGGGTCTGAACTGTTTGCCATTTATCTTTTTAGGAGTCTCAAGAGTAAAATGGGTTATCATTTATTATGGCATTTTCTAGTGGGTATACAGTTGATTTTCATTATCTCAAACTCGCTTTTCTCGAATAACCACTTATCTCGAAGTGAAAATCTGGTCCCTGCCTAACATGAAAATCTAACAACGGGTAAATAATATTGTGGAAAAGAGGAGAAATTGCTCCTTAGGAGCAATTTCTCCTTTTCCACATTTTCAGTTTATCTCTAACTTCAAGAGTCCAATTACATATGTATTTGTTAAATGTGGTTGTTCGAATTATTTTTTCCTCAATTCTGCAAATCTGATATGTCGAGGTACGGATGTCTCAAAGTATTTCAGAGAGTCCCTTGGAATTCGAGATAATGAGAGTCGACTGTATTTATTCGACTCATCTTAACCGTAGTCCTGCTGAGCCTGGATATATCCTGTCTTTACAAACAATGTAGATCCAGATCTTCTTTAGAAGCCAACAAATCTGGATCTGCACTGTTTGCCATCAAGTATGTGAATTTGTGTCAACAAACTGGATCAAGTGATCTGATTGGCTGAAAATTGGAAGTAGGCGTCATATCTTAATTTTTTCAGCAGGACAAGGATTAAGAGGTGATTCTGACAAATACCCACACCATGTTTTCAAATAAAATAAAGAAAACAACAATTTTCTAAATACTCTCGTTATCTAGACATGTATGTATTTGTGAATGACTAAATATTTAATTTCTTTTCAGTTGCTTGAAGAGCATGTTTCTGAATACAAAAATTTACAAGTGATGATATACACTACACAGCGTCAATCTGGTACCAGCTATATTAGTGGAGTGGCAGTCTCTCTTTCTGGTACCACCATTATAATTAGTGATATTGTGATGGTTAATCAGTATTATGTAACACTACCCTTTATTAACATTGATGTGAGTGTGACGCAGATTACCAATTTATTCATCAATATAAATGTACATGGGCTGCGAATAGGTTTTGGAGATGGACGTGTGTATCTAATAGCACAAAACGTATATCTTGAAAAGGTAAGATTTTGTTACAGTCAATCTCAATTAATCACGAAAGTTTCACATAAAGGAACATCAAAAAGAAATTTTCGATTTAGGGAACTTAAAAAAAAAAAAAATAAGACCACCAGGCTACCAAAAAATTGTGTAATACTAGTTTTTGTTATGAAAAAGGATGAAACATGGCTTCTGTATCTTTGTTTTCATCCTGGCTTATAACTATTATAACTCAATTTTGCTCTTACATTAAAACTTCAGCATCTAAATTTTCCTCTACTTAATGGCTACTGTATCCCAAACTTCCTCCGACCTTATGGCTGCTGTATCTCTATTTTCCTCTTATATCTCAATTTTCCTCTTACCTTATGGATAGCCGGCCTCGGTGGCTCAGTTGGATGCGCCATCCGACTGGAGACCAGGAGCTCGCGGGTTCAACCCCCGCCGAGGTCGGCAACATTCTTTCGTTGAGATTGATCATGAAATATTTTCTACTGTCATTCTCTCCCTTCCGCTTATTCAAGAAGGGCAGTTGTCAGTTTCTGGTGAAAGAATGTGCACAATACTGGTTAACCGCTTAGAGGACTAAGCCTGCCCAGTAAATGTGTGGTTAAGTAAACTAACCGCGCTTGACATGACCCCATAGGTTTGACTGGGCCATAAAACCTCAACACAAACAACACAAACAAATACCTTATGGATAGTGTATCTTAATATTTTCCTCTTACCTTACGGCTGCTCTCTCTCCATTTTCCTCTTACCTTATCTCTATGGCATCTCTGTTTTCATCATACCTAATGGCTGCTTTGTCTCAATTTTCGTTTTAAAGTATCTCCATTTTCCCCTTACCTTATTGATACTGTATCTCAGTTTTCCTTTTTAAGGCTACTGTGTCTCAATTTTCCTCTTTCCTTGTGGCTTCTCTATCCTATATCTCTATTTTGCACTTACCTTATGGCTACTGTATCTCAGTTTTTTTGCCTCAAACTATCTGTTTGTTCATCTGTAACATTCATTCACTCGTTATGTTCATTCGTTATGTTCATTCATTCTTTACGCATTCTTGTGCATGGCATAACTTTAGAATCATGTATGCTAATGTTCTGAAATTTCATATATGGATTCCTCATGAAAAAGTAGGTGACTTTTTTTTTTTTCTTATCCAAATTTTCTCCCATTTTAGACTTATTTCCCTTTTAATAAAATAAGATTGAAATCTCATTAGTAAGCTATCTCAAAAAGTATTTGAGCTAGAGCCTTGATATTTAGTATACTGACTGGGACTGAGCAGGAGATCACCTGATTAAATTTTCAACTAATTAAATGAAATATTCTTGGAGTTATGGCCCTTTGCAATTATTTGGCCATTTAATGTTGTTGCTTTATTGTGCATGGCAAAAGTTTAGAATCATGTATGCTAATGTTTTGAAATTTCATATATGGATTCCTCATGAAAAAATAAGTGACATGTATTTTTTTTTTATTATCCGAATTATCTCCCATTTTAGCATATTTCCCTTTTAATAAAATAACATTGAACTCTCGTTAGCAAGATATCTCGAAAAGTTTTTGAGCTAGAGCCTCTATATTTGGTATACTGATTGGGATTGAGGATAAAATCACTGATAAAATTTTCCACTTTTTCGACTTAGTTTTTTCAGGTCCGATTACTATTAGAATAGATACCTTATGGGTGTAACTCCTAGAGTTCTCCCAATTATTTTGAAACTCTGCATACATGTTCTGTGAAGTCTTTGTGTTTGGTTTTTGGGTTAATTTTCTAATATTTTTACCAACTTTTTCTACTTTTTTGACTAAGTTTTTTCCAGGTACAATTAGTATTAGATACGATATGGATGAAACTCCTCCTAGAGTTTTCCACCTACCATTTGGAAACTATGCATATATTTGTTCCACATGGTCTGAAGATATGGGCCCAGTTTTGTGGTTACCCTGCCATTATTTCTTTTGGCTTTTTTCCACTTTTTTGACCTAGTTTTTTTCAAGGTCTGATTAGTATAAGAATAGATACCTTGTGGGCACAACTTCTCCTAGAGTTTTCCACCAATCATTTTGAAAATATGCGTATTTGTTTTACATGGTCTGAAGATGTGCATGTGGTTTGGGGGTGATCCTGACTTTACTTCTTTTTTTTTTCAACTTTTTCCACTTTCTTGACTCAGTTTTTTCCAGGTTCGATGGATATTAAAATAGACATATTGAGGGTGCAACTCCTCCTGGAGCTTTCCTCTGAGCATTTTGAAACTATACATACTTGTTCTACAAGGTCTGAAGACTTATGATTTTAAGGTGTTGAATTCTGATTTGGTAGCATGTGAATGCAACTCCTCTTACAGTTTTATGCCAAACTATTTGAAACTTTTCAGGTTTTTTTTTATCAACGTTTGCATGTTTTTTGGATATAATCCACACATTAATTTTTGTCATTTTTTTCTGTTTTTTTTTTGGATTATCTCTAGTTTCCTCTTGCTGATATATCTCTATTTTCCTCAGTACCTTATGGCTGCAGTACTTTTGTTTTCCTCCTATCTTATGGGGGCTATATCTCCAATTTTCTCCTACTGTCTGGCAGCTGTATCTCTTTTCCTCCTATTGTCTGCCTGCTGTATTATCATTTTCATCCTACTATCTGGCTGCTGTGTCTCAATTTTCCTCCTATTGTCTGGCTGCTGTAACATCCTTTTCCTCCTACTGTCTGGCTGCTGCATTTCTATTTTCCTCATATTGTCTGGCTGCTGTAACCTCATTTTCTTCCTACTATTTTCCTCTTACTGTCTGGCTGCTGCATCACTATTTTCCTCCTACTGTCTGGCTGCTGCTTCTCTATTTTCCTCCTATTGCCTGGCTGCTGCATCACTATTTTCCTCCTATTGTCTGGCTGCTGCATCTCTATTTTCTTCCTACTTCTGGCTACTGTATCTATATTTTCCTCCTGTTGTCTGGCTGCTGCATCACTATTTTCCTCCTACTTCTGGCTGCTGCATCTCTATTTTCCTCCTATTATCTGGCTGCTGCATCTCTATTTTCCTCCTACTTCTGGCTACTGTATCTATATTTTCCTCCTGTTGTCTGGCTACTGCATCACTATTTTCCTCCTACTTCTGGCTGCTGCATCTCTATTTTCCTCCTATTATCTGGCTGCTGCATCTCTATTTTCCTCCTATTATCTGGCTGCTGCATCACTATTTTCCTCCTATTATCTAGCTGCTGCATCTCCATTTTCCTCCTATTATCTGGCTGCTACTTCTCCATTTTCCTGCTATTGTCTGGCTGCTGCATATTTATTTTCCTCCTATTGTCTGGCTGCTGCTTCTCCATTTTCCTGCTATTGTCTGGTAGCTGCATCTCTATTTTCCTCCTACTTCTGGCTACTGCATCTATATTTTCCTCCTGTTGTCTGGCTGCTGCATCACTATTTTTTCCTACTTCTGGCTGCTGCATCTCCATTTTCCTCCTATTGTCTGGCTGCTGTAACATTATTTTCCTTCTACTGTCTTCTGCTGCATCTCTATTTTCCTCCTATTGTCTGGCCACTGTATCTCCTTTTTCCTCCTATGGTGTGACTGCTGCATCTCTATTTTCCTTCTATTGTCTGGTTGCTGTAACATCATTTTCCTCCTACTGTCTGGTGCTGTATCTCTATTTTCCTCCTATTGTCTATCTGCTGTAACATCATTTTCCGCCTACTGTCTGAAGCTACATCTCTATTTTCGTCCTACTTCTAGCTGCTGCATCTCTATTTTCCTCCTACTATCTAGCTGCTGCATCTCTGGTTTCCCCCTACTTCTGGCTGCTGCATCTCTATTTTCCACCTACTTCTGGCTGCTGCATCTCTATTTTCCTCCTACTTCTGGCTGCTGCATCTCTATTTTCCTCCTACTTCTGGCTGCTGCATCTCTATTTTCCTCCTACTTCTGGCTGCTGCATCTCTATTTTCCTCCTACTATCTAGCTGCTGCATCTCTATTTTCCACCTACTTCTGGCTGCTGCATCTCTATTTTCCTCCTACTTCTGGCTGCTGCATCTCCATTTTCCACCTACTTCTGGCTGCTGCATCTCTATTTTCCTCCTACTTCTGGCTGCTGCATCTCCATTTTCCTCCTACTATCTAGCTGCTGCATCTCTATTTTCCACCTACTTCTGGCTGCTGCATCTCTATTTTCCTCCTACTTCTGGCTGCTGCATCTCTATTTTCCTCCTACTATCTAGCTGCTGCATCTCTATTTTCCTCCTACTATCTAGCTGCTGCATCTCTATTTTCCACCTACTTCTGGCTGCTGCATCTCTATTTTCCTCCTACTTCTGGCTGCTGCATCTCTATTTTCCTCCTACTTCTGGCTGCTGCATCTCTATTTTCCCCCTACTTCTGGCTGCTGCATCTCTATTTTCCACCTACTTCTGGCTGCTGCATCTCTATTTTCCACCTACTTCTGGCTGCTGCATCTCTATTTTCCTCCTACTTCTGGCTGCTGCATCTCTATTTTCCACCTACTTCTGGCTGCTGCATCTCTATTTTCCACCTACTTCTGGCTGCTGCATCTCTATTTTCCACCTACTTCTGGCTGCTGCATCTCTATTTTCCTCCTACTTCTGGCTGCTGCATCTCTATTTTCCACCTACTTCTGGCTGCTGCATCTCTATTTTCCACCTGGCTGATGCATCTCTATTTTCCACCTACTTCTGGCTGCTGCATCTCTATTTTCCACCTACTTCTGGCTGCTGCATCTCTATTTTCGTCCTCCTGTCTGGCTGCTATAACATCATTTTCCTCCTACTGTCTGGTGTTGTATCTCTGTTTTCCTCCTATTGTCTTGCTGCTGTAACATCATTTTCCTCCTACTATCTGGTTGCTGTATTTCTTTTTTCCTCCTACTGTCTGGTGCTGCATCTCTATTTTCCTCCTATTGTCTGGCTGCTGTAACATTATTTTCCTTCTACTGTCTGGTGCTGCATCTCTATTTTCCTCCTATTGTCTGGCTGCTGTAACATTATTTTCCTTCTATTGTCTGGTGCTGCATCTCTTTTTTCCTCCTATTGTCTGGCTGCGGTATCATTTTCCTCCTACTGTCTGAGGCTGCATCTCTATTTTTCTCCTATTGTCTGGCTGCTGCATCTCTACTTTCCTCCTACGTCTGGCTGCTGCATCTCTATTTTCCTCCTACTTCTGGCTGCTGCATCTCCATTTCCTCCTCCTGTCTGGCTGCTGCATCTCCATTTCCTCCTCCTGTCTGGCTGCTATATCATCATTTTCCTCCTACTGTCTGGCTGCTGCATTTCTATTTTCCTCCTATTGTCTGGCTGTTGCATCTCTATTTTCCTCTTAATGTCAAGCTGCTGTAACATCATTTTTCTCCTACTGTCTGGTTGCTGTAGCTCTATTTTCCTCCTACCTTATGGCTAATGTATTTTCCTCTTACCTCATGGGTGCTGTATCTCAATTTTTCTTTTTTTTCCTTATGCCTGCTGTATCTCCACTTTCATTTTATCCTGTGGGTGCTGTATCTTTATTTTGGTCAGACTTTATGGCTACTGTATTCCCATTTTTCTTTTACCATATGGGTACTGTATCCCTATTTTTGTTTTACCTTATGGCTACTGTATCCCTATGCTCCTCTTATCCTATGGCTACTGTCTCTTGTTTCCTCTTTTCTTATGGCTGCTGTTACTCAAGTTGCCTGTGTTATTGAAAAAAGGTAAGAGAAAAGTCCAGGGAGTGCCACAATCACAAACCCCAGCCCTTCCCAGACCCCAAGAGGAAGAGGAAACCGACAAATCCAAACAAGCACAAATCGAACAAATGTATGAAAAGCACTAAGATTAGCTCTCTCTTCCCCAAGCAAGGTAATCACAATACTAAAAGGACTAAAAACACAAGAACAAAATGACACATGGAAAGACATACAACAAATCGCCTCGTAGAATAAACCACAAAGCAACAAAGAGTAAGACTAACACCGGGACCACCGCCTTTGAACGGTCAGTAGAGTAAACCACCGGGGGGTTTACTCGTCTTTGCTTATTATAGTGACCGATTTGACTTCCGTGCTTTCGCCTTGATGCATTGCCTGAGTTGGGAGCCCCTACGCGAACTGAACCTTTATGTGTCTCTGTATCAAGAGCAGCATTGGGACCCAGGGTGATGTTAGCCAGCTGTAAAAATGCTTTAAACCCCCAGTGGTTTACTCTACTGACCTAATGTATCTCTAGTTTCCTCTTGCATTATAGCTACTTTATCTCCTTTTTCCTCTTACATTATGGTTGCTGTATATCTTACAGCTTCTGTAGCTCAGTTATTCTCTCACCTTATGGCTGCAGTTTCTCCATTTTTATCTGACATTATGGCTGCTGTTTCTCTTTTTTTATCTGACATTATGGCTGCTGTATCTACATTTTTATCTGACATTATGGCTGATGTATCTCCATTTTCATTTGACATTATGGCTACTGTATCTCCATTTTCATCTGACATTATGGATGCTGTTTCTCCATTTTCATTTGACTTTATGGCTGCTGTATCTCCATTTTTATCTGACATTATGGATGCTGTTTCTCCATTTTCATTTGACATTATGGCTGCTGTATCTCCATTTTTATCTGACATTATGGATGCTGTTTCTCCATTTTCATTTGACATTATGGCTGCTGTATCTCCATTTTTATCTGACATTATGGATGCTGTTTCTCCATTTTCATTTGACATTATGGCTGCTGTATCTCCATTTTTATCTGACATTATGGATGCTGTTTCTCCATTTTCATTTGACTTTATGGCTGCTGTATGTCCATTTTCTTCTGACATTATGGCGGCTGATCTCTTTTTTTATCTGACATTATGGCTGCTGTATCTCCATTTCATCTGACATTATGGCTGTTGTATCTCTATTTTTATCTGACATAATGGATGCTGTTTCTCTATTTTTATCTGACATTATGGCTGCTGTATCTATTTTTATCTGACATTATGGCTGCTGTATCTCTGTTTTTATCTGACATTATGGATGCTATATCTCTATTTTCATCTGACATTATGGCTGCTGTTTCTCCATTTTCATTTGACTTTATGGCTGCTGTATCTCCATTTTTATCTGACATTATGGATTCTGTTTCTCCATTTTCATTTGACATTATGGCTGCTGTATCTCCATTTTTATCTGACATTATGGATGCTGTTTCTCCATTTTCATTTGACTTTATGGCTGCTGTATGTCCATTTTCTTCTGACATTATGGCGGCTGATCTCTTTTTTTATCTGACATTATGGCTGCTGTATCTCCATTTCATCTGACATTATGGCTGTTGTATCTCTATTTTTATCTGACATTATGGATGCTGTATCTATTTTTATCTGACATTATGGCTGCTGTATCTCTGTTTTTATCTGACATTATGGATGCTATATCTCTATTTTCATCTGACATTATGGCTGCTGTTTCTCCATTTTCATTTGACATTATGGCTGCTGTATCTCTATTTTCATCTGACATTATGGCTGCTGTATCTCCATTTTCATTTGACATTATGGCTGCTGTATCTCTATTTTCATCTGACATTATGGCTGCTATGTCTCCATTTTCATTTGACATTATGGCTGCTGTATCTCTATTTTCATCTGACATTATGGCTGCTGTATCTCTATTTCATTTGACATTATGGCTGCTGTATCTCTATTTTCATCTGACATTATGGCTGCTGTATCTCTATTTATATCTGACATTATGGATGCTGTAACTCTATTTTTCTCTAACCTCTTGGCTGCAGGAGCTCCATTTAGGGGATAACCACATTCAAAGTTGTCATTATCGTTTTACAGTCAGAAATTACGTTTTAGGTGACGCGTCAGCGGAGCCGTAAAAGGTAATTTGCAACCGTTAAACCGCAGGTTTACCTCCCCATATGACAAAGTTGAATGCAGTTATCCCCATTCTAATGCATTTATTCTTTTTTTTCTGTTGAAAAAATGTACTATTTGCACAAAGCAACAAGTGCTGTGAGATGTGTAAAACCAAATGCAAGCCAATGAGAAGCGATGTTACGTGATGACGTCGGATTTCCGACAGTATATTCACAGATTATACCATCGCAAATTTTTGACGTTATCCAATCAGAAAACATGTTACATACGCATGTGCATTAGAATTTCTTTTTACCTCATAGTGACTGCATCTTGCTACTGTATCTGTGTATCTTTTACTTTATTGCTATTGTATCTCTATGATTGCCTACTTTTAAGCTGCTGTCTTTTTATTTTATCATTTTGAACATACTAGTATATCACTTAAACTTATTCTTTCACTTTACGGCTGTTTATCTTTTTCAGAGCCGTGGTTTATGTGGATATTATGATTGGGACAAAACTAATGACTTTCTTACAAGTAATAATATCCAAGAAGGTTCTATTCCAGCATTTGTGGATTCATTCAAGCCTGGTTCTGTGTGTGCTGCCACACCTGAGTATGTCGATGCATGTAGCCAGAATTCACAATATGTGAGTATAAAACTCCAGGGCCCAGTTGCTCAAAGCGTCGTTAGCTTAACGAGCTCGTTAAGGGTCATTTCGTTAACTGTTTTAGCGGATTCAATATACAATATTCTCATATTTTTTGCTGAAAAAATGTGAGTAGCTTTTGCACTGCAAAAGCTACTCACATTTTTTCAGCAAAAAATTTCAGCATATTTGCGTATCATTCAATGTAAATTTTAACGAATCGTTAACTAACGACGTCGTTAGCTTTGAACAACTGGGCCCAGTGGAGTAATTATTGAAGTGGTAATCATAGCACTTGTTAAGAAAGAGTATTTCATGATAATTCTTGGATAAGTTTTCTTATTTCTTAATAAGAATCCCAGTGGGCATGGAATGTTTTAAACAATATCGCATCACATTGTATTGATGTTGGTGCCACATATAAATGGCATGTGCTCATTGGAAAATGCTGTGGGTACCCATTAGAAATAAGAAAAAAATATCACAAAGTTATTACCAGAATATTTAATACTCTTTCTGCAATACATAGCTTCAGATAAAAGAGAATTATTTGTCTAATTTGTCTTTTAGTACTCATTGGAAGTGCAACAACATAATAATAAATTTGTACATTGGTTCATGTGTAAATTAGAAAAAATATCAATATAGGGATCAGAAATGTTTTTTTATGCATTAACATTTGCCAGGTCTCATGGGAGGTGTTGAAAACCGAGGCGGAAAGCCGCAGTTTTCAACACCTCCAAAGGGATCTGGCAAATGTTAATGCATTGAAAAACCATGTTCGATTGCTATTATTGCATAAAACTGAAAACATTTGCTATATTTCGCATTATTTCTTGCACAGTTTTGTTTTGCCTTTTCACCAATGTCTCGCGAATGCAATTTCCACAGACTGTGCTCGTTCTAGGTCCAGGCAGTACACATCTCGTGACGGCAGCAATTTTATGGCCCTGGTACACGCAGATTGAAAGTCGCATAGCTGTGCATTAACAGCGCGTGAATTGCCTTGTTAAGACACGGCTTTTCGCCGGTTAATGCACGGCTGTTAATAATGTGTGGCATTGCTTTGTATGCAATAATATCTTTTTAGCTCAACAGAGCAAGGCTCAGGATAGCTATTTTGATCACTTGCTGTCTGTCATCTGTCTATCTATCCACACTTTTGAACAACTTTGTCTCTCAAAGCTTGGGCCAATTTTCTTCAAATTTTACATGGAGCCTTCTGTTAAGGGGGAATTGGAAATTTGTTCAAATAGTCACAGTCTGTTAATCGAGCTGGCCAACATGCCCATATATAATAATCATACTTAAGAATCTTCTTCTCCAGAACCAAGATAGCTGTAAGGCTCAATCTTGGTGTATATCATGGTGGACTCAAGGACTACAAATTTTGTTCAAATGATGATTGTAAGTTGACCTTTGATCATTTTACCACATGGTCAAGTTTGCGTCCTCATAAATTTATATGGGAAAAATGTTGAAAAATCATTTTCTGAAAATATATTGAAGACTAAAGACTAAAAGCTGAAACCTAAGTTGTATGATTATAGCTGTAAAATGTTTTAGTCGAAATCCTGATTTTGTCCCCTGTAGCTGGTCTGCCCTTGCCCCTAGGCTATATAAATTTATTAAATTGCGTTATCTTTTAATGTCTTCTTCTCTAAAATTACTGGACCAATTACACCAGATTTCAAATGGGGCCTTCTGTGGAAGGGGTACAGACAATTTATGCAAATGGTTCTGCAACAAGAAGGCTGCTATTTCCATATATGGTTAAAGCACTAAAAACTTCTTTTCTAGAACCAAGAAAGCTTTCAGGCTGAATCTTGATTTTAAGCATTGGGGACTCGAGGTGTACCAAGTTTGTTCAAAAGATGATGGTAGGTTGACCTTCTTATTGAAGGGTTAAATGTGTATGCCAATACATCTGTATGGGGGAAAATATTGAAAAATAATTTACTCAAAATGTATTAAGACTAATGACTGAAACTTACAGGATAGGATTAAAACAGTAAAACTTTTCATTTACATGTACAATAAAAATTTTGACCTTGGAATGGGGGTTATCTGCCCTTGCCCTTTGGCTATATACATGTATAAGATCCGTTTTCTCCTCTAAAACCATTAGACCAATTTTCATCAGATTTCACATGGGGTCTTCTGTTCAAGGATTACTGATGATTTATTCAAATGGTTTTGCACCATTGAACAAGATGGTCGCCATACCATTGTATGGTAAAAAATTACTAAATCAGCTTCTCCAGAACTAAGAAAGCTTTTAGGCTGAATCTTGGTATATAGCATTGAGGACTCGAGGTCTACTAAATTTTTTTTAAATGATGATCGTAGGTTGACCTTTGACCCTTTTACAGAAAGGTTAAATTTGCATTCCCATATATTTGTATGGGAAAACATGTTGAAAAATCATTTTCTCAAACTGTATTGAAGACTAGTGGCTGAAACTTATAATGTATGATTGAAATAGTAAAAATTCTCAGTTACAATCAAAATGTTTTACTCTAAGGGTTATCTGCCCTTACCCTTTGGCTACATACATTTATAAAATTGTTTAATCTTTAAATGTCTTCTCTTAAATAGTGCAACGAATTTTCATCAGATTTCACATGGGCCTTCTGTTGAAAGGTGACTGATAATTTTTCAAGGGTTTTGCACCATTGAAGAAAATGGCCACCATGCCCATATAAGGTAAAAGTACTGAAAAAAAAACTTCTTCTCCAGAACCAAGAAAGCTTTAACGCTTAGCACTCTGGGTAAAATTTTCAGCAGATGACATTTTGAAATATTTTTCTTATTTTTCCCAGAAAACAGGATTTGACATTTCATGCAAATTGTCTCCTAAGGAGACAATTTGCATGAAATGTCAAATCCTGTTTTCTGGGAAAAATAAGAAAAATAACATCATTTTGTTGTCTGCTGAAAATGCCCAGAGAGTGGTAAAGGTTAAAGCTGCATCTTGATAGATAGCACTGGGAACTCAAAGTCTACCAAATTTGTTCAAATGGTGATCGTAAATTGACCGTGATCTTTTTATGGCAAGGTCAAACTTGCATGCCCATACATTTTTATGGGGAAAATATTGAAAAATCATTTTACTCAAATTATATTAAAGACTTATGTCTATAACTTATGTCCTTCTGGGGCTATCTATCCTTGCCTCTGGCATGTTTACATATATAAAGCATGCAATCTTTTAAATGACCAGTTTTTACCAAATTTTACATGGAGCATTCTGGGGACGGGATATTGAGAATTTATTTGAATGGTTCTGGAGTGATGCCTGTATATGGTAAAAAACACTTAAAATATAGATATGCAATGGCTGTTTTACTCAGGTGAGCAAGTTGTGGCTGGAGGGCCTCTGTTCTTGTAATACAACTTCAGAGTTTAATTAGCATTAATTAGCCCTTAAAGCGCCAGTCACAACTGCAGCAGATGACAATTTTTTATTTTATTTATTTTTCATTTTTTTTTTTTTTTTTTTTCAGAGAAAACAAGTCTTGACATTTCATGTGAATTGTCTGCTTGGCAATTCTCTTTTTTCTCTGAAAAATAAAAAAAAAATTCGAGTGTCAACTGCTACAAATTTTGCATAGCACTTTAAGGGTAATATTAAATGTTTGAAGCAGCAGATACCATCGACGACTGAGGTTTGGTTCTTTTCATTGACATCTGACTTAAATTTAAAATGACATAACTGATTTGGCACGTTATTGAAATAAATTTTCTGTAAAACCATTGTCTTGACAATTCAAATACAAAATCTCCTAGATACCTACAACCACTGAATTACATTACGAAAACAAGCCTATTCAAATATATTGAACATTTTACAACCAAAAAAATGAAAATTTTCAGATAAAAAATTATGATATTTTTCATATTTCTGCTCAAAACATAGATTGTGGGTACTCATTAGAACTGCCTCGAGGAGGCGGTTGTAACGAGTACCCACAATCTATGTTTTTTGAGCAGAAATAAGAAAAATAATGTATACCCCTGTAAACCCCAGTTTTACTATATAAAAGTGGGGTTCAAGGGGGTCAAAATTATATAGGCCTGTTTTCGTGATGAAATGCACATTAAAGTAATTTTTTTTTTATCTGTCCAACGGGTCAGATGAGATGAGAAAGGTTAAGATAAGATTTGTCAGCACTGGTAAAACTTGTGGCAAAACTGGCCTGGTATGCAAGCAAAAAAAAAAAAATTTGAGGTTTATGCTGAGGTTAGAATTTCTTATCCTACCTAACCTATCCTACATGCTGGTAAGATAAAAAAGGAAAAACTTCATGTTATCGATCAATGAGTTGGTTGTATAGGACGTCATGTAACTTTGTTGCCAAGCTAATATCATCGCAGGGTGACAAACGCTGTCAACTTTCAAGATGGCAGATGTCATCATTCTGTATCAAAGGGAGTGCTGCATTCAAAGTCATTGAAAAAGATCAAACATACCAGATGTTAAAAGGTATCCAAGGAAAACAAATCCATTGTGCATGTTTGGTGTGTTTAGAAAAATGCGTTCCTCGGGATTACTCCCTGGCAAACCTTGATCTTGATATCAGACAGTGATCCCTTAGGACAGAGTTTTCAATAGACCGAACATCCCTTAATGATTATTGTATTGTTTACCTTTTCCTGAGTGCTTGATGAGTGGCAAGCAGTGTAGACCCTGATCAGAAATAGCATTCTGCACACTATCATATATATGTGGCTCTCTTAGATATGGAAATGAAGCATTAAAGGAATTAAGAATGCTATTTCCTGCAGAAATATAACTTCCCAGTGGACACATGGCATTTATACAACATCAGGGCCCAGTTGTTCAAAGCATCGTTAGCTTAACGAGCTTGTTAAGGGTCATTTCGTTAACTATTTTAGCAGAATCAATATACAATATTCTGATATTTTTTGCTGAAAAAATGTGAGTAGCTTTTGCACTGCAAAAGCTACTCACATTTTTTCAGCAAAAAATTTCAGCATATTTTGTATATCACTCGATGTAAATTTTAACGAATCGTTAACTAACGACGTCGTTAGCTTTGAACAAATGGGCCCAGGATGTTGCATTGATGTTGATGTGGTGCTGTCTTAACATTGTGTGTCCACTAGGTTAACCCTTGAAGGGCCAATCACAACCAGTAGATACATTCTGATTTTTTATGTGTATTTTTTCTGAGTGAATAAGACTTGACATTTCATGTGAATTGTCTGCTAGGCAGATTTGACAACATTCTGAATTTTTTTAATATATTTTTCTAAATAAATAAGACTTGACATATCATGTGAATCATTTGCTAGGTAGACAATTCGTATGGAATGTTGTTATATTCTCTGAAAATAAAAAAAAAAATGAAAATGTCATCTGCTGCAAATTTGCTTGCAACTTTAACCCTTAAACTGCCAGTCACAACAGTTGTGGTCTGCTTTGTCATCTATTTGTGATTATAAAAGTCATTTTTACAAACAGTGTGGACCTAGATCAGACTGCTCCTAGGAGCAGTCTGATCTGGGTTCACACACTGTTTGCCTGTATGCAAAAGTAGGTTTGAAAAGTTTGCAAGAATATTCAGCAGACGACATAGAC
The DNA here is from genome assembly GCA_964016985.1 of Anodontia alba. Lineage (NCBI taxonomy): Eukaryota > Metazoa > Mollusca > Bivalvia > Lucinida > Lucinidae > Anodontia > Anodontia alba. The sequence continues at coordinate 67,832,757 of OZ024833.1, read as the reverse complement.
GATGCAGGTTTTCTTGGCGTTTTAAGGGTTACAGGCTAAAATAGCATCTGATTTGTAAGTTATGGGCTGTGTGATGTGAAAACCGGGCATATGTGAAAAGCAAAGACCCAGCTCGGCCTGCACGCTGCCTGATGAAGACCGTCACTGTCCATAATAGAATTATTGGATACTACAGAATGTATGAATGGAGAGCAAATGCATGGATGATACTTTGAACATGTGCAGGATGATTTAAATCAGCACATTTTGCATATGTTCGAAAACACTGCGCTTGAAGCATCCCTCATTATCTTTTTTATTTTCTTATAAATAGAAACAAACTGCTATGCAAAAGTGTGCTCATCTCATCAGTGATCTCCTGGGTGACTGCCGGGGCCATATAGATATCGATAAGTTTTATGCCAATTGTTTATCCGATATGTGTAAAGATGAAAGTGGTGACAATAGGCCCATGTGTCATATAACAAAGCAAGTGGACTTTTTGTGCTCAAGAAAAGGATTTCCATTCTATTGGTACCTCGATGAAACTCTGTCAACTCTATGTGGTAAGTTACTTCCCATATATGTACATCACTCAGCATATAAGTACACCACCCTCAGGTATCAAACCAGCAATCATGCAATGTTGAGAAGACATCACAGCAATGTCGATGTAATGTCTTGATGATTTATAGATATTGGTGCGATGTTGTATTAACATCATGTGCCCACAGGGTTGATACTGAGGGGTGGCATACTTGTATGCGAAGGATTGTATAGTTTATGCTTTTCCATTTGTCTGTCTGTTTGTTCATACGTACATATGTTCATATGTTCTTCTGTAGTATTATTGACATCTACATCAACCTTTTTGCATCAATGTTTTTAAAACATTATATTATCCAGGGCCCAGTTGTTTAACCAGGCAAAAATTGGTTTCAAAATCTTAGTGAACAGCCTCGGAGCCATCAAGTATCCAAATGGGACACAGACAAATTTGTACATCTGACCAAGCCAAACAAACTTCAGATAACACTGAAAATGATCAGCCACTGGTATTGCAAAATAAGCATCACTCAGGTCCAGACTGGTAAAAAAATCCTCTTTCTGAACAAGATCTAAAACAGTAGGAAAGGTTTCTTGTTTAAAATGTTCATAACTTACAAACTCATTTAAGTACTTTAAATTTATAACGGGTCTGAATTTACCATTAGCTTTTGGCACAATGAATAAAGTAGAAATAAACTGCTCTGGTTCATTGTGCGTAGGGACAATGGCTCCTTTTGATAATAAATTTTGGACTTCCTGGCTAACAATTGCTTGTTCCTCTATGGAAAAAGGAATTTCATTTGGAATTTTCAACTGCACAGGTGTACTATCAAACTCTAATTCATAGCCAGTGACAGCAGACAAAATAAATGGGTCACTTGTATATGACTTCCAGACATCAGCATAAAATTTAAGCCTTCCACTCACCTTCGGTGACTCACCTAAGCAACATCGTTCTGACTCGTCACAGTGGCAGACTTTGTCCCCTTTTTTGGAGCCTGAAGCTGTTGGAACTGTTGAAGCTGCCTAAACTGGGCCTGCTGACGATTGTAAGGATGGTACCTATTGAAACCATGACCACCATACTGCCCAGAAAAATTTGGGTTGTGACTGTAGCCTCTGAAAGCAAAGCCCCTGTCCCTTGCACGACCTCTACCATGACCTCTGAAACCTCCAAAGGGCGTATACTGATCCCTTGCTACCGAAATACTGGTATCGCATTTTTTAATTTCCTTATTAAGATCATCACCAAACAACTTGTTGGTAACTGGAATGGCAATATTACAAAGAGAAGAGTACTTTTTCTTTAGAAAAGGTCTTATCATGTACCTTCTTCTGACAGAAAGGTTAAACTGTGCTTGGCCTAAAAGGACCATGGTATCAGACACAAGGTTCTGAGCTTCCTCAGACATTTTTAACTTAAAAAGTTGAATCAGTTTAATAATAGGTATCATACCCATGGCAATAAGAGTTTGACTGTCTTGAAAAGCCTTGTCATAAGTTTGAGCCTTCCTACTAATTTCACTCCATATTTCTGGATTTACTGAAGGGGCAGACATATAGTCACAGTTAGACGGAAGTTTATACTTTGTCAAAATGTCCTCTACATCACATTGTGAGGTACAAGCCGTTATTAATTAATGATGCTAAAGAAGCTGAAATTGACTCCCCTTTCATTGGGGTCTTCAATTTTGGCAACTGCCATGGGATGTCATCATCTACCATTTGTTCATTTTCTTTATTTTGAATGTCATCAGAAAATAATGCATCTCTGAGCTGAGCATTAAGAGGTTTTGCTGGTGCACCACTTGGTACGATTTCTACATCACAATAAGGCCCATCATTATCAATTTCCACATTTAAATTGTATGTGTTATCACCATAGAGGTCAAAAACACTTGGACCTTCATTTTGCACCAAACTGACTCCTAAAAGTTCTCTAAGCTGCAAAATATCATTGCTGGACAAATTTCCAATGTCAAATGCAGCTGAACTGTTTTTCTTTTTACTTTTGTCTCTTACATTTTCTTGTCCATTTTTGGGGGCTTTATTTTTTCCCTTCTTTGAAGGTGCCTTGGGGTTAGATTTACCTGTCCCCTTCTCATTTTTATCTTTATTTTTTGAGCTTTCCAGAGTGACAGTGTCACTCTTTTTAGAACTACTTGTTTTTTCCACTTTATCTGCCGTATTTTTATATGGCAATATTTCTTCATCCTCAAAACCAGAAAATTCAGACAAGTCCGAACATTCCTGGTCCAAACCATGTAAAGAAAGGACATCGTCCCTTCTTCCAGCCATAGTTATATTTCTCAGAAATAAGCTTGGACTTCGTCCGAAGCTACGTGGATAACCGAAAATATCAAAGAAATTTATCTGTAAATGAAATGTAAAATGTCACAAACTCTGTAAACTTAGACCAATGGTGTTCAAGTGCCATCAGCCCAGAACTGAAAAAGTCAGGGTCTTTTCCATTGACCCACTCCTCAACTGCCGTCACAACTTCTTCATCAGACTGGAAATGAAGTCCACGGATATTCTTTTTCAAGTTTGGGAATAGGAAGAAGTCACTAGGAGCTAGGTCAGGCGAATAGGCAGGATGTGGTATTAATTCATACCCGTTTTGCTCTACAGCATCCATTGCAACTTTGCAAGTGTGGACTCTCGCATTGTCCTGTTGCAGTAAAACACCTTTAGAGAGTTTACCTCGGCATTTTTCATGGATGGCGGTTCTCAGCTGGTCTAACAAGTTTGCATAGTACACTCCAGTTATTGTACTTCTCTTGGGTAAAAAGTCCAACATAATAATGCCTTTTGCATCCCAAAATACTGTGGCCATCACCTTGCCAGCAGATGGTTGTGTCTTGAACTTCTTTGGCCTCGGGGACCCAGGCCCTACCCACTGACGACTCTGAGCTTTATTCTCTGGCTCATAATAATGAACCCAAGTCTCATCTACAGTCACCAGATGCAAAAGAAAATCATCTTTTGTCCTAAAATGCTTCAACAAGGCACTGCATACTGATGCTCTGGTTGCCATTTGCTCATTGCTAAGGGATTTGGGGACCCATTGAGCTGTTAGCTTGTGCATACCTAAATGATCATGTAAGATTGTTGAAACGCTACCATGTGAAATGCCTAATGCCTGCACGCTATTTCTTCCACCTGAATTCACCTATCAGAGTATACCAGATCCCAAACTTTCTAACACATTTCTTCGTCGGTGGCATCCAGTTGGCGTCCAGACCTGACTTCATCTTCTAAAGATGTTTTACCGTGTTTGAATTCCCCTACCCAGAATTTAAGCTGAGCATAAGATGGTGCAGAAGACCCATAAACATCGGCTACCTCACCGTGTATTTCCTTGCCTGTTTTACCTTTTAAATACAAGTACCGAATTACAGCACGGTACTCAACTTTAGATGAAAAGGATGCCTTTGCATCACTAGCCATGTTTGACATTCACTATCTTATTAAAGAATAACACGATATGCATGCAATTTGGTAATCATATATAAAACATATATTGAAACAAAGCTTGAAAATCTTGACCATCTCGGTCTATCGGAAATGTGATAGGCTAGTTATTTATTGACACGCCCTCGTAAATCACAGTTTGTCGGTCTGTTGTAAGTAGATAAATCACTCGCGCTCCATGCTCTTGATTTGATTTACTTTAGAACTGACCTCCAAACAGTGATTTATTATTCAACAAATCACTGCTAGAGCTGACCTATTTCTTAATCAAAACATGAATGTCATAGCCTTGACATTCAGTGCTTAAAGGCGCTTTATTCCTCAAAAATAGACCTTTTTTCTAAGAAAGATTCAATAAATTGATATATGGTATTTATACAATCTTAAAATGTGGCATCTGACAGCCTGTAAAATTTCAGTTGGTCTCCCTTTTTTTGAAATGGATAAAAATGAAATAATTTTTTATCATATCTCTGAATTAATGTTGGCAACATTAAGTCAGAGATAGGATAAAAAATCATTTCATTTTTGATCCAGTACAAGAACAAGAGACTAATTGAAATTTAACAGGCTGTCAGGTGCCACATTTTATGATTGTATTAATACCGTATATCAATTTATTTATCCCATATATCAGTTTATCAAAACCTTTCTTGGATAATACAATGTCTGCTTTTCAGTGATAAAGAGCCTTTAACATTTAAAGCAGTGGAGAGACAAAAGCAAACAGTTTTAGCTAATTAAAATAATCTTGTAACCAAAATACACCTTACATTCTAACTGAGAAAATGCATACCAACACTTGATAGTTTTGCTCAGAAGCAGAGAAGTTAGAGAAGTTAAAAAAAAAAATCAAATGGGAGCAACATCTATTAGGGAAACAATGAAGACAACCAATTTAATCCGAAACGAGGAGTGAAAATAATATGACCATGTTATTTTTCACTAGTGAAAATACCTTATCCTTTTGGATATACACTGATTTCACTGGTGGCAATAAAATAAAACAATATATCTTTATATTTTTCTTTTATATTTAGAATTAATTTTAACAATGTTGGAAGTACCACAATTTTATTTTCAGCATCTATAAACAAATATTGATTAAAAGAATATCTTTAATTAAAGCATATTACATCACAACTTTTAAAGCAGAAAACATGATAGTTTTTTTTCTCTTAGAAAAAAAAGTTGCAAAAAAATTCATGCTCAACTGATAATTCAACCAGATGTTTTATGGCTACTGCTCTGAGCTCTCTTACACTAATGAGTCTGTTCACAACAGGTGGTATTAATAGATTTACCTGGGAGACTATTTTTCTCTGATAATACTGGTTCCCAGCACTGTAATATATAGTCTTAAAATCTTTATTTTTTAACATAGGAAACCATTTAAAATGTGTAATTTGATTATATATTTTTTATGCAGATGTAGATTTTGGAATTGGTTTTGAGCTACTTCATTTATGTTTTATATTTTAGAATTTTGTGTGTGGGTTTCTAGTTAACTGTCTTATCAATAGTACTTAACTAATAGCATAACAGTGCATCATTTTATTGGCATCTGGGCAGAGTTCTATGCTCTCAGTCATCAGAAACATATGGCAATGCAATACCCCACTAACCCAACTTTGATACAGTAATACTTGGGAAGGTCGGGGTCAAATTCTCCAAGAAAAAAACATGACATGATATAAAAGTAGACAGACAATTATTAGTTATTTTAAATTTCATAATAAAATGAACAAAAATCATGATATATTGATAAAACAAAGGTAGTAGGAAAACTTTTCTGTAATAATAATGATAATAATGATAGTGATAATTGTTAATGATATTAATAATAATAATAATAATAATTTCTTTGTAGCGGATGATCTGACTTGTCCTTCCTCTGGTTCACATTATGTAGAATTCTCTGATTGCATCACTAGTTGTAATGAGCTATCAACACCCAACAGATATTGTGACATAGATAATCGGTGGCCAGGTTGTGTCTGCCAAGGTGATAGTTATTTCAATGCTAACGGAGCATGCATACCTGTGGAATCATGTCCTTGCCTGGATGATATAGATGGGTTAACAATGTATCAACCAGGAAGTGTTCGTGACACACTATGTCGGACTTGGTAAGAATCATAAAAAGTTCAGAAGACAACATTTTGAATTTTTATACCCCACCACACAATAATAACGGGGTATTATATGGTTTCACATTGGACGTCCGTGATTCTTTCCAGTCGTTCATCTGTTTGTCTGTCCGTCAATGGTACATCCATCCATCCATTTTTCATTTCTGGATGATCACTTGTGTAAACATCAGTGGATTTTAACCAAGCTTGGTATGTGCATTGATATTGTGGAGATCTGGTTTGGGATTGCTAATGGGCAAATTTCATCAAATTTTGACAGAATTTTCTGTCCGAATGGCAGGGTATTATGGTTTAATGTTTTTATTTTCTTCTTTTTTTTTCCAGCTGATGCACTTTGAAATTTCATGTTATTTGTCTCTACCAGGGGTGAGTTGCACAAGGAAAGCGCTTTCATGTAGCGCTCTGTAGCGATTTGTCCTTGCTATGCAACGGTCTGTTTGTTTGGAGCGCTTTTTAAAATGTCTGCCAAAATGACACGATTTTCAAACTAGGAATTTCTCGTAAAAAACTTGCTTCAACGATTGGTTTTGTGTTCTGTGGTCATTTCTGCACAATGCACGTCGTCTAAGGACAATAAAATAAATAAGAAACATTTCATCTCTTAAAACGGACACTGACTACATCGGGCGCCGCCATTTTGTTTTGTCTCGTTGCTATGCAACAGTCTGTTTCAGACAGCGAGTCAGCTCCGAACACAGTTACAAAGTGCTACGAAGCGCTTTTTGGTAATGTACCGTTGCATTGCGAAGCGCTATAAAGCGCTCTGTAACGCTCGCCTAATGCAACTCGTCCCAGGATTATGTATTTATGCCCATCTGCTGTTTTGAGTGGTTGCAATAGCTACCATTAGTTTTAACCTTTACCACTGTCTAGGCATATTCAAAAGACAACTAAAAAATATTTAAATGGGCTTTAACATATCTTGCAAATTGTCTCCATTGGAAACTATTTGCATGAAAAGTCAAAGTACATTTTCTCAAAAAAAAAACCCCAAAAAACAAGAACATTACTATCTATTTGTCACCTGCTGAAAATTTTACCCAGAATGCTAAGTGTTACCCCTTAAAACGCCAAGAAAATCTGCATCTGAAAATGTTGTCTGTTTATGTCATCTGCTGAATATTCTTGCAAACTTTTCAAACCTGTTTTTGCATACAGGCAAACAGTGTGGACCCAGATCAGACTGCTCCTAAGGAGCAGTCTAATCTGGGTCCACACTGTTTGCAGAAATGACTTAAAATCACAAGCAGATGACAAAGCAGACAACAGTTGTTGTGATTGGCGCTTTAAGGGTTAAAGGTGGCTGACTGAGCTTATTTTGATATGACAAAAAATCACAGAAGCCCCACTCTTGTTTTTGCCTGACTGTTGTTTCAAAATTTATAATGTCTGTAAAATTAAAAAGAAGTGTTCTGATGCACAAAGTTTCGTGAAAGTAATTTAAACTCTCAGTGAGATTTTGAAGAATCTGCACACTCTTTCTGAAAGAAATATACTTTCTTATCATAAAAACATATACAAATACACATATTCCTGAAAACTTTCAAAGTAACTAGAGTATAATCACTATTTAATTTATAAACTTATTACCTCCCTTGACCTAACTTGGCTATGTAGCCTAGTTAGAAAGTACATATTTAGGCGATATTTTCTCCTATAATTCTTTATTGCACAGTCCTTAGAAGCATTTTAAAACAAACTAGGGGTAGTTTAATTTTGTTTGGGAATTGTATTTTTAGACAATGAAAAATAAGGTTATATCAATATAAGGTTCATCAGCCACCTTTAAAATGAGAAATCTCACTGAAAGAACTGATTGATTTCATTAAACCTTAAAGCGCCAATCACAACAATTGTCGCCTGCTTTGTCATCTGCTTGTGATTTTAAGTCATTTTTGCAAACAGTGTGGACCCTTTAGGAGCAGTCTGATCTGTGTCCACACTGTTTGACTGTAATCAAAAATAGGTTTGAAAAGTTTGCAAGACTATTCAGCAGACAACATAAACAGCAACATTTTCAGATGCAGGTTTTCCTGGCATTTTAAGGGTTAAAATAATGCAGCAGGGTCATTGGATTATCCTCTGATACCTCTACGGTTTTATTTGTATGGGGCAAATAGCTGGGTTGTCATGGTAACAAATGTTTCCTATAGACCTGTAATGGGAAAACTGTTAAATAAGATCTTCTCCATTGCCAGTGGAGCAATTTTGTTTTATGTTCATCTGTTGTTCTAATGGGTTGCCATGGTAACAGACAGTTTTTAAATAATGTCTTTAAATGGCATCTCCCAAAGCAGGGCCTGGATTTCATTGAAATGCAGGCTTGATCCTTGGGTAGCCCTAAACCAAGCATATTTTTATTTGTATTGCTCCTGTAGTGGGATTTAATCCATTAAATACTGAATAAACTCTCCCACACTATATATTGGAGGAGTCCATTTTTTGTTTTAGGTACGTGTAGGTATTCCTAAAGAAAAATGGTTGAACTGTTTGCAAGGGATTTTAACCAAACTTGGTACATTCATTGATATTAAGGAGATTTGGTTTGGGATTGCTAATGGGCAAATTTCATCAATTTTTAACAGAGTTATCTGCCCACAACTGAATAATGGGGGGATATTATCGTTTTACGTTGTTTTTTTTTTGTTGTTTTTTTCTCCAATTAAATTTTTCATCACAGATTTCTCAGCTCCTAAGAGAGCCAGAGTCTTCAAATTTTGTATACAGCTATAGAGGGTTGAAGGAGTCTTCAAATTTTATATACAACTATAGAGGGTTGAAGTAGCTTGTGTACAAGGAAACCACAATGCTGAAATTTCTTTTGACTATTTTGTACCTTATTTCTTTTTTCCATCGCTCACTCCAGTGTAATGCATAGGAATTACTGCACGTAGGATTTTGAAATTTGTTACAAACATTGGATATGACCACTTGTATCCTGTAAGAAAGAATCAACACCCTTATGTTTATCATTTTCTTTATTTGTGCTTTTTCCTTTTTCTCCAATAAAATATTTTGTGAAAATATTTCAAGAGCTGCTTCACCTAGGATTTTGAAATTTGTATAAACATTGGGTATGACTTGTATATTGTGTAACAGAGAATCAGCATCCTCATGCTTATCATGTCCTTTATTTGTCCATTTTTCTTTTGCTCCAATATAAATTTTTAGTCAAAGATTTCTCAGCTCCTAACATCACGAAAACATGCCTATTTAATTTTGACCCCCTTAAACCCCACTTTTATATAGTAAAACTGGGGTTTACAGGGGTATACATTATTTTTCTTATTTCTGCTCAAAAACATAGATTGTGGGTACTCATTAGAACTGCCTCATTGAGACAGTTCTAATGAGTACCCACAACCTATGTTTTGAGCAGAAATATGAAAAATATCAGAGTTTGTCATCTGAAAATTTTCAATTTTTAGAGGTGAAATTTTCTATATATTAGAATAGGCGAGTTTTGGTAATGGAGAGCCAGAGTCTTCAAATTTTGTATACACTTATAGATGATTGAAGTATATATTGAAGTATATGATTGAGGTAAACTATAGCTGGCCAGAGACCTGTAGATACAAAGTCCTTTCTAAACGAGGGTCTAATTTAAAAGGAAAGCATTTGCCCTCAAGGGGAAGGGTGGGGCAAGGGGCAGTTTTTTAGCTCAGGTACCTGAGTACGAAGTGCTCTATGAGCTTATGTGATCAATATCCATTGACAGCCATGCATCGTGTGTCATCAACAATTCACTTCCAGAGACTACTTCTCCTACACCCCTGGGCCAATTGACTCAAAACTTGGTCGGAAGCATATGGGTGACTTGTAGATCAAAATAGCTAAAACTTTCCAATCAGAAATCCAAGATTGCCACCATGGTTGCTGTCTTGAAAATCCATTTTTCATCTCTTCTGAACCGAAATGCCAATTGATAGAATCTTGGAAGGAAGCATAGGGTGACTTGCAGATCAAAGATAATCAAAATTGTTTTGATTGGACATCCAAGATGGCCACCATGGCCGGCATCTTAAAAATCTATTTTTTGACTCATCTCTTGAATCTAAGTGCCAATTAACTTAAAACTTGGTAGGAAGCATCAGGGTGTTTTGTAGATCAAAACTAGCTAAAATTGTTCCCATTGGAAATCCAAGATGATCTCTATCTTGAAAATCTATTTTTGGTTCTTCTCCAGAACAAAAAAAGCCAATGGACTTGATACTTCGTAGGAAGCATCAGGGTGATGTTTAGGTCAAAAATAGGTAAATAGTTCCGATCAGAAATCCAAGATGGCCACCTTAGCCCAATCTTGAAAATCTATTTTTTCTGCTTCTTCTCTTGAACCAGACTTCAAGCACCTGAACTACAGCTTAATGGGCATAATAAACTCACTTTCTACTATAATAACCCTAGCAACCCTGTAGGTTTAATTTCAAGCACTTGAATTACAGATTAACTAGTATGCTAAACTCACTTTCAGCCATAATCCTAGCAATCCTGAAGGTTTATCTTGAAATACAGCTTAACCCTTAAAACGCCAAGAAAATCTGCATCTGAAAATGTCGTCTGTTTATGTTGTCTGCTGAATATTCTTGCAAACTTTTCAAACCTATTTTTGCATATAGGCAAAAAGTGTGGACCCAGATCAGACTGCTCCTAAAGGAGCAGTCTGATCTGGGTCCACACTGTTTGCAACAATGACTTTTAAAGTAACCGGCAGAAGACAAAGCAGATGACAATTGATGTGATTGGCGCTTTAAGGGTTAATGGGCATGCGCAGCTCGCTTTCTACCATGATAACCGAGACAATGCTGAAGGTTCAGCTGCAAGCACTACAGCTTAATGGACATACTAAATTCACGCATTCATTATGTCGTAAATACTTGGGCCCAACTGTTCAAAGTATTGTTAGCTTAACAAGCTCCTTAGTGGTTAAAATGTTGACTGTTCCAGTAAGTACAATATCCAATGCACATGAATTTTTGCTGAAAAAATGTAGCTTTTGCAAATGCAAAAGCTACTCACAATTTTCAGCTAAAATAATAGCAAATATGCCATATTCAATGATCAAAGTTTTAATAATACAGTAATTAATGACATTGTTAGTTTTGAACAACTGGGCCCTGGTGATACACTACAACCTCTTTATAACACGGTTTGTTATAACACAGTTTTGGATATAACACAGTTCAAAGATGGATCCCAAAAATGTATAGATTGTATTGAAAAATGACCATAAATGGTCATTTTTCTATATAATATATACATTTTTGTTTAGGATATAACACGGTTGTTTAACTAACACAATTTATGCTATGGACCCAAACAGTAGTGTTATAAAGAGGTGTATGTCTAAAGACAAGATCGTAAACCCTACAGACCCTAATCAGGGCTGGACAATATAACGCATTCAGTAGTGTATCTGATGACTGCAGATCAAGGGGGCCATAAGTTTGATTCCTAGCTCGGCCATATAACCTTTGTGAAGAAAGATTATGAAATAATTTCTCTGGGCCCAGTTGCTCAAAACTAACGATGTCGCTAGTTAAAGTATCATTATATGGCATATAAGCTAATATTTTTGCTGAAAAAATGTGAGTAGCTTACATTTTTTACAGCAAAAAATATATGTTAATTATTAGATATTGTACTTACTAGAACAGTTAATATTTTGGCCACTAATGAGCTTGTTAAGCTAACAATGCTTTGATCAACTGGGCCCTGGTCAATCTCCCTATTTTGCTGATTCAAGAAATGGCAATTGTCAGTTACTGGCAAAAGTGTGTGCACAAAGATCTGGTTAACCCTTAAAACGTCAATCACAACAATTGTCGTCTACTTTGTCATCTGTTTCTGATATTAAAAGTCATTTCTGCAAACAGTGTGGACCCAGATCAGACTGCTCCTTTAGGAGCAGTCTGATCTGGAGCCACAATGTTTGCCTGTATGCGAAAATAGGTTTGAAAAGTTTGCAAGAATATTCAGCAGATGATATAAACAGACGACAATATCAGATGCAGGTTTTCTTGTTGTTTTAAGGGTTAAATGCTGATATGACTAAGTCTGCCCAGAAAAAAAAAAGGTGTATAGGTTGACTGATAAGCTCTTAAAGTGTTGATTGGGCCATAAAGTCTAAATAAAAAACACAACAGATGTTTTGTAAGCTGTGCATACTCAGAAGAAACACCTCAATGAGGGACTTCTAATGAGTACCACAACATCTCATTATAGCCCCACCTTGAAAAAATGGGGCTACACTGGATTTGCCATGTCCTTCATTCCGTGATTCTGTGACTGTGATTCCGTGACTGTGATTCCACGACTGCAAAATTAACATGCATTTTGCTTTATAACTTTTATGTTTGTGGTCCTACTTCAATGAAACTTATACTACACCTGGTCTGTAAGGTAAGTAAGGTCACAGGTGTAATCGCAGAATAGTGGCCAAGGGCCCATAACTCTTGGAGTTATGTCCATTGGTAGGTTTTCAAAATTTAAAATGTATTTAGCTTAATAACTTTTATGTTTGTGGTCCTATCTTGATGAAACTTATATCAAACTTGGTCTCTCATGTAAGGAAGGTGTAGTGACAGAATGGTGGCCAAGGACCCATAACTCTTGGAGTTCTGTCCCTTCATAAGTTTTCAAATTTTGCCATTCTTGAAAATTTTCGTAACAGATTTCTCAGGAACTATGAAAGCTAGAAAGCTGAAAGTGTATAAACATGGACAATGACTGGATGTATAGTGTATAATGGAATAGGGACCAAGGTTCCATAACTCATGGACTTATGTCCCTTGGTATGTATCCAAAAAATTTAAATGCATTTTGCTCAATAACTTTTATGTTTGTGGTCTTACTTCGATGAAACTGATACCTCACTTAGGGCTTTGAAAAAGTAGTATATTCATGGACAGTGGGTTAATGTATTGTGTAATCAGGAATCAGGGCCTAGAGCCCATATATCACAGAATAAAATCTCTTGCAAGGCCATGCTACCATGTCCTGCAGCAGTGTTATCAGCTAAGGATGAATTGGAAAATTAAACAAGACTTACCTTCCAAGAAGGGAAGGCGCAGTTTAGTTGAAATTTCATCAACCACAAGCTCCTTAAGGGATCAGACAGAGATGACGCAGCTTCTCAGCATCCAGGAGATAATCAGTCTTCAGAGACGGGATCCAGGTATTGTTTCTTGTCATCACGAAAACACGCCTATATAATTTTGACCCCCTTAAACCCCACTTTTATATAGTAAACTGGGTTTACGCAGATATACATTCTTTCTTCTATTTCTGCTCAAAAACATAGATTGTGGGTACTCATTAGAACCGCCTCACCAAGGCAGTTCTAACGAGTACCCACAATCTATGTTTTGAGCAGAAATATGAAAAATAGAGTTTTTTACCTGAAAAATTTCGCTTTTTGGAGGTGAAATTTTCTATATATTTGAATAGGCATGTTTTCGTAATGTCACTCAAGAAAGCGAGATCTGGAAGAATCATGCTATTTTGGGCATAGGGAGGGAGGGTGTGTGACCCCTTAAGGAGCTTGTGGTCGATGAAATTTCAACTAAACTGCGCCTTCCCTTCATTACGAAAACACGCCTATTCAAATATATTGAAAATTTCACCACCAAAAAATCTGAAAGTTTTCCGATAAAAATTCTGATATTTTTCATATTTCTGCTCAAAACATAGATTGTGGGTACTCGTTAGAACCCACAATCTATGTTTTTTAGCAGAAATAAGAAAAATAATGTATAACCCTGTAAACCCCAGTTTTATTGTATAAAAGTGGGGTTTAAGGGGGTCAAAATTATATAGGTATGTTTTCGTGATGCTTGGAAGGTAAGTCTTGTTTAATTTTCCAATTTCATTTCCCACATAGCCCCTTAATGGGGCCCCACAGAGATTTTAGAGTGGATTCTTCATAACTGGAAAAATCAATGATTTACTACTTTTGATGCTTACATTCTTTGTTTTATTTATATAATTAACCAAATCTGACTCAAACTTAACTTCTTTGATTCCTTGTTGAATATTTATAGGCCAAGAACTGTATCTTGCACTGTGTTCTTTTCAGTGCTTGAATCAACTGGTTTCTGATAAAACCCAGCAAAAATGGATGTGCTGGACCATCCAGCTGTTTTCATTATCGTTTCTAGTGGAATCCCACCTAACTTAGCCTTTGATGTAGATGCAGCCCTCGTACTGTGAGGTCCAAATCGAGGGTTGAGCGCAAGACTGTGGTAACTCAAACATATTTTTGAAACCCTTGTTTAGGGGCAACTTGGACCCCTTTGTAAACAATGCAAATTTAGGCTTGGCGCTTTAAGGGTTAAATAACTCGAACATTGATGGTTTCTTTACTGAAGTTGATAGGAATTCCTTTTCCAGTCCCTAGGAAATTCTTCGGATAGCTAAAGGAAAGAAATATTTAGGGATATTCTAGAGAAATTTTCTTATTTTATCATGAAAATGTATACTGTGTTTACTCATTGGAATTGCCTTATCCAGGTAGTTTTAATGAATACACTCAATATGGCATTATTTTATAAAAGATCAAAAACATATCACTAAATTACCCCCATTTTTGCCTCCTGACTTGGCACTATGATTGACCCTCAATGGCTCTAACTACCCCTTTCTAGAACATATATCCATAGTCCCAAAGATGTTCACATTAAGAAGATGTTATTCCACATGGTATGATATGACATGACTCATTTTTTGTTTTGTTTTGTTTACAGTACCTGCCTTAAAGGAAGTTTTAATTGTACGAAAAAATATCCATATGGATACTGCAAGGACACTGTGATCTGCCCCCACTCCACTCAGATTTATCTAAAAGATACTTTGGATTGTGACAGACAGTGTAAAACTGCAACAAAGTGTGAGAATCAGAGTCGGACTGGTTGCTTCTGTCCCAAAGACATGTATCAACGGGATTCGGTAAGATGACCACTATTGTAATTACTGTATTTTCTTGGTTTTCAGTCTAATAGCGTTCAATATATTTTTAAGAACATTAACAAAAATAGTTCACTGCGGGATAGGCCCAACCTATTTTGTGAGAAAACTCTTAGTGATATATCTGATCTGATTCCCCTCTCCCCCTCCCCATCCCACCCCTTCTGTAAGGAGCAGAGATATTCCTGGAATGACCTCGACCAAATTTGTAAGAAAAATGTCAATGATACGTATGATCTGGGCCCAGTTGTTCAAAGCTAACGTTGTCGTTAGTTAACGATTCGTTAAAATTTAAATTGAGTGATATGCAAATATGCTGAAATTTTTTGCTGAAAAAATGTGAGTAGCTTTTGCAGTGCAAAAGCTACTCACATTTTTCAGCAAAAAATATCAGAATATTGTGTATTGAATCTGCTAAAACAGTTAACGAAATGACCCTTAACGAGCTCGTTAAGCTAACGATGCTTTGAACAACTGGGCCCTGATCTTTTTTTTATTTTTGGCTTGGCTCCTACATAAAGCTGCAGTGCTATCATAATAACATTCCTATGTAAATTAGATAGATAGATAGCTGTATTCAATTTGTAATTTTGGGAGGTAAATCACCGGAAATTCCATTTTTAAAGCTACCTGTCAGTGGAGCCATAAAAAGGACTTTGTAGCCACTGATGATTTACCTCCCTAAATAACCCTATTTTTTAATGCAGTTATCCCCATTCTAATGCACTTATTCATTTGCAAGGATTCAAAATTGTAGAATTTTACCAAAAATGTGTAAGAGCTGCCAGCTGCATAAAACCGATTCTAATGCACTCGCGTATGTAACGCGACGTCTGATTGGATAACGTCAAAAATTTGCGGCGGTATATTCTGCGATATACTGTCGCAAATCCGACGTCATCAAGTAACGTCCCTTCTCATTGGCTGGCATTTGGTTTTACGCAGCTCACACACTTGTCGTTTTGTGCAAACAGTACATTTTTTCAATAGAAAAAATGAATAAATGCATTAGAATGGGGATAACTGCGTCAAATTTGTCATTTGGGGAGGTAAATCGGTGGTTTTACGGTCGCAAATTACGTTTTACGGCTCCACTGATGCGTCGCCGTAAAACGAAATTTCCGACCGTAAAACCGCCGATTTACCTCCCCAAATGCCAAATTTGAAAGCAGTTATCCCCTAAATAAGCTGATAAAAAGCTACATTGTGGAGCGCTGTGGTGCAGTGGTAAAGCATCGGACTCGAGATCGAGAGGTACCGGGTTCGATCCCCACTAACATCAAGTGTTGTTTCCTTGAGCAAGAAACTTTATCCACATTGCTTAGTACTGATTTCTACCCAGGAAAACAGAGGGCCACGTGGAAGATTAGTATTAGTTTACTAAATATGTTACCCTCTATAAATGAAGTTGATTATTATTATTATTATTATTATTATTATTACATAATGGCGTCTGGTTTCCGACTGTTTTTGGCAGAATATAAGTAACTAAAACTAAAGAGGTTACATCATTGTCATGATGTTGATGACATCACAGAGGGTGGTCGGGTGGTGCGAAGGTGCTGTGTATCTTACATCACTGGGGCGTCCAACTGATATTGGCTTACAGTTGGGCAAGGCCTGCTATCCTTGTAGTGGGTAAGGGTAGAGGGGGAATGTTTTTATTTCTTCTGTTTCTCCACTTCCATTCCTGTTCCTCTTTCTTCCCTGTCCCTTTCTTTCATCTCCTCTACTCTCTCTTCTATCTCTTTTCTCCCTTTCTCTGGGAGACGACACAAAATGACCCTCAAGGGTTGACGTGTCGTTAAACCCCAACACAATCAATCAATGATGACATCACAGTTTAGTAAAGTACAGTCGACTCTCGTTATCTCGAAATCCAAGGGACTCTATAAAATACTTCGAGATATCCGTACTTCGACATATCAGATTTGCAGAATTGAGGAAAAAATAATTCGAACAACTACATTTAACAAATATATATGTAATTGGACTCTTGAAGTTAGAGATATATATGGAAAATATTGTGGAAAAGAGGAGAAATTGCTCCTACTTTTTTTTCTAAAGAAAACAACTTTTTCACGGGTGGCATTATGACGTTAGGGTACAGTTACCAAGTGTTACATAACATGTGGTCATATCATTTTGGTTTGATTGTTTTCATTCAAGCAATAGTATACAAATGCGAAAATTTCCTAAAGGTAGGTGTCCACATGATTATTAATTACCAATGTATTCAAACTGCGCGTTAGAAGAAATCCAGGTACCGTATTCTATCTAATTACCGCACATACTCCTATAAGCGCACAGTCGAGAAATTCCGTAGTCTTCAGATTACAGCTAGTGTACTTTTTCTTTACTTCTTTATAAAGGCATATGTTGTGGGTACTCATTTGAATTGCATCAACTTGTCGATGCAATTCAAATGAGTACCCACAACATATGCCTTTATAAATAAAATTAGAAAAAAAACACATAATTATCATCAAACAAGGCCTTTTCTGACTTTTTTTTAATAGTGTACCCTTAGCAGGTAGATACGTATTTTACCACAGCCAAGTGTTCCCTGTAATTTTGAAAAACCTAAGCGCAGTGCAGTAATTAGGTCGAATACGGTACTTGTTATTTATAGCCACATTATTCTTGTTGCTGTGATGCCAGAGTGCTGTTGATATAGGGTTATATGTAAAACCTGGACTGGAACATTTGGGACATTGGTAAACAATGAATACCCAGATCAGATGCCATAGAACATGGCATCTGATCAGGGTCTGTACTGTTTGCATAAATTACAGGGAATTAAGAGTTATACAAAACAATTATAAGTCCCTATTAAAGACCATTTTCTTAGCCTACACTCAAAGACAATCAACCCACTAGTGCTGTTAGTGCTTTGATCTTCATCAGGAAATCATACATATAAAATTTTGACCTTCTTAAACTGAACTATATGCAGTAATCCTTGAATTTACAGTGGTACACATTATTTTTCTTATTTCTACTCAAAAACATAGATTTTGGGTACTTCTTAGAACTACCTTGCTGAGGTAGTTCTAACAAGTACCCACAATATATGTTTGAGCAGAAATATCAGAATTTTTGTCTGAAACTTTCAGTTTTTGCTGGTGACATTTTCAATATATTTGAAAAGGCATGTTTTCTTAATGTGTTTTCAGGGAGAATGTGTGCCTTTAGATGAATGCCCATGTTACTACTCTAATAAGGAATATGAAAAGAGCGTAGTTCTCGAATTATCTAACTGTAAGACTTTGTAAGTATAGTTCTGTTATATCTCCTATTGGTCCAGAACTGGTGCTTTTTCAGCCGAATAGGATTGTATTTTTAGCTCACCTGAGCAAGGCTCAGGATGAGCTATTATTATCACTTGCCGTCTGTCATCCTTTGTCGTCCGTTCGTCATCCATCCATCCATCCACACCTTTGAATGACTTCTCCTCCATAACTCCAGAGCCAATTTTCTTCAAACTTCATGCAGATCCTTTTGTTTAAGAAGGATTGAAAATTGTACCATATATGATAGAAACACTTCAAAGTCTTCTTCTCCAGAAACAAGAAAACTTTGAGGCTGAATCTTGGTATTTAGCATTGAGGACTCATGGTCTACCAAGTTTGTGATGACCCTAAGTTGACCTTCAACCTTTTTTATGGCAAGGTCAAATTTGTGTCCCTATACATTTATATAAGGAAAATGTTGAAGTAATTTTCTCAAAATGTATTTAAGATTAATGGCTGAAACTTAAATGTATGATCATAGTAGTAAAACATTTTAGTTATAATCAAAATTTTGTCCCCTGAGGGTTATCTGCTTTTGCCACTAGGTTATATACATGAATAAAATTGTGTACTTTTTCCTCTGAAACCGCATGAGCAAACTGGGGCCTTCTGTTGAAAGGGTATTGCCAGTTTGTTCAAAATTTTAATGGTTCTGTGCAATTGAACAAGATGGCTGCCATATATGGTAGAAACACTTCAAAGTCTTTTTCTCTAGAACCAAGAAAACTTTGAGGCTGAATCTTGGTATATAGCACCGAGGACTCAAGAGCAAATTTCGTAAAATTTATCTGCCTGAGACATATCTGCCCATATTTTTGTTTCCAGTTGGTAACTTGAGTAAATGTCAAGGGATTTTAACCAAACTTGGTACTTGCATTAATGTAAAGGCGATCTGGTTTGGGATTGCTAATGGGTAAATTTTGTCAGTGTTTGACAGAATTATCTGCCCACATGATAATGGCGGGGTATTATAGTTAAACGTTTTTATTTTCAGTATGTATATAAGACTAATGGCTGAGCCGGCCTCGGTGGCTCAGTTGGATGCGCCCTCCGACTGGAGACCAGGAGGTCACGGGTTCAACCCCCACCGAGGTTGGCAACATTCTTTCATAGAGATTGATCATGAAATATTTTCTACAGTCATTCTCTCCCTTCCGCTGATTCAAGAAGGGCAGTTGTCAGTTTCTGGCGAAAGAATGTGCACAATACTGGTTAACCGCTTAGAGGACTAAGCCTGCCCAGTAAACGTGTGGTTAGGTAAACTGACCGTGCTCGACATGACCCCATAGGGTTGACTGGGCCGTAAAACCTCAACACAAACAAACAAAACTAATGACTGAAACTTTCACTGTATGATTAAAGTAGTAAAAGTAAAATATTTTAGTTAAGATCAAAATTTTGTCCCCTGGGGGTTATCTGCCCTTGCCCCTATGCTATTTTCTCTGAAACCACTTGACTAATTTTCACCAGATTTTACATGGTGCATTCTGTCAAATGTTTCTGCATCATTGAACAAGATGACTGCCATGTCCATATATGGTAAAAACACTTAAAAATCTTCTTCTCCAGTAGTAAGAAAGCTTTGAGACTAAATCTTGGTGTACAGCATCAGGGTATCAAGGTCTACCAAGTTTGTTAAAATGATGAGACTAGGATGACCTTTGACCTTTTTATGGTATGGTCAGATTTGTGTCCCAGTTGCTGTGGCAATACTGGAAGACTGTTGCATGGCATTTGAAAATATGCAGGTGAGAGAATTGTGGGCCTCTTGTTTTTCTTGTTTCTCCACAAAAACATTTGCTGTGGGTGTGCATTTTAAGTGCCTTATTTTCTCTGAAAAACAACAATAATAAAAATATATAAAATTTTAAGGGTCAGCCCTTTCAACACAGACCAAAAAAAGTAAGGTTTTGCAAACAAGCCATCTCATCAGGATCTACACTGTTTGCCTTTCTGTTCTAGATTTTTTTACTGAATACCCTATAAACAACAATGCATGTGTCCAAATTCATAGATGGATGTGTCCATTTTAGAAACACAGGGATGAAAGAGTTACAGATTTGCTCCAAAACACTTTTCTCAGTGAAGGACCCGATCAGACTGCTTGGATGCATTTGCGCGGTGTGATCAGGACCTTCACTATCCACTTCTAGAATTATTGGATACTGTAGAACAAGTATAGCAAAGTTCCTGATCAAATTATATATCTCCTGGGCCCAGTTGTTCAAAGCATCGTTAGCTTAACAAGCTCGTTAAGGATCATTTCGTTAACTGTTTTAGTGGATTCAATATACAATACTCTGATATTTTTTGCTGAAAAAATGTGAGTAGCTTTTGCACTGCAAAAGCTACTCACATTTTTTCAGCAAAAAATTTCAGCATATTTGCGTATCACTCGATGTAAATTTTAACGAATCATTAACTAACGACATCGTTAGCTTTGAACAACTGGGCCCTGGATGATCAGGGCCCAGTTGATCAAAACTAACAATGTCGTTAGTTAATATATCGTTAAAACTTTGATCATTAAATATGGTATATACGCTAATATTTTTGCTGAAAAAATGTGAGTAGCTTTTGCATTTCAGTAAAAATACCTGTGAATTAGATATTATACTTACTAGAACAGTTAACATTTTGACCACTAACGAGTTTGTCAAGCTAAAGATGTTTTGAACAAATAGGCCTTGATCATTAAATATGGCATATACGCTAATATTTTTGCTGATAAAATGAGAGTAGTTTTTGCATTTGCAAAACCTATGCACATTTATTCAGCAAAGATACCTGTGAATTTGATATTGTACTTACTAGAACAGTTACCAGTTTGACCTCTAATGAGCTTGTTAATCTAAGGCTGCCTTGAACAACTGGGCCCTGGAACTTAACTGTTTGCTTGAACTCCAAAGACACTTTTTCCATGCGGTGGTTCAAGTTATCATCAGCACCATCTTAGCTAGAGTTATGTTACTGTCTCCAAATAATGTAGGAGCAGCATTTTTGATAGCTATAGATAACAGTAAGCAGGATATAACTAGATTATAAGAATATCTCATGAGTTTGATGTGCAGACTGAAACATCTGATCCAAAGGTAACTATTTGGCATCACAAGGCTTGCCAAGTGATGTCGAACAGTTATCCCAAGGAACAGAGTTTTCACTCTTCACTGAACACCCGTTGCATACCTTTTTATGTAATGCAGCTTTAGATTTTAATGAAAAACTATTAAGTGCATAATTTTAACGTTTGCAAGGGTTTTTTTTTAAACCTTTATCTTTCAAAAAACACACAAAAAAAAAAAACACAATAAAACAACAAATTAATAACTACAAAACCGACATAATCCTTAATTCATTCCATTCTTCCCTTCGACATCTGACATAACATAAACTGGCAACATTTTTGTCTGTACAACAATACAAGACGATCGACCCATTAGTGCTGTCAGTGCTTTGATTATGATAATTTGACTGACACGCCATCTTTGCTAAAAAGGTAACAGTTCATCAGAAATGATGCAAGAATATTGTATGAAATCATTAAGAAAACACGTCTATTCAAATATGTTGAAAATTTTACAACCAAAGAAGGAAAATTTTCAGAAGAAAAAATCTGATATTTTTCATATTCCTGCCTGCTCAAAACATAGATTGTGGGTACTCGTTAGAACCGCCTCAGCGAGACGGTTCTAACGAGTACCCACAATTTATGTTTCTTGAGCAAAATAAGAAAAATAATGTATACCCCTGTAAACCCCAGTTTTACTATATAAAAGTGGGGTTTAAGGGGGTCAAAATTATATAGGCCTGTTTTAGTGATGTCATGCCATACTAAGAGAAAATGTCTTTGAGCATGTACAAAATGCACAGATTCAAACTCATACCATGCCATTACAAAAACTCAGCTTTTCAGATATGTAGAAAATTTAACAGCGCTAAACTGAAAATTTTCAGATAAAAACTCTTATTTTCATGTCCCCGCCTTTTTCAATATGGGGGCATATAGTATCACTGCTGTCCATACGTACGACCGTACTGTCCCGTCCCGTCTGTCCTGTACGTAACACTTTGGTTTCTGTGTGATATCTTTTGAAAGGATTGGTGTATTGGGTGAAATTTTATTCACAGCTAAACAATCATAAAATGCAGGTCAAGTTTGATTTTGGGTAAAATCCACCAATTATTTTAGGAGTTATGGCCCTTTTCAACTTTGAAATATTTTCAACTTTGAAAAATGGTTTCCGTATGATAGCTTTTGAAATTTTTTGGTGTATTGGATTGAAATTTTGTACACAGGTATATAATCATAAAATGTACGTCAAGTTTGATTAAGAATAAAATCCATTTGCTATTTTTGGAGTTATGGCCCTTTTTCAACTTTGAAAAATGGTTTCCGTTCCATAACTTTTGAAAAGATTAGTGTATTGGATTCATATTTTATATACATGCATATAATTATAAAATATAGGTCAAGTTCGATTTAGGGTAAAATCCACAAATTATTTTTGGAGTTACGGCCCTTTATCAGTGTTGAAAAAAAGTTGAAAAATGGTTTCTGTTCGATATCTTTTAAAAAGATTAGTGTATTGGATTCAAATTTTATACACAGGTATGTAATCAAAAAATGTAGGTCAAGTACAATTTAGGGTAAAATCCACCAATTATTTTTGGAGTTATGGCCCTTTTTCAACTTTGAAAAATGGTTTCCGTTCCGTAACATTTGAAAAGATTGGTGAATTGGATTCATATTTTATACACAAGCATATAATTATAAAATATAGGTCAAGTTTGATTTAGGGTAAGATCCACCAATTATTTTTGGAGTTACGGCCCTTTATCAATGTTGAAAATGGTTTCCCTTCAATATCTTTTGAAAAGATTAGTGTGTTGGATTCAAATTTTATACACAGGTATATAATCACAAAATGTATGTCAAGTTGGATTTAGGGTAAAATCCATCAATTATTTTTGGAGTTATGGCCCTTTTTCAACTTTGAAAAATGGTTTCCGTTCCATAACTTTTGAAAAGATTAGTGAATTGGATTCAAATTTTATACACAAGCATATAATTGTAAAATATAGGTCAAGTTTGATTTAGGGTAAAATTCACCAATTATATTTGGAGTTACAGCCCTTTTTCAACGTTGAAAAATAGTTTCAGTTTGATATCTTTTGAAAACATTAGTGTATTGAATTCATATTTAATGCACAGGTATATAATCATAAAATATAGGTCAAGTTCCAGTTAGGGTAAAATCAACCCATAATTATGCGAGTTATGGCCCTTTTTCACCTTCAAAAGATGTTTTCCTTCCGATATTTTTTTTTAAAAAGATTGATTTGTGTATTGGATTCATATTTTATACCCAGGTATATAATATAAAATATGGTCAAGTTCGATTTAGGGTAAAATCTGCCAATTATTATGGGAGTTATGGCCCTTTTTCCAACTTCATATTTTTGCAAACAGCCTGTGTGTGGGTGAGGATGGCCCTGGGCAGGGGCATCTGTGTCATACTGACACATTTCTAGTTCATATTTCTGCTCAAAATGTAGATTGTGGGTACTCATTAGAACTGCCTCACCAAGGTGGTTCTAATGAGTAGTCACAATCTGTGTTTTTGAACAGAAATAAGAAAAAAAATGTATACCCATGTAAACCCCAGTTTTACTTTATAAAAGTAGAATTTAAGGGGATCAAAATTATAGAGGCCTGTTTACTAGATGGACTGACACACCATCTTTGCTAGAGATAACAGTTCATTGGAAATGCTGGAAGACTATTGTATGAAATCATACCGAACTAAGAGAAAATGTGTCTTGGAGCATGCACCATCACGAAAACATACCTATATAGTTTTGACCCCCTTAAACCCCACTATTATATAGTAAAACTGGGGTTTACAGGGGTATACATTATTTTTCATATTTCTGCTCAAAACATAGATTGTGGGTACTTGTTAGAACTGCCTCGGTGAGGCGGTTCTAACAAGTACCCACAACCTATGTTTTGAGCAGAAATATGAAAAATATCAGACTTTTTTATCTGAAAATTTTCATTTTTTTGTTGGTAAATTTTCAATATATTTGAATAGGCGTGTTTTCGTAATGCAAAGTGCACAGATTCAAATTCATACCATACAGGCACAGTGTCATCTTAGCCTTTGCTCTCTATTGATACATTTTATAGTGTCCTATGATTCAGTTAGCTGACAGTGAAGGCCCCTGATCAGACTGCACGGATGCACAGGCTGATATGGGACTGTGCTGTCAGCATATGCCAAAGACATATTTTTGCATGGCATGGTTTATTTAATACTTCAAGAAACATAATATGTTTTGGATAGTTTTGGATAGTTGTTAGAATTGTCTCAGTGCGGTGATTCTAACAATTAAACAAAACATGTACTATGGGAAATAACAAATAAAACTAGCCCTTTCTTACATTTCAAAGAAAGAATGTGCACAACACTGGTTAACCGCTTAGAAAACTAAGCCTGCCCAGTAAACGTGTGGTTAGGTAAACTGACTGTGCTCAACATGACCCCATTGGGTTGACTGGGCGGTAAAACCTCAACACAAATAATTAACTTGAAACTTGGTACAAAGCATCAAGGTGACTTGTATATCAAAAATAGCTAAAATTTGTTCCCATCAGAAATCCATGAATGGCCGCCATGGCAACCATCTTTAAAATCTATATTTAGCTTTCTAGACTGAAAGCCTAAATGACTTGAAACTTTGTAGGAAGCAATGGGGTGATTTGTAGGTCAAAATTAGCTAAAATCATTCTGATCAGAAATCCAAGATGGCCACCCTGGTTGCCATCTTTAAAATCTGTTTTTCACTTCTTCTCCTGAAGCAAAAGGCCTATTAACATGGATCTTGGTAGGAAGCATCAGGGTGACTTGTAGATAAAAAATAGCTAGAATTTGTTCCGATCAGAAATCCATAGTGGCCGCCTTGACTGCCCTCTTGAAAATCTGTGTTTAGCTTCTTTTCATGAACAGGAAGGCCAACTGACTTGAAATTTGGTAGGAAGCATCGGGATGTCTTTTAGAGCAAAAACAGCTAAAATCATTCCAGTCTGAAGTCCAAGTTGGCCGCTATGGCCATCATCTTAGAAAATCTATTTTTCACTTCTCCTCCTGAAATTAAAGGCCAATTGACATGAAACTTGGTAGAACGCATTGGGGTGACTTGTATATAAAAAAGTAGCTAAAATTGTTCCAATGGGAAAACTAAGATGGGCGCCATGGCTGCCATCTTGCAAATCTATTTTTCACTTCTTCTCCTGAAACAAAAGGCATATTGTCTAGAAACTTGATAGGAAGCCTCGGAGTGACTAATAGATCAAAACAGCTAAAACCATTCTGATCGGAAATCAGATTGCTGCCATCTTGAAAATCTATTTTTTGCTTTTTCTCCTTAACCAAAAGGCCAGTTGACTCCAAACTGGGTAGGAATCATCAGGGTTACTTTTAGATTAAAAAGAGCTAAAATCATTCGGATCAGAAGCCCAAGATGGACACCATGGCTGCTATCTTGGAAATCTGTTATGAACTTTTTCTCCTGAACCAAAAGATCAGTTTATCTGGTAATTATGTGAGCAATACAGGGCCATCTTGATCCTCTTGTTTTATTTATTTATTTTTTTTTTAAAATATAAGTCAAGAATAGCAGTTGTCAGTTACTTGCAAAAGTACATACAGAAAGTACTGGTTTACCACTTAGAGGACTAAGCCTTTCCTAGAAAAGTGAGAATAGGTTAACTGACTGGCTCCCCATGTTGAATGGGCCATAAAACTCCAAATCAAATCAAATCAAATCAAAATCTTTCTGTTTTACAGCACTTGTGATGGTGGGGGACGCTGGACTCCTCAATCAAAAGAAAACTGTCCTGGTTTGTAATTTTCTTTAGTTACTGTTTTACATAATGAAAACATGCCTATTAAAATACACTGAAAATTTTACCACCAAAAAATGAAAATTTTCAGATAAAAAATTCTGATATTTTTCATATTTCTGCTCGAAACATAGATTGTGGGTACTCATTAGAACTGCCTCATCAAGGCAGTTCTAATGAGTACCCACAATCTATGTTTTTGAGCAGAACTAAGTAAAATAATATATACCCCTGTAAACTCCATTTTACTGTATAAAAGTGGGGTATAAGGGGGTCAAAATTATATAGGCATGTTTTCGTGGTGAACTAGAGCTAGCAGGTTTCCTGTAATTTTAACAAGGGAGACACATACTTTTATGACTTCCAGTAAGGTTTCCCCAGTCAGCATTCTACGTAAATCTATATCGGGCCGTCATCGGCCCGTCAGGGTAGCTGACGGGCCGATGACAGCCCGATGTAGATTTAGGTAGAATGCTAGCTGGGTCCTACACACAAAGACTTTCTGAAAAGGGGTCCAAGCTAAAAGGGCTCTGTGTTTTTCCTTTTAGAGTGGACCCCATTTCTAGGCAAAAGCAATTTAGAATTGTCTCCCCTGAAAAGGTATCTATTTGTACTTAACCCTTAAACTGCCAATCACAACAATTGTTGTCCGCTTTGTCATCTGCTTGTGATTTTAAAAGTCATTTTTGCAAATAGTGTGGACCCAGGTGCAGTCTGATCAGGGTCCAAACTGTTTGCCTGTATGCAAAAATAGGTTTGGAAACTTTGCAAGATTGCAATTCTTGTGCACTCAGTGCTTGCAGCCATTGCAGAGGATGCTGTTGCTGCCCACTCAAGTGCAGTAGACGGTGCATGGAAACTTGCCTGAACTCAAGAGGTCCAGGCCCATACCACAGATCATGATCTTTGTCTTTCCTGCATTAACTGTCAGTCCTTTCGCCTCCATTGCTTCTTTCCAAGTCACGGCTGTCACTGTTAAAACAGCAGAAAATCAGTGAATACATAGTTACATAGTTCCTTTCAAATTTGTTTTGCAGGAATGTTTATGGCACTGCAGGTGTTAATATAAGCCCTTATTTCTGATTTTTTCTGAAGCTTTTATAGCTGCCATCACGAAAACACGCCTATATAATTTTGACCCCCTTAAACCCCACTTTTATATAGTAAAACTGGGGTTTACAAGGGTGTGCATTATTTTTCTTATTCCTGCTCAGAAACATAGATTGTGGGTACTTGTTAGAACTGCCTCGGCAAGGCGGTTCTAACAAGTACCCACAATCTATGTTTTGAGAAGAAATATGAAAAATATTAAAATTTTTATCCGTAAATTTTCATTTTTTATGGGTAAAAAATTCAGTATATTTGAATGTGCGTGTTCTCGTTATGTAAGAAAACTGGCGTGTAGTACCCAGTGATCCTACTTAACCCTTAAAGCGCCAATCACAACAATTGTCGTCTGCTTTGTCTTCTGCCGGTTACTTTAAAAGTCATTGTTGCAAACAGTGTGGACCCAGATCAGACTGCTCCTATATGCAAAATGTAAGTTTGAAAAGTTTGCAAGAAGATTCAGCAGACGACATAAGCAGACGACATTTTCAGATGCAGATTTTCTTGGCGCTTTAAGGGTTAATCCTTAAACTGCCAATCACAACAACTGCTTTGTCATCTGCTTGTGATTTTAAAAGTCATTTTTGTGAACAGTGTGGACCCAGATCAGACTGCTCCTCTAGGATCTGGGTCCACACTGCGTGTATGCGAAAATAAGTAAGTTTGAAAGGTTTGCAAGAATATTTAGCAGACAACATAAACTGACGACATTTTCAGATGCAGGATTTCTTGGCATTTTAAGGGTTTATAATGTCATTTTTCCATATAATCTTTGTAGTTTTTTTTTGACCAACCTACTTTTGGATCCATGTTTAAACAGTTATATCCAAAACTGCACAATAGTGTAGTCTTTATTATACAGCCATAAATATCAAATCATTAGAAATGTGCGATAAAATCCAAGGAGCTTACTAGCTATTCATGCTTATTTTGATTTTGAATGTTAACCCTTCTCTTAAAAATTGCTGAACACGACATGCCCTATTTAAGCAAACAGTGTATGTCCAGATCTGTTAGCTTCTAAACTGATCTGGATCTGCACTGTTTGTCACTAAAGATGTGAATTTCTATCAAAAACTGAGATCAAGTAATCTGATTGGCTGGAAATTAAAAGTGGGTGGGGCATCTTAATTTATTCAGCATGACAAGGGTTACATTACATATAGTATCTTCTGTTGATGTCTTAGAACAGTGAATTACCAAAATTTTTCATGCATTGTGCAGGCACTGCATGTTAGCCCTTCTCTTGCTGAGCACGACATGCCCTGTCTTAGCAAACAGTGTAGATCCAGATCAGCTGGCTTCTGAAGAAGCCAGCTGATCTGGATCTGCACTGTTTGTCATTAACTATGTGAATTTCTATAAAAAACCCGGATCAAGTAATTTGATTGGCTGACAATTAGAAGTGGGAGTGGTATCTTAATTTATTCAGCATGACAAGGGTTAAATAAGGAAAATGCTTATTTGAGGCTTTAGATAACTGAAAACAATACGAAACATGAAAAGCTATATGATAAAAGGGTCATAGCAGAGGTATTCCAAACTCGTGTCATTTGATATCCCACTTTGGGTGGATATCTACCAATATCAGCAGTGCAATAACTATAAGGCCAGAGAAAATAAATTGAGCCATTGCATAGCAATTCCTACAAGATTGCTTGTGTGCCCAGCAAAAACACAGATTAACCTGCATATCCAGGCCAACTGATCAGAGTCTTTACAATCTGTCTGAAGATATTTAGGACCATTGTCTACCCACAGAGTGCCCTGCAGCAGGCCCT
Source organism: Anodontia alba (assembly GCA_964016985.1). Taxonomy (NCBI): domain Eukaryota; kingdom Metazoa; phylum Mollusca; class Bivalvia; order Lucinida; family Lucinidae; genus Anodontia; species Anodontia alba. The sequence goes on along the minus strand of OZ024833.1, from coordinate 67,803,554 downwards.
GAGGTTATAAAACTTTTTACATGCTCAACTCAGCTGAGCATGAAAATTGCTCTGCTAATAAATATGAAATATTTATTAGCGGAGAAATATTCATGCTCAGTTATTCGGGGCACATACATTCTTCCATACAGAGGCTGACAGGTTTAGGTCACATATGATATAAGACTTTGTCTAAAATTATTGCATAAAAAGCAGTGCCGCACATTATTAACAGCCGTGCATTAACCAGTGAAAAGCTGTGTATTAACAAGGCAATGCATGCGCTGTTAATGCACAGCTACGCAACTTTCAATATGATCTTACCGGGGCCACAGATTTGCTGCTGTTAAGAGATATGTACTGCCTGGCCTTAGAATGAGCATAGTCCGTGGAAATTATATTGGTGAGATATTGGTGAAAATGTGAAATAAAATAGTGCATATAATAATGCGAAATGTAGCAAATGTTTTCAGTTTTTATGCAATAATAGCAATCGAACATGGTTTTTCAATGCATTAACATTTGCCAGGTCCCTAGGGAGGTGTTGAAAACCGCGGCCTCCGGCCTCGGTTTCAACACCTCACTCGGGACCTGGCAAATGTTAATGCATGAAAAACCATGTTTGATCCCTATACTGAACAAGAAATAGGTGATAAGGCATAATGTTCTCATAGCTCCGGGTAAGATCCCTGTCCCCATTCCCACCCTCTAGATGCAGTGTGGGGTTGTGGGGCAGGAAGTGGCCAGGGAAATGAATGGGGAAATTACCTGGATTCTACCTTTGCAATGAACCTACAATGCCAAGTAAGTGAAGAGGTTTTAATTCAGTGCCATACCACTAGGGCTGTACTCAGTCATTTGCTGTGTTGGGATAAATTGCTTGTCACCATAGTTTGAATTTGCTGGAACACAAGTAATAATCCTCACTATTTCCTGTTGGTGGGGCAAGAGTGTTGATTTCAAATGACTGGTGCAGTATTTCTGTATGAACATCACGAAAACATATCTGTATAATTTTTACCCCCTTAAACCACACTTTTATATAGTAAAACTGGGGTTTAAAGAGTATTCATTATTTTTCTTATTTCTGCTCAAAAACATAGATTGTGGGTATTGTTAGAACTGCCTCATTGAGGCAGTTCTAACGAGTACCCACAATCTATGTTTTGAGCAGAAATATGAAAAATATTAGAAGTTTTTATTGGAAAATTTTTATTTTTTGGTAGTAAAAATTTCAGTATATTTGAATAGGCATGTTTTCAAAATGAACTTTTGTTTTGTTTTAGGCACTCATAAGGAGCCTCATACATTTTGGTTGAAAAAAAGGTGTCTGATCTGAAACAGTGGTTATTGTAATAAGGTACTGTGCAAATAGTGTAGACCCAGATCAGATGCCACAGATCACAGTATCTGATCAGTGTCTATTCTGTTTCCGAGTTGTTTTTTTTTTCCAGACACATCAGCTGGTAGTCAGCTGGATTGGTACACTTTTTTAGGAAAAGTATGATCTGAAGTTAAGATGTCCCAATATTTATGACAAATAAGTTAGCATTACAATGGTATTTGTTCCCATAATACAATCGACTCTCGTTATCTGGACCTTGCTTATCTCAAATAACCGCTTATCTCGTAGTGAAAATCTGGTCCCATTTTAAATATGAAAATCTAACAACAGGTAACAAAATATAATGGAAAAGAGGAGAATTTCTCCTCTTTTCCACAATATTTTCAATATATCTCTAACTTCAAGAGTAAAAGTACATATACATTTGTAAAATAAGGTTGTTTAATTTATTTTTCTTTAATTCTGCCAACCTGATATGTCGAAGTATGGATATCTCAAAGTATTTCAGAGAGTCTCTTGGAATTCAAGATAACAAGAGTAGACTGTACCTGTTTTACAGCATCCCTCTGTCCATTCATGACAACCCTTAAAGCGCCAAACACAACAATTGTCGTCTGCTTTGTCATCTGCTTTGTCATCTGCTTGTAATTTTAAAAGTCATTTTTTGTAAACAGTGTGGATCCTCTAGGAGCAGTCTGATCTGGGTCCACACTGTTTGCTGGTATGCAGAAATAGGTTTGAAAAGTTTGCAAAAATATTCAGCAGACGACATAAACAGACGACATTTTCAGACGCAGTTTTTCTTGGCGCTTTAAGGGTTAACACTTTGCATTCTGGGTAAAAATTTCAGCAGCAGGCAATTTGAAATATTTGCAAAGCTACTCACATTTTTTCAGCAAAAAATTTCAGCATATTTGCTCATCACTAGATGTAAATTTTAACGAATCGTTAACTAACGATGTTGTTAGCTTTGAACAACTGGGCCCAGGTTGTCTTATTTAAATTCTTATATTTGCAGCGATTTGTTCGATGGTGGGGGACAGGCATATAATTACATATTCCGGAATACATTACAGCTTCATAAATAAATGCGAATACACACTGACGGAGGATGCGCTTGACAAGGAGTTCAAGATAACAACTAAATGCCTACCTACAGGCTATTCTCCAACTTGTTTATTGAGGATAGTGAAAATATTTAGATCAGGAACTGCTCAGCCATTGATTAAGTTAATTGGGGAAACAGTCTTTGTAAATAATGTGCAGCAAAGTAATATCTACACTGATGACAAAGGACTGACTGTCAAATATGTTGGATTAATGTGGAAGGTGGTTAGTTTATCGGATATTGGAATTAAAGTGTTTTATGATACAGGTAAGTAAATGATATTGAAAAAGTTTAAACTTTATTTATTTTATGTCCATTAGACAGAAAGCTAGAAGGCAAGGATGTGCAGGTGTTTAAAACCCATATAATCCAACCCATTTTTGCAAGGTGGTGTTTGATTGAGGCTATCGGAGTATCTGGGGAAAATCACCAACCTTGGATGAGTGATCACAGCCCTGCCACATGCCAGCACTGGGAATCAAACTCAGGCAGTAGGGAGTAAAGATATATCTGGGCTATCCAGGCCCCAGATCGGAGCACCATTCTTTATGCTGTATTTTAACTGCACAATACATCAGCCTATAGATAATGTGCTATATCTATTCTGCCCATATCTTCCACAGAAAAAATGACAGTAATGTTGTCCCATATAGTATTAATCCAGAAGTCCCTTAGGCAGTAACCTGTGTGACGTCATTCCTCCCGCTCTTTTGATCACGTGTCAGTTTCTTTTCTGTGGACGAGAAAGTTAACATGGATTTTTTTCTCCGAGTGAAAGAAATCTATATTTTTTTCCTTTTTTATACCCCAGCACTATCCTGCCACAATATAGTGGTGGGATATTATGGTTTCACGTTGGACATCCGTGTGTCCGTCCATCCGTCCATCAGTTGTACATCCATCTGTCCATCCGTTTTTCATTCCCGGATGATAACTTGAGTAAACGTCAATGGATTTTCACCAAATTTGGTATGTGCATTATCTGGTTTGGGATTGCTAATAGGCAAATTTTGTCAAATTCTGTCAGAGTTATCTGTCTGAGACATGCGCATATTTTCGTTTGGGGATATAACTTGAGTAAACGTCAATAGAGTTTCACTAAACTTGGTATGTGCATTGATATTTTAGTGATCTGGATTTGGATTGCTAATCAGCAAATTTCTTCAAATTTTGACGGAGTTATCTGCCTGAGACATGCCCATTTGTTTTATTGCTGGATGATAACTTGAGTAAAAGTCAAGGGATTTTAACCAAACTTGGTACGTGCATTGATATGAAAGAGATCTGGTTTCAGATTGCTAAAGGGCGAATTTTGTCAATGTTTGACAGAGTTATCTGCCTGCGACATGATAATGGCGGGGTATGATAGTTTAACATTTTTATTTTCTTCGGCTGAAATTATATTCTTTGTTTTTTCACATGTTCCTTTATCATGCCTTCCATCACTTTTCATACTATCTTTTGTTGAAAATCATTTTCTTGAAATTATCCTTCGCTCATCCGTTGTAATGAGTTTTCACGACTTTCATGACTATTTGTCGTGGTGAATGTGGTCATATGTAATCGCATTGGGATAATCATAATAGATGCATTAAATGTTTTTGTTGTTCCAGGGAATCAACATGCTCTACGTGTAGCTCCTGGTCAGATTTTACCTGGAAACTTGGCGAGAGAAGAACTTATACTTCTAGAAAGTGGGTCTTGGCTAAGAAGAAGAGGAGATCCCAGAGAGCCATGTCTGATTCATCAGACAAAGAAGCTACTTGTACCCAGAGGAGTGTAAGTTCACCGGCTACCAGTCACCAGCTAACTGGCCACCGGTCAACCAGCCACCGATCATTTGCCTAATGGACAAGAAGACATCACAGACTGGCCACTGGTCACCGGCCACCAGTCAAATGGGCATTACACAAGAAATTTCAAGTCAATCAGCGGTCACCGGCCATCCATCCACCGGTCATTGGACTTAGAAAATTTCAACACAGGGAAAAGTCAATATTCACCAGCCACCAGTCACTGGTCAACTGGCCACTGGTCATCAGACTTTATATCAACCTGTAATTAGTGAGACTCATGTCATCGGCATGGAGTTCACTAATAACCCAGCTAGCTCAAAGAGAGTTTTACTTCCCCTGGAACTGGACTTTAGTAATATGTTCGACCCCAGTGTTGTTGTGGAACCGCCCGCCAACAACTGGAGATTGGATGACAGACAAGTTTCTCAGACTTCCCTCTCTGGACTTATTTCCAGGAGGGATCAGTCTAGAAATAAACATTAATCCAAGAAGAGAAAGAGACGTAGACATCTTCTGCATCCTTTTCTTCGATGTCTGCATCTTCAGACTCTCACAAAAGAAGCAGAAAGTCAAAAAGATCCAAACATTCTCACAAGAAGAGGAGAAGAAGGTATACATCTTCTTCTTCATCTTCATTATCTGATAATCAGTCCCATGAAGTAGACAGTCCGCAGGCTGTACAGAATCATAGTATACTACAGCCTGCGGAAATAACTAATGTCCAAACATTACCACAACCTAAACAAACTTTGCAACCCTCTTCAAAGGACTCAGGTTCAGAATCTGAAATTGAAACCTGGTCCTTTGATAGGGCAATCAATGAAGTTTTCAGGCTTTTGCCATCGGAGTTATACCCAAGGCCAACCAAGGAGCATGCGCTGGCAAAGCCTTTATCAGGCATTGTACAGCTAATGGATTCGCATGCGACTCCATTACTAGTATTGCCACAATCCAAACTAGTTGAAAACACTGCCAGATTTCTCCAAAGCAAAATTGACTCTGAGAAATGTGGCAGAGATTGGATATGCTCACAAAATTTAGTATCTTCCCTGACACAGACTAAATTTTATAAGAACCAGAGGCAGTATTTCTCGACAGATAACATTCCTCTGTTAGAATCGGAAGCTTCCCTGCTGGATTTATCCAGCAAGGGAAAATGCTCCATTCCAATGAAGAACATTGAAATATGGGAAAAAAGAGCCGGCAAATTTATAGCAATAAACTGGCATGCGGACCTATTCTCTTCTGCTGCTTACTTATGTATGCAGCAGTAGACAATGTATGTGCCAGCTCTTTCAAGACTGCTTGAAGCCATAGCTAAATCTATAAAGCATGCTATGGCTATGTCTATGATTTTAGCTACAGAGATTTTTAAGCTAGACTTGATGCGGTGCTGGCCACATCTAAAATTTTATTGGACAATTCCAACCATGAGTTGTGATATGCTCCAATAAATTCTAAAACCTTATTTGGTAACAAAATTAAGGAAGTAGCCAAGGGCAATTTTGAGGCCCAGCAACAAAGGTTCTTGGCAACTTCCTCAGTTGCTCCTACCATGCAACAACAACAAAAAGTGACTTATCCGGCTCCTTTGGTCTTTAAGAGACAGAAGCAGTCAACTAAACCTTCTAGTCCTCAACAAATGCAGTGGTACAGGCCTAAAAGTCAAACACAGTCATACTCATCAAGTAGAAAGGAATATGCTAAGAGAAGTAGGAATCAGAAACAGTTCCCCTCCTGAAAGCAAGCTTCGTCTTCCACAAAATTTTGAAGTCCAACCCTTTACACTGCTAGTTCTACCACGTCCAGACATTCCAGTGGAAGGAAGGTTGGCCCATTTTGTGGAACAATGGGAAGAATTGACAGACAACAAGTGGGTCCTCTCTATAGTCCAAAACGGGTTCAAGATCCCATTCAAGTCAATTCTTCCCTTATAGGTTGTTCCCATATATCTGATTCAATTTTCCTCCCCATTATTGTGAGGAGAAAATGCAGAACTTCTCAAGAAACGGGCAGTGGAAAGGGTTTGGAATCCGGAAACCCCCGGTTTTTATTCCTGGCTATTCCTAGAAGGAAGGTTATGCCCAGTAATAGATCTTTCCTTACTAAATCAGTATATAAACAAACAGCATTTCAGAATGGAGACAGTCAAGTCAGTAGGAGAATCTATAATGGCCAACAATTATAGATCTGACAGATGCATATCTTCATGTTCCAATACATCCGATATCCAGAAAATACCTTCAGTTCGTCTACGAGCATTGGGTGAGCTGGCCTTGGTGGCTCAGTTGGCTGCGCCATCCTACTGGAGACCAGGAGGTCACTGGTTCAACCCCGCCGAGGTCGGTAACATTCTTTCGTGGAGATTGAGCATGAAATATTTTCTACAGTCATTCTCTCCCTTCCGCTGACTCAAGAAGGGCAGTTGTCAGTTTCTGGCAAAAGAATGTGCACAATACTGGTTAACTGCTTAGAGGACTAAGCCTATCCAGTAAAAGTGTGGTTAGGAAAATTGACTGCGCTCAGCATGACCCCATTGGGTTGACTGGGCCATAAAACCTCAACACAAACAATGAACATCAGGTCTTTCAGTTTATGGCCTTACCATTCAGAATGTCCCTAAGTTCGTGGGTTTTCACAAAGTTAATGAATAAAATAGCAGCACACTTACGTCTATGTGCCGTACCTCTCTTCCCATACCTAGACGATTGGCTAATAAGAGAAAAAAAGGTAAGAGAAAAGTCCAGGGAGTGCCACAATCACAAACCGCAGCCCATCCCAGACCCAAAGAGGAAGAGGAAACCGATAAATCTAAACAAGCACAAATCAAACAAACGTACGAAAAGCACTAAGATTAGCTCTCTCTTCCCCAAGCGAGGTAATTGCAATACTAAAAGGACTAAAAAACACAAGAACAAAATGACACATGGAAAGACATACAACAAATCGCCTCGTAGAATAAACCACAAAGCAACAAAGAGTAAGACTAACACCGGGACCACCGCCTTAGAACGGTCGGTAGAGCAAACCACCGGGGGGTTTAAAGCACTTTTACAGCTAGCTAACTTCACCCTGGGTCCCGATGCTACTCTTAATACAGAAATACATAAAAATTCGGTTCTCATAAAGGCTCCCAACTCAGTCAATGCATCAAAGCGAAAACATAAAAATCAAATTAATCACTATAATAAACAAAGACGAGTACTCATGGCTAATTCTACTGTATGCCAGAGTAAATGAAAACCAATAGTTGAACTACGGCGGGCCAAGCCAAAGACATATCGTCAAGCCCCAACCCACTGGTTAAAGTTTTATGAAGAGGCCATCATTGAGTCTGAGGCCCGAACCACCATCGTGCAATTAAAGAGTGAAGCATAGCCATCAACAATGATTGGGTTGACAACTAGGCATGCAGTCTGCCGCATAATATCCAGGCTATAGCCAATTCTTTTATAACGGTTAATAAGTTTTCTGAATTGCTCCGAAAAGTTAGATTTACCTACAATTTTTCTAAATCTGTACACTAAGTCACCGTAAAATTCGGGTTCTGATATACCTTGTTGCAGAAGTGTTTTCAGACTGATGCTATATTTTTCTAACAAGGCACTGTGTCTGCGATAAAATTTCGAAAACGCCTTACAAAGTTTAAAATAACAATAGCCCTGCCTAAGAAGTTTGGCAGTAAGGGCTTTATTACGGTAGTTAAAGTCATTAAGATTTGAAGAAGCTCTGGCGAATCTTATAAGTTGAGATATGTATAACTCATATGAGGTATGCCGGGGGACATCTCCATCCAGAAAAGGGAAATTGACTATATCAAAATCAAAATCATCCTGTTTATCATAAATTTTGGTGGAAACAGTACCATTAAACTTACATAGATTCAAATCCGAAAAAGGTGCCTCGGTATCGGAAGAATTTGCTCTATTTAATTGGAGTTCTGTAGGGTATATCCGGTCCACCATTTTGTCAAAGTAAATATTGTCAATATTTAATAAATCGTCAAGGTATCTTGAAGTTGAATTGAAAGCCTCAATAATGTCAGCCTGATTTTCATGTGAGAGAGACTTCATGAAATCTCTCCCATAACAAAAAAGAAACAAATCTGCAACAAGAGGAGCACAATTAGTTCCCATTGGAATACCAATAGTTTGTCTATAAAGTTTAGTTCCAAATCTAATAAAAATATTATCCAAAAGATAAACAAGGGCATCACAGACTTTTTGACACGACCATAAAGAGATCTGATTCGCAATCAACTGATCTCTCACACAAAATACACTCTTTAAACGGTACAAAGTCTGGGTTTCATACCAAATCTAAAAAAGTCAGATTTGATACCAGCACAACAATCATCTTTATAGCCTTATAGGTATGGAATTTCTAACTCAACAGGAAATAGTCAGAGTACCAGCGAACCTAGTAAAAGCTCTTATTCTGACCAACAAAACAATTTCTTTCTCAGACTTGAGTTTCAGCAGGAACTTTCCTTTCTCTTTTGGGCAAACTCAGTGCAGCAGCAGACTTAATTCTTTTAGGCAGGTTGCATTTACAACTTCTGCAAATGTGCCTGTTATCGGTCTGGAAACCTCACATTCTTCCATTAGATCATCATGTTATGATCAACCGTATGATCAAATTTCATTTAAAATGATGGATGAACACCAATTGCTTCGTTCAAGGAATGCCCATTCACCCTCCAGACTCCAGACCCCAAAACATTCCTTTTACGGATGCCAGTCATTACGGTAGGGGAGCTCATCTGGAACCGAAGAGTCTCTCCTTTCTTGGTCGCTGGTCAGAAGACCAATCCCAGCTCCATATCAACATGTTGGAAATAATGGCCATTCTTTTCGCACTGATAAGAACCTTAAAATATATTCACCATTCTTGTGACATGATTTCTACCGACAACACAATAGTGGTCTCATATATCAACGAGCAAGGAGGAATACATTCTCCCAACCTATGTGTGGAGGTATGGAAGATTCTCCAATTGTGCCTAAAACATCATATTGTCACCAGGATTCCTCATATCCCAGGCAAATTCAGTGTTTTGGCAGACAGTTTATCGAGAATCGACAAAATAGTCAAAACAGAGTGGGCACTGGATCAATCGGTAGCAAATTCAATTTTTCAAATTTTCAGCTATCCCAGTCTGAATCTGTTTGCAACACATTTCAAACACAAACTTCCACTTCCACATTTCTTCCTCTCTTCCCAAAACTATTAACACAAGCAAAAGGAAAGTTACAACATCAAAACCTCCCAGCTCTCAAACTTCACGCCGGGGAATTATCAAGTAATCAGTTAGAGGTAAGAAAATTTTTGGCAAATCGTTGCACATTTTGTCTCCAAATTAAGACAAACATCAACTCAGAAAGTCTGTGATGCAAAATGGATCCTATATACCGGTTGGTGTCATAGAAGGAAGGTAAATCCGGTCTCAGCGCCTCTTACTGTTATAGCCGATTTCCTCATTTACCTTTTCTCTGAGAAAAAGTATCAGATCAGCACTTAGCACTATGGGCTGGTTACGTACCATTTTCTCAGGTGCTGTCTCAATTATTAAGATTTCATTGTTTGCCCTCCAAAAGTATTATTGTAAATGGACTGAAACCTTATTATTATTATTATTTTTTTTTAAGCAAATCGTCTTTACGTTCAAGTAGAAAGAAGTCAGAACAAGAAATTTGTGGGTTTGTGTGGTGACATTGATTCAGTTGGTGAATCTTTTATAAAATCTGATGGTGAGGAAGCTACCAATATGCAGGAGTTTGCTGTCAGCTGGAATGCTAACCCAAACACATGTTATGATGACCAAGATTTGACTGATGCTTGCGTAAGTTTTTCTACTACATTTTCACATTACTGTCAACTCTTGTTATCACAGTTCTGCCTATCTGAAATAACCACTTATCTCAAGGTGAAAATCTGGGCCCGGTTGTTCAAAGCGTCGTTAGCTTAATGAGCTCGTTAAGGGTCATTTCGTTAACTGTTTTAGCGGATTCAATATACAATATTTTGATATTTTTTGCTGCAAAAATGTGAGTAGCTTTTGCACTGCAAAAGCTACTCACATTTTTTCAGCAAAAAATTTCAGCATATTTGCGTATCACTCGATGTAAATTTTAACGAATCGTTAACTAACGACGTCGTTAGCTTTGAACAACTGGGCCCTGGTCCTTGTTTTAAACATAGAAGTCTAACAACAGATAACAAAATATAGTGAAAGAGAAGAGAAATTGCTTCCACAGTATTTTCAATATATCTGTAACTTAAGGATTCAAATTACATATTCATTTTGTGAAAAAAAAATGGCTGTTCCATTCATTTTTTTCCACGATTCTGCTAGTCTTATATGTCTGTAAGTAGAGATATCTTGAAGAATTTCAGAGTGCCCCAAGGACTTTTAGATAATGAGAATCGACTGTATATTGGTGAAAAAGTATCTTCGAGTATGCACAAAATACAGTCGAACCTGGTTATCTCGAACTCGCGTATTTCGAATTACCGCTTATCTCGAAGTGAAAATCTGGTCCCTGTTTTAACATGAAACTATGACAACAGGTAACAAAATAATGTGGAAAAGAGGAGAAATTACTCCTCAGGAGCAATTTCTCCTCTTTTCCACATTATTATATATACTGTATATATTTCTAACTTCAGGAGTCAAATTACATATTCATTTGTTAAATGTGTTGTTCAATTTATTGTTTTCCTCATTCTCTCAACTCTGATATGTCGAAGTACTGATATCTCGAAGTGTTTCAGTGAGTCCCTTGGAATTCGAGATAATGGGAGTCGACTGCATACTGAATCACATCACCCTGCACATGCCCAAAGTCTCATCAGGGCATTTGCTCTCCTTTGAAACATTCTAAAGAATCCAATTATTCTGTTTGGGGACAGTGAAGGCCCTGATCAGACTGTGAGGCTGCACAGGCTGCTCTGTGGTTTCATTGTCTGCATACGCCTGAAGACACATTTTGGATGACATTTATACAACGTCGCTTCAGCGTCGATGCAACGACATGACGTTGCATAGATGTTGAGGCGATGTTGTATAAACGTCATGTGCCCGCTGGGATGTTACATTTCATGCTTAGCATGCTAAGTATTTTCGTCTAGGAATATTCAAATCACTCAGCCTTACATACCTAGAATTGAAATTTGACAAATTATATAGTATGGGGGAGTTCATTTAGTCTTAACTCTTAAAGGGCCAATCACAACAATTGTCGTCTGCTTTGTCTTCTGCCAGTTACTTTAAAAGTCATTGTTGCAAACAGTGTGGACCCAGATCAGACTGCTCCTTTAGGAGCAGTCTGATCTGGGTTCACACTGTTTGCCTATATGCAAAAATAGGTTTGAAAAGTTTGCAAGAATATTCAGCAGATGACATAAACAGATGACATTTTCAGATGCAGATTTTCTTGGTGTTTTAAGGGTTAAATATGTTTAACAACTCATTTATTCAGAAATCAGATACCGCCACTCTCATTTCAGCACTTGAATTAGTCCTGATCACATGACCAAGATGGCGCCATGCCCATATATGGTAAAACCCCTTTAAAATCTTCTCCAGAACCGTAGGTCAGATGACCTTGAACTTGGTAGAGAGCAAAAGGGACTAGAGCCCTACAAAGTTGTATAAATGATCATCTATTTTACAGCAAGGTCAAATTTGGTCCCTAAGGTGTTGAATAGGTAAAAGGTAAAACATTGCATTTAGCCAAGATAGTTGTATTGTATGAAATGAAAGTAGGACTTATATAAACCCTATGAATGTCAAAGGTCAAGGTCATTCAGTGACCTTGGCTTAAGGTCATTAGGATTGAATGTCCATCAAAATTTCATACATCTTCTCCTCAGAAGCTACTGTGTCAAATGAATTCAGATTTTATTTAAAGTATCTTAAGGGAACAAAAAGTTATATAAGTAGTCCTGGTCAAATGACCAAGATGGCTGGTATGCCCATATATAGTAAAACTCTTTAGAAATCTACTCTCCAGAACTGTAAGTCAGATGGCCTTGAAACTTAAAAGAAAGCAAAAAGAACTTGAGATTACAAAAGTTCTATAAATGATGATCCTGGGTTGACCTTGACCTATTTTATGACAAGGTCAAATTTGGTCCTTAAGGCATTTGAATCGAAAAAATGTGAAACAATGCATTTATCAAAAAAGAACTGTAGTTTAAAAAATGAAAGTAGGTCATATATGAACCCCTATAAACTTTGGTTGCTATGGCAGCTGATAGGGCCCATAGGAAAGTGCTTGTGAACAGCCTAGCTTCTTCATTTTCTATTTGATCTTCTTGAAACTTGCAGATAACAGTGAAATGCATAAGATTTCAATCAAGTTTAAAAATAAGTCAGATCGGACCAACATTGGCAGAGTTATGTTCCCTTGATTGTCAAAAATGGAAAAATGACCATTTTCAGCCTTGTGAACAGCGTAGCTTCTTCATTTTTTGTTAGTTTGTGTTGAGGTTTTATGGCCCAGTCAACCCAGTGGGATCATGTCAAGTGCAGTCAGTTTACCTAACCACATGTTTACTGGGCAGGCTTAGTCCTCTAAGCGGATAACCAGTATTGTGCACATTCTTTCACCAGAAACTGACAACTGCCCTTTTTGAATCAGTGGAAGGGAGAGAATGACATAGAAAATATTTCATGATCAAGTCCACGAAAGAATGTTACCGACCTCGAGGAGGGTTGAACCCGCGACCTCCTGGTCTCCAGTCGGACGGCGCATCCAAGTGAGCCACCAAGGCCGGCATCATTTTTTTTTTTTTTTTTTTGTTAGATCTTCATGAAACTTGCAGAATAAATAACATGGATAAAATCTTGGAAGAGTTCGAAAATGGGTCAGATTGGACCAACAATCCCCTTGCTTGTCTAAATGGCCATTATTGACCTTATGAACAGCTTACCGTATTTACTCTAAGTATTCGGACACGTCAACTTCTTACCATATATGTTCTATAATTTGAACCAGTACAATTCACTACCCAATGTTGTGTCTAAAAATTGCTGGATGAGTGGCAAACAGTGTAGACCCAGATGAGACGCCGCGTTCTGCGGCGTCTCATCTGGGTCTAAACTGTTTGCTCAGGCCTGTCTGTCCGAATACATATGGTAAATACAGGTAGCTTCTTTTTTGCTGGACCTTCATGAAACTTGCAGAAAATAATAACACGCATAAAATTTCAAACAAGTTTGAAGATGCGTCAGATCAGACCAACAATGGTAGAGTTGTGTTCCATTGATTGTCAGGATTGCTTGTGAACACTCTACAGGCCACGATTTCTGCTTAATCAACTGCAAACTTCCTCAGAGTGATGCGCTTGACAAAATGTCAATCAAGTTCAAAGCTGGGTCATGTGTGGTCAAAAAAATAGGCAACTAGGTAAAATAACAGCATTGTGCATCATGTGGCATCAACAGTTTGCTTTAAAAGCCTGTTCCTTCTAAATCCCTGGGCCAGTTGACTCAAAACTTGGTAGGAAGCATTGGGGTGACTTGTAAATAAAAAAAAAAAGCTAAAATCTTGGGTTTACCTTGGTGTAAATAAAAATCTATATCACCAGTACCCTCTTGGCAACAGAATTCACCTTATAACCATATCTGTGATATTTTCTGGGACACAAAGTGGGAGATCTGCATTTTTTAGGAGGAAGATCCTGGTCTAAAAGAATCAGTTTTGGTAATAAGGTCTGTTTGTTTTTTTTTAGCTCAAGGTGACCTATTGTGATCACCCACCGTCCGTCGTCGTTGTCCGTCTGTCCGTCCGTTCACAATCTTTAAACAACATCTCCTCCTAAACCACTGACTGGAATTTGACCAAACTTCACAGGAATAATCCTTGGTTGGTCCGCTTTCAAAGTTGTTCAAATGGTTCTTGTCCATTGCATATCTAGGTCACAGGAGCTAAAAATAGATTTTTTAACTAAAAACTTAAAAAAATCTTCTTGTCAGAAACCACGGGACCGATTTCAATATAATTTTGCAGAAATGTTCGCTTGGTGATCCTCTACCAAGATTGTTCAAGCCATTTGGATTCGTCAAGAAACATGGCCACCAGGGGGTGGGGCTTATTTTCCCTATATATTTATATAGAAAACTTTAAAAATCTTCTTGTCAGAAACCACTGGACGATTTCAATATAATTTTGCAGAAATGTTCCTTTGGTGATCCTCTGCCAAGATTGTTCAAGCCATTTGGATTCATCAAAACACATGGCCGCCAGGGGGCGGGGCTTATTTTCCCTATATATCTATATAGAAAACTTTAAAAATCTTCTTGTCAGAAACCACTGGACAGATTTCAATATAATTTTGCAGAAATGTTCCATTGGTGATTCTCTACCAAGATTGTTCAAGCCATTTGGATTCGTCAAAAAACGTGGCCACTAGGGGGCAGGGCTTATTTTTCCTATATATCTGTATAGAACACTTTAAAAATCTTCTTGTCAGAAATCACTGGACCGATTTCAATATAATTTTGCAGAAATGTTCCTTTGGTGATCCTGTACCAAGATTGTTCAAGCCATTTGGATTCGTCAAAAAACATGCCCGCTAGGGGGCGTAGCTTATTTTCCCTAAATATATATATAGAAAACTTTAAAAATCTTCTTGTCAGATACCATTGGATCAATTTCAATATAATTTTGCAGAAATGTTCCTTCGGTGATCCCCTACCAAGATTGTTCAAGCCATTTAGATTCGTCAAAAAACAGGCCTCTAGGGGGCGAGGCTTATTTTCCTTATATATCTATATAGAAAACTTTAAAAATCTTCTTGTCAGAAACCACTGGACCGATTTCAATATAATTTTGTAGAAATGTTTCTTCGGTGATCCTCTACTAAGATTGTTCAAGCCGCCATGATTCATCAAAAAACATGGCCGCTAAGTGGGCGGGGTTTATTTTCCCTATATATCTATATAGAAAACTTTAAAAATCTTCTTGTCATAAACGACTGGACCGATTTCAATATAACTTGGCAGAAATGTTTTCTTAGTGACCCTCTATCAAGATTGTTCAAGCCATCATGATTTGTCAAAAAACATGGCCGCTAGGAGGGGGCGGGGCTTATTTTCCCTATATATCTATATAGAAAACTTGAAAAAATCTTGTCGTCAGAAACCACAGGACCGATTTCAATATAACTTCGCAGAAATGTTTCCTTGTTGACCCTTTATCAAGATTGTTCAAGCCGTTATGATTTGTCAAAAAACATGGCCGCTAGGGGGCGGGGCTTATTTTCCCTATTTATCTATATAGAAAACTTTAATGATCTTCTATTCAGAAACCACTGGACCCATTTCAATATAACATTGCAGGAATGTTTCTTATGTAACCCTCTATAAAGATTGTTCAAGCCGTCATGATTTGTCAAAAAACATGGCCGCCAGGAGGTGGGGCTTATTTTCCTTATATATCTATATAGAAAACTTTAAAACTCTTCTTGTCAGAAACCACTGGACTGATTTCATTATAACTTTGCAGAAATGTTTCCTTGGTGACCCTTTACCAAGATTGTTCAAGTAATCATGATTTGTCAAAGAACATGGCTGCCGTGGGGCGGGGCTAATTTTCCCTATATACGAGGGGAGTTCAAAAAGTTTGTAGAACTCGGTATTTTTCTATACAATTCAAGATTTCTTTTTTCATTTTTGTGCAGGATAAACCTTTGTCAGTTGAATGATAACAGCCGTTCAGTCAACACATACATTTTTTGCTCTTACTTTTTGTTTGAAAACCCATACCCATAGGCAAAAATGGAAAGTCAGAATATTGAGTTCAGAGCAGTCACAAAGTTTCTCACTAAGGAGGGTGCAAAGGCCAAAGAAATCCATCGGCGCATGGCTGATGTGTATGGTGATAGTAGCCCAAAGTGGCAAAGTGGTCAGCAGAATTTAAACGTGGGCGAGACTCCTTAGAAGATGACCCAAGGCCAGGTCGCCCTGCTGATGTCATCAGCCAGGAGATGATCGACCGTGTTGAGAGACTTGTGCTAAACAATTGCCAATCAAAGTTGCCGAACTTGCTTCAGAATGTGGTATTTCTAATGGCAGTGTTTACACTATAATCCATGAACATTTAGGCATGTCAAAAGTATCTACCAGGTGGGTACCCAGAATTTCTACCTGAACATGCAAGACCGTCAGCAAAGGGTGGAGTCAAGTCAAGAACTTCTGGAAGTGTACAATGCCAATCCAGAAGACTTTCACACTCATCTTGTAACAGGAGATGAAACTTTGCTTCATCACTGGGACCCAGATACTAAAAAAGAGTCCATGCAATGGAAGCGCCCTGGCTCACTCCCACCTAAAAAATTTAGTACCCAACCATCAGCCGGCAAGGTAATGGCCACGGTGTTTTGGGACTCCAAAGGGATTATATTGATAGATTACAAGCCTGCTGGTACTTCAATTACAGGAGAATACTATGCCAATGTCATTAAACAATTAAGGGTTGCTATTAAAGAAAAACGAAGGGGAAAGCTAGCTGCTGGTGTCCTTCTTTTGCATGATAACGCCCCTGTGCACAAGTCCAGAGTTGCACAAGCGGCTTTTCGTGAGTGCAAGTTCGAGCAGTTAAATCACCCGCCATACAGTCCAGACCTGGCCCCAAGTGATTATTACAGTCAAACCTGTGTTAGTGGTCACCTCTATTAAGCAGCCAACCTGTATTAAGCAGCCAGAGGAAAGTTCCCCAAAAATTCATAGACTTATATATTTGAACTGTATTAAGCAGCCACCTGCCTTCAGCAGCCACATTTTAAGCTTCCCATGGGTGGCTGCTTAAGACAGGTTTGACTGTATCTGTTTCAAAACTTGAAGTCCCACTTGCGTGGAACGAGATTTTGGGAGGATGATGAGATCAAGGCTGCTACAGAGGCTTGATTTGAGGACCAAATAGACGACTTTTATTTCAAATGCATAGACTGCTTAAAAGAAAAGTGGGCCAAATGCATTGAAGTAAAGGGGGATTATATTGAAAAATAATGTTGAAACCATCTTCCAATCTGTGAGTTAAACCCCGAGTTCTACGAACTTATTGAACTCCCCTCGTATCTATATATAAAACTTTAAAAATCTTCTTTTCAGAAACCAATGGACCGATTTCAATACAACTTGGCAGGAATGTTTCTTTGGTGACCCTTTACAAAGGTTGTTCAAGCCGTCATGATTCGTCAAGAAACATGGCCGCTAGGGGGCGGGGCTTATTTTCCCTATATATCTATATAGAAAACTTTAAAAATTTTCTCGTAAGAAACAGTTGGACTGAGTTCAATGTAACTTGGCAGGAATGTTGCGTTGATGACCTTCCACCAAGATTGTTCAAGCCTTCATGATACGTCAAAAACCATGTCCCCCAGGGGGGCAGGGCTTATTTTTTTGTATATATCTGCATAGAAAACTTTAAAATTCTTCTTGTCAAATACCCCCTGACCGATTTCAATATTACTTGGCTGGAATGTTGCTTTGGTGACCCTTTACCAAGATTGTTCAAGCAATCATGATTCGTCAAACCATGGCTGCCATGGGATGGGGCTTATTTCCCTATATATCTAAATAGAAAACTTTAAAAATCTTCTTGTCAGAAACCACTGAACAGATTTCAATATAACTTGGCAGGAATGTTCCTTTGGTGACCCTCTACCTAGTTTGTTCAGGCTGTCATGATTCGTCAAAAAACATAGCCGTTAGGGGGTAGGGCTTTATAGCTATATAAAACACTTTAAACCACTGGACCAAATTCAGTATTACTTGGCAGAAATATTTCTTTGGTGACCCTCTTTTAAGATTCAGTTCAAGTCGGCAAGATGCATTAAAAAAACATGGCCGGGGGTGGGAGGGGGGCGGGGTGTGGGGAGGGCGGGTTGGTGCTATAAAATTTATACAAAAATCCTAGAGCAGTGAACTTGGCTGAAACTTCAACAGTAAGTATGCAAATCTGTTTGCTCAGGTGAGCGATATAGGACCATCATGGTCCTCTTGTTTTTTTTTGTTATACTGTAGACCACTGTATAATGTTTTAATTGTTAATGTATGGTGACTACATAATGATCACTGTATAATGTTACTTATGTTCACCCTTCAACTGTCCATGTTTGACTGAAATACTGAGGCCCTTCCATACTGATACCTATTCCTTTGTTCTCCTGGAAAAAAATCAGCATTTTCCCATGTTCCCTAAAATCAAAATCTTGTTTTTCTATGCTCTATGTTCCTCAAAATTGCCTTTGTTCCCTTGTTCCCTTCAGTTTTAGACTTTTATTCCTTTGTTCCCCTGAAATAAATGGCCTTACTGCCCTGTTCCTGAAAACCCCTGGGAGGCAATACTGTTGAAAGGGTATAACCATATCGAGGGTTGAGCGCAAGACTATTGTAACTCAAACATATTTTTGAAACCCTTGTTTAGGGGCAACTTGGACCCCTTTGTAAACAATGCTCATTGTTTACAATGCTCATACGAGCAATGGCACCTAAATTTTCATTGTTTACAGAAAGAAATGTTGTAATCTTCATAACGCCTTCATGCTGAGGAGATTAGGTTTGGGGAAAAACAACCATCTGACTTACGCCAGTCTTGCGCTCAACCCTTGATATATGATACTCACCCTTTTATGAGCATCACTTACATGCATGCATAAACGTCATGTTTTTCTCCTGTTTTTCCAGCTTCTGGGTATTGTTTATCTGTCTTTGTTTGCCCGCCTCATTGGCTCAGTTGGATGCGCCTTCCGACTGGAGACCAGGAGGTCGTGGGTTCAACCCCCGTCGAGGTCGGCAACATTCTTTCATGGAGATTGATCATGAAATATTTTCTACTGTCATTCTCTCCCTTCCGCTGATTCAAGAAGGACATTTGTCAGTTTCTGGCAAAAATATGTGCACAATACTGGTTAACCACTTAGAGGACTAAGCCTGCCCAGTAAACATGTGGTTAGGTTAACTGACCATGCTCAACATGACCCCACTAGGTTGACTGGGACATAAAACCTCAACACACACAAAATTATCTGTCTTTGCGGCAACTGTTATTTTTTTATATATGTGGGAGACAACTCTAACGGCCTGAGAGGACACCATTTATTTTCACCCACAAAAGTACCTTGCCATTTATGTGACTGACGAAAACACTGACCAACACACCCGGGTAGATGTATCCTCACAGTCAGTTGAGGAGCTGTGTAATTTGTAAAACTGATTCCAGAGACTTACACAATTTGCTTGACAGGGCCTTAAAACAGAGCGCCTTTTCAAATATTTTATGCGCAGGCTGATCTAGCCATTGTATCTTGTTCATGAAGTAAGTTCCTTTTTTACGGATCACAAGTCTACCTGTTACTTAATCCCAAATGCCCTTCCTGAATCAGCAGAAAGGAGAGAAATTTTATGATCAATATTCACAAAAGAATGTTGCCAACCTGGCAGGGGTGAACCGCATCCTCCTGATCACCAGTTGGACGCTAATCCAACTGAGCCACCAAGACCCACCTCAGTGGAAGAAAGTGCCTTTGGTGAAGAAATATAGGAGCAATCTGCAAATCACTCACAAACTAAATAAACATTACAAAAACAAGCCTATTCAAATATACTGAAAATTTTACCCCAAAAAAATGAAAATTTTTAGATAAAAATTCTGATTTTTTTCATATTTCTGCTCAAAACATAGATTGTGGGTATACTTGTTAGAACCACCTTGGCGAGGCTGCTTTAACCAGCACCAACAATCTATGTTTTTGAGCAGAAATAAGAAAAATAATGCACACACCTGTAAATCCAATATTACTATATAAAAGTGAGATTTAAGGGAGTCAGCGTTATATACCGTATTCGACCTAATTACCGCACATACCCCTATAAGCGCACAGTCAAGCAATATTACAGCAAGTATATTTTCTCTCTCCTCTCTACAAAGGCATATGTTGTGGGTACTCATTTGAATTGCATCGACTTGTCAATGCAATTCAAATGAGTACCCACAACATATGCTTTTATAAAGAAAATCAGAAATTAAATCAAATAAGTATAATTAGACAAGTCTTTCGCTGATCTCTTTTTTAGTGTACCCTTAATATAGATGGGTACATATTTTAAAAGTTTTTCCAGTAGTTATGAAAAACCTAAACGCATGGTGCGGTAATTAGGTCGAATACGGTAGGCATGTTTTTGGGATGGCACTTCAGTTTGTGAGTGATTTGCCTGAGTTTACACATCACATAATTCATTTCTTATAATTCCAACTTCGTCATCAAAATGTTGTCACAAATGTCAATCTTTTAAGATGGCGGAAGCAACAATAGATCCAATAGATTCCTGCTTTGGACTTAACCCTTAAACCGCCAATCACAACAATTGTCGTCTGCTTTGTCATCTGCTTGTGATTTTAAAAGTCATTTTTGCAAACAGTGTGGACCCAGATCAGGAGCATGCAAAAATAGGTTTAAAAAGTTTGCAAGAATATTTAACAAACGACATTTTCAGATGCCAGTTTTCTTGGCATTTTAAGGGTTAATTGAAATGTAAATTGTTTCCTTTAACCAACTTGCATTTAAATATGTATTACAAAACTTCTACCTTAAAACAAAACATTCAATAAAGGGACAAAGCCCAAAGTTATAAACTCTTTTTTTTTCTGCTAACAAATCTCAAAATTACTAACAATTGCAAATTCCTTCTTGCTTAACATAGCTAAGCGTGAAAATTTCTCTGCTGAAAATGAAAATGTCAAGAAAACTTCATGCTCATCTGAGTTGAGCACAAGTTTTAAAACCTTGGACTAAGAGCCCAATTATTTTTTAATAAGCTTGTAGTGAAGCATTTGTCCTCACCCTTTCAAATCGGTTTCCTCCACTTGTTCTTGCCTTCTTCCCAATCTGGTATTGTGCCTTTGTAAGTAGTACAGCCAACACAGAGCAGGCTCATAATTATGCCCCCACCTATTCGAAGAATATCGGAAGGGCATTAAGTGTTACCCCTGTCCGTCCAGTATGTACGTACATATGTCCGTCCCAAATCGTATCTGGGCCATAACTCCTAAACCATATGGAATATATTTATGAAACTTTACAGATGCATGTGTGACATTGAGACTATGTGTCATGAACAAAGAAGACAACTCTTGCTTGTTTAGTTTTTTTTTATAATTATCTGCCCTTGACTTAGTTCCATATAGTAAACCGTGTCCGGGCCATAACTCCTTAACCGGATGGAATATATTTATAAAACTTTACAATTGAATATATTTACATGCATGACATTGAGACTATGTGTAATGAACATGGAAGACAACTCTTGCTTATTTGGTTTATAAATTATCTGCCCTTGACTTAGTTCCATATAGTAAACCATATGTGGGCCATATCAACATTAATAATAACTTCATGCTGTACCTGTCACAAGTACATATGTAACCGTTTTCTGAATGGCATTTGGCGGGGGCGTCCGTGTCCTATGGACACTTTTTCTAGTTTTCACAAGTGTTATATGTATGTATGCAATTGAGGTAGAGTAGTTAACTTACGTTTTAATTACTTCTCATAATTCATATCCATATCTCTATTATAACTGATAGAGTGTTGATATAAGACGTACTCGGTATCAGCTATGGCTTGTGTGTGTTGCCCTGTCAGAACAGGGTGCCAAGGGCTTTCTGTTCGGACATTGGTTTCTGCCATATGTTCTGTTATCCACATGGTTTCTATACGGCACTGCTGCAAATGGCTCAGCTGGCACAGAGTATACTGGCATCGTAGTATGATATTTATGTTTGTTTATAAGGTAGTTCATCATCTTGCAAAGTTCAAATATGAACGTCAGTTTTACTTTCATATGGTATACATGAACTGTTTTTATATATATATATGTAAAAAAAACCCTTA
Source organism: Anodontia alba (assembly GCA_964016985.1). Classification (NCBI taxonomy): domain Eukaryota; kingdom Metazoa; phylum Mollusca; class Bivalvia; order Lucinida; family Lucinidae; genus Anodontia; species Anodontia alba. Next base: position 67,781,425 of record OZ024833.1, on the reverse strand, counting down.
TCCTGCTGTTCACGACAACCCCTACCTTTGCAAACAGTGTAGATCCAGATCAGATGGCTTCTGAAGCCATCTGATCAGGATCTACACTGTTTGTCATTCAGATTGTGAATTTGAATGAAAACATTATATAATGTAATCTGATTGGCTGATAGTCAGTAATGGGTGTGGCTAATTAAATTATTCAGCAAGATAAGGGTTAATAAATAGATATTATCTTATGATTAGCCATAGGCTGACAAAATACACCAAAAAAGGTAGGAGTCTATCAGCGAGTGCTGTCACTTTTCTGTTCTTGAACACATGTACCTCATTTTGGTGGAAAATAAGCAAAAGAAAACAGAAGAAATTTACTTGCTCTGATTTTTCATCAATAGCACATTTAAAAAAAAATACCATTGACAATTTTTTTTTATTTAGTCTCATCACAAAAACATGCCTACATCAAAAACTTGTAGCTCCAGATAAAAGTGAATAATATTTTCTTATTTCTCCAAAAAAGCATATGCTCTGGGTACTCATTAGAGTGCCTTGCCAAGGTGCTTCTAATGAGTACTCACACATCACGAAAACATGCCTATATAATTTTGACCCCCTTAAACCCCACTTTTATAGAATAAAACTGGGGTTTACAGGGGTATACATTATTTTTCTTATTTTTGCTCAAAAACATTGATTGTTGGTACTCATTAGAACTGCCTCATCAAGACGGTTCTAATGAGTACCCACAATCTATGTTATGAGCAGAAATATGAAACATATCAGCGGTAGGTTTTTATCTGGAACTTTTTCAGTTTTTGGAGGTGAGATTTTCTACATATTTACATAGGAGTGTTTTGGTAATGTGCCAGTAAATGAAAAAAATATAAATATATATATATATATATATATATATATATATATATATATATATATATATATATATATATATATATATATATATATATATATATATATATATATATATGGCTCATGTCCAACTTAGACTACACAAATGCAGAGGCCGAACCCAGTCGTCACTGCTGGAAAAACATACATTGTTGGTACAAATCTGGCGCTGTTCACAAAGATGCTTCTAATAATACATATGTCATTACCAAAACAGGCCTATTCAAATATATTGAAAATTTCACGACCAAAAAATGAAAATTTTCAGATTAAAAATTCTGATACTTTTCATAGTTCTGCTCAAAATATAGATTGTGGGTACTCCTTAGAACTGCCTCAGTGAGGTGATTCTAACGAGTACCCACAATCTATGTTTTGACCATAAATAAGAAAATTAATGCATTCCCCTGTAAACCCCAGTTTTATTCTATAAAAGTGGGGTTTAAGGGGGTCAAAATTATATAGGCATGTTTTCGTGATGTGTGAGTACTCATTAGAAGCGCCTTGGCAAGGCATTCTAATGAGTACCCAGAGCATATGCTTTTTTGGAGAAATAAGAAACTATTATTCACTTTTATCTAGAGCTACAAGTTTTTTGTGCTGAATAGCCACAACATTGGTTTTGATGTAGAAGTTGAAAACTAATACTGAATTCGATCTAATTACCACCCTGAGTGCTTCGGTTTATCGAAATTATTGTGAAAACCTTTTAGTACAATACACATCTTTCATGGGCACACTTTAAAGAAAGATTAGCAGACAACTTCATGAGAGGATTATTTGTGATACTTGCACAATACATGTATTCATTTCTGTTGTCTTTATAAAGCATGCTGTGGGTACTCACTTGAATTGCCTTTACAAGCGTCACGAAAACATGCCTATATAATTTTGACCCCCTTAAACCCCACTTTTATATAGTAAAACTGGGGTTTACAGGCGTAAACATTATTTTTCTTATTTCTGCCCATAAACCTAGATTGTTGGTACTCATTAGAACTGCCTCACCAAGGTGGTTCTAATGAGTACCCACAATCTAGGTTTTGAGCAGAAACATGAAAACTGTCAGACTATTTTATCTGAATTTTTAAAGTTTTTGGGGGTGAAATTTTCTATATATTTGAATAAGCGTGTTTTTATATTGTCAAGGCCATTCAAATGAGTACCCAAATACAAATACATGGGTTGTAACCTGAAGACTACGAAATTGCTTGACTGTACGCTTATTGGGGTATTGTGCAATAATTAGGTCAAATCAAGCCTCAAAAGGGGGTTCAAATGGGTACCACAATCTCTGCTTTGAGAAGAAATATGAAAAATATTAGAATTGTTTGGTGGTAAAATTTTCAGTAGATTTGAACAGGCATGTTTTCGTAATGAAAAAGGTATCTTAACTAGAGCTATGATGCTTTGTTTGTTTTTCAGTTGGTATATAAAGAACGTGAAGATTGGGCCCATAATATATGCACCCAGTTATTTTCAAGCCCAGTATTCCAGACTTGCCGGGGTGTGATGAACACTGATGTCACTAACTACTTTGAAACATGTAAACAGGCAGCTTGCAGGTATGTATAGAAAAATTTTGCCATTCAGACTGCGTTGAATTAAATTACATACATCCCCTAGATTTCTTCATATTTTAATCTTGAATTTAACCCTCAGAGTGCCAATCACACCTCTAGGAGCACTCTGATCAGGGTCCACCCTGTTTGCCTGTATGCATAAAATAGGTTTGAAATGTTCGCTAGAATATTCAGCAGATGACATAAACAGACGACATTCTCAGATGCCAGTTTTCTTGGCATTTTAAGGGTTAATAGTTTTCTTATGCTTTACAAACATATCTGACCCACAGGAATTTTTTCTCCTGAATCAAAAGAACTACTGACTGGAAACTTAGCGGAAAGTATGGGGTTAATTTGTAAATCAAAAATAACTAAAATCATTCCAGTCAAAAATCCAAGACTGCTATTAAAGAAGCCATCTTGAAAATTTATTTTGAACTTCTCAGTTGACTCAAAACTTGCCTGGTACTCAGCTGAATGGTACCGGGCCATCTTGGCACACTTGTCTGCCATTGGGGCTCATGTGTTGTTTATTCATTAGAAGTGCCAGACTGAGGTATTTCGAATGAATACCCACAACATACTTTATCATAGAGAAATCAGGGCCCATTTGTTCAAAACTAACGATGTCGTTAGTTAACGATTCGTTAAAATTTTAATTGAGTGATACGCAAATATGCTGAATTTTTTGCTGAAAAAATGTGAGTAGCTTTTCACATTTTTTCAGCAAAAAATATCAGAATATTGTATATTGAATCAGCTACAACAGTTAACGAAATGACCCTTAACGAGCTCGTTAAGCTAACGACTCTTTGAACAACTGGGTATTTCCTTAAATTTCATACACTTTTTTCCTATGAAGTAGTTTCTTAAAATACAGTCGACTCCCGTTATCTCGAATTCCAAGGGACTCACTGAAACACTTCGAGATATCCGTACCTCGACATATCAGAGTTCAAAGAGTGAGGAAAACAACCACATTTAACAAATGAATATGTAATTTGACTCCTGAAGTTAGAAATATATATATATAATAATGTGGATAAGAGGAGAAATTGCTCCTTAGGAGCAATTTCTCCTCTTTCCCACATTATTTTGTTCTGTTGTCATACTTTCATGTTAAAACAGGGACTAGATTTTCACTTCGAGATATAAGCGGTAATTCGAAATAAGCGAGTTCGAGATAATGAGGTTCGACTGTACTTAGTAGAACGGCAAAATGTTAAGATTCTCAATGATCAGACTGTTTCTTCAGGAGCAGTCTGATCTTAGTCTACACAGTTTGCATATGCCATTTTGTCAGGCACTTTGGTGTACGAAATTGTAGGACACTTACCATATACATGTACCAATATGATCTGGAGTATATATAATGTGACCCAGTAAGCATTCTACATAAATCTATAGCAGTCTGTCATCAGCCTGTCAGGGTAGCTGACAGAACAGACAGCTGACAGGCCAACTCAGACCAGGCCAATAACAACCTGAAATTTATAAAGAATGCTAGCTGGGAATACATGTATAGCTGATTGATTGTTGCATGCAACACAGTTTTTGCAAATAAATACAGTTGATTCTCGTTATCTTGATTTCACTTATCTCAAATAACCGCTTATCTGGAGGTGAAAATCTGGTCCCTGCCTAAACATGAAAATCTAACAACAGGTAAAAAAATATTGTGGAAAAGAGGAGAAATTGCTCCTAAGGAGCAATTTCTCCTCTTTTCCACAATATTTTCAATGTATCTCAAACTTCAAGAGTCAAATTACATATTCATTTGTTAGATGTGTTTGTTCGATTTATTGTTTTCGTTATTTCTGCAACTCTAATATTTCAAGGTATGGATATCTCAAAGTGTTTTAGAGAGTCCCTTGGAATTTGAGATAATGAGAGTCAACTGTATTTTTCTTATTTCTCCTGAAAAAACATTCATTGTAGGAACTCATTAGAAGTGCTTCAGTAATGCACTTCTAAGGACAACTGCAATATAAGAGTTCATGTAGAAATAAGAAAAAAATATCAGACCTTATCTGGAACTATGTGTTCCATATTTTCAGCTGTGCTTTTGGTGGTGATGCCCAGTGTGTCTGTACTGTTGTAGCTTCATTTGCGGATGCATGTGGAGCACTTCATATGCCACAAAGATGGCGACACCAGCATTCATGCCGTAAGTAGATTATGAATGGTAGATTATTGAGTCCATTGCGGGATTTTTGAAAATAACCCTATTCTGCTGTTCATGACAACTCCTAACTTAGCAAACAGTGTAGATCCAGATCAGATGGTTTCTGATCAGGATCTACACTTTGTCATTCAGTTTGTAAATTTGAATGAAAACATTATATCATGTAATCTGATTGGCTGATAGTCAGAATTGAATTTATTCAGCAGGATAAGGGTTAATATGAGGACCATTTATGAGGCTGAAAGTAGATAGTCTGCCCCAGAAAATGGCATTTTATTAGTTTTAAGTTTTGTGAGTACAGTGTTCATTAATTTGCTTTCAAGGGTAACATCTTTTTTGTATTTATTCATATCATTACAAAAACATGCTTGTATAATTTTGATCCCCTTAAACTCCACTTTTATGTAGTAAAACTGGGGTTTACAGGGGTACACATATTTTTTCTTATTTTGTTAAAAAAACATAAATTGTGGGTACTTGTTAGAACTGCCTCAGCAAGATGATTCAAATGAGTACCAACAATTTATGTTTGAGCAGGGATATGAAAAATATCAGAGTTTTCATGTAAAAATTTTCCTTTTTTGGTTGTAAAATTCTAGATACATTTGAATAGGCATGTTTTCGTAATGGGAGACAACTTTTATGAAATGTCAGATCCTATTTTCTGGGAAAAATAAGAAAAATAGCATCAATTTGTCGTCTGCTGCATTTGCCCAGAGAGTGGTAAAGGTTAATGCTTAACATGTTCTAAAATTTCAGCAGAGGACATTTTAACATCACAATACATTAACCTGTAGATAATGTGCTATTCTATTCTGTATTTCACACCTTCCACAGAAAAAAGACAGTTCAGTCGTCTTAAGGAGTCTTGATCAAACATTTCTCAGGAAGAACTCCAGTGTAATGCATAGGGAAATTTGTGTCAAAGATTTCTAAGGAACTACTGAAACTAGGATTTTGAAATTTGGTACAAACATTGGCTACAACTACTTGTATTGTATAAGAAAGAATCAGCATCCTGATATTTATAATTAACTTTATTTGTCCATTTTTCTTCTTCTCCAGTAAAATATTTCACCAAAAATATCTCAAGAAATACTTTACTTAGGATTTTGAAATTCATTTAAACATTGGGTATGACTTGTTGTATTCTGTAAGAGAGAATCAGCATCCTCATGCTAATCATATCCTTTATTTGTCTGTTTTTCTTTTTCTCCAGTATATTTTTTTTGTCAGCTCCTAAGAAAGCCAGACTTCAAATTTTGTATACACTTACAGAGGATTGAAGTATATTTTGTAAAAGAAAAACATAATGCTTAAGTTTCTTTTGCCTTCTTTTTACCGTTTTACTTTTTTCCATCTCTTCGGTGTAATGCATAGGGAAATTTGTGTCAAAGATTTCTCAGGAACTGCTGCACCTAGGATTTTAAAATTTGGTACAAAGATAGGGTATGACTACTTGTATTGTGTAGGAGAGATTCAGCATTCTCATGCTAATCATTCCCTTTATTTGTCCATTTTGCTTTTTCTCAATTATTTTTTTTTTTTGTCACAGCATTATGAAAACAAGCTTATTCAAATATACTGAAAATTTTACCTCCAAAAAATGAAAATATTTCAGATAAAAATTCTGATTTTTTTCTTATTTCTGCTCAAAATATAGATTGTGGGTACTCGTAGAACTGCCTCACCGAGGCGGTTCTAACGAGTACCACAATCTATGTTTTTGAGCAGAAATAAGAAAAATAATGTATACCCCTGTAAACACCAGTTTTACTATGTAAAAGTGGGGTTTAAGGGGGTCAAAATTATATAGGCATGTTTTCATGATGGATTTCGCAGGAACTACTTTATCTAGGATTTTGAAATTAGGTACAGTATTGAGTAAGACTAATTGTATTGTGTAAGAGAATCAGCATCCTCATGCTTGTTATTCTCCATATTTGTCCCTCATCTGTCTTTCTCATAAAAATCTGTCACAGATTTCTCACCTGCTATTAGAGCCAGAATCTTTAACCCTTAAAGCACCAATCACAACTATTGTCGTCTGCTTTGTCATCTGCTTGTAATTTTAAAAGTCATCTTTGCAAACAGTGTGGATCCAGATCAGACTGCTCCTTTAGGAGCAGTCTGATCTGGGTCCACACTGTTTGCCTGTATGTAAAAATAGGTTTGAAAAGTTTGCAAGAAATTTCAGCAGATGACATAGTTAAAGTTTGTATACACCCTGACATTGATGAAGTATGTTATTTGTAAGAGAAAAGCAAGATGGTGAGAATTTTTTTTTCTTTTTGCCGATCTCTGCCATGCAATACTAAGGAAATTTGCATCTACAAAATCATGGTTCAACATATCTCTGATAGCTATGGCCAGGAGTATGTGGTCTTTGCTCACTATTTGCTATATTTTTAACCCTTAAAATGGCAAGAAAACCGGCATCTGAAAATGTCGTCTGTTTATGTCATCTGCTGAATATTCTTGCAAACTTTTCAAACCTATTTTTGCATACAGGCAAACAGTATGGACCCTGATCAGACTGTTCCTAAAGGAGTAGTCTGATCTGGGTCCACATTGTTTGCAAAAACGACTTTTAAAATCACAAGCAGATGACAAAGCAGACGACAATAGTTGTGACTGGTGCTTTAAGGGTTAAGGGTTAGAGTTAGGCACTTTCAGCTTTATTTCTGTCTTCTAGCTCTGATGTGCCCTCCATCTATGAAATACGACCCATGTGGAACAATGTGTGAGAATACTTGTGCCAGCATTGGTTTGGAAAGCGGTGACTGTGAGTCTAAACGATGTTTGGAAGGCTGTTTTTGCCCTCCAGGAAAATACAAGTATGGTAAGTTTGTCATATTTGATCTAAATGATTCATTAAAGAGATGAGTGGGGAGACTGTTTTTTTACCCATCAGGATTGTACACCACACAACTCAAGAGAAGGCACTTTTTTTAGTCATAATATATATATATATATATATATCCATCTGTCCATCTGTCAGCACCCACGGGAGAGACAATGTGATTAGAAATTTGGACATTTTGCCACTTAAGTAATCAGTCGTGAGTGTTGTTTAATCCATATAATTGACATTTAATGGCTAAAATTGCCTCTTACATGGGTAACCTTTTAAGAACATTTTGCCACATAAGTGTCTGTTATGCTGATGACTAGCCACTTAATGTCCAAACCGTCCATCCGCAAACATTCTTGTACGCTCAATTAGTCAGTAACCTTCATGAAATTTTATAGGAATATGTATTAGGTCAGGGCGATGTGTCTTGCACAAGAATGATTGTTATGATTGTTCCCCCTTTCTTAATTTCCAAGTTGCCCCTTTTTGGTTATTTTTCCAGACATAATATACTCGTATATATATTTATACACCTGTTTTGAAAAACGGTCATATTATGGCATGGCGCTGTCCATCCGTCCAACTGTCCATCAGCACCCATGGAAGAGACAATATGGTTAAAAATTTGGATATTTTGCCACTTACATAGTCAGTCATAAGTAAAATTGTCATTTAATCCGTATAATTGACATTTAAGTGGCTAAAATTGCCTCTTACATGGGTAACCTTTTAAGAGAATTTTGCCACATAAGTGTCTGTTATGCTGATGACTTGCCACTTAATGTCCCAACCACCTGTCCATCCGTAAACATTCTTGTATGCTCCATAACTCAGTAACCATTCAGGATATCTTCAGGAAATTTTATAGGAGAATGTATTAGGTCAGGGCAATGTATCTTGCACAGGAATGATTGTTCCCTCTTCCTCAGTTTCCAAGTTATGTTCCTTTGATTTATTTTTTCTCAAACAATATTTGTAGGTGCCATAACGCAGTAACTATTTAGGAAATCTTCATGCAACTTTATAAGAATATGTATTAGGTTATGATGACATGTCATGTACAAGAATGATTGTTCCCCCTTTCTTATTTTCCAAGTTATGCCCCTTCGATTATTTTTTTTTCAGATATTCTTGTATGCTCTATAATTCAATAACAGTTCAGAATTTCTTCATGCAATTTTACAGGAATATGTATTAGGTCAGGACGATGTGTGGCTTACAAGAATGATTGCTCCTCCTTTCTTTGTTTCCAAGTTATGCCCCTTTGATTAATTTTTTCCAAACATTCTTGTACACGCCATAACTCTGTCACCGGTGTGGACTCTTTCATGCAATTTTATACATGCTGTGTTTTTCTCTTAGAGAATTTGACCCCCACCTTCCGGACTATTACTATATCAAAGTCGAGTTAGTTGGGTATTGCATTTCCATATGTTTCTAATCACTGAGACCATAAAACTCTGCCCAGATACCAATAAAATGATGTTCTGATGCAATTAGTTAAGTAGTACTGATAAGACAGTTACTAGAAACCCACACACAAAATTCTTAAATATATAACACAATGAAGTAGCTCAAAACTGATTCCAAAATCTACATCTGCATAAAAAATTAATCAAATTACACATTTCAAATGTTTTCGTATGATAAAAAATAAAGATTTTAAGACTATGCAGTACAGTGCAGGGAACCAGTGTTATCAGAGAAAAGTAGTCCCCCTGGTAAATCTGGTAATACCACCTGTTGTGAACAGACTCATTAGTGTAGGAGAGAGTTGAGGGCAGTAGCCATAAAACATCTGGTTGAGTTATCAGTTGAGCATGAATTTTTTTGCCACTTTTTTCTAAGAGAAAAACCTGTCATGGGCTTATAGGAATGTGTATTATGTCAGGATGACATATCTTTTTCTCTTGTTCATCTGTCATTACTGACAATGACCAATCCTAATCAGCTGTGTGATGTGTTATTATTTATGTGATCTAAGATGGCTGATGAGACCAATCTTAGCTCTAAACTGCCTGTTGCAGATAGAACAAGAGAGGTCTGAAGAAGAAAGCTCTATTGGTGATGCCTTAGCTCTGGCTTTCCCCTGTGCACGTTTCAGCTCGGCTTCGCTGATTCTTTTTGCTTCGTATTCACCAGCTTCCCTTTTTATGAGGCCTCGCCACTTTGTACAGTCTTGCGCAATCTGTTCCCATGACTCTGTTGGTACGTTAAAGTCTTTAAGGGAGGCTTTGAGGGTGTCCTTGTATCGCTTCTTCTGACCACCATGGGAGCATTTTCCTACTTGAAGTTCTCCATAGAGGATTTTCTTTGGCAAAGGTTCATCAGGCATTCTGGTAACATGGCCTGTCCATCTTAACTGTGCCAGTTTCAGAAATGTATGTATACTCTGCATCCCTGCCCTTTTCAGGACTTCTGTGTCTGGAATCCTGTCTTGCCACTTGATCTTTAGAAGTTTTCTAAGACAGCTTGTATGGAAATGGTTCAGTCTTTTGGCATGCTGTTGGTAAACTGTCCAAGTTTCTAATGCATATAATAGTGTTGGCGGCACTACCGATCTATATACTTTCAGCTTTGTGTCAAGTCTGATTCCACTTCGGTCCTAAATACTTCCACGTAGCTGGCCAAATACTGCACTAGCTTTGGCAATTCTAGCATTGACTTCATCATCAATGTGCACAACTCTAGACAAGGTGCTTCCAAGGTAGGTGAACTTGTCTACCACTTGCAGTCGTTGACCTTTCACTGTGATGGTAGGCTCCTTGTAAGGCTTTCCAGGTGCTGGCTGATATACTACCTCAGTCTTTTTGATGCTGATTGTGAGATCATAGCTGTCACATGAATCAGATACTTGATCCACACCTTTTTGCATTTTCTCTTCTGTTGAAGCACCCTTTGCCATGTCATCAGCAAAGAGGAACTAGTCTAGACCTCTATCTGCACCTTAGATTTAGCTTGCAACCTTCTTAGGTTGAAAAGTTTCCCATGAAAGCAATACCTAATAAATATACCATTGTCACCATCCTGGAAAGCATCTGTATGCATGGCAGAAAACATCATGCTGAACAGTGTTGAAGCTAGTACACAGCCTTGCTTAACTCCATTTGTCACAGGAAATGGATCAGAAAACTTGCCATCATTTTGGACCCTTGCAAGCATACCATCATGGAACTGCCACACCATTGCTATGAATTTGGCAGGACAACCAAACTTTGCCATAATTTTCCGAAGTCCCTCACGACTGACTTTGTCAAATGCTTTCGTAAGGTTGACAAAGGTCATGTAGAGGTCCATATTCTGTTCCTGGCATTTTTTTTTTTTTTTTTTTTTTTTTTTTTTTTCCTGGAAAATACTTTATTCTCCTGGCATTTTTCTTGAAGCTGTCATGGGTTAAAGATCATGTCTACTGTTCCTCTGTTTTTTCCTGAATCCACACTGGCTTTCTGGTAGAAGCCCTGACCATTCCAGATGTTCATTCAGTCAGTTCAATAGGACCATAGCAAGAATCTTCCCAGCAATTGACAATAAAGAGATGCCTCGATGATTGTCACAGACTTGAGGATTTCCTTTTCCTTTTGAATAGGTGGATAATTGTTGCATCCTTGAATTCTTGAGGGATGGCTTCTTTTCTCCACATAATGTGAAATAACTCAGTTTCTCTGCAACTGGAGGACCTCCTGCTTTGTAGATCTCTGCAGGTATTGCATCTGATCCTGGGGCCTTGCCAGATGACAGGAGTTTTATTGCTTTCACTGTTTCAGAGATGGTTGGGAGCTCATCAAGCAGCGGATTACATTCAACCTGTGGTAGTCTATTGATAGCTTCATCATTGATAGATGATGGCTAATTAAGGACACCATCAAAGTGTTCAGCCCATCTTTTCAAGATAGTTTCCTTGTCAGTCAGAAGACTAGTTTCATCTGCACTAAGGAGTGGGGTGGTTCCTGAGCTCTGGGGACCATATACTGTCTTGAGTGCATCAAAGAACTTTTTCATGTCCTTTCTGTCTGCAAAGGACTGGATTTCATCAGCCTTTTTTCTCAGCCAGGAGTCTTGCATGTCTCTGAGCCTTGTCTGAACTGTCTTGCATATGTTTGAATAGGCAGTCTTGTTAGATACTGAACTCGTATTTCTGAGGTAAGCCTTGTGTTTTTGGTGTTTCTCTTCAAGGTGATACCTCTAACCATTGGCGCTTGGAATGTGCACACCCTAATGGACAGTTCTAGTTCTGACAGACCTGAGTGAAGAACAGCTCTAGTTGGTAGAGAACTTGACCGATACAAAGTCGAGATTGCAGCTCTGAGTGAGACTCGCCTTGCAGAAGAAGGGCTTTTAAAAGAAGTTGGTGCTGGCTACACTTTCTTCTGGAGTGGACGCAAGAAAGAAGAGCGGCGTGAAGCAGGAGTAGGATTCACCATCAAGTCACACCTCGTCAGTAAACTCTCAGGACTTCCCAAAGACATAAATGACTGCCTGCTGAAGCTGAGACTTCCCTTATCTGGCAAGAGGCATGCTACAATTGTAAGTGCCTGTGCACCCGCAATGACCAACCCAGATGAGGTTAAAGACAAGTTCTATGATGATTTGGATTCTGTGATTTCTGCAGCACCCCGGACAGACAAACTCATCCTCCTCGGGGACTTCAATGCCAGAGTGGGCACAGACCACCAGACCTGGGAAGGAGTGATTGGATCTAAAGGTGTAGGGAAGTGCAATAGCAATGGACTCCTCCTTTTAAGGAAGTGTGCAGAGCACGAATTACTGATCACCAACACAGTCTTATGTCTACCAACTTGCAGAAAGACAACATGGATGCACCCTCACTCCAAACACTGGCATCTCATTGACTATGTCATAGTGCAAAGCAAGGACAGACAGGATGTCAGAGTAACTAAAACTATGTGTGGTGCAGACTGTTGGACACATCGCAGGCTTGTTGTCAGCAAACTCAACCTGCACATTCAGTCTCTACAACAACCATAAGGCAAGCAGGTGCCAAAGAAATTAGATGTCTCCAAGCTGAAACAAGACAGCAAGAAGCAAGCATTTGCAAACGATCTCTGCAGCCATTTAGATGCACTGGACCACAGTTCAAAAGATGTAGATGAGAGCTGGACAGTCTTCAGAGACACAGTTCACTCTTCAGCAATGAATTCCCTAGGACCAGTATCTCGCAAACATCAAGATTGGTTTGATGAGAATGACAAAGAAATTCAGGGACTCCTTGAAGAGAAACACCAAAAACACAAGACTACATATCATATATAATAGCAAACGGGCATGTAATGCGCTGCTTGCAAAGTTCTTGTGTTTTTTTTTTTTGTCGCACTTGCATTTGCATGGGCAACTAAGGTGGTGTACAAATTGATGTCCATCTGTTTGTTTCTTTGTTCATTTGTCCATGTACTTGAAGCAAAACTTCATTTTCTCTCTATCTCGACTAAGTTGACTCTCGCAATCTCGACCTCACTTATCTCAAAGTGAAAATCTGGCCCCTGCCTAATTATGAAAATCTAACAACATGTGAAAAATATTGTGGAAAATTGTTGAAAAGAGGAGAAATTGCTCCTTAGGAGCATTTTTTCCTCTTTTCCACAATATTTTCAATATATCTCTAACTTCAAGAGTCCAATTACACATATATTTGTTAAATGTGGTTAATCAAATTAGTTTTTCTTCAGTTCTGCAAATCTGATATGTTGAAGTATGGATATCTCAAAGTATTTCAGAGAGTACCTTGGAATTCGAGATAACGAGAGTCGACTGTACTACAATGAGCCCAGTGATCCCAAAGGAAATGCAAATATAATCTGCGCCAAGAAAAACTGCGTCTGAAAATGTCTGTTTATGTCGTCTGCTGAATATTCTTGCAAACTTTTTTAACCTATTTTTTTGCACACAGGCAAACAGTGTGGACCCAGATCAGACTGTTCCTAAAGGAGCAGTCTGATCTTGGTTCATACTGTTTGCGGAAATGACTTATAAAATCACAAGCAGATGAGAAAGCAGACGACAATTGTCATGACTGGCGCTTTAAGGGCTAAGAGATGTTTTATGGCCACCAAACTACACTAAACCAGCTGCACTGTAGTAAAATAAAAGTAAAAAAGATTGCCTTTGGAAACAAAGAGACACATTACAAATAGAAACTGGGAGTCTACAAACTGCTAAATGTTACAGCATGCATGCCATATCTCACACTGTGTGATAAAACCTCACAGAATCTGGCCTATCTGGAAGGCAATTCCCATAATAAATTCAAATCTCACAGAATTTTCAGACCATTTTACAACAGATTTTATAAAGAAATAAACATAATTCACTTACTGCTGTGGTTTTCACAAGCTTCTTAAATGAGAAAAAAGACTTTTAAAAGACTATATTGGGGGATCTCCAAAGTGATGTTTGAGAAAATCTCACAGAATTTTCAGATCTCCCTTAAAAGTTTCCCTTATCTCACAGATTTCAGTCCACAGCTAATGGCATGTATGTTACAGTTAGTTTGTTAAATTCAAATCTCACAGAATTTTCAGACCATTTTACAACAGATTTTATGAAGAAATAAACAAAAATCACTGGCTTGTTTGGTTTTCACAAGCTTCTTAAATGAGAAAAAAAGACTTTTAAAAGACTATATTGGGGGATTTCCAAAGTGATGTTTGAGAAAATCTCACAGAATTTTGTCAGATCTCCCTTAAAAGTTTCCCTTGTCTCACAGATTTTAGTCCACAGCTAATGGCATGTATGTTACAGTTAGTTTCGTTAAATTCAAACCTCACAGAATTTTCAGACCATTTTACAACAGATTTTGTGAAGAAATAAACATAAATCACTGCAGGCTTGTTTGGTTTTCACAAGCTTCTTAAATGAGAAAAAAAGACTTTTAAAAGACTATATTGGGGGATCTCCAAAGTGATGTTTGAGAAAATCTCACAGAATTTGTCAGATCTCCCTTAAAAGTTTCCCTTATCTCACAGATTTTAGTCCACAGCTAATGGCATGTATGTTACAGTTAGTTTAGTTAAAATCAAACCTCACAGAATTTTCAGACCATTTTACAACAGATTTTGTGAAGAAATAAACATAAATCACTGGCTTGTTTGGTTTTCACAAGCTTCTTAAATGAGAAAAAAAGACTTTTAAAAGACTATATTGGGGGATCTCCAAAGTGATGTTTGAGAAAGTCTCACAGAATTTTGTCAGATCTCCCTTAAAAGTTTCCCTTATCTCACAGATTTTAGTCCACAGCTAATGGCATGTATGTTACAGTTAGTTTCGTTAAATTCAAATCTCACAGAATTTTCAGACCATTTTACAACAGATTTTGTGAAGAAATAAACAAAAATCACTGGCTTGTTTGGTTTTCACAAGCTTCTTAAATGAGAAAAAAAGACTTTTAAAAGACTATATTGGGGGATCTCCAAAGTGATGTTTGAGAAATCTCACAGAATTTTGTCAGAGCTCCCTTAAAAGTTTCCCTTATTGCACAGATTTTAGTCCACAGCTAATGGCATGTATGTTACAGTTAGTTTCGTTAAATTCAAATCTCACAGAATTTTCAGACCATTTTACAACAGATTTTGTGAAGAAATAAACATAAATCACATGCTGCTGTGGTTTTCACAAGCTTCTTAAATGAGAAAAAGGACTTAAGTCTATGCTGTGGGAGCTCCAAAGTGATGTTTGAGAAAATCTCACAGAATTTTGTCAAATCTGCCTTGAAATTTTGCCTAATCTCACAGATTTTAGTCCACAGATAATTGCCTGTATGTTAATGCTAGTTTCACTTTGCTAATTGTTTTATCTCACTGAGTTAAACAAGGATGATTATCTTCTAGTGCTTGTTTTAACATTGAGTATGCAGGTGCTACATAAACTTCTACAAGGTTCATTCTGTTTTTTGTTTTTCCATGAAAATGTTTAGGGTTCTCATTTTAAGTGCCTGCCCAAGGCGATTTTATTGAGTACCCACATAATATAATTCCATGGAGAAATAAGAATAGATATTTACCTGATACTTGGCTGCTTGTGGAGGAGGTGGGGGTGGCTGTGGCAGGGCTTATTTTTCCCTATATATCTATATAGAAAACTTGGAAAAAATCTTTTTGTCAGAAACCAATGGACTGAAATCAATAGTACTTGGCAGAAATGTTTCCTTGGTGACCCTCTACTAAGATTGTTCAAGCAATCATCATTTGTCAAAAAACATGGCCACCAGGGGGCAGGGGCTTATTTTCCCAGTATATCCATATAGAAAACTTTAAAAATCTTCTTGTCAGAAACCAACAGACCGATTTCAATATAACTTGGCGGAAAGGTTTCTTTGTTGACCCGCTACCAAGATTTTTCAAGCCATCGTAGCCTTGTGGATAAGAGAGTTTCTCACCGCTGTGGTTCAAGCCTAGCTCAGGTCACATGTGGGAAAGCTAAGTTCTGCTTATGGATGGTCAGGAAGTTTTTGCCAGGGTTCTCTGGTTTTTGCCCACCTTTGATGAAAGATCAGCTCAATGTAAGTGAAATATTTTTGAAAGGGACATAAAAGCCAAGTCAAAAGAAAAAAAAATCACTGTATATGAGGGTGAGTCAATAAGTAACCAGCCTAACTTATTTCTGGTTGAGATCCACCTCTTCTTTTTTGATGTAATTACCCTCTAGTGTGATGCATTTAGACCAATGGTGTTCAAGTGCCATCAGCCCAGAACTCAAAAAGTCAGGGTCCTTTCCATTGGCCCACTCCTCAACTGCTGTCACGACTTCTTCATCAGACCGGAAATGAAGTCCACAGATATCCTTTTTCAAGTTTGGGAATAGGAAGAAGTCACTAGGAGCTAGGTCAGGTGAATAGGCAGGATGTGGTATTAATTCATACCTGTTTCGCTCTACAGCATCCATTGCAACTTTGCAAGTGTGGACTCTCGCGTTGTCCTGTTGCAGCAAAACACCTTTAGAGAGTTTACCTTGGCATTTTTCACGGATGGCAGCTCTCAGCTGGTCTAACAAGTTTGCATAGTACACTCCAGTTATTGTACTTCTCCTGGGTAAAAAGTCCAACATAATAACGCCTTTTGCATCCCAAAATACTGTGGCCATCACCTTGCCAGCAGATGGTTGCATCTTGAACTTCTTTGGCCTTGGGGACCCAGGCCCTACCTACTGACGACTCTGAGCTTTATTCTCTGGCTCATAATAATGAACCCAAGTCTCATCTACAATCACCAGACGCAAAAAAAATCATCTTTTGACCTAAAACGCTTCAACAAGGCACTGCATACTGATGCTCTGGTTGCCATTTGCTCATCGCTAAGGGATTTGGGGACCCAATGGGCTGTTAGCTTGCGCATACCTAAAAGATCATGTAAGATTGTTGAAACACTACCATGTGAAATGCCTAATGCCTGTGCTATTTCTTCCACCTAAATTCGCCTATCAGAGTATACCAGATCCCAAACTTCTTACACATTTCTTTGTCGGTGGCATCCAGTGGGCATCCAGAGCTGGCTTCATCTTCTAAAGACGTTCTACCACGTTTGAATTCCCCAACCCAGAGTTTAACTTGTGCATACGGCAGAAGACCCATAAACATTGGTCAACTCGCAATGTATTTCCTGACCTGTTTTCCCTTTCAAATACAAGTACCAAATTAAAGCATGGTACCCAACTTTTGACGAAAAGCTTGGTTTTGCATCGCCAGCCATGTTTGACATTCAATATCTTATGAGGGAATGACACGATAAGGGTGCAATTTTGCTCTCAGGCCTAAAACATGTATTGAAACAAGGCATGAAAATCGTGGGTGTCTCCGTCAGTTGGAAATGGGATAGGCTGGTTACTTATTGACTTGCCCTCGTATCTACAATGTGTATAGAAAACTTTAAAAATCTTCTTGTCAGAAACAACTGAACTGATTTCAGTATAACTTAATTGGTAGAAATGTTACTTCGGTGACACTAAATATGCATGCCTCTACCAAGATTGTTCAAGCTGTCTTGATATGCCAAAAATCATGGCTGCTAAGGGGCTGAGCTTATTTTCCCTATATATCTATAGAAAAAACTTTAAAAATGTTCTCATCATAAACAAATAGACCAATTTCAGTATAACTTGGCAGGAATGTTTCTTTGGTGACTCTCTACCAAGATTGTTCAAACCATCATGATTCGTCAAAAAACATAGCTGCTTAGGGTGGCAGGGCTTATTTTCCCTATATTTACATAAAAAACTTTAAAAAATCTTCTTGTCAGAAACCACAGAACCCATTTCAATATAACTTGGCAGAAATGTTCTTTTGGTGACCCTCTACCAAGATTGTTCAAGCCCTCATGATACGTTAAAAAACATGGACGCTAGGGGGCAGAGCTTATTTTGCCTATTTTGTAGACAACACAAAGTAGATAAGATTTGATAGTATATGTAATTTTATTATTAAATAGAAAATCACATCTATATAAATACATTTGGCCATCTCACAGATTTTAGTCCACAGCTAATGGCATGTAACCTTAAGTGACTTAACCTCACTATCGTACTACTGGAAGCTAAAGCAGACAGGGGATAAAGCAGCGACCCTATGCATCAAATGTTATGGGGCATAAAGTGTCAATCCCATGTACTGAAGACTGTCTGAGGGATAGGGGGTCAACCTCGTGTCTGGGGGGAAACAGCATCAACTCCATGTCTGGGGGGAAACAGTGTCTACCATGTCTAGTGAGGGAGGGGGAAACAGCATCAACCCCATGCTTATTTTCCCTATATATCTATATAGAAGCTATAACAATCTTCTTGTCAGATATCACTGGACAGAGTTTAATGTAACTTGGCAGGAATGTTACTGTGGTGACCTTCTACAAAGATTGTTCAAGCCCTCATGATATATATCAAAAACATGGCTGCCATGGGGCGGGGCTTATTT
Source organism: Anodontia alba (assembly GCA_964016985.1). Taxonomy (NCBI): domain Eukaryota; kingdom Metazoa; phylum Mollusca; class Bivalvia; order Lucinida; family Lucinidae; genus Anodontia; species Anodontia alba. The sequence goes on along the minus strand of OZ024833.1, from coordinate 67,763,024 downwards.
TCCCTATATATCTGTATAGAAAACTTTAAAATTCTTCTTTTCAGAAACTGCTTGACTGATTTCAGTATTACTAAGCAGGAATGTTTCTTTGGTGACCCTCTACCAAGAGTGTTCCAGCAATCGTTATTCATCAAAAAACTTCACTGCTAGGGGGCGGGGCTTATAAGCTCACCTGAGCATGAAGTGCTCATGGTGAGCTATTTTGGTCAGTCAATGTCCGTCGTCTGTCTTGCATCGTGCAGCATCAACAATTGCTTTAAACGCCCACTCCTCCTACACCCCTGGGCCAGTTGACTCGATACTTGGTAGGAAGCATCGGGGTGGCTTGTAGATTAAAAATAGCTAAAATCGTGCCAATTGGAAATCCAAGATGGCCGCCATGGCTGCCATCTTGAAAATCCATTTTTCGCTTCTTCTCCTGAACCAAAAGGCCAATTCATTCCAAACTTGCTAGGAAGCATTGGGGTGACTTGTAAATCAAAAATAGCTAAAATCGTGTTGATCGGAAATCCAAGTTGGCCGCCATTGCCGCCATCTTGAAAATCTATTTTTCATTCTTCTCCTTAATCAAAAGGCCAATTGACTCCAAACTTGGTAGGAAGCATCGGGGTGACTTGTAGATCAAAAATAGCTAAAATCATGCCGATAGGAATCCAAGATGGCCACCATGGTGGCCATCTTGAAAATCTATTTTTTGCTTCTTCTCCTAAACCCAAAAGCCAATTGACTCCAAGCATGGTAGGAAGTATTGGGGTGACTTATAGATCAGAAATAGCTAAAATCATTCCTATCGGAAATCCAAGATGGCCGCCATGACAGCCATCTTGAAAATCTATTTTTTGCAGCTTCTCCTGAACTGAAAGGCCAATCGACTCCAAACTTGCTAGGAAGCATTGGGGTGACTTGTTTAAGCAATCATCATGAATCTTGCTCAGTATGTTTGTCTTGATGATTTCTAGGTCAAGTTTGAAACTGGGTCACCTTGGGTAAAAAACTAGGTTAAGTTTGAAACTGGTTCATTTGGGGTAAAAAACTAGGTCACCAGGCCAAATTAGCAGAAAATCTTGTTAACACTCTAGCGGTCTCATTTTTGAAGCAGTCATCATGAATCTTGCTTAAAATGTTTTGTCTTGATGAGTTTAAGGTCAAGTTCGAAACTGGGTCACTTGGGGTAAAAAAACTAGGTCACTGGGCCAAATCAGCAGAAAACTTTGTTAACACTCTAGCGGTCACATTTTTTAAGCAATCATCATGAATCTTGCTCAAACTGTTTATCTTGAAGATTTCTAGGTAAAGTTTGAAACTGGGTTACCTGGGGTCAAAAACTAGGTCACCTGGCCAAATTAGCAGAAAACTTTGTTAACACTCTAGTGGTCACATTTTTCAAGCAATCATCATGAATCTTGCTGAACATGTTTGTCTTGATGATTTCTAGGTCAAGTTTGAAACTGGGTTATTTGGGGTCAAAAACTAGGTCACCTGGCCAGATCAGCAGAAAACCTTGTTAACACTCTAGCGGTCACATTTTAAGCAATCATCATGAATCTTGCTCAAAATGTTTGTCTTGATGAGTTCTAGGTCAAGTTCTAAACTGGGTCACTTGGGATCAAAAACTAGGTCACCAAGCCAAATCAGCAGGAATTATTTTTTAACACTCTAGTGGTCACATTTTTTGAAGCAATCATCATGAATCTTGCTCAAAATGTTTGTCTTGATGATTTCTAGGTCAAGTTTGAAACTGAGTCACATAGGGTCAAAAACTAGGTCACCAGGCCAAATCAGCAGAAAACTGTTAACACTCCAGAGGTCACATTTTTTAAATAATCATCATAAATATTGCTCAAAATGTTTGTCTTGATGATTTCTAGGTCTAGTTTAAAACTAGGTCACTTGATATCAGAAACTAGGTCACCTGGCCAGATCAAAGGAAAACCTTGTTGATGCTCTAGAGGTCACATTTTTGAAGTGATCATCATGAATCTTGCTCAGAATGTTTGTTTTGATGATTTCAAGTTGATGTATATTTTTCTATCCAGTGACTTTCTTAAGTTTTTCCGTTTAGGTCAGTTTCTCAGTAATTATTGGTCCTACAGAGTGATATTTGGTACTTGTGAAGTGTTTGTGTTTAGGTCAGTTTCTGAGTAACTATTGCTCCTACAGCCAGTGATACTTAGTACATTCATACATCTTAGCATGGCCTCTTGAGCGCAATCATCCATATTTGACCTTGACCTTTATTTCACAGTCCATTAGACATGCTACAAGGTCTTACTTGTTAATATAATCATTTTGAATTTTGATCAGAATGTTTGCCTTGATCAGTTCTAGATCGGGGTCTCAAAGTGCTATGATGCTCATGTGAGTGTTACAGGGCCATCATGGCCCTTTTGTTTTCCCTATATATCTAAATTGAAAATTTAAAACTCTTCTTATCAGAAACCACTGAACAGATTTCAAAATAACCTGGCAGGGATTATTCCTTTGGTGACTCTCTACCAAGTTTGTTCAAGCTGTCATGATTCATCAAAAAACATGGCCACTTGGGGAGCGGGGCATATTTTCCCTATATATCTATATTAAATACTTCAAAAATCCTTTTGTCAGAAACCACTGAACACATTTCAATATAATGGCAAAAATGTTCCCTTGGTGACCCTCTATCAAGATTAGTTCAATGCCTTCATGATGCATTAAAAAAAACAAACAAAAAAACATTGCCACTAGAGGGCAGGGCTATAAAATTTATACAAAAATCTTAGAGTGGTGAACTTGGTTGAAACATGCAAATCTGTTTGCTCGGGTGAGTGATATAGGACCATCATGGTCCTCTTGTTTGTCTTTGGTTAGATACTTTACATAACAGTTTTCACTGTTATTATTTTAAGATGCTGGCATATCAAACCTTTTTGCAAGTATTTTAGTCAAGATTCCATTCATTCGGTATTTTCCTTAAAATAGAATAAAAGTCTAAGAAAGTACCATTTTTATTGTATTTATGTCTGAAATCATTGAACTAGTAAAATTTTCCCTCATTGTCTAGTAAGTCTGCTATATTTCTCATGCTCTTGTCAAAATTCCATAAATAAATTATGACCTTAATTAAATTTTTAATTAAACCAAATTGGGGAACACAAAATATCTTCTATCATTTCTATGGGTACAGCTTTGCAAAATATATATATATATGAGGGTGTCAATAAGTAACCAGCCTATCCCATTTCTGATGGACCGAGACAGTCACGATTTTCATGCTTTATTTCATGGGTACAAAATTGCACACGTATCAAGTCATTCTTTAAAAGGATATTTGAATGTCAAACATGGCTAGTGATGCAAAGGCATGCTTTTCGTCTAAAGTTGAGTACCATGCTATAATTCGGTACTTGTATTTAAAAGGTAAAACAGGCAAGGAAATACACGGTCAGTTAGCCGATGTTTATAGGTCTTCTGCACCATCTTATGCTCAGGTTAAATTCTGGGTTGGGGAATTCAAACGCGGTAAAACTTCTTTAGAAGATGAAGCCCACTGGATGCAACCGACCAAGAAATGTGTAAGAAAGTTCGAGATCTGGTATACTCTGAGAGCCGAATTCAGGTGGAAGAAATAGTGCAGGCATTAGGCATTTCACATGGTAGCGTTTCAATAATCTTACATGATCGTTTAGGTATGCACAAGCTAACAGCCCGTTTGGGTCCCCAAATCCCTTAGCAATGAACAAATGGCAACCAGAGCATCAGTATGCAGCGCCTTGTTGAAGCATTTTAGGTCAAAAGATGATTTTGCGTCTGGTGACTGTTGATGAGGCTTGGTCTCCCTTCCGCTGATTCAAGAAGGGCAGTTATCAGTTTCTGGCGAAAGAATGTGCACAATACTGGTTAACCGCTTAGAGGACTAAACCTGCCGAGTAAACGTGTGGTTAGGTAAACTGACCGTGCTCAACATGACCCCATTGGGTTGACTGGGCCGTAAAACCTCAACACAAAGATGAGACTTGGGTTTATTATTATGAGCCAGAGAATAAAGCTCAGTCGTCAGTGGGTAGGGCCTGGGTCCCCGAGGCCAAAGAAGTTCAAGACGCAACCATCTGCTGGCAAGGTGATTGCCACAGTATTTTGGGACGCAAAAGGCATTATTATGTTGGACTTTTTACCCAAGAGAAGTACAATAACTGGAGTGTACTATGCAAACTTGTTAGACCAGCTGAGAACCGCCATCCGTGAAAAACAAGGAGGTAAACTCTCTAAAGGTGTTTTGCTGCAACAGTACAACACGAGAGTCCACACTTGCAAAGTTGCAATGGATGCTGTAGAGCGAAACGGGTATGAATTAATACCACATCCTGCCTATTCACCTGACCTAGCTCCTAGCGACTTCTTCCTATTCCCAAACTTGAAAAAGGATATCCGTGGACTTCATTTCTGGTCTGATGAAGAAGTCGTGACGGCAGTTGAGGAGTGGGTCAGTGGAAAGGACCCTGACTTTTTCAGTTCTGGGCTGATGGCACTTGAACACCATTAGTCTAAGTGCATCACACTAGAGGGCAATTACATCGAAAAAGAAGAGGTGGATCTCAACTGGAAATAAGTTAGGCTGGTTACTTATTGACTCACCCTCGTAGTTTCCAACTTTGTAAAGTGTCTTTCAAAAAGGCATTTTTATTTCTTCTGATTTTAAGTAGGGTAATTATCTCCCCTAGAATAGATATCTTGTTAAATTGAGTTCAGATAAGGTGTCACAAGTGCATTAACCCTAGCAGTTAGCTCCATTGCTGATTACCGGTAATTATATGCAGTCATCAAACCTTGCATATTTTTTTTCCTTAGGATTGCATTATGAAAACATGCCTATTGAAATATATAGAAAATTTCACCTCCAAAAACTGAAAATTTTCAGATTAAAAAACTCTGATATTTTTCATATTTCTGCTCAAATATAGATTGTGGGGATTCATTAGAACTGCCTCGGTGAGGCGGTTCTAATGAGTACCCACAATCTATGTTTTTGAGCAAAAATAAGAAAAATAATGTATACCCCTGTAAACCCCAGTTTTACTATATAAAAATGGGGTTTAAGGGGTTCATAATTATATAGGCATGTTTTCGTGATGGGCTCCAACACTATGGCATCGTTTTGTGGCCATGATCTACATATTAGGTTTAAGTGACTTTGTCTTCTTTACATGAATTTTTAACACATGTATGATACTGATAAGAAGGACACTGCCTTCAGGAGGAATTCTTGTACATATATGTTGACTATGATGATGTTAAAACATTACAGGGGAAAAATGTCTTCCTATCTCCGAATGTCCCTGTTTTTATGAGGAAGATGGTGAAGTGAGGCATGTTGAATCTGGTACAGTGCTGATTGATGAATATGGAGAAGCTTGTATGAAGCGGTATGTTGAATTTTTAACCCTTAAATTGCCAATCAGAACAATTGTCATCTGCTCTGCCATCTGCTTGTGATGGTAAAAGTCATTTATGCAAACAGTGTGGACCCAGATCAGACTGCAGGAGCAGTCTGATCAGGGTCCACACTGTTTGCCTCTATGCAAAAATAGGTTTGAAAAGTTTGCAAGACTATTTAGCAGACAATATAAACAGACGACATTTTCAGATGCAGGTTTTCTGGCATTTTAAGGGTTAAGCCTTCCAATAGAACAAAGTACTGCATTTACCGTAAATATTCATCCTCGGTAACTCAGATGTGACCCATTACGTTACACTTCATTCATCACCCCTGGGACAACTGACTGATGAAAAGTCGCTTTCTATGAATATTCATAACAGCCGGGAATACCTCAATAGCTAATCAAAATGTCGATAATATAGTGCTACTCTCTTATGCGGAAGAATCATTTTTTCTTCTTTCGTTACTAAAATTAACTCAGGAAAACCCGATAAACGATTTCATCAGCAGTTGATACCAAGCCTAGATTGCAACGAACGATATGATTGGATATCTGCAAAACAAAAATAGAACGATGACATTATTTGCGGAGTACGCGAGATAAAAATAGACTAAAATTTGTCATGGAAATACTGAGATCACCAGTCAGATTGCCTCATTAATAATTCATGAGGACGAAGAAACGTAAGCGAGTTGTCCGAGGGGTGATGAATGAAGTGTAACGTAATGGGTCTCACCTAGGCTACTGAGGATGCTAAATATTGGGATGCCTAAACTCCTTGCCATACTTGTCCAGAAGTTTGAACAAATCTTTTTTACTACCTGTCTGTGTGCCTAAAATAAACAGATAAGTTGTAAATAATGTAGATCCTAATCAGTTACTGCATACAAATGTGGCATCTGATCTGGGTCTACATTGCTTGCTCAGGCCTTTCTGCCCCAGTTCTCAATTTAGTTATGGTATAGACATCATGAAAACACGCCTATATAATTTTGACCCCCTTAAACCCCACTTTTATACAATAAAACTGGGGTTTACAGGGGTATACATTATTTTCTTATTTCTGCCCAAAAACATAGATTGTGGGTACTCGTTAGAACCGCCTTGCTATGTTTTGAGTAGAAATACGAAAAATATCAGAATTTTTTATCTGAAAATTTTTTAATTTTTGGGGGTGAAATTTTCTATGTATTTGGATAGGCGTGTTTTCGTAATGAGGAATGTCTTTATAACATTTTTTCCAGATATTAGTTAATATATTTAAACTCACTGGACTGGTTTTTAAAAAATCTGTCCTTTAAGATAGGGATGTCCGGGCAAGCGGGCGTCCGTCATTGTCCCAGTTTTACCTTTTATCAGATTGCATTCATATTTAGACCATAGGTACTCAGGAGGGTTTGTTTTCATTCCAGGGTCTGTACTTTGGAATGGGAGGAAAGTTTTATGTTACCTTTATTCTTCAGTTGATTGCTTTCATATTTTCTAAGGATGAAGAAGAGGACCAGTAGGTGTTCAACGTGCAGGAAGGACAACTCTCACTTTCTTTGTTATTTAAAAAAACCTGTCCATAATGCCGTTAGGCTTTCTTCTTGAACTTTATATAATCTATACATTTGTATTTGGCTGCAACACAGTTGTTTACCTAACAGTTTTAATGTTAACCCATTGTAGTACTGGACCTTAAAAGGGTGATTGCCAAAAACTGTGCAGACCCAGATCATATGCCACAGATTGCTGATATCTGATCAGGGTCTCCACTGTTTGCTAAAAGTTCAACTATTTTTCTCTAAGAATATCTAAATCACATAGCCTGAATTACCTAAAATTGAAATTAGAATCTTCCAATACATAGTGTGGGAGAGGTCATTCAGTCTACAATGGGCTAAAAAGATTTGTGGTGGTCTCAGATTGCAATGAATAAGCAAGTAAACAAGTCCATGTAATAAACACCCCTTATTCCGTCATAATGTATAGTGAAAATAGGGATATGCTGGCATATTTAAAGTGAAGTAACATTTTAGAGTTTTGTCATTAGGAAAACACACCTATTCAAATATATTGAAAATTTCACCACCAAAAACTCAGATAAAAATTCTGATATTTTTCATATTTATGTTCAGAATATAGATTTTAGGTACTTGTTTGAACTGCCTCCCTAACGAGTACACACAATCAAAACATAGATTGTGGGTACTCATTAGAACTGCCACAATATATGATTTTGAGCAGAAATAAGAAAAATAATGTATACCCCTGTAAAACCCAGTTTACTATATAAAAATCGGGTTTAAGGGGGGTGGGGGTAAAAATTTTATAGATATGTTTTCGTGACGTAGTTTATGAATCTTATTTCCATTTCTTCATTTATTTCTGTGAACTCTTTGATCTACAAAATAGTTTCTCATAACCCTTGAAGCACCTTACAAAACTAATTTGTAGCAAATGACCTTTTATTTTTGTAGAGAAAATAAGTCCACAAGCAGACAATTTGAGCAGTGGAGATTTATTGTCCTTGAAGAAATGAGTTTCAAAATTTCGTGTGCTACAGTTGTTATTAAGGGTTAATTAGCCTATTCATTTTCCTGTAATTATTATTGTATCATTATATTTATTATTGTAATCATTATTGTAATTATTATTCTATATGTCGATGTTTCTTTTGGAGGTCATAACTTGGGTACCTTTTATGCTAGGAAGTTGAAATTTTAGTATGCTACTTACCCAGACTTAAACCTTCAAAGCTTATACCAGCATTACCTAGATATGCCTCTACCTAGTCGGTGGATAAAGTACTTAAGTATTTGCAAACCTTGAAGAAAACTACACTATTTCTATTATCATGCAAATTATCTTTGTTATTCTTGCTTTTGACAGCTCAACACTGTCAAACACTGCATTTATTAGAACTGTCTGACATTCAGGGCCCAGTTGTTCAAAACTAACGATGTCGTTAGTTAACGATTCGTTAAAATTTTAATCGCGTGATACGCAAATATGCTGAAATTTTTTGCTGAAAAAATGTGAGTAGCTTTTGCAGTGCAAAAGCTACTCACATTTTTTCAGCAAAAAATATCAGAATATTGTATATTGAATCCGCTAAAACAGTTAACGAAATGACCCTTAACGAGCTCGTTAAGCTAACGACGCTTTGAACAACTGCACCCAGATTACTAAGGATAAGATTTTCATAACTCCTCAGCATTTACTTAAACAAACTAAACCAGGAAAACATCTGGACATGATTGTGCTAAAAGCATATCCAAAAGATGAGTATTTGTGTATTGTAAAGGTTTTTTCTGAATACTTGGAAAGAACTAAGGGCTTGAGAGTAGACAATAAATTGCTGATAAGCACTGTAAAACCTCACAAATCAGTATCTAAAAGCACAGTCTCAAGGTGGGTCAAGTTCATCATGTCGAAGGCGGGCATCAATTCATGTTTTAAACCCCATAGCACAAGAGCAGCAGCTACGTCAAAAGCAAAACTGTATGGGGTCCCACTAGACATTATTATAAAAACAGCAGGATGGTCTAAGGCATCAGTATTTACTAAATTCTACAACAAACCTATTCTAAGCAAAACAAAAACTGTACAAGATGCAGTTCTGGGCCCGGTTGTTCAAAGCGTCATTAGCTTAACGAGCTCGTTAAGGGTCATTTCGTTAACTGTTTTAGCGTATTCAATGTACAATATTCTAATATTTTTTGCTGAAAAAATGTGCTACTCACATTTTTTTCAGCAAAAAATTTCAGCATATTTGCGTATCACTGGATGTAAATTTTAACGAATCATTAACTAACGATGTCGTTAGCTTTGAACAACTGGGCCCTGGATACATTCACACATGAGGAAAAGTAACTGATGAGTTACATAAAGGAGCATTTTAGCATTTTATTGTTTTATTCAATTGTTGTTATCTCCATTTGATTGATATACTTTTAGTTGGTTTATGGAGAAACATCTCTAAAATCTCTGTGGGGCCCATTAAGGAGCTATGTGAGAAACGAAATTGGAAAATTAAACAAGACTTACCTTCCAAGAAGGGAAGTTGCAGTTTAGTTGAAATTTCGTTTTTCACAAGCTCCTTAAGGGGCACACACCCACCCACCCATACCCGTATCAGTGGGGTTTGTTTCTCCATAAAGGGGCAAGATCTTGTTTCTTGTCACACAAGGAACAACATCTTGCCAGTCTCTGAAAACTGAAAGTCTGGAAACTGAGATGCTGCGCATCTCTCTCTGTGTGCCCCTTAAGGAGCTTATGAAAAACGAAATTTCAACTAAACTGCAACTTCCCTTCTTGGAAGGTAAGTCTTGTTTAATTTTTCAGTTATATGCTAGAGCTGCCCCTAAGTCATGCCCAGGAGTAGAACTAGGGGTCCAAAGGGAAAGCTAATTTGTGAACTTACCATACATGTTCAAGTTTTTCAAAAGTTCATATCTCAACCACCTCTTATCAGATTGCATTCATATTTAGACCATAGGTACTCAGGAGGGTTTGTTTTCATTCCAGGGTCTGTACTTTGGAATGGGAGGAAAGTTTTAAATCTAGGACACCTGTAAAATGTGTTTTTTCTTCTGTTTTTATGCCCCGCCACATAAGTGGCTAGGTATTATGTTATACTGTCCGAAATTTTGAGTTTCCATCCATCCGTCAGCTCCTCATAATTTTGTGTCCACTCCATAACTCTGAAACTGTTTGAGATATTTTCATGAAACTTCACACCAATGTAAACCACAATAAGACTATGTGCAAAACACTTGAACCGTAACTCTGATTTGCTTACTTATGGAGTTATTACCCTTTGAACATTGAACATAGCCATTTCTACCATGTACTTGTGTCTGCTCCATAACTCTATTACCATTCGTGATATTTTTCACAAAACTTCACACAAATATAAGGCATTATCAGGCCACATGCAGAACACATGAACTGTAACTCTGATTTATTTACTTTTGGAGTTATTGCCCTTTGAATATTGAACATAGTTATTTCCACCATGTACTTCTGTCCGCTCTGTAAGTTGAAAACTGTAACAGATATTTTCGTGAAATCGCTCACAAATGTATAGTACTATAAGATGACATGCAGAACATAAAAACCATAACTCTGGTTAACCTACTTTTGAAGTTACTGTCCTTTGAACATTATAACTATTGAAAATAGCCATTTCTACCATATACTCTTATCCATTCCATAACTTTGATACAGTTTGTGATATTTTCACAAAATTTCACACAAATATAAAGCACCATAAGACAACATGCAGAACAAATGAACTGTAACTATGTTTTGCCTACTTTTGGAGTTATTGCCCTTTGAACATTGAACATAGTCATTTCCACCATGTACTCCTGTCCGCTTTGTAAGTTGAAAACTGTTTAAGATATTTTCATGAAATCTCTCACATATTAAAAGCACCATGAGATGACGTGCAGAACATAAGAAGCATAACTCTGGTAAATCTACTTTTGGCGCTATGGTCCTTTGAAAATCATAAATATTAAAAATAGCCATTTCTACCATGTACTGGTGTCCACTCGATAACTCTAATACTGTTTGTGACATTTTCATGAAACTCCACAAAAATAGAAAGCACCATGGGATAAATTGCAGAACACATAAACGGTAACTCTGATTTGTCTACTTTTGGAGTTATTGCCCTTTGATAATTGCACATGGCCATTCCCACCATATACTCATGTCCACTCTGTAAGTTGAAAACAGTTTGAGATATTTTCATGAAATCTCTCACAATGTAAAGCACTGTAAGACAAAGTGGAGAACATAAGAACCATAACTTTGGTTAACTTACCTTTGGAGTTATAGCTCTTTGAACATTGTAAATATTGATAATAGCCATTTTTACCATATACAAGTGTCCGCTCTGTAAGTTGGAAACCATTAGAGATATTTTGATGAAACTTTACATAAATTTAAAGCTTTATGATACAACATGCAGAACGAATGAACTGTAGCTCTGTTTGCCTACTTTCAGAGATATTTCTCTTTGAACATTGAACATAGCCAATTCTACCATGTACTTGTGTCCACTCTGTAGTTGAAAACCGTTTTAGATATTTTTATGAAATTTTCTCACAAATTTAAAGCACCATAATAGAATGTGCAGAACACAAGAACCCTAGCTCTGGTTAACCTACTCTTTGAACATAGTAAATCTTGAAAATGGCAATTTCTACTATGTACTCGTGTCAGCTCTGTAAAGTGGAAACCATTATAGATATTTTGACAAAAATTCACAAAGATGTAAAGCATCATAAGACGAGGTGTAAAACATAAGAACCCTAACTCTGCTTAATCCACCTTTGGAGTTATGGCCCTTTGAACATTTAAAATAGTGATTTCTGTGATATATGTGTCCGCTCTGTTACTTGAAAACCATTTGAGATATTTTCTTGAAACTTTATGCAGATGTTTATTACCATGATATGATGTGCAGAACACAAGAACCATAACTCTAAATTACCTGCTTTTGGAGTTACTGCCCTTTGGACATTATAAATGGTGATCCCAGTCATATACTTGTGCCCTTTTACTTGAAAATGGTTTCAGAGATTTTCTTGAACCCTTGCAAAAATGTAAAGCAAAATAAGATGACATGTAGAACTTAAGAATCATATGTCTGGCTTAATGACTTTTTGAGTTATGTGTCTTTGAACATTGAAAATAACAGTTTCTGTGTTACACTTTACACAAATGAAGCACCATGAGGGAATCTGCAGAAAAAGAGAACTGTAATTTTGGTTTACTAACTTTTTGAGATATGACCCTTTAAACATTGAAAATGGTCATCTCAGTCATATATTCATGTCAACTTTATTTAGGGAAAGACTAATGCAACTTCCTTTGATTTCATTTTTGACAGGGTAATGGCACTTGCTTGATGTAAGTGCAGTGGCGGGGCATGGTGCAGTGCTTGCAGGCTTTATTTTATTATGAAAACACTTTAGACAGAATATGGTCAGACATTGGTCAACCTTGTGACATGACATGTAGGTTATTAAATGAAGGTCAACATAACTTATATTTCATGGTCCAGTAATTTTGCCTTATATCCTGACATATTTAGTCCAGTCAAATTGTGTGGGAACCCAAAACAAATTGCAACAGAAATGATTTTTGCATTTTTAAACAAGATTAACATTCAAATAAAACATATCAAAAGTAGGACAAAATCGGAAAATATGAAATTTGATTTTTTTTGCATGTTTGATGGTCACGAACTGGCTTGTTAAAGCATATCGTCAATACATAGTGTTTACATGACAATAGCATTGCTGTTTGTGTTTTATGTCTTAGAACCTCTACTGACTGCATCAGAAATGACCTCAAAGGCCTAAAATATTGAATTTAACATTTTTTTGTTGCGTTTTTTGCCATTTCAGTACAGTGGAACTTCGATAATTCAAAATCCAAGAGACCAAACAGTTTTGTTTGAATTATTGAGACTTTCAATAATTGAGGGTTAAAATGCATACATATATTAAAGTTGTGACTTCAAAATGATTTTCAATTATTGAGAATTTTGAATTATTAGAATTTGAATTATCAAGGTTCTACTGTATATACTTGATATCACATTACCCCATTCTGCCTTACAATTTCAAGTGAATTGTCTTGGGTCACAAATTACTTACCTGTAACGAAGTAAATGTGATACTGATGATTTTGTTTGAACATGCTTATCAAAGTTTGATTCAAATCAGAATGGTAGAAGGAAGGGTAAATTTTCCTAGTAAGGGGTCAGTGAAGGTAAATATGCCTCTAATATGGCAGAGGCCCTTTGGGGTCATTCCTGGTGCAGTCAGATTTTTTTTATTTCAATTACTATTTTGGAGACCCTGCGCTTATGTTTTGAAATAACTATGCTTATTAGTTCAAAAGGCACCCTAACTCAAATAATGAAGTTAGATATGGTAACATTCCTTTGCAAGGGGCCCATGAGGATATGACAGAATTATGGTAAAATTCAAATTTTATAGGTGTGACGTTCAACTAGTATTTCTTGAAACTAAGTCTTAAATTATTTAAAATGATCAAGCTTAATAGTTTAGTATGTACCCTGACTCAAACTAGAATGGGAGAAGGTAAGGTTACATTCTCTAGTATGGGGCTCAGGAAGGGGACATATGTCTTCCTTGTGACAAATCCAAAGTTTTCATATATACATTTATTTATTATTTCTGGAGCTTCAGGTCTGATTTCATTAAAATGTGCATGCTTAGCAGTTTGTAGTGTTCAAGTATTCTGTTTAAAACAAGAATATGTGCTTGGTAGTGTAATGTTACCTAATAAGGGACCCTTGAGGGACCAACATATCTTTGTTATGGTAGAATTCTTATGTGTTAGGTTTTCTATTTTTTATTCTGTAGTATTTCAAGAGACTCTAGTTTTGTAACATGTCTCTCAAATAACATTTATGATTAGGCAAGACAACCTATCCCAGCTAGGGATGCATTAGAGCCCAATGTGTCTTCCATGTTGCAATATATTCAATACCCGGATACCGAGGGCTGTATCCGATGTTATACCTATTAGTTATACCTGTTATACCTATTAGTCTCTTATTCAGGATAAGATAACCTACCTAGCCCTATTCTGGTTTGAATCAGGGTAGATTCGGAATGAACAAACATAATCAATGAATTAAAAGGCTGATTTTCCAGTGATGACATTTGAAAAATAGGACTTATATAAACACTGGAAATGTGTCAGAAGGATGTCATAGAGACCACTAAAAGTCAGCTTGCTTTCCTATGGCCATCCACTTTCCAGTCCACTTTCTGTTTGTTTTCACTTTTTCTTGAGTTTATTCAGTAAAGCCCTGATAACCATCAGCAGAGTAAAATCTTCCTTCATGCTATTCTGCTTTTGCTGTTTTATATTATGCTGTCTACATTTTATGCACAGTAGAATTTTGCCATTTATAAAGATATATTGACCCCTGATAGGCCCCTTACATAATTCACGTTCATCAAACTACCACAAGTCTGGTTTGGACTTTCAACAAGTTTTCAGTCACATCACAATGGTTTCTGGTTGTGACAGGCAGCTCAGTGCTCACTTTTATAGTGGTGCCTCACTGAAGTATCATGCTTCAGTCACTTGATATGATACCACCCCATGCAGTCACGTTATCCTGACACTGGATCAACCAGTCCTAGCTATACCAAGTATGTCTGAGTGCCAAGTAAGAGCAACTAGTACCATTTTTAGCTCGTCTGTACGAAGCACAGGGAGATCTATTGTAGTCACCCAGTTCGTCTGAGTTTGCTTTCCCGTCACACTGTGTTAAAGTTTTTCAAATGCTTATATTTCAAGAGTCACTTACCACAGACCATTCATATTTGGAACATGGGTGCTTGGGAAGGTTGTCTGCATTTTGATAAGAACAAACCTCTGGGTTCATGACCCGGGGTGGGGCCAAGGGTCAAAATCTAGGACACCTTTGTAAAATTCTCTATTTCTGTGTTAAAGTTTTTCATATGCGTATATCCTAGTAGTCCATTGTCATCAAGCATTCATATTCAGAACATGGATGCCTGGAAGGATCGTCTAAGTGTCCATAGGTATCAGCCCCTGGGTTCATGTACTGGGGTAGGGCTAGGGTTCAAAATCTAGGACACCATTGTAAAATGCTCTTTTGCTGTTTTTAAGTTTTTCTTATGCTTATATCTTAGTAGTCAGTTGTCAACAAGCATTCATATTCGGGACATGGGTGCCTGGAAGGGTCATCTAAGTGTCCATAGGTATTGGCCCCTGGGTTCATGGTCTTAGGTGGGGCTAGGTTTCAAAATCCAGGACACCTCTTGTAAAGCGTTTAGTGCATTTCTATTATGCTAGCATTGTATACACATCCTAAGTAATACATCAGTCAACCTTGTGACATTGCTTTAAGTGTCAATAGGTGAAGGTCATTGTGACCTACATTTTATAGTCCAATGATTTTATGGTCCAGTGATTTTGCCTTATATCTCTCTAATACTTTTTGATTGAGAAATGTCATACCTTAGATATTAGTTCCATCTGACACAAAGAGTGACCATAAAATATAATTAGATCAGTGTGACCTATATTTCATGATCCAGTGAATATGCCTCATATCTTGAAGACTGTTTGATAGAAAAATGTCATATATTGGATATTAGTTTCCTGTGACACTCAGAGTGACCACAAAATATATGTAGGTCAATTTGACCTATATTTCATGTTCCAGTAATTATGCTGTATATCTTGAAAACTATTTGATGGAGAAATGTTTTATCTTGGATATTAGTTCCATGTGACTCAGAGAGTGGTCTCAAAATATAATAAGATCAGTGTGACATATATTCCATGGCTGCCTCATATCTCAAAGACGATTTGATATAGAAATGTCATACCTTGGATATTAGTTTCATGTGACACTAAGAATGACCTCAAAATATATGTAGGTCAATTTGACCTATTTTTCATGGTCCAGTGATTGTGTTTTATATCTCCATGACTATTTGATGGAGAAATTTCATATCTTGGATATAAGTTTCATGTGACATGAAGACTGACCTCAAAATATAATTAGGTCAGTGTGACCTATATTTCATGGTCCAGTGATTGTGTTTTATATCTCCATGACTATTTGATGGAGAAATTTCATATCTTGGATATAAGTTCCATGTTACATGAAGACTGACCTCAAAATATAATTAGGTCAGTGTGACCTATATTTCATGGTCCAGTGATAATGCCTCATATCTCAAAGACCATTTGATAGAGAAATGTCATACCTTGGATATTAGTTTCATGTGACACAAAGTGTGGCCTTAAAGTATATATAGGTCAATTTGACCTATATTTCATGGTCCAGTGATTATGCCTAATATCTCAAAGACTGTTAGTTCCATGTGACATGAAGAGTGATCTCAATATATATGTAGGTTATTGCAACCCATATTTCATGGTCCATTGATTACCCCTTATATCTCTATGACTTTTTGATGGAGAAATGTCATACCTTGAATATTAGTTCCATGTGAGACACAGAGTGACCTCAAAATATAATTAGGTCATTGTGACCTATATTTCATGGTCCAGTGATTATGCTTAATATCTCAAAGACTATTTGATATAGATATGGATAAGATTTGCATGCGACACTTAGTGATCTCAAGTACATGTATATGCAGGTCTGTTTGACCTATATTTCATGGTCCAGTGAATGTCTTATATCTTAATGACTATTTGATTGAGAAATGTCATACCTTGGATATTAGTTCCATGTAACACAAAGAGTGACATCAAAATATAATTAGGTCAGTGTGACCTATATTCCATTGTCCAGTGATTAAGCCTGATATCTCAAAGACTATTGGATAGAGAAATGTCATACCTTGGATATTAGTTTCATGTGACAAGAAGTGTGACCTCAAAGTATATGTAGGTCAATTTGACCTATATTTTATGGTCCTTTGATTATGCCTTCTATCTCAAAGACTATTTGATAGACAAATGTCATGCCATGGATGTTCCATATGACATGAAGAGTGACCTCAATATATATATATATGTAGGTTATTGTGATGCATATTTCATGATCCATAGATTACCCCTTATATCTCAATGACTTTTTGATGGAGAAATGTCATACCTTGGATATTAGTTTCATGTGACACAACGATTGACCTCAAAATATAATTAGGTCATTGTGACCTATATTTCATTGTCCAGTGATTATGCCTCATATCTCAAAAATTATTTGATAGAGAAATGTCATACAATAAGAGTGACCTCAAAATATATGTAAGTCAGTTTGACCTATATGTCATGGTCCAGTGATTATGCCTTATATCTCAAAGACTATTAAAAGAGAAATGTCATACCTTAGATATTAGTTCCATGTGACATGAAGAGTGACCTCGAAATTTATCTAGGTTGGTGTTACCTATATTTCATGCACCAGTGATTATGCCATATAACTCAAAGATGATTTGATAGAGAAATGTAATACCTCGGATATTAGTTCCATGTGACAAGAGGGCTGACCTCAAAATATATGCATGTTAGCGTGACCTATATTTTGTGGTCTGTGATTTTTCCTAATATTTCGAAGTTTACTTGATGGAGAAATATGATATGAATATTAGTTCCATGTGACTCTAAGAGTAACCTAAAATTATTATTAGGGCATTGTAACGTACATTTCACAGTCCAGTGATTTTACCTTATATCTCAAAGACTATTTGATAAAGAAATGTCATACCTTGATTTTAACTTCCATGCAACCCGTTGATTGACATAAAAATATATTGAGGTTAGAATGACTCAGTGTGATCTAAATTTCATTGTTCAGTGATTTTGCTTACTAACTGGAAGACTATTTGATGGAGAAATTTCATACTAGGAATTTTAGTTCCATGTGATGCGATGATCAACCTCAAAATATATCTAGGTTAGTGTTCCATGTAACACATAGATTTGCATTAAAATTCATAAAGGGAAGTGTGATTTATATTCAGACTCACAAAACTTATTGTATTTGGAATAGAATCATGGTAAAAATACACCTTTTGATGTGAATGTGAAATCCTAGGTAGACAATTATGAGTCAGTATGACCTGAAGTTTGACCTCAAAATAAATGTAGCTCACGTGACCTACATTTCATTGTTCAGTAATTTTGCTTATATCAAGAGGGGTATTTGATGTACAAATGTCATACTTTTGGGTTATGATTCAGTGTGACACAAAGTTTGACCGCAAAATAAATGAAGATCAAATTTGTCATCAAAATAAATGTAGGTCACAGTGACCTTTATTTCACAGTCCAGTGATTGTACCTTGTATCGTGAAATGTATACTTTATGATTATGAGTCAGGATGACCGAAATATTGACCTCAAAATAAATGTAGGTCACAGTGACCTACATTCCACCATCCAGTTATTTTGATTACATGTATAAATTTGATGAGTGTTTGCTGTATACGTAAACATGATATTGTATGATATTATAAATCAGTATGACCAAAAGTTTGACCTCAAAATAAATGTAGTTCACAGTGACCTGTGTTTCATGGTCCAGTAATTTTGCCCTATATCTTGAAGAGTGTTTGATGTATAAACATCATACTTATTGATTATGAGTCAGTATGACCCAAGTTTGACACCAAAATAAATTTAGGTTATATTTACCTATATTTTTTTGCTCCAGCGATTTTGCCTTTTACGAGGGCATGTCAATAAATAACCAGCCTATCCCATTTCTGAAGGACCGAGATGGACACAATTTTCATGCTTTGTTTCAACATATGTTTTATACATGGGTACAAAATTGTACGCGTATCGAGTCATTCTTTAATAAGATATTGAATGTCAAACATGGCTAGTGATGCAAAGGCATGCTTTTCATCTAAAGTTGAGTTCCGTGCTGTAATTCGGTACTTGTATTTAAAAGGTAAAACAGGCAAGGAAATACACGGCAAGTTAGTTGATGTTTATGGGTCTTCTGCACCATCTTATGCTCAGGTTAAATTCTGGGTAGGGGAATTCAAATGCGGTAGAACGTCTTTAGAAGATGAAGCCAGGTCTGGATGCCCACTGGATGCCACCGATGAAGAAATGTGTAAGAAAGTTCGGGATCTGGTATACTCTGATAGGCGAATTCAAGTGGAAGGAATAGTGCAGGCATTAGGCATTTCACATAGTAACATTTCAACAATCTTACATGATCGTTTAGGTATGCGCAAGCTAACAGCCCGTTGAGTCACCAAATCCCTTAGCAATGAGCAAATGGCAACCAGAGCATCAGTATGCAGCGCCTTGTTGTAGCGTTTTAGGTCAAATGATGATTTTCTTTTGCATCTGGTGACTGTAGAGGAGACTTGGGTTCATTATTATGAGCCAGAGAATAAAGCTCAGAGTCTTCAGTGGGTAGGGCCTGGGTCCCCGAGGCCAAAGAAGCTCAAGACGCAACCATCTGCAGGCAAGGTAATGGCCACAGTATTTTGAGACGCAAAAGGCGTTATTATGTTGGACTTTTTACCCAAGAGAAGTACAATAATTGGTGTACTATTCAAATTTGTTAGACCAGCTGAGAACCGCCATCCATGAAAAACTCCAAGGTAAACTCTCTAAAGGTGTTTTGCTGCAACAGGACAACGGGAGAGTCCACACTTGCAAAGTTGCAATGGATGCTGTAGAGCGAAAAGGGTATGAATTAATACCACATCCTGCTTATTCACCTGACCTAGCTCCTAGCGACTTCTTCCTATTCTCAAACTTGAAACTTCATTTCCGGTCTGATGAAGAAGTCATGACGGCAGTTGAGGAGTGGGTCAATGGAAAGGACCCTGACTTTTTCTGTTCTGGGCTGATGGCACTTGAACACCGTTGGTCTAAGTGCATCACACTAGAGGGCAATTACATCAAAAAAGAAGAGGTGGATCTCAACCGGAAATAAGTTAGGCTGGTTACTTATTGACTCACCCTCGTATCTTGCAGTGCATTTGATATATAAACATTATACTGATAGATTATGAGTCAGTATAACCCAAAGTTGATCAGATTTTACATTAGCATTTTATGCCACGTTTCTTTTGGAGGTCATACCTTGGGTACCTTTTATGCTAGGAAATTGAATTTTTGTATGCTTCTTACCCAGACCTAAACTTTTAACTATGTACTTGTTGCCCCTGGGTCATGTTTTGAGGTAAGGCTAGGGGTCAGAATGTATAGCAGGTCAGATTGAGCAATTGGAATATAGTTGTTGCCATATGAGCAAAGAGCAAAGGGTGGGGGCATTTGAGTACTTTGGAAATGTGTCTAGTTTTTTTTAAACATTTTGCAGATTTGGAGACTTGATATAGATAATAATTGAATGAAATTAAACAGGACAAGCCCCCTGTTTGGTCCTTTTCAGTGTTTTGTAGGACTGCTGCTTGGGTTACACTATTTCCTAAAGCTGAAGATTTTTCAACCAAAAAGTACTGATTTTTTTCTCTTTTTTTTTTCTTTCCACAAAAACATTGGTTGTGCAAGTACAATACATTGTATCTATGCTTATCTCAGATTCAAACAACAGTGCCACAAAGTGGCAAATGAATATATCAATTGATTGGAGGGCACTAGATAAGAGGGGATATCTACACAATATTTTCCTTATTTCTCCATGGAAACATATGTTGTTGTACTCATAAGAAACACCTTTAGGAGGCACTTCTAATGAGTATCCTTAACATATGTTTTTTTTTGTGGAGAAATAGAAAAAAAATATCAGTACTTTTTATTTGACGTTACGAGAACGCGCCTATTCAAATATACTGAAAATTTTACCACCAAAAACATTGAAAATTTTCAGATAAAAAATTCTGATATATTTTTCCTATTTCTGCTCAAAACATAGATTGTGGGTACTCGTTAGAACTGCCTCGACAAGGCGGTTCTAACGAGTACCCACAATCTATGTTTTTGAGCAGATATAAGAAAATAATGTATACCCCTGGAAACCCCAGTTTTACTATATAAAAGTGGGGTTTAAGGGGGTCAAAAGTTATATAGGCAAGTTTTCGTGATGAAAAGTGCCTTATCTAGAACTATGGATTGTTTATGTGTTTTATTTTTCAGTGAATGTATTGAAGGCAAACTAGTTAGCAATTCTTCTAACTGTATGTGTACGCAAAACCAGTTTAAATGTCTTGATGGAGCCTGCATTAAAATTGAAAGCCACTGTGATGGCAAGATGGACTGCTCTGATGGCTCTGATGAAAAAGACTGTGGTAAGTACATGTCATTCTGTAGACTACCTTATTCTGCTTTGGACATACTATGTTTGACATAATTACAGCACTGTGTGATTAGGGTTTTGCAAAATAATATAGGGTTATTGCACCGATATTGATGAATATTGTCCCGAGTTGGGATATCAAAGGACGCGAGCTTGTGAGCATCCTTTGATATCCCTATAAGGGACAATATTCACCAATATCAGTGCAATAACCCTTTTATAACATGTATATAGCTATAGATATTGTTCTCTCGTTTTGCTTCTTATTCTGTATTTTTGTTTAATTTGATGCTGCAAATAGTGTATTCTGTAACTGTGCAAAACTGATATCAGAAAGTGATATCATTTTTGCACTAGTGCAATATCAACATGATATTATTTTGCACTGTTGCCATTTTGCAGCGACTCTAGTTGTAAAAACTAATTATTTGAGAAAAAAGCAGTTTGTTTCTTCACTTGCTACTTTCAAACGTTAAGAGTAATTTATATGATGTTTTAGTCCAGCCTGATGTCATATTTTACGACATCAAGGTTATCAATTGTGTGCTGGTATTGAGAAATATTGGCATAGTTGTTCCTTGGGTTTTATTGTTCATTTCTAATTATTTAATCACCCAGGGAAACCGGATATTGAGATATCGGAGGTTGCTAGATTTCGGAGGTAAACAAATTATGTCATGCAGTGACAGGGTATGTATTTATCCTCTTTTAATGATCAAAAAAGTGCTTCTGGAGTATAAGCAACGTAACATATATTTTCTCAATTGAATAATTTATTATATGAAATTGACATTTTAGTATAAAGTATCCTCCTATTTATTCAAAATCATGTTTGAAAATGACATTTGATTGTTTTTTTTACCCGAATTCCACTTTCAATTGTTTATAGCTTTTATCATGTAAAGCATTTCCATTGAGTTTGTATGTCCGTATAATCTAGAACCTTTCTTTAAATTATGCAAGAAGTAGCAGACATGAAAGAATTACTGAAGTGGCAGATTTTAACAATTCTTTAGGGTTGTTGTGAAATTTATTGGTAACAGGATGTCAGAGGTATGTTGGGATGTCGGAGGACAGATTTAAATTCGTTAACGGGATATCGGAGGAATGGAAATTTTGTGTTCTTGTTGAAATGGCTATAGCTTTCTTAAACATGATCTTGCCTGGTTAAATATTTTGGAAGATGATTATCTAAATTGTCAGGAGTTGCCTGTAGCAAGTGAACAAAGCGTTTATTTGCTGACTGGCAACAAATAAATGAAACAATGTGGTATAGATTTATCAGGATAAAACATCACAATAACCAGCCTTAGCAATGAACACTCCAGAAAATATGACTTCTCATAGAAAAAAGTGTGCATCTTTTTTTTTTTCTTTTATCATTTCTGCTCTAAAACATATATTGAAGGTACTGTTTAGAACCACATCGATCTTATTTCTGCTCTAAAATACTGGTGATGGGTACTTGTTGCAGTGAGGGTACGCCTCAGTGAAAAAAAAACAAACAAAAAAAAACTGAAAGGTATCAGTTTTCTTTCTGAAAAGTTTGCACTTTTTAAGACAAGAAAATTAATCTGCTCGTTTTCATATTTGTATATCACATATCACAACGCCTTGTGCCTTAGGTAAGTTTCCAAGCCTTTACACAGACTTTTGAAATGGAAGGGCCAGGGCCCAGTTGTTCAAAGCGTCGTTAGCTTAACGAGCTCGTTAAGGGTCATTTCGTTAACTTTTTTAGCGGATTTAATATACAGTATTCTGATATTTTTTGCTGAAAAAATGTAAGTAGCTTTTGCACTGCAAAAGCTACTCACATTTTTTCAGCAAAAAATATCAGCATATCTGCATATCACACGATGTAAATTTTAACGATTCGTTAACTAACGACATCGTTAGTTTTGAACAACTGGGCCCAGGTGTGTGAATTGTTAGCTATTCTTAAAGGAGACACATATGCAAACAAAATGTAGATGAGGGGAGGCAAAATTAAGACAGTGATTTTATGGTCAAATCTTCATGATTTTAAAATAGTTTGCCCGAAAGGGGTACAGGTCTCGTTTTATATTTTGGTCGGTCAGACATTCCATGGATTTTTTATTTACATTTAATAGGCTTAAAACAATAGGCCCGTAAATTTTGTAATGGGGTGAGTGTGACCATTTAGAGGTGGTGCAAATGTTCATAAAATGTTGATTTAGACGCAAACATTAGGGGTGTAAATTGTGTTTTCGGTTCAGATCTGCATAATTTTTCAAATAATTTGTCCACAATGGGGGCTATGTTCCTTTTTGACTGTGCTTCAACTCGGGTTTGCCTAACTGTATCTCTGCACAGAAACTCTAACAATTTAGATTTTACAACTCTTTTTTATTAATACTGCCATGACATTCCCATTGTCAACCCTATCTATCCTTATACTTATTACATTAGGGCCATGACATTTCGAATGTCACTGATGACAAACAGGGCCACGACCTTCCAATCATTGACCCTCTCTGCAATCAGGACATTACAACTGCAAATATCAGGGCCTGACATTTGAAATGTCAGCCCATAAATGTCAATCCATAATAAATGCCAACCCCTAATACACTTGAAATAAAATGAATATCGATGTAATCTTAACTTACAGCATTTATTTAAATTCTGCTAAAATCTGGGCACCTGGACTTCAGCAGACTTCAGCAGATGACAAAAAAAATATTTACAGAATCAATAATCTCACCTAAAGAAAAAAAAGTCCGCTTCTGTGTAAATGCGAGTGCTTGCAAATTATGTTGTGTTGCGGTTTTATGGCCTAAACCAATTCAATGTTGAACTCTGTCCATTTTCCAAAACATACGTCCACTGGACAGATTTAGTTCTCTAAGCGGCTGTCTACCAGTATTGTGTGCATTCTTCTGCCGAAATGACTGCCCTTGTATTAACAAAAGAGCGAAGCGATTGCTCCGATGTGTGCATTGGCAAGTCTGGTCCGGCACTGTTCTCATATCCCTTAAACTTTGTGGCTGCTATAAAGAGACCCCGATCAGACTGAACATACTGCACTGTCTGCTCAGTGTCTTTCACAGCTATTTCTTTAACGCAAACTGGAGATATCTACCAGACCGAATTTGCACTTGCTAGAAAGAGGCCCTGATCAGACTGAACATACTGCACAGTCTGCTCGGCGTCCTTCCTTTCCACCTCATGCATGCAAACTGGGAAAATTCCCACTAGAATGAAAAACATAACGCAGCCGGTCTAGTATACATGAAGATCCTATGAAACAAAATGCAGAAGATCACGCTGCATCCACTAAATAGACGCAGGAATCAACAATCTGTAGGTTTTAATTCAGACTAGACACATTTCTGGCCTTTCAGACCTAGCACAGAAAACCTACAAATTGATGACAATATTACGAAAATAATATCACTCACCAAAATGACCCCTCCAAGGACTGCGGTCCTCTGATATGCAGTACTGTCCTGTTAGTTTGCCCTTGTCGAAATCATTCACTGTGCAATAATTATATACGTTCAGGCAGCCACATATTATCTTACACATAGAGTAATTCTTTAGAGTATGATATGTCATAGATTTACAGTGGTAACGTTACAATTATTATTTCTGATCTGAAGCTAGTAGGTTGATGGCATTCGTTGGCACCACCTCGGCGTTGCGGTTCTTACGAGTTTCCAAAATAAATATTTCAACTGAAACTTATTTAGGAAAATATTACAATGTTTCACATACAGTCTTCATTTTTGCAGAGAGAAGCTATTATATTGCATAAAGAGTATTAAACGTAATGGCATTGGTTCTGTTATTACACTAAACTCCCCTTCAAACCCATCAAGCCAAATTAAAATTGCTGCAAAAAAGAGACATTAATAGTTGCACACAGGCTTTACACCATATTGTGCCAGCAGGTTTTAATTTACATTGCCTTTTTTTAGACAGAGCTCAATGAGTGAACTTTTAATGCCTCCAAAATCCAGCCACAGTCCCTCCGAGATCCACTGCACCATGTGTAAAAGTACCTCTGAATATTCTGTTATTCAAAATTTTGCTAGTACTTGCTTTAAATTTCAACAGGAGGCCTTAAGTTTTTTTGATAAACTGAAACATCTGTTAAGACAGTCAAAGAAAAGATCAGTTCATATTTGGATAATAATAAACCAACATGCTGTTTACCATTATTGGGCTGGTAGCTGTCAAAAGGGTAAAAGAAGAGATGAAAAATAGATCATCTTGGTTCAAATGCCATTTTAATCTCCACAAAGTAGCTAAGAAAGACAATTTTAGCTTTAACATATTCATTATTATGTCCCTAGAACGAGCACCTCAACTCTTTTATCAAATGATCAAGATATAAGCAAGCAAAAATGGATAATTACATACCCTGTCGCTTCATGACATCCTTTTTTTACCTCTGAAATCTAGCAACCTCCGATATCCCGATATCCGGTTTCCTTGGGTGTTATTGTTATAGTTATATAATAATTAAGAAATAAATTATTCCGAACCGTGCTCAAATGCCCAAGATAAAGCACAGTTGAGATTGGGTTGTACCCGTTTGAGCACGAGCGAGCGCAGCCTTAGATAATGCACGGCTAGAAACATAAAGTCAAATAAGGAAAAACACAAACAGGGGTGTTAGAATTGAAAAATATTTGACTGTAGTAAAATAGCCAACTTATAAGGGTACACTGAAAAAGAAAGACCAGAAAAGGATTGCTTGCGAACTGAATTAAGTAAATATATTCTGTGTACTTATTGCATATGAGAGATATATTTAATTATACTTATGCATCATTTTTCTTCTTTCTGATTTTCTTTGTAAAAGCATATCTTGTGGGTACTCATTTGAGTTGCCTTGACTTGTCGAGATAATTCATTTCAAATGAGCACTCACAACATATACATTTTTAATCCTTAAAATGCCAAGAAAACCTGCATCTGAAAATGGTGTCTGTCTATGTCGTCTGCTGAATATTCGTGCAAACTTTTCAAACCTATTTTTTTATACAGGCAAACAGTGTGGACCCAGATCAGACTGTTCCTAAAGGAGCAGTCTGATGTGGGTTCACACTGTTTGCAAAAATGATTTTAAAATCACAAGCAGATGGCAAAGCAGACGACAATTGTTGTGATTGGCAGTTTAAGGGTTAAAACAAGTAGATAGCTGTACATGGGCTGCAATCTGAAAACTATGGAATTTCTTGACTGTGCACTTACAGGTGTATGTGCAATAACTAGGTTGAATATGGTAATTTAGAAAGTCGTGTTTGCCTGATGCTTTTCTCTCTGAAAGTAAATTTCCAATTTTTTGTCATCATTGAATGCAAAACCTTTTACTGTAACTAAGTATGCACCAAAACTTTTGTTCTGTTTGTTGGTTTAATTAATACATTGTACACTATTATAGTATATATTGGAATTGTAGGGCACTTTTTGCATGGTCATACAAGAATGAGGGCACTATGTGTCATGTGATGTGCTAAGTATACCTCAAAAGTAGAGTACACATAACACTGACCTTTAAACATTGATAACATTTTTAATTTTGGTCCGATTTTCATGAAATTTTCACCAAAATGTAGGATTTTATGTCTGGAATTGAAATAAGACAGAAGGCAGCTTAAAAAAGGCAGAGGGGCGGCAGGAAAGGGCAAGAGGGGCAGTCCACCGCTCCATATAGGGCTAGCTGGAGCACTGCTATATATCAGAATTGTCCAATTTTAATTTTAGGTATGTCCGACTATGAGATTTACATATTCCTAAAGAAAAATGGTTAAACTGTATGCAAACAGTAGAGACCATGATCTGCAGCATCTGATCTGGGTCTGCATTGTTTGCCAGTTACCCTTTTACGGGTCTCCCGACTACAGTGGGTTAAATCCATTATCTTTATATTATCTGCATAAATACAATTGACCAAAAATTTCAGCTGCAAAAAATAATTAATATAGCTAGATTACAAGGGTCCTAAATGTAAGCAAAGAAAATGGTAGTCATTGTCATAATGATATAATGTCATTAGTCTATTAATAACCAGCACTTCCATTGTGTTTGCACCTTTACCCTTGTTATATTCGGAGAAAAATGATTATGCCCAGTTGGCAGTTGTATATGCATTTGTGGCAGGTGCAACAAAGTAAAACTGACATTCATCCATCTTTGACCTCGACTATGTAGCTTAGCCAATTATACATAATAGAATCCTCTGCCCTATATATTGGACACTCATATCTGCTTGGGATTATGGCTGTCCTTTATTCCTCCTTTTAAATGATAAATTTCATCTGTAATTTTTTGTTACCCTCAACTTTTTCAGTACATGTATTAGTGGCTTTCACAACCACTGAACATGCTTCTGTACGAAAAGTAGTGCAACATCCCAGCAGACACACGACGTCTGTACAAAGTTGCCTAAATGTTGATGTAACATTACGAAAACTCGCCTATTCAAATACACTGAAAATTTTACCACCAAAAAATGGCAATTTTTCAGATAAAAAATTCTGATATTTTTCAAATTTCTGCTCAAAACATAGATTGTGGGTACTCGTTAGAACCCCCTCATCAAGGCAGTTCTAACGAGTACCCACAATCTATGTTTTTGAGCAGAAATAAGAAAAATAATGTATTATACCCCTGTAAACCCCAATTTTACTATATAAAAGTGGGGTTTAAGGGGGTCAAAATTATATAGGTATGTTTTCATGATGATGTCATTATTTGAATCCTGAAGTTAGAGATATATTAAAAATATTTTGGAATTTCCTTAGGAGACATTTCTTCATTTTTCCACAATATTTTGTTACCTGTTGATAGATTTCCATGTTAAAACAGAGACCAGATTTCCACTTCAAAATAAGCAGTTATTCGAGATTAGTGAGATAATGAGAGTCCACTGTATTATAATTTTACTGTCTAACTTATATTATAGTCGACTTTCATTATCTCGAATTCCAAGAGACTCTCTGAAATATCAGATTTGCAGAATTGAGGAAGAAAAATAATTCAAACAACCACATTTAACAAATACATATGTAATTGGATTCTTGAAGTTAGAGATATACGAGTATTGAAAATATTGTGGAAAAGAGGAGAAATTGCTCCTTAGGAGCAATTTCTCCTCTTTTGCACAATATTTTTTTATGCCCCCTGCCTGCCTTTGGCAGGAGTAGATCATATAGCCTTTCGCCGTGATGTTACGTGCATATGTGCGTATGTGCGTATGTCACGTTCATAACCAGGTTCAAGTTTACTTGCAAGTTTACCTGCAAGTTTAGGTGCAACTTTACATCTGCATCTATCTTGCAGCTAATTACTTTTATACCTTCTGGGCTAGAAAGTTGAAACTTTGTATGACACTTACCTACATCAAGACCATTTAATGTATGGTCCCGTTGCCCAGGGTCATGCACCTGGGCAGGGCTAGGGGTCTGGCGGGGGCATTCTTGTACTGTGGACACATTTCTAGTTTTACCTGTTGTTAGATTTTCATTTTTAGGCAGGGACCAGATTTTCACTTCAAGATAAGAGAGGTCGAGATAACGAGAGTTAACTGTATTATCTAGTTTACAAACATTTCAGATTTTCATGAATTTCTCAAGAAATCTGTCATTTCAGTGACTTTGTCAGAAATATCTATATATGAATCATGTGCCCTCATTAGGTGCAGTATTAACCCTTAAAGCGCCAAGAAAAACTGCATCTGAAAATGTCATCTGTTTATGTCGTCTGCTGAATATTCTTGCAGACTTTTCAAACCTATTTTTGCATACAGGCAAACAGTGTGGGCCCAGATCAGACTGCTCCTAAAGGAGCAGTCTGATCTTGGCCCACACTGTTTGCAAAAATGACTTTTAAAATCACAAGCAGATGACAAAGCAGATGACAATAGTTGTGACTGGCCCTTTAAGGGTTAAGTGCCTACACTACTTGCCAAAGTCCCTTTTATGGGCCAATAGACATTTCTTTCCAAAGCACGTAATTATTATCATCCCTCCAGTTCACGAAAAGATTTTCAATGACATACTGTCTTTTAGCCATTGTCATGCTGAATAAATAAGGATGCCACACCAATTTTTAATTTCCAGACAATCAGATCACTTGATCGGGGTTTTTGATAGAATTCATATATTTAATGACAAACAGTGCAGATCCAGATCAGTTGGCTTCTTCAGAAGCCAACTGATCTGGATCTACACTGTTTGCTAGGCCAGGGCATGCTGTCTAAGGGAAGGATTAAGCTTAGCATGCTGGGTACAAAATTCAACAGACTACATTTTAGGTGTTCTTATTTTGTTGCACAAACAGGCTTTGACATTTCATGCAAATTATTTTAGGAGATTATTTCTGTGAAAGGTTAAAGCCTGTTTTCTGAAAAAAAAAACAAAAAAAACACCGTCAATTAGGCAACTGCTGAATTTGCCTATAGTAGTAAATGGACCTCAAACACTTTTTATGAAGTATGTCGAGGGGTATATAGTTTGCGTCTGTCTGTCCGTGCAATATATTAACCTTGTTAGATCACCTGAGCATGATGTGCTCAAGATGAGCTATTGTGGTCAGTCAGTGTCTGTCGTGTGTCATCTGTCATGTGGCATCAACATCGGCTTTAAAAGCCTTCTCCTTCTACACCCCAGAGCCAATCGACTCGAAACTGGATAGGAAGCATCAGGGTGACATGTAGATCAAAAATGACTGACCTCGGTGGCTCAGTTGGATGCGCATTCCACTGGAGACCAGGAGGTTGGGGGTTCAACCCCCACCGAGGTCGGCATCATTCTTTCGTAGAGATTGATCATGAAATATTTTCTACAATCATTCTCTCCCTTTTGCTGATTCAAGAAGGGCAGTTGTCAGTTTCTGGCAAAATAATGTGCACAATACTGGTTAACCGCTTAGAGGACTTGAATAGAAGGGCCAATTCACTAAACTTGTCTGGTAATCAGGTGAGGGATACAAGGTCATCTTGCCCTCTTGTTGAAGATATAGGACTAATAGCAAACAAACATCTTGACCTGACATGTGGCTGTAGAAACTGGTCTGGGGTTTCATCATTCATATTAGAGATTGGCAGTATCAGCAATGCAATGATATATCAAACTATTTTTGTGATGGTACTGTATCACAATAGCCATGGTTGGTATCAATACTCATCACGAAAACATACCTATATAATTTTGACCCCCTTAAACCCCACTTTTATATAGTAAAACTGGGGTTTACAGGGGTATACATTATTTTTGTTATTTCTGCTCAAAAACATAGATTGTGGCTACTCGTTAGAACCACCTCGATGAGGTGGTTCTAACGAGTACCAACAATCTATGTTTTGAGCGGAAATATGAAAAAGCATAATTTTTTATCTGAAAAATTGCCATTTTTTGGTAGTAAAATTTTCCATGTATTTCAATAGGCGTGTTTTCGTAATGTTCATGATACCTGCATAATGAATTTTTGATCTATAAAAAGGCTTTTACCTTCTACCACACTCTGGCCTTATTCAGCAGATGGCAGATATTTTTTTACTTTTTTAGCTGACTTGTCACTTAGTGACAAGGTGAGCTTTTGTTATCACATTTTGTCCGCCGTGCGTCCGTCCTTGCGTCCGTCCGTCTGTGTGTCCATAATGCATTCGTAAACAGTTTCTTCAAATGATGACTCCTCCTAAACTACTGATTGGATTTTGACCAAACTTCACAAGAATGATCCTTCTTTGGTCCTCTTTCAAAGTTGTTCAAATGGTTTTGGTTAATTGCATATCTAGGTCACAGGACTAAAAATAGATTTTTTTAAATGAAAACTTGAAAAATCTTCTTGTCAGAAAGCACTGAACCAATTTCAATATAATTTTGCAGAAATGTTTCTATAGTGATTCTCTACTAAGTTTGTTCAAGCCATTGTGATTCCTTAAAACACATGGCCACCAGGGGGCGGGGCTTATTTTTGCTATATATCTATATAAAAAAACTTTAAAAATCTTCTTGTCAGAAACCATTGTACCAATTTTAATAGAACTTCAGAAATGTTTTCTTTTAGAAACTTTACCAAGATTGTTCAAGCCATCATGATTCTTCAAAAAACATGGCCACTAGGGGCGTGCCTTATTTTCTCTATATATCTATATAGAAAACTTTAAAAATCTTCTTGTCAGAAATCACTGGACAGATTTCAGTTTAACATGGCAGGAATGTCCCTTTTGTAACCCTCTATCAAGATTGTTCAAGCCATCATGATGGCGGGGCTTATTTTCCCCTATATATCTGTATAAAAAACTTTAAAAATCTTCTTGTCAGAAACCACTGGACCAATTTCAATACAACTAGGCAGAAATGTTTCATTGGTGACACTCTACCAAATTTGTTCAAGCAATCATGATTCATCAAAAACCATGGCAGCCAGGAGGCGGGGCTTTTTTTCCCTGTATAACTATATAGAAAACTTTAAAAATCTTCTTGTCAGAAACCACTGAACCAATTTCATTATAACTTGGCAGGAATAATTCTTTGGTGATCCTCTACCAAGATTGTTCATGCCTTTGTGATTCGTGAAAGAACATGGTGGCTAGGGGGTGGGGCTTATTTTCTAAAAAAAAAACTTAAAAAATCTTCTCGTAAGAAAACGTTGGACCAATTTCAATATAACTTGACAGAAATATTCCTTTGGTAACCCTCTGCCAAGATGATCAAGCAGTCATGATTCCTCATCGAAACATGGCCGCCAGGGGGCAGGGCTTCTTTTCCCTGTATATCTATATAGAAAACCTGAAAAAAAAATCTTCCTGTCTGAAACCACTTGACGGATTTCAATATAACTTGACAGAAATGTGCCTTTGGTACCACTCTACCAAGATTATTCAAGCTGTTATGATGCATCAAAAAACATGGCTGCTATGGGGCAGAGCTTAGTTTGCCTATAAATCTATATATGAAAATATAAAAATGTTCTCATCATAAACCAATGGACCAATTTTAATATAACTTGGCAGGAATGTTTTTTGAGTGACCCTCTTCCAAGGTTGTTCAAGCCATCATGACTTGTTTATAAAGCATGGCTGCTTAGGAGGGGGCTAATATTTTCCCAATATATCTATACAGAAAACTTTAAAGGTCTTCTTGGCGGAAACCACTGGACAGAGTTCAATATAACTTGGCAGAAATGTACCTTTTGTGACATTCTACCAAGATTCTTCAAGCTGTCATGATTCAACAAAAAAACATGGCTGCTATGGGGGCGGAGCTTATTTTGCCAATATATATATATATATATATATATATATATATATATATATATATATATATATACATTGTATAAAACTTCAAAAATGTTTTCGTCCTAAAATGATATACGAATTTTTATATAACTTGGCAGGAATGTTTCTTTGGCTGCTAGGGGGCAGGGCTCATTTTCCTTATATATCTATATAGAAAACTTTAAAAATCTTCTTGTCAGAAACCATTCGACAGAGATCAATGTAACTTGGCAGGAATGTTTCTTTGGTGACTCTCTACCAGGATTATTCAGGCTGTCACGATTCATCAAAAAACATGGCCACCAGGGGCGTGGCTTATTTTCCCTGTATATATCTATATAGAAAACTTTAAAATTCTTCTTGTCTGAAACCACTTGACAGATTTCAATATTACTTAGCAGGAATGTTCCTTTGGTGACCCTCTACCAAGATTGTTCAAGCAATCATGATTTGTCAAAATACATGGCTGCTAGAGGGTGGGACCTATGTTCTAGATATATCTAAATCGAAAACTTTAAAAATCTTCTTGTCAAAAACCACTGAACTGATTTCAATACAACTTGGCAGGAATGTTTCTTTGGTGACTCTCTACCAAGTTTGTTCAAGCTGTGATGATTTGTCAAAAAATGTAGCTGCTAGTGGGCAGGGCTTATTTTCCCTATATATCTATATAAAACACTTTAAAAAATCTTTTTGTCAGAAACCGCTGGACCGATTTCAATATAACTTGGTAGAAATGTGCCCTTGGTGACCCTGTATCAAGATTCAGTTCAAGCCATCATGATGTGTTAAAAAAAACAGGGCCACTAGAGGGCAGTACTATAAAGCTTATACAAAAATCTTAGAGCAGTGAGCTTGGCTGAAAACTTCAATGGTAAGTAGGCAAATCTGTTTGCTCAGGTGAGCAGTCTAGGACCATCATGGTCCTCTTGTTCTTATATTTTCCAGAAAATAGGCTCTGACATTTCATGCAAACTGTCTCCTCAGGAGACTGTTTGCATGATGTCTCCTCAGGAGACAGTTTGCATAAAATGTCAAAGCCTATTTGCTGGGAAAAATAAGAAGAATATTTCAAAATGTCATCTGTTGGAATTGTTACCCAGTATAGTAAGTGCTAACACAATACTCATATACAGTCGACTCTCATTATTTCAAACTCGCTTATCTAGAATAACCGCTTATCTCGAAGTGAAAATCTGGTCCCTGCTTAAACATTAAAAATCTAACAACATGTAACAAAATATTGTGGAAAAGAGGAGAAATTGCTCCTAATTTCTCCTCTTTTCCACAATATTTTCAGCAATATCTCCCGTTTTCCACAATATTTTAAATATGTTACTAATTTACGGAGTAAAATTACATATTCATTTGTGAACTGTGGTTGTTTGATTTATCTTTTTTCCTCAGTTCTGCATTAATCTGATATGTCGAGATACGGATATCTCGAAGTATTTCAGAGAGTCCCTTGGACTTTGAGATAACTGGAATCTGTTGTATTTACATATTCATTTGTGAAATGTGGTTGTTTGATTTATCTTTTTTCCTCAGTTCTGCAAATCTGATATGTCGAGATACGGATATCTCGAAGTATTTCAGAGAGTCCCTTGGACTTTGAGATAACTGGAGTCTGTTGTATTTTGTGACAAAGATAGAAAAAGCAACAACAGGGTTAAAGTAGCATGATACAATGTCAGTTGGACACTTGATATTGTCATACTTTTTTCTGGTGATACACAGCTTTAATTCTTATTTGCCCTAAGGGCCTTTTGTCAGCCGATTCAAGAAGGGCAGTTGTCAGTTTCTGGCGAAAGAATGTGCACAATACTGGTTAACCGCTTAGAGGACTAAACCTGCCCAGTAAACGTGTGGTTAGGTAAACTGACCGCGCTCGACATGACCCCATTGGGTTGACTGGGCCGTAAAACCTCAACACAAACAAACAATCAGCCAGGGTGGTGGGTAATCAAACTCCAACCAGTCAGAATGGGAAAGTTTTGCTTTTGTTATTCTGTCCATCAGCTCACCACAAGTTTTGATGGCATTCTCTGGCTGCTTCTGTCTACTGCTTTAACATTTGGGTTGATGGCTTTCAGTAAAAGGTCCTTCTCTTATGACAAAAGTCACCTACTATTGACCTGAGTCAATGTCACATGCTTAAAATGATTGTGTGACTTTTTTGTGTTGAGTATTTGGTTAAAGTCTCATTCTTATTGTACCGGTTTAACCCATTTTAGACTGAATAGACTCCCCTTGTGATATATGTTGTAAGAGTTTATTTCAATTTAGGTATGTCAGGCTATGTGATTAAGATACTCCTGGAGGAAATGGCTAAACTATACTACCCAAAGTTTGCTAAGGATCACTTTTTTGACATCAGATGTTTTGTTCATATTATCACCATATATATCAAATTGCTACTAAAGGTATATCGATGTTCAGGCCTCATAAACATGTAATGCAGTTATTGATTTGACATGAACATTTTCCACGAGAAGCATGGGAAGAGGCCTACCCATGAAAATCGTTGATTTATGGCCATTTGCCTTCATGTACATGTGTACCTGAAACAAGGTTTTGCTTGTGTTATCGTCAAATTTTGATCGAATTTAACCTAAGGTATGGCAGACCGACAAGTTAGGCGTCGTCTAAGTGAAGAAGAGATGAATAGGGGCATTGGAATCTTGAGGCTGGGTTATCACAGAGGGAGGTTACTCGTGTTCTTGGGGTGTCCCAGAGTGTTGTCTCAAGAATGTGGACTCGATTCCATTTGACTGGAAATGTAATGCATCAGCACGCCGGAGGTCGTGAATGATCAACAACTCGAGCTCAATACCAGTTTATCACTCTACAAGCCCGATATCACTGGTCCAACAATGCAACAACGTTACGTAGCGAATTGCAGAACGCTACCGGTGTTCGTTTAAGTACGCAGACCATTAGAAATCGGTTGCATGAAGCTGGCTTGAGATCATGACGACCTGCAATACACATTCCGTTGACATGACACCATGTTCAGGAGCGTTTAGAATGGGCACGAGATCATGTTACGTGGGCCCTTAATGACTGGACCCCCATTTCTTTCACTGATGAGTCCAGGTTTTGTGTGGACTTCACTGACAGGCTGGCTAGGGTCTGGAGGATGCAAAATGAACGTTTTGCTGAAGTTTGTATTGCAGAGCATGATCGCTATGGCAGGGGTTCAGTTATGGTGTGGGCGGGAATTAGCGCTCAGGGGAAAACGGACTTGCACGTCATCGAAAACGGCACACTGACGGCAGAGAGGTACGTCAATGAAATTTTGGATGTTCATGTTCGCCCATATGCAGGTGCTATAGGTCCTGATTTCATTCTGATGGATGATAATGCCCATGCACATAGGGCCCCCATCACCATCCGGTACCTTGAGCACATATACTGCACAAAAACCACTCAGGTTTTTTTTGGGCACGTTTTTTTCTCAGTAACAGAAACAGATGAAACAATTAATCCATATAACATGCATGGGATATGCTGCAGAAAGCCATTTCTTCTCGCCAGGTCCAACCAGCAACTGTCTGGGAGCTCAGAGAAGCTCTCATTGAGGAGTGGGCCCAGCTTCCTCAGCATAAGCTCCGTAGACTTATCGGTAGCATGCGACGGCGATGTCAGGCCGTAATCAATGTCCATGGGCACCATACACGCTATTAACTAAGCTAAAACTCACAGACTAGTGATTTTCCTGATTTTCAGATTTCCGCCAGCAATCCTTAAAATGTTGATTTTCTACCCTTACGTTCCATCCGCCATATTCACGCATCAATGAACACTTACTTGGCCATTACTTTATTAAAAATGAATTCTTAAATAAATAACACTTCCAAAAATGATCTAATTTCTCATGTCGTTTCAATCTATTAAAAGTAGTAGACATTATAAAATGTGATCCTTAGCAAAATTTGAGTAATATATATTTGCAAACAGTGGGATACTGATGAGATGCATTATGGCTTCACTTGGATGTTCGTGTGTCGGTCTGACCATCCATATTTTGTTTAGGGATGATAACTTGAGTTAAATCAATAGATTTTCACCAAACCTGTTTTGTGCATTGATATTGTGGACATCTGCTTTGGAATTGTTATTGAACAAATTTAGTCAAATTTTGATGGAGTTATCTGCCTGAGACATGTCCATATTTTTTTTGTATGAAAATACCTGGTTAGAATCAGGGTGGAAATGACATGTACTTCTATACTTTATTCGTGGTGTATTACTTCTGGCAGTTTAGTATCTTTAAGTACAGACAGAGTTTTATTTTTAGTAACAGGTCAAAGGAAATTGACCTTTTCCAGGTGTAAAATGGGTGGTAATATTGAATTAGTCTGCCCTATATGCAAATTGAGGGGTTTGCATCTTTCTGATATCCAGGCTTATTCCTGGCATACAAATTAAAGGTCTTTCAGATATTCCGGGTGTACTTTTCAAAATCCAGGCGTAATCCAGGCATACTAATGGTGTGGTCCGCCTCATGTATTGAACAAAATTCAGGCGTAATAATGGAATGATCCACCTTATGTATTTATCAAAATTACGTCTTGATTTCTGTGGCGTAATTTGGCGTAATTGGTCCATGTGGAGCAAAAACATGCAACTGGTGATTCCTTTGAGGTGTCAGGTTACATATAGGTCAATGGGTCAGTGCAGAAACTTCAAGTATTAATTATCCGGGCGGGTTTTTATTCCCAGCAGACTTGGCAAAAAGTAACAATGTTTCTTAAAGTTTAAGTTGTAATAAACAGGGTGGATTTTTATTCCTGGTGGACTTCAAAAACAATACGCTTGCATCGATGCTTAAAGTATGCCTGGATTCTGAAAAAAATATATGTCCTGGCATATTACGCCAGAATTTTCTAAAATCCTTTTACTTCTGCTTGGAGTCTGCTTGGAATTCAGCTGGATTCCATCTAGAATTTTCATTCTGGTGGGACTCATTGATTGGCTCATATTATTAGACTCATCATCACTAACCAATGAAAACTGTCACTATATTGACCAAGGCTGATTCTCGGCAACCCACCTGATTTCAAGATAATTTTACAGAAATGTTCCTTTTATTATAATAAACCTTGACCAAAATTGCTAAAATATTTCCATTCTGCTGAACATGAACAAAATGGCCACCAGAGCTAAAAACAGGAAAAACCTTAAAACAACATCTTCTCCTAGGCAAATGGCCAGAATTCAAAATAATTTCACAGAAATGCTTCTCTAATGACCCTTTACCAAAATTGCTAAAACTGTTCCACTTGGCAGAACAGAATGACAGCCTATTGTTGGCATTTTTATACGCCCGTTTGAAAAACGGGACGTATTATGTTACGGGGTATGGCGTCCATCTGTCCGTCCGTAAACTTTTTCGTTTCCAGCTAACTCCTCCTACAGTTTACATCCGATCAAGCTGAAACTTGGTATATAGTTAGACCATGATGTGGCGCAGTGCATATTGTTTCAGGTTTACAGTCCACCAAATGTTTGCAGAGTTATGCCCCTTAGAAAATTTCTGTAAACTTTTCATTTCCGGTTAACTCCTCCTACATTTTACATCCAATCTAGCTGAAACTTCATATATAGTTAGACCATGATGTGGAGCAGCGCATATTATTTCGAGGTTACAGTCCACCAAATATTAGCATGCCCCTTTGAAAATTTCATTTGACTTTTCGTTTCCGGCTAACTCCTCCTACAGTTTACATCTGATCAAGCTGAAACTTGATTTGTAGTTAGACCATGATGTGGAGCAGCGCATATTGTTTCAAGGTTACAGTTCACCAAATATTAACAGAGTTATACCCCTTTGAAGATTTCTATTAATTTTTCGTTTCTGGCTAACTCCTCCTACAGTTTACATCCAATCAAGCTGAAACTTCATGTACAGTTAGACCATGATGTGATGCAGCGCATATTATTTTGCGGTTACAGTCCACCAAATATTAGCAGAGTTATGCCCCTTTGAAAATTTCAGTAAACTTTTCGTTTCCGGCTAAATCCTCCTACAGTTTACATCCTATCAAGCTGAAATTTTATTTGTAGTTAGACCATGATGTGGAGGAGTGCATATTGTTTCAAGGTTACAGTCCACCAAATATTAGCAGTGTTAAATCCCGTTGAAAATTTCTATTAATTTCTATTAATTTTTTGTTTCCGGCTAAATCCTTCTATAGTTTACATCCGATCAAGCTAAAACTTCATAAATAGTTACACGATGATGTGGAGCAGCACATATTATTTCGAGGTTACAGTGCACCAAATATTTGCAGATTTATGCCCTTTTGAAAGTTTTTGTAAACTTTTCGCAGCATATTGTTTAGAGGTAATAGTGTGCAAATTTTATTTTATAATAGGTATATTTTTTTGCAAATAACTAAAGTTTTGGTCATATGGGCAAGATATTGATTTTTTTTTTTCTTCTTTTATTAGATTTGCAAGGAAAGGTAGCCATTATTAAATCTTTATG
This sequence comes from Anodontia alba, assembly GCA_964016985.1. Classification (NCBI taxonomy): domain Eukaryota; kingdom Metazoa; phylum Mollusca; class Bivalvia; order Lucinida; family Lucinidae; genus Anodontia; species Anodontia alba. The sequence continues at coordinate 67,724,082 of OZ024833.1, read as the reverse complement.
AATACATAATTCTTTTTGGATTTTTTTTTTTTTTTAATACTCTTCTGATTTGGCTCCCTTGAAGAACAAAAATAAAATCAGTATTAAACAAGTTAAAGGTTTGCAAAAAAAATTTCTTGCAGCATTTATTTTTTCTGGTTGTTTATATTTTTGTTATTGTTTGGTCCGATATTGAAGTATAGGAAAATCAGCCAAAGGCTCATATGAATATAGTCATGTTTCTGTGGTGTGTCCTCCGTCAGAAAGCACTTCTCTCTAGAAGCAGCAAATTTCTCCCTATTTTCACAGGAGGGAGAAGTCACTTCTTCCTTAATTCCTGGGCCAGCTTGTTCGCTTAGGTTACAGTTCACCAAATATCAGCAGAGATATGCCCCAATGAAATTTTTTTAATTTTTTTTTTTTTTGTAATTCCACTTACAGTTTATATCCGGAGCACTGAATTATACAGGAGCCAGTTTTTGTGCTACATCTTTTTACTTTCCACGGGCGTATAATGCCCCGCTTGGCAGAGCTCTTGTTATATTTATTAGCAGTGAAAAAATAAGTTGATAGAGTTTTTGAATAAATATATTTAGGAGTGAATGGTACACCTGGCCAGCCTCTGTTGCTGAGTTGGATGCCCCTTCAACTGGTGACCATGCGGTTGTTTGTTCAATCCCCACCGGGTCAGGCAGTGTTTTTTTCCTGGAGATAGACCATGAAATATTTCTACAGTCATTCTCTTCCTTCCATTGATTCAAGAAGGGCAGTATTCTGACAAATACAGGTTGAGCGCTGAGAGGACTAAGCCTGCTCAGAAAATGTTTTAGGGTTAGGTAAACTGACCACCTTCAATATGATCCTAATGGATTGACTGAGCCGCAAAACCCCAACACAAAAACCAAAAAAATGAAACACCATGTAGATTTTCCCCCATTTTACAAGGGAGATAACTGTTGTCTTTCTGTTTGCATTCCTCTATATCAATCCCCTTTGGGAAAGGGGTCTACTCTGAAAGAAACTCTTTCCTTTTAAAGTTGGCCCCATTTCAGAATGAGGCAAGAACAGTTTTGACAGATTTGTCTCCCACGAAAGTGTCTAGTCTCTTAAACCCATTTTTGCAGAGATGAATCTCCCATTCTATATACAGTTGAAATTCATCACAAAAACACGCCTATATAGTTTTGACCCTCTTCAATCCCACTTTATACAGTAAAACTGGAGTTTACAGGGGTACACATTATTTTTTTTATTTCTGCTAGAAAACATAGATTGTGGGTACTCCTTAGAACTGCCTCACTGAGGCAGTTCTAACAAGTACCCACAATCTATGTTTTCATTACGAAAACACTATTCAAATATATTGAAAATTTCATCATCAAAAACAGAAAATTTTCCGATAAAAACTTCTGATATTTTTCATATTTCTGCCCAAAATATAGATTGTGGTTACTCGTTAGAACTGCCTCACCGAGGCGGTTCTAACGAGTACCCACAATCTGTGTTTTTGAGCAGAAATAAGAAAAATAATGTATACCCCTGTAAACCCCAGTTTTACTATATAAAAGTGGGGTTTAAGGGGGTCAAAATTATATAGGTATGTTTTCGTGATGTGAGCAAAAATATGAAAAATATCAGAATTTTTATCTGAAATGTGTTATTTTTGGTCGTAAAATTTTCAGTGTATATGTGAATAGGCTTGTTTTCGTAATGCAATAACCTGAACATCTTTGGGACCATGTAAATTTTTTCTAGACATGTGTAGTTTGACCCACTGACAGTTAACCCTTAAACTGCCAATCACAACTATTGTTGTCTGCTTTGTCATCTGCTTGTGATTTTAAAAGTCATTTTTGCAAACAGTGTGGACCCAGATCAGACTGCTCCTTTAGGAGCAGTCTGATCTGGGTCCACACTGTTTGCCTGTATGCAAAAATAGGTTTGAAAAGTTTGCAAGAATATTCAGCAGATGACATTTCAGATGCAGGTTTTCTTGGCATTTTAAGGGTTCAGAGTGAATATATTTTCTACAGGTCAATTATTAATCAATGATCAGTGGGTTTTACAAAACGAATGATTGACTAAGAAATTTTGGCTGATTCCCAACACTATTAAATAAATATGTATTTTTCAATTTGCAGGCTCCCCTTGTAATGCTGACCAGTTTGCTTGTTCAGTTGGCAAAGAATGCATTGACGGTATGTGGGAATGTGATGGGAAAAAAGACTGCAGGGACGGCTCAGATGAACAGGATTGTGGTAAGCTGTTTGTTGCATTTAACCCTTGTCATTCTGAACCCGGATATACCCTGCCCTTGCAAACAGTGTAGATCCAGATCAGTTGGCTTAACTGATCTGGATCTGCACTGTTTACCATTAAGTATATGAATTTATAGCAATAATACAGTTCAAGCAATCTGAACACGACATGCCCTGTCTTAGCAAACAGTGTAGATCCAGATCAGTTAGTTTCTAAAGAAGCCAACTGATTTGGATCTGCACTCATGCCCACTTCTAATTCCCAGCCAATCAAATTACTTGATCCTGGTTTTTGATAGAAATTCATATATTTAATGACAAACAGTGCAGATCCAGATCAGTTGGCTTCTTCCAGAAGCCAACTGATCTGGATCTACACTGTTTGCTAAGACAATGTCATGTTCAGCAAGAGAAGGGATAAAAACAATATTATTATACATTACATAACACTTTACATCATATGGTTAACAGAGTCTTACAGTTTTGGTCATTTCAAATGAAATTTATGAACTTTGCCATACATTGTATTTTATATAAAATGGCCACTCATGTAGGATCCTCTGTTCATAGTCAACCTTTATTCTGCTACAGAAAATTTGCAACAGTACTTTTAACTTTATTTCTTTATCTTATACCCCTGATAATAATTTGTTTATGAGGTATTTACATGTTGTCCATGTCTGCATTTGTGACAGAATAAATATATACATGTATTATATATTACTTCTACTGTCTTGCTGTGGAAGCTTTTATGGTGACACGGGTAGAGTGATTGACTTTTTTACAAAGGTATGCAGCTTACTTTGCGGTAAGAAAATAGGTGACCACGGATGGGTTACTGCCTTGCTCGACTTTGTGGTAGACATGACATATTGCCACATTTGGTAGCAAGCGGTGGGATGCGAGATGACATCGCCATCATTCCAGAGCCTAATATCAGGGATATGTGTCACTGGCAATGATGCAGAGGCTCCTGCCCTGGGTCTGCTGTGTGGGCAGTGTTGGTGACCTCAGGATGAAGTCAAGAGAAGTGGGGAGAACTGTGATGCAATAGTTACTAGATCAGTGCTGTTGAGGTCAGCTTTGATGCAGGTAGAGTGATTGACTGTTTAACAAGTTAAGCAGCGTACATGGATGGGTTACCATGATGCTTGATTTGGTGGAAGACCCAGCTAATGCTACATATTGGTTCATACAGATGTTTTTTCTCCTCATTTTTATTTGACTCATAATTTTATTTGTTGGTTTGGAATTTAATGGCCTAGTCAACACTATTCAAGTCAGGTCAAAAAGGTCAGTTTATGAACCCTTAAAATGCCAAGTGAATCTGCATCTGAAAATATGGTCTCTTTATGTCGTCTGCTGAATATTCTTGCAAACTTTTCAAACCTATTTTTGCATACAGGCAAACAGTGTGGACCCAGATCAGACTGCTCCTAGAGGTGCAGTCTGATCTGGGTACACACTGTTTGCAGAAGTGACTTTTAAAGTAACCAGCAGAAGACAAAGCAGACGACAATAGTTGTGATTGGCGCTTTAAGGGTTAAGGACCTAGGAGCAGTCTCTAGGAGCAGTCTGATCTGGGTCCACACTGTTACAAAAATGACTTTTAAAATCACAAGCAGATGACAAAGCAGACAACAGTTGTGATTGGCAGTTTAAGGGTTAACCCACACTTTTCCTTGGCAGGCTTAGTCCTCTAAGTGGTTTACCAATACTTATACCCAGTACTTTGCAAGAAACTAACAACTGCCCTTCTTGAATCAGCAGAAGGGAGAAAAACGACCTTAGAAAATATTTCAAGATCAATCTATATGAAAGACTGTTGTAACTAGTCGGTCCCACATGCTACTGAGCCATCGAGGCTGGTTCCCACTACCTTGCAAACTGGGCCCGGTTGTTCAAAGCATCGTTAGCTTAACGAGCTCGTTAAGGGTCATTTCGTTAACTGTTCTAGCGGATTCAATACACAATATTCTGATATTTTTTGCTGAAAAAATGTGAGTAGCTTTTGCACTGCAAAAGCTACTCACATTTTTTCAGCAAAAAATTTCAGCATATTTGCGTATCACTCGATTAAAATTTTAACGAATCGTTAACTAACGACATCGTTAGCTTTGAACAACTGGGCCCAGATAATGGGGGTATACTGTTTTTATGTCTGTCCAGCCATCCATTTTATCTATCCATCCAGCATCTTTTGGTTTCTATGAGGGGGTCGGGGGGGGGGGGTATCTAAATAGCACTGCATATTGACATTTCTTTTTTTGTTTGTATTGTTAGGTGGCTTTTGAAATGATTTGACATAAATGAGCAACAACAAAAACATACCTTTCTACATGTGTTACCAGGCAAAGATTCTGGTTCTACATGTGTTACCTGCAAAGATTCAGGCCCCAAGGTTATAAAAAGATTTTCATGCTCAACTCAGCTGAGCATGAAATTTTCTCTGCTAATAAATATGAAAATGCCAACAAAAGATGGCATTTTCATATTTATTAGCAGAGAAACTTTCATGGTCAGCTAGGTTTAGCATGAAAGAATTGGCAATTGTTAGTAATTTGAGAATTATTAGCATCACAAAAACATACCTATATAATTTTGACCCCCATAAACCTCACTTTTGTATAGTAAAACTAGGGTTTACAGGGGTAAACATTATTATCTTAATTCAGTTCTAAAACATGCATTGTGGCTACTCATTAGAACTGCCCCAGTGAGGCAGTTCTAACAAGTACCCACAATCTAGATTTTGAGCAGAAATAAGAAAAATATCAGATTTTTTTTTCTGAAAACTTACAGTTTTTGGTGGTGAAATTTTCAATATATTTGAATAGGCGTGTTTTCGTGATGAATGAAAAATTTTATGCTTAGTTGAGTTGAGCATGAAAAGTTTTATAACCTTGGGGCAGGATCACCCTGTGCATTTGTGCAGTCTGAATAGAATCAAGGTGCATTTTGAATAGACAAGGATGTGGATGATGAAGATCAACCAGACTGCGCTGATGTGCAGGCTGGTTTGAGTCTTTGTTGGGCACACACATATGTCTAGGTAAGAGTGGGTATCAGGTAAATAATTTTCTTATTTCTCAATGAAATCATATGTTGCGGGTATTCATTAGAAGCGCCTTGAAGACCCCATTTTTTGATTAAAAAAAGCACCTTATCAAGAGCTATGCACACATATTAGATGGTGTGTTTCCTCACATTATGACTCATATGTACTCATTCTGCAGTGTCTGACTGGGTCTGCACTGTTTGCCAATAACCATTTCAGGAGACTCCAGACTGAAATTGTTAACCCTTAAAGTACCGACCAAATTGTAATGGATGACATTTCTTTAAATTATTTTTCAGGGAAAATTAGGCTTGACATTTCATGTGTACTTTTTGCTGGGCAGACAATTTGCATGAAATGTCAGACCTTATTATTCTCGGAAAAAAAATCTTGATGACTTACAATTGCAAATTCTTTCTTCCTGAACATAGCTGAGCATGAAAATTTCTATGTTAATAAATGTGAAATGTTTGGTATTTTCATATTTCTTAGCAGGGAAAATTTCATGCTCAACTGAGTTTAGTATGGAACAGTGTATAACCTCTGGGACTGATGTGTTTCTTTAGTGAAGAGTACATGTAAATGTGAGTATTATAGGGATCAAACATAGTTTTTCATGCATTAACATTCATCAGGTCCCGTGGGAGGTGTTGAAAACTGAGGCTGAAGGCTGCGGTTTTTCAACATCTCCCAAGGGACCTGGTGAATGTTAATGCATTGAAAAACCATGTTTGATCGCTATTATTGCATAAAAACTGAAAACATTTGCTACATTTCGCATTATGTCTTGCACTATTTTGTTTTGCCTTTTCACCGATGTCTCGTGAACGTAATTTCCACTGACTATGCTCATTCTAGAGCCGGGCAGTATACATCTCATAAGGGCAGCAAATCTGTGGCCCCGGTACGATCATATTGAAAGTTGCGTAGCCATGCATTAACAGCGTGTGAATTGCCTTGTTAATACATGGCTTTTATCCGGTTAATGCACGGCTGTTAATAATGTGTGGCACTACTTTTTATGCAATAATAGCTAATGATTCTGGCAATTATTCATACAGCTATATTATGGGTACTCATTAGTAGGCTCTCATCTAAGTACTTCTAATTAGTACTCACAACATATGTTTCTATGAAAAAGTAGGAAAACTAGTCTAGAATTATCACAAACTGCTCCTTAATAGATCCATAGATTCTGCCATTTTGTACAATACACTGAAGACCAATATCAGCTTGCAGGAATATGGAGTTTGATCTGGGCATACACTGTATGGGTATGCCTTATTCACTTCTGCCAAGCATATATAGACTGGCTTCAGTCTCCAGTGATTAAATATTTATTCTTATAACCTTGTTTGATAATCTACCAAAATAAAACCCAGCCTTTATAGTCATGTGATCATTTTGGTTTTATTTTAGTGGATTATCAAACAGGATTATAAGAATAAATCTAAATATTTAGTGACCAGAGACTAAAGCCAGTCTAAGGCACATATTGTATGATCTTTTATCAGACCTTTCTTTCTTTTGCCATTTCTAGATACACACTGCGACAACAACCCAGATGTCTTCCAATGTGCCGACGGCAGAGGTTGTACAAGCAAATATTTTCAATGTGATTATGAGGCGGACTGTAGGGATGGATCAGATGAAATTGGTTGTGAAAAACCATGTATGTCATTTTGTATTATAAAATTTACAAAACATTGCCTTATTTTCTCTAAATACTTGAATACCTAAAAGGGAAAGGCATTTCATGTTATTTCTTGCCCTATTTTGTTTCATCTTTATCTCGCAATGTAATTTCCATGGACTATGCTCCTTCTAGGGCTGGGCAGTATACATCTCGTTACGGCAGCAAATCTGTGGCCCTGGTCAGATCATATTGAAAGCTGTGTAGCCATGTGTTAACAGCATGTGAATAGCCTTGTTAATACATGGCTTTTCGCCAGTTAATGCATGGCCGTTAATAATGTGCAATAGTGCTTTTTATGCAATAATTAGGGTTAAAGGGAATTGCTATGTTGGTGAAAAATGTACCCAAGATAAAAGATCATAACATGGCATTAATTTTAGTGCACATTTGATAGAGACTGGATACAAACTAAGAAAATTAATGATGTTTAAAATTTGCAAGATGAAAGTTCTTGACAAGCATACATTTTAATGCAAAAAATTTGATCAAAGTTGATATTAACTAAGGAAATTAATTAACCCTAGTCCTGCTGAACCTGGATATGGCCTGCCTTTGCAGACAGTGTAGCTACCATACCCATATGTTTCAGTTTTCAAAATTGTTACCATAAACTTGCTCAGAATAAATAGTCTCAGGTGAGCTACAGGACCATTAGTCCTCATGGCCCAGTTGTTCAAAGCATCGTTAGCTTAACGAGCTCATTAAGGGTCATTTCATTAACTGTTTTAGCGGATTCAGTATACAATATTCTGATATTTTTTGCTGAAAAAATGTGAGTAGTTTTGCACTGCAAAAGCTACTCACATTTTTTCAGCAAAAAATTCCAGCAAATTTGTGTATCACTTGATGTAAATTTTAACGAATCGTTAACTAACGACCTCGTTAGCTTTGAACAACTTGGCCCTGGTTATTACATACCTACATGCTACTACATTATTACATACCGACATACTGCCTACATACTACTGTCTATTAGCAGTTTTCAGAACAAAAATACAACTTTCTGTATCACGCTAGTAGCATTTCCTGAATCCGTATCACTATCCTAGGTTGGTTCCCTGGTTTTGTGGTAACATTACCAAACATCATTTTATGCAATGGAACCAAAACTATGACATAGCCATTAATGATCTCGGTATTGGAAACTTGACATCAGTAGTTCATGGGTGTTGGCATGATTTGAGTAAAATCATGAACAAGAATGACAGAAAGGTATATAATAGAAATGTCATTACTGTAGAAATTTGATCTCATATATTGTATCATGACTCATGGATAAGGTGACTGAATGGCAAAACAATGTAGACTCTGATTAAACTTCAGAAGTGGTTTGATCTGGACTAGTGTAATAATTTATCTTGCTCCCCCGGGCAGCTTGTCCCCCAGAGGGCAAGATAACCTGGGGTATCTTGCCCCCCACCCTGGACAGCTTGGCCCCCACCCCAGAAAACCTTGCAAACTCAATTCAAAACAATATTTTTTTTTTAATAACAAATTTATATCACACGATTATTAGAACAGTAGTAATGTATGTTTTTCATTATTTTTTCTCTTTATGGGAGGATTTTTGTTGAGGTTTTACGGCCCAGTCAACCCAATGGGGTCATATCGATGCAGTCAGTTTACCTAACCACACATTTACTGGGCAGGCTTAGTCCTCTAAGCTGTTAACCAGTATTGTGCACATTCTTTGGCCAGAAACTGACCATAGCCCTTCTCGAATCAGGGGAAGGGAGAGAATGACCGTAGAAAATATTTCATGATCAATCTCCACAAAAGAATGTTGCCAACCTTGTTGGGGGTGAACCCGCGACCTCCTGATCGCCAGTCGGATGGGGCATCCAACTGAGCCACTGAGGCCGGCTTCTTTATGGGAGGAGGTTGGAGCTAAGATACAGTGGCTTAAGCATTTTCCTCCCAAACTCAGAAGTCCTTGCAGACACAGTTCAGAAAGATATTTTATCACATTTAATATAGGGATCAAACATGATTTTTCATGCATTAACATTCGCCAGGTCCCGTGGGAGGTGTTGAAAACTGAGGCCGAAGGCCGCGGTTTTCAACACCTCCCAAGGGACCTGGCAAATGTTAATGCATTGAAAAACTATGTTTGATCACTATTATTGCATAAAAAATGAAAACATTTGCTACATTTCCAGTTATTTCTTGCACTATATTATGTTAAGATGCTTTTAAGTATCTTTGAAGGCCACGGTTTTCAACACCTCCCAAGGGACCTGGCAAATGTTAATGCATTGAAAAACCATGTTTGATCGCTATTATTGCATAAAAAATGAAAATATTTGCTACATTTCCAGTTATTTCTTGAACTATTTTGTTTCGCCTTTTTACAGATGTCTCGCGAACGTAATTTCCACAGACTATGCTAGTTCTATGGCCGGCAGTACAAATCTCATAACGGCAGCAAATCTGTGGCCCTGTTACGAACATATTTAAAGTTGCGTAGCCGTGCATTAACAGTGCGTGAATTGCCTTGTTAATACACAGCTTTTCGCCGGTTAATGCACGGCTGTTTTTATGCAATAATAGAATTTCGCATTGAACAGGTCTTTAGAGAAATTCCAGTATTTGATATTACCTATCTTTCCTCCTACAGGAAAGGGCAGGGAGTAAAATACCCTGGCCTGGGCAGCTTGCCCCCCCACCCCCCTCCAGGGGTGAAGATACCTTGGCCTAGGCAGCTTGCCCCCCACCCATGGAAACTTGGCAAACTCAGGTCAGGAAGATTATTCAATAATTTTAAACATAAATTTCTAATGCATAGACATTAAAATTTAGTAAGACCTGCTTTAGCTAATTTTCTCTTTATGGGAAGATGTTGGAGCTAAATTACTGTGCCCCAAGGTGTTTGCTTCGAGTCTCAGAAAATCTTGCAAATAAAATTAAGAAAATAATTTTTATCTTTTTTATTTCTATTATTTACTTTATCTATCTTTCTTGACATAGGAAAGGGTGGGATATGAGACACCTTGGCCCTGGCAGCTTGCTCCCCTTCTCCCCCTCCCAAGATACCCAGACTTAGGTAGCTTGCCCCCACCCATGGAAACTTGTGAAGCTCAGATCAGAAAATTTTTTTAGGCATTTTAAACATAAATTTCTAAAGCATAGGCATTACAATTGTAGTAATCATTATGAAAACACGCCTATTCAAATATATTGAAAATTTTACAACCCAAAAAAGGGAAATTTTCAGTTAAAAAATGCTAATATTTTTCTTATTTCTGCCCAAAACATAGATTGTGGGTACTCGTTAGAACTGCCTCGACGAGCAAACTCAGGCTAGGTAGCTTGCCCCTTCCCTCTCTGCCATCCCTTAAAACTTGGCAAACTCATATCAGAAAAGTTTCTTAATCATTTTAAAAGCACAAATTTCTAATGCATAAACATTAGCATTGTAGTAATACATGCTCTTACCTTTTTTTTCTCTATGGGCAGGGGACTGGGGCCAATATACGGGCCGAGAAGTTCATGCCCAACCTCAGAAACTCTTGTAAACAAAATTAAAGTTCAGAATATTATTTTTATCTTTTTTAAAACAATTTTCCATTTTTTTTTTTTTTTTTGGGTTCATTTTTCTTCTAATCTGACTTATCAACAATTTTTTAGAAATAAACAATGTTTATGATAAAAAAAAATACCAGCAAAGATGTGTGCACTTAATTGGTTAATTGGCAGCAGCCTGACAACCAGTCCACTTTAATTTTTGTTTGTATTGAGCTTGGGGTATTGAGTTGATAATTTCACATCAGTTCAGAATGTGACGCTGAGAAGGTGTCAATTATGAGACAAACAAAAGAAGTAACTACATTTTTATTATCATCACATCTGCAATGGTAAAGCAAAGAACTGCATCACGAAAACATAGGTATATAATTTTGACCCTCTTAAACCCCACTTTTATATAGTAAAACTGGGGTTTACAGGGGTATACATTATTTTTCTTCTTTCTGCTCAAAAACATAAATTGTAGGTACTTGTTAGAACTGCCTCATTGAGGCAGTTCTAATGAGTACCCACAATCTATGTTTTGAGAAGAAATATGAATATTATCCGAGATTTTTATCTGAAAATTTTCAGTTTTTTGGTGGTAAAATTTTCTATATATTTGACTAGGCATGTTTTCATAATGGCCTACACTACATCAAGTTCACCGAGGCCCACGATAACAGAGCTGCACAATAGGAATTCAGTCAGCACTATCCTAAATGTGTCCTGTTTCGACTCGTAACCTACTGAGTTGGAAAATATTTCACAGATTTTAATTTTCGTGGATCACAGACTACCACAAAATTCCACAAAAATTAGGCGACACAAAAATTTTCCAGTATAGGGTATTAACTATTACCTGTTTTTCTTCAAACAAGGAGGAAAGGGGGCTATGATACCCTGACCCAGGCAGCTAGCTTGCCCCACAACCATGGAAACTAGGCAAACTAGGATCAGAAAAGATTTTTAATCATTCTAAACATAAACTTCAAAATGCATGGACATTAGAACTGTAATAATACCTGCTTTTACCTTTATTTCTCTTTACGGGAAGGGGATCGGTAAGGTAACTAGCAAGACTCCATCACAAACAGATTCATGCAAGAAATTCTGTTTTTGACAATAATCCTCAAGAATTGGTTACAACTATTTTAGCTTGAACTGACAGTCTTATGTTTTTAGAACCAGTGCACAAGAAAAGAATGAATACACTACAAATGAAATACAGTCGACTCTCGTTATCTCGAATTCCAAGGGACTCTCTGAAATACTTCAACATATCCGTACTTCAACAGACAGTAAAACCTGTGTAAGAGAGCCACCTTCAAGACTGACTTAAAATAGTGGTTGATGTGGAAAAAGTTGTCTGTTTTATAAAGGTATATGTACCTTTCCACATCAACCACTTAGGTCTATTTCAAAGGTGGCTGTCTTACACAGGTTTTACTGTATCAGATTTGCAGAATTGTGTAAAAACTAATTCGATTAACCACATTTAACAGATATATGTGTAATTGGACGCTTTAAGTTAGAGATATATTGAAAAAGGAGCAATTTCTCTTCTTTTCCACAAATATTTTTTTTGCATTTTGTTAGATTTTCATGTTTAGGCAGGGAACAGATTTTCACTTCGAGATAAGCGGTTATTCGAGATAAGCGAGTTCGAGATATCAAGAGTCAACTGTATCTAGGAATGTCTATCAAAAGCGATAAACCATCTTTTTTGAATGGAGTCTGTCAGGTTTTCTGGCATAGGTGCTAGCTTCTAAGGCCACTATGGCCCTAAATTTCCTCCTATTGGGTAAAAGATGCATATGAACATAAAAATTATTTTTCCCATGTTTCTATCATAAAGATTTTTATTTAAAGAATATAAAATCTTTCTGAATAAAGTTCTGTCAGGTTTTCTTGGGGGGGGGGGGGGAGTGATAGTGTTGGGGTAGGGGCAACCTGCCCAGGCTATGGTATGTTAACCCCACCCCCACCCAACTCCCCACCCCCCAACCTACCCACCCACCTCCAGTTACAGAAAAATAGGTAATGGTCAATATTATGACTATTCAATTGACTGTTTGATAGGAAAGTCGATTAAGTGATAAATTCAAGATGCCCGGGGTGGGGGACAAGATACCCCAGGGTATCTTCAGCCACAGGGGGCAAGCTGTCCAGAGGCAGCTTCACCCCTGGGGGCAAGCTACCCAGGGTGCAAGATAAACTGATACTCTGGGAATATTTGCCATTGAGTTACATACATCATCTAGAAGACAAATGGACATTAAAAATTTAGGGGTCAAGGGGAAGGGATATACTTCCAGGGGATGCAACTCTTTCAAAGTTGTTTTATATCCTTGGGAGAAAATTTTTCCCTGTTAATATAAACCCCTTTTCAGAAGGGGCAAGGTGTAAATGAAACCAAACAAGAAATCATTAAAATTCAGTTTGTCTCCCTTGTGAAAATTGCTAAAAGTCTACCAGGCCCCTTAGGTTATATAACTTCTATTCATGCTCAACCAGCTGAACATGAGATTTTCTTTGCTACTAATATGAAAATGCCAACAATAGTTGGCATTTTCATATTTATTAGCAGAGAAAGTTTCATGCTTGGTTATGTTGAGCAAGAAAGCATTTACAATTGTTAGTAGTTTTAGAACTGTTAGCAGAACAAATTTCATGCTTGTGTGATCCAATGATATCGGCTCACCCACTTGATGTGATACAGTCTGCCAGATCTAGTTACTACAGTAATACGAGGGGAGTTCAAATATGAATGCAACTGGGTTAATTTTCAGAAGCGCTTAACAAACAATGCCAAAATCTTTATCTCAATCCTTCAAAATTCTCGCCACCATGTGATACACAAAGTTTCAGTCCTTTAATCCAATTTTTAAATGCGTTTTCATAATCTTCTCGAGGTAATACTGTTCAGACACTGAAAAATAGCCAAACCCAGATTTTTGCATGTTTGATATTTGCTTCCAGCGAGGTTTTTCTTGAGCCTCGAGAATAGGAAAAAGTCACAAGGGGCAAGATCTGGCAAATAAGGAGGGTGCGGAAGCTCATAAACCTTTTCCTGTTTCAGATATTCGCGTACAATGGCCGCTTTGTTTCATTAAATATCTCTTTCGCCTGTATATCAAGAATACAGCGGTTCTTGATATAGGACCATATTTGGTCAGTGAAAGGAGACCTTTTCCCAACCATTTTAGCTTTAGTGTACACGAGTAGACAGTGTTAATCGAGCAATTGTCAAAGCTAGACTGAACGGATTTACACGTGTATTGTATCAATGGAGAGCTTACACAACCATCTATACGATACATGTACCTATTTTGTGCAAATCGTGGATAAAAGCGAGATATTGGCCTAGTTGCATTCATTTTTGAACACCCCTCTTAATATGTATATGAAGAAAATCAGAAAAAAAATATTGCATGAGCATCATTAAATGCTCATCTCATGAAGTCCTCTGGTGGTCTTCCTTCTAAGTGGGTCCTTATGATTATGTAAATGTTTTGCTACATGTTTTTCAAGAGTTTTGAAAAAAATTGCATGTAGTGCAGTAATTATGCCCCCACCATTTCAAATGGAGGGCATATAGTATTACAACGTACATACGTACGTCCATCCTTCCTGTCTGTATGTCCATCCATCCGTCCTGTCCTTACATCAAGTATGCACAAAATAAAAATGATTTCCATTCGATATCTTTTGAAAAGATTAGTGTATTGGATTCATATTTTTTACACAGAAAACTGAAATATAATCATAAGATATAGGTCAAGTTTGTTTTTGGGGTAAAATCAATTAATTATTATGGTAGTTTCAGCCCATTTTCAGTTTAATTGTCCTGTCTCTATGTACAATAAATGGGCCATCTGTGTGGTACCGACATATATCTAGTAAGGTCTGGTATTTTTTCATGGCAGATACAGATGAGCTGAAACGTGAGATAGAGTAACCTTCTGACATGTAAGCATAGCTCCAGATGGGTTGCTTTTTTTATCCATTTATCAATATAGGGATCAGACATGGTTTTTCATGCATTAACATTCGCCAGGTCCCGTGGGAGGTGTTGAAATCCGAGGCTGAAGGCCACGGTTTTCAACACCTCCCAAGGGACCTGGCGAATGTTAATGCATTGAAAAAACATGTTTGATCGCTATTATTGCATAAAAACAGAAAACATTTGCTAACATTTCACGTTATTTCTTACACTAAATTGTTTGCCTTTTCACTGATGTCTTGCGACTGTAATTTCCACGGACTGTGCTTGTTCTAGGGCCGGCAGTACACATCTCGTAACGGCAGCAAATCTGTGGCCCCCGTACAATCATATTGAAAGTTCCATAGCCGTGCATTAATAGCGCATGAATTGCCTTGTTAATACATGGCTTTTTGCCAGTTAATGTTAATAACGTGCAGCACTGCTTTTTATGCAATAATATTTTTTCTTACTTAATGCATGAAAATATAATATGTTGTGGATATTAATTAGAAGTGCCTAGGCAAAGTACTTTTTATGAGTGCCAACAACATGTTTTTGTGCAGAAATAAGAAAAATAATTTGTGGATACTCCCTCTTATTTGGGGCTATGTGTGAGCCCAAGGAAGACCAAACTGCCTGCACATCTGCAAAGTCTGATCAGTCTTCATATTGTGATTGGGGAAACTTTGCATTATGAAAACATGCCTATTCAAATATATGGAAAATTTCACCACCAAAAAACTGAAAGTTTTCAGATAAAAATTCTGATATTTTTCATATTTCTGCTCAAAACATAGATTGTGGGTACTCATTAGAACCGCCTTGCCAAAGGAGACAATCTATGTTTTTGAGCAGAAATAAGAAAAATAATGCATACTGTATAAAAGCAGGGTTTCATGGGGTCAAAATTATATAGGCATGTTTTTGGATGAGTAGTATAGGGTGCCCCTATACATCACAAAAACATACCTATATAATTTTGACCCCCTTAAACCCCACTTTCATACAGTAAAACTGGGGTTTACAGGGGTATGCATTATTTTTCTTATTTCTGCTCAAAAACATAGATTGTGGATACTCATTAGAACCACCTCAGCGAGGTGGTTCTAACAAGTACCCACAATCTATGTTTTGAGCAGAAATGTGAAAAATATCAGATTTTTTATCTGAAAACTTTCAGTTTTTGGTAGTGAAATTTCCAATGTATTTGAATAGGCGTGTTCTCTTAATGACTACTGTGATAGCTGTACAAAATGTGTCCAGTAAATATTCTGATCAGGATGTACGAATGCTGTTTTTTTAGGTGACAGCTCACATGCTACTAAATTATAAGTAAAGTGCCTTTTCTAGAGCCATACAATAACATAACTTTTGTTCCAGCTACAACGAAACAGTGTTCAGATAATGAATTTATGTGTCCGAGTACTTATGATGATGCTGTTGAAATCTGTGTGCCATATGCGATTAAATGTGATGGTCATGATCATTGTGGAGATGGTTCTGATGAGCAAAACTGTGCAGGTACTCTCTCTCTGGCTCTCTCACTCTCTCTTTGGCTATTTCTCTCTCTTGCTCTCTCTCTCTTTCCTCCAGAAAAGCCACAATGTTTGTTTCGGAACATGTTTATACCCCCGACTTTCAAAGAAGCTGGAAGAAATATTGCTTTGGGCTTGAAGATTCGTCAGTTTGTTAGTCACGCATTTTTTGTGCATAGCATAACTTTCGAACCACTAGGTTTTAGAAATGTCATATAATATGGATTGCTCATTAAAAAAATAGTTGACCCATTGTTTTTACTTATCAGGGTTGTGCCCCTTTCTCGAGTTATGCCCTTTGCAAAAATTGCAATGAAATCTTGTAAGCAAGATATCTTAAAAAGAATTTGAGCTGTTATATAGAACATTACTATGCTGATAGGGGATGCTGAGTAAACCATTTGGATAACTTTTGAAAAAATTCCGAAAAGTTTTTTCTCGAGTTATGGTCCTTAACCCTTAAAGCGCCAGTCATAACTATTGTCGTCTGCTTTGTCTTCTGCTGGTTACTTTAAAAGTCACTTCTGCAAACAGTGCGTACCCAGATCAGACTGCTCCTTTAGGAGCAGTCTGATCTGGGTCCACACTGTTTGCCTGTATGCAAAAATAGGTTTGAAAAGTTTGCAAGAATATTCAGCAGACGACATAAACAGACGACATTTTCAGATGTAGGTTTTCTTGGCGCTTTAAGGGTTAAATATTTGGGCATTTAAACATTGTCAGCAAGATTTTTAAAAAAATCTTCTAGCTATTGCCTTAAAACTTTACAGGCTGATAAGGAATGATAAGCAGATGACCTGATCAACTTCGGAAAAATATTCTGAAATTGTTCCCTTGAGTTATGGCCCTTTGAAAATTTGGGCACTTAAACCTTGTAGGCAAGATGACTCAAAAACAATCTGAGCTTTTGTCTTGACAGGCTGAAAGGGGATAATAAGTAGATGACATTATTAACTTTTTGAAAAAAAAAGATAATCCAAATAATTTGTCTTAAGTTATCGCTCTTTGAAAATTTACGCATTTTAACCTTGTAAGCAAGATATCTCAAAAACTCTTCCAACTTGACAGGCTGATAGGCAATGATGAGTAGATGACCTGATGGCAAGTGATGAGCTATTGTGATATCTTGCCATCTGTCATCTTTCGTCCATCCACACATTTAAACAACTTCTCCTCTGAAACCCCAGGTCCAGTTTTTTCACAACTTCATGTGGAGCCTCCTGTCAAAGGGGGATTGAAAATTTGTACAAATGGTTGTGGCCCATTAACCCTTAAAGCGCCAGTCACAACAATTGTCGTCTGCTTTGTCATCTGCTTGTGATTTTAAAAGTCATTTCTGCAAACAGTATGGACCAGATCAGACTGCTTCTAAAGGAACAGTCTAATCCAGGTCCACACTGTTTGCCTGTATGCAAAAATAGGTTTGAAAAGTTGCAAGAATATTCAGCAGACGACATAAACAGATGACATTTTCAGATGCAGTTTTTCTTCGCGTTTTAAGGGTTAATCAAAATGGTTGCCATACCCACATATGGTAAAAACACTTAAAAGATCTTCTCCTGTAGAATCAAGAAAACTTTTGGGCTTAATCTTGGGATATAGCATTGAGGACTCAAGGTGTTTCAAGTTTGTTCAAGTGATGATAGTATGTTGACCTTTGACCTTTCTACGGCAAGGTCAAATTTGGTTCCTCATGCATTTCAGTGAGGAAAATGTTGAAAACTCATTTTCTCAAAATGTATTAAAAAGTGTGAATAAAGTAGTAAAGCATTTTAGTTATTATCAAAATTTTGCCTCAAGGATTATCTGCCCTTGCCCCTGGGCTATATACATGTATAAAACTGTGTAATTTTTAAATCTCTTCTTTTTTGAAAAGGCTTAAACAACTTTTACCAAATTTCACATTTGGCCTCTGTCGAAAGGATATTGCCAATTTGTTCAAATGGTTTGGAGCCATTGAACAAGATGGCTGTTAATCCCATATATGGTAATAAGACTTAAAAATCTTCTCTAGAACCAAGAAAGCTTTGAGGCTGAATCTTGGTATATATCATTGATGTTTCAAAGTCTATCAACTTTGTTCAAATGATAACAGTATGTTGACCTTTGATCTTTTTATAGCAAGGTCAAATTTGCATCTCCATACATTGTATGGGGAAAATGTTGAAAAGTCTTTTACTCAAAATTGATGGCTGAAACCTGCTTTCTTTGATTAAAATAGTAAAACATTTTAGTTATAATCAAAATTTTGTCCTGTGGGGTTATCTGCCATTGCCCCTGTGGCTATATACAAGTGTAAAATTTTGTAATTTTTTTTAAATATCTTCTTCTCTGAAACAGCTTGAGCAATTTTCACCAGATTTCACATGAGCCTTCTGTAGAAAAGGTGTTGTTCAAATGGTTCCCCACATTTGAACACTACATATATAAAAACTCTTAAAAATCTTCTTCTCTAGAATCGAGAAAGCTTTGAGGCTGAATCTTGGTATGTACGAGCATCTCTGTCTCAAGCTCTACCAAGTTTGTTCAAATGATGAATAGGTTTACCGTATCTTTTTAGGGCAAGGTCAAAGTTGCATCTCCATACATTTGTATGGAAGAAAAGTTGAAAAATAATTTTTTAGCTCACCTGAGCAACATTCACGGAGAGCTGTTTTACTACCCCCAGTGTCGGCATTGGCGTTGGCATCAGTGTCCACAAATATTATAAGAATTTATTTAAGTTTTTAACCCTTGAAGCTCCAATCACAACACTTGTCATCTGCTTTGTCTTCTGCTTGTGATTTTAAAAGTCATTTCTGCAAACAGTGTGAACCCAGATCAGACTGCTCTTTTAGGAGCAGTCTGATCGAGGTCCACACTGTTTGCCCCTATAAGCAAAAATAGGTTTGAAAAGTTTGCAAGAATATTCAGCAGACGACATAAACAGGTGACATTTTCAGATGCAGATTTTCTTGGCGCTTTAAGGGTTAAGACCTCATTGTTTCCTAACCTTATCACTGATTTTATTCATCTTTGATTCCTGTAATCTTTAAATGTCATCTTCTCTGAAACCAATTTTCACCAGATTTCACATGGGGCTTTCTATCCAAGGGTAATGACAATTTGTTCAAAGGGTTTTGCACCATTGAACAAGATGACTGCCATGCCCAAATATGATAAAAACACACATAAAAATCTACTTCTCCAGAACAAAGAAAGCTGTATGACTGAATGTGTAAAAGTTGAAAATTCATTTTCTCAAAATATAATAGTCTTTTTGTAACAGAAATAAATGAACTATATAAGAATAACTCTATAATGAGACAGCTCATGACAAAACCTATGACTGGTGCTATGCTCATGACAAAACCTACGACTGGTGCTACCAGTAAGACTCAGATCAGCCTTCCCATCCAATCAGTCTGATTACAGTTTTTGTTGATCATGTGCCTTCTACAACCTCCAGGCTATTTAACCCTTGTCCTGCTGAATAAATTAAGATGCCACACCCACTTCTATTTTTCAGCCAATCAGATTACTTGATCTGAATTTTTGCTATAAATTCACATACTTAATGGCAAACTGTGCAGATCCAGATCAGTTGGCTTCTTCAGAAGCCAACTGATCTGGATCTACACTGTTTGCAAAGGCAGGGTATATCCGGGTTCAGCAGGACAAGGGTTAAAGAGTGATAAACAAGAACTTGCCTTTCTGTGTGGATATACAGGCTGATCTGAGTCTTTGCTGGTCACATGTCTTACTGTAGATGTCACCGTGTATGGGTTCATAACACACTTGTACTGCCTTGTGGTATAAGCCGGCTTTTATAGCGACATGGTAGTGTTGGACTTTGAGTCCAAAGGACCGGTTTTGATCCCCGGTTGCAGCATAAGAATTTTTCAACTCTTACATTTGGTGCCCAACATAAATAACCCACATGTATGCATAAAATGCTTTGAGTCTCCTTTCATGTGATTCTTGGACGCCTATTCAGGGAAGAATTTCAAGTTGGAGGGGGGAGAATGTGACCGGGTATAGTTATATAAGACACTTGTATTGCCTTGTGGTACAAGCTAGCTTTTATATCGATGTGGTAGAGTGTAGGACTTTGAGTCCAGTGGACTGGGTTCAATCCCCGGCTGGGGAAAAATGTTATTTTCATTTTTTCACCTGTTACATAGATTTTGTCATGCGCTGGCTAAATGGAATGAAGCATGCACAGATGTAAATATATCAGGAAGAATTCTGCTACAAAACAGATTGAAATGGATGAAGCAGGTTATAAAAAACCTTTCATTATTTTTTTTCAGCTCACTTGAGCTATGCTCAGATCGGCCAAGACCAAGATTATTAAAAGAATAGCCCTTGGGCCAAAAATGGCCCTGTCCCAGGCCCAGGGGTCATTTGTTATAGATAGACATATATAGGGAAAAACTTAAAAAGTCTTGTTGTATGAAACTAGAAGGTCCAAGACTTTGATATTTAATATGTAAGTTAATCTAGTAGACCTCTACCAAGATTATTCAAATTATAGCCTTGGGGTCAGCAATAGCCCAGCTGCAGGGGTTACTTGTTTAACATACTCATTTAAGAAAAAACTTTAAAAATCTACTTGTCTAGAAATTACAAGGTATAGACATTTGAAGCTACATACCAAATTCAAAGGACCTTTATATAAATGTTCAAATTATGGCCCTGGGGTCTAAACAGTTCTGTCACACCGGGGATCTCTTGTTTTACATAGACTTGTATGGGGAAAAACATTAACCCTTATCCTGCAGTTTACAACATCCCCAACCTTTGCAAACAGTGTAGATTCAGATCTACACTGTTTGTGATTCAGTTTGTAAATTCGAACAAAAACATATGATATAATCTGATTGGCTGATAGTCAGAAATGGGTGTGGCTAATTAAATTATTCAGCAGGATAAGGGTTAGAATTCTTGTATAAAACTAGACAGCTTAAGCCTTTGGCATTTTAGTACTTAGTTTTATCCAGTAGACCTGTAAAAAGACTGTACATATTATAGCCCTGGGTTAAAAATGGCCCTGTTCAAGGGTTACCTGTTAGCTCACCTGAACCTTTAGACTCATAGGTGAGCTTACAGTATAAGCCGGCTCCTTCATCCATCTGCCATCTGTCCATTGTCCACATTCGTCATAGGTCTTCTCTTCAGACACCACTGGGCCCATCAAAGCCAAATTTCAAATGGAACCTTCATGGGCAAAGGGGAACAAAGGTTTGACAAGTACATCTGGTCACATGATCAAGATGGCCACCATGTCCATATAAGGTAAAAACCCTTTGTAAAGCTTCCTCTCTGGAACCAAAGGACTAGTGGCCCTGGGGCTTGGTATGCTGCATAAGGGACCTAAGCCCAATAAAGTTTGAACAAATTATAACCTTTGATTGACCTTGACCTTTTTTTATGTAAAGATCAAATTTTTCTTCAAAGACTGCTATATGCAGAACTTAAAAAATCTTCTTGTCTGAAATTAGAAAGCCGATGTCTTTAATATTTGATGTGTAGCCTTATCATGTAAACTTCTACCAAGATTAGTCAAATTATAGCCCTGGGGACAAAAAATGGTCCACCCCATGGGTCACTTGTTTTTCATAGACTCTTTAGAGAAAATGCTTCAAATGTCTTTACCTCAGAAACCACTGGGTCAGTCAAAGCCAAATTTTACAGGAAGCCTCATTTTGTAGAAGGAATGAAAGTTTGTTTGCTGCATCTGGGTCACATGACCAAGAAGGCTACCACACCCATATATGGTAAAAACTCTTTAAAATCTTCTTCTTCTTAACCAAAGGGCAAATAACCCCTAGGGCTTAGTATGCAACACTAGGGACATAGGCCCAATGAAGTTTGAAAAAATTATAACCTTTGGTTGACCTTGACCTTTTTTGTGGAGAGGTCAAATGTTTTTCTACTTAGACTGCTATAGGCCAAAGTTTAAAAAATTTCTTGTCTGAAACAAGAAGGCCCAGGCCTTTGATATTTGGTATGTAGCTTTATCATGAAGACTTCTATCTAATAGCCCTGGGGTAAAAAATGGTCACACCCCAGGGATCATTACTTTTTCATAGACTCATATAGGTTTCAAACATCTCCTCAAAAACCACTGGGCCAATCAAAGCCAAATTTCACATGAAGTCTCAGTGGGTACGGGGAATGAAAGTTTGTTTACTGCATCTGGGTCACATGACCAAGATGGCCATCATGCCCAATTATGGTAAAAACCTTTAAAATCTTATTTTCCAGAACCAAAGGGCCAATGGGCCTAGGGCTCTGTATGCAGCATTCGGAATATGGGGCCAATAAAGTATGAAAAAATTATAACCTTGAGTTGACCTTGACCTTTTCAATGGAAAGGTCATTTTTTTTACATTTTCCCCTATAGGCAAAACTTTTAAAAATCTTCTTGTCTGACACTAGAAGGCACAGGCCTTTAATATTTGGTATGTCACTTTATCAAAGCCATGGCTTAAGAAAAGATTTTGTTTCATCAAATTAATTAAAGTTTAAATTCCATACCAAGTTACAGTAGGATACAGAGACCAAAAGTTTTTCAAACTCTACCAGCTACAATAAATTTATGTTTTAGTCTCTAAAAATGTTACCATAAGCTTGCTCAGAACAAATAGTGTCAGGTGAGCTAGAGAACTAAAAACCCATAACTTCACATAACACATTTAGTTATTTAGGGCTGAAAGAGATAATGTAAAGCCTGCAGGTTTTTTTCTTCTTAGGTCAAATCATTAACATTACACAGGTGAGCTTGGTCACAGCAATTTCTGCAAGTTTACATGTGCTCCCAGCTAAGACTCAAATCAGCCTGATGGAAGCACTTTTTGATTGAAGCATCACGAAAACATGCCTATATAATTTTGACCCCCTCAAACCTCACTTTTATATAGTAAAGCTGGGGTTTACAGGGGTATACATTATTTTTCTTATTTCTGATCAAAACCATAGATTGTGGGTACTCGTTAGAACTGCCTCAGTGGGGCAGTTCTAACAAGTACCCACAATCTATGTTTTGAGGAGAAGTATGAAAAATACCAGAGTTTTTTATCTGAAAATTCTCAGTTTTTGGAGGTGAAATTTTCTCTGTATTTGAATAGGCGTGTTTTCGTAATGTCTTCACTGGCTGCATTAAGATGGTTTGAGTCCTTAGCTGTCCATAAAAATGCACAGTGGCATAGACTCTGAACAGACTGAGTGTTCAATGGATATATATGCAGTCTTGTAAGAAATACTGCTGCCTTACTTATTCAGGCCTGAAAGTAATACAACATATCAGTTCTTAACCTGCTTCTGAGGTAAAATGATAGCATCACTTATGAGCAAGGTATAGCATTTCCTAGAAGATTGCACATGTTCTCAGAAAATACTCAGGCCCTGAGGTTATAAAACATTTTTCATGCCTAACTCAGCTGAGCATGAAATTTGTTTTGTTTATAAATCTTAAAATACTGACAAAAGTTGAAACTTCTTTCATCATTAACTCGAGTTGAGCATGAAAAAAGTTTTAAATTTTTTCTATTTTTATTTTAATGACCAAGTGAAATTTCATGCTTAGTTGAGTTGAACATGAAAAAAACTTTTATAAACCTTGGGCCTGGTCCCGAGGTTATAAAACTTTTTTCATGCTTAGCTAAGCATGAAATTTGTCCTGCTAATAAATCTCACATTATTAACCATAGCAAATCATTTCTTGCTTAATATTGCTGAGTATGAAATTTTCTCTGCTAATAGATATGAAAATGCCAACTTTTGATGGAAACCAGTAATCCTACTCAATAGCTTACTGCAAAGATGCTATTTTAGTCAAGTCTACCTTATGCGGATTTAGGGTGAACTTGTCAACCCTTTGACATGAAGTAACATGCTTCTTAGTTTGTGTGTATGCTGTAAAACTTCATTCTAATGCACTTGCATATGTAACGCGACGTCTGATTGGATAGTGTCAAAAATTTGCGACGGTATATTCTGCGATATACTGTCGGAAATCCAACGTCATCACGTAACGTCGCTTCTCATTGGCTAGCATTTGTTTTACACCGCTCACAGCACTTGTCGCTTTGTGCAAATAGTACATCTCTTCAACAGAAAAAAATGAATAAATGCATTAGAATGGGGATAACTGCATTCAAGTTTGTCATTTGGGGAAGTAAATCGGCGGTTTTACGGTCGCAAATTACGTTTTACTGCTCCGCTGACGCGTCGCCGTAAAATGAAATTTCCAACCATAAAACCACCCATTTACCTCCCCAAATGCCAAATTTGAATGCAGTTATCCCCTAAGTGACACAAACATGGATGCCTAGTTTATTGTAGCTAATTTAACCCTTTAAGCGCCAATCAAAACTATTGTCATGTGCTTTGTCATCTGCTTGTGATTTTAAAAGTCCCTTTTGCAAACAATGTGGACCCAGATCAGACTGCTCCTTTAGGAGCAGTCTGATCAGGGTCCACACTGTTTGCCTGTATGCAAGAAAAGGTTTGAAAAGTCTGCAAGAATATTCAGCAGACGACATAAAAATGAACAGACGACATTTTCAGATGCAGTTTTTCTTGGCGCTTTAAGGGTTAAACTCATTTTTGAGTCCACAGAAATTCTTCCCATCACAAAAACATGCCTGTATTATGTTGACCCCCTTAAACCCCAGTTTTATATAGTAAAACTGTAGTTTACATGGGTATACATTATTTTCTTATTTCTGCTCAGAAACATAAATTGTGAGTACTTGTTAGAACCACCTTGCTGAGGCCATTCTAACAAGTACCCACAATCTATGTTTAGAGCAGAAAAATATGAAATATCAGAATTTTTGTCTGAAAATTTTCATGTTTTGGTGTTAAATGTTTCAGTATATTTGAATAGGCTTGTTTTCGTAATGGACAGCTTAAGAAAGCTAATATTTGTGGATACTTCAGAGAATGTACTAATTGTATCTAAAATGTAAGTTGTGCGTACTTATAAGAAACGCCGCATCCTGTCATTTCTAATGAGTACACACAACATAACATTATTTATAGAAGGTCAAAAAGTGATTTGTGAATCATGCATATTTAAATCCTGACCTGATGCTATGATAAATTCTCAGTGGCTCAAACCTCCCATGTCTAGAACTAATTTTCATGGTCCCAAACATGTTTGAGCCATTGAAAATTGACTGTACACAGTAGAGCACAAAGTTGTGTGATAAAAGTCTTTATGATGTCCAAATACAGTCAGTTAACTCTTATTATCTCAAACTAGAGGAGACAATATTTTCTGTTTTGAGGTACATTGTCAAAATAGTTTTTGATGAAAGGATTTGAAATGCAAACAAACTGTAGCAAACCACATTGCTATTTATGTAGTATGAATTAACCCTTGTCCTGCTGAACTCAGATATACCCTGTCTTTGCAAGCAGTGTAGATCCAGATCAGTTAAGCCGGCCTCGGTGGCTCAGTTGGATGCGCCGTCCGACTGGAGACCAGGAGGTTGCGGGTTCAACCCCCGCCGAGGTCAGCAACATTCTTTCGTGGAGATTGATCATGAAATATTTTCTACGGTCATTCTCTCCCTTCCGCTGATTCAAGAAGGGCAGTTGTCAGTTTCTGGCAAAAGAATGTGCACAATACTGGTTAACCGCTTAGAGGACTAAGCCTGTCCAGTAAATGTGTGGTTAGGTAAACTGACCGCGCTCGACATGACCCATTGGGTTGACTGAGCCGTAAAACCTCAACACAAATCAAAAATCCAGATCAGTTGACTTCTGAAGAAGCCAAGTGATCTGGATCTGCACTGTTTGCCATTCTGTATGTGAATTTATATCAACAATCTGGATCAAGGAATCTGATTGGTTGACAATTAGAAGTGGGTGTGGCATCTTAATATATTCAGCAGGACAAGGGTTAAACTATTGTTTGAGTAATCAGTATTTGAGATAAAGAGACATAACTGTAGTAAGTATACTAACCCTTAAACTGCCAATCATAACAATTGTCGTCTGCTTTGTCATCTGCTTGTGATTTTAAAAGGCTTTTTTGCAAACAGTGTAGACCAAGATCAGACTGCTCCTCTAGAAGCAGTCTGATCTGGGTCTACACTGTGTGCCTGTATGAAAAAAATAGGTTTGAAAAGTTTCCAAAAATATTCAGCAGACGACATGAACAGACAACATTTTCAGATGCAGGTTTTCTTGGCGTTTTAAGGGCTAATAGGATTTTATACATTTTCAGTATGTAAGGATGAAGCACTAATGTCAAAAATGCCAAACATTGTCCAATGGATGGAACCAGTAGTTGGGGACATTGATACTCTAAGTCTTATAAAAGGTTTAAAAGTTCACTATAATGGACCTGCGGACAAACCTATGGCAAAAATTGCCTTAAAAACAAACGACAATAAACCAGTTGAAATTACACAACTCAAATTCAAGACTACAGGCGCAAAACGCTATAAGCTGGTGATAAGTCCACAACAACAAGCAGGCGGAGTAAGTATTGGTTTGTTGTACATGTACAACTGGTATTTTCCCATGGTAGTCTTTAAGTTTCAGATCACCTGAGCCAAAGGCTCAAAGTGAGCTGTTGCGATCACTCATGTCCGTCGTCAACAGTCCATTATTTCTTTAAACAACATCTCCTCCTAAACCACAGAACCAATTTTAACCAAAGTTAACAGGATTAATTCTTGGATTTTACTGACTGAAAATTATTCAAAGATTTTGAATCCATGTAGGATTCTGGTTGCCATGGCAACCAAAAGAAAAAAAATTTAAAAATCTTCTTGTCAGAAACCACTGAACCAATTTCATCATAATCTGGCCGAATGTTCCTTTGGTAATCCTATACCAAGATTGTTCAAGCCATTATGATTCATCAAAAATCATGGCTGCCAGGTGGTGGGGGTTATTGTCCCACCTGCGTTAGCACGCAGGTGCGATATAGGCATGCTGTGACCCGTCCGTTCGTCCATTTGTCTGTTCGTCAACAATTGACTTGTGAGCGCAACTCCTCCTACAGTTTTTGGCCAATCATTTTGAAACTTCATAGGTGTTTTGGCCATGGTGTGTAGATGTGCATATTATTTGCTCATAATTCTCAGATTTTGTTTTTAACTTTTTCGGCTTTGTTAACTTAGTCAGTTTTTACCTAAAACCCTTATAGTCAGTGGGTGTCTCGTGAGCGCAACGCCTCCTACAGTTTGTGGCCAATCATTTTGAAACTTCACAGATGTTTGGCCATGGTGTGTAGATGTGCATATTGTTTGCTCATAATTCTCAGATTTTTTTTTTCAACTTTTTCCACTTTGTTAACTTAGTCAGTTTTTACTTAAAACCCTTATAATCAGTGGGTGTCTCGTGAGCGCAACTCCTCCTACAGTTTTTGGCCAATCGTTTTGAAACTTCACAGATGTTTTGACCATGGTGTGTAGATGTCAGTGGGTGTCTCGTGAGTGCAACTCCTCCTGCAGTTTTAGGCCAATAGTTTTGAAACCTCACAGATGATTAGGTCAGGGTCTGAAGATTTGCATATTGTTTGCACATAAATCTCAGATTTTTTTTTTCAACTTTTTCCCCTTTGTTAACTTTGTCAGTTTTTACCTTAAACCCTTATAGTCAATGGGTGTTTCGTGAGCCCAACTCCTCCTGCAGTTTTAGGCCAATAGTTTTGAAACTTCACAGATGATTAGGTCATGATCTGAAGATGTGCATATTGTTTGCACATAAATCTCAGATTCATTTCAGCAGAGTTAGGGGCCCTTGATTTATGCCCAAAATTGGTTTCCACTCAATATCTTGTGAAAGACTTGATGGATTAGGATCATATTTTGCATACATATTGTTGTTAACAATACCTAGCTTGGAATTGTCACATGACATTTTTCGTCAATTTTCAGCTGAGTTACTGGCCTTGATTAATGGGCAAAAATGATATCTGCTCAATATCAATATCTTGTTAAATAATGGACAGGTTTAGATCAGTATTCCAAATTTTCTACTTTGTCCATTTTTCTTACAAACTAACCCATCAAACTCTTGAATACTGCAAAATAGATTCTTTTCAATACAAATAGGAACTTGTATTACTTAATCCCCCCAGGTGCCTCACCGCTTTCCATTGATTTCTTGTATTCCTTATATACAGTTTACTCTCGTTATCTCGACCTCGCTTATCTCGAAAAACTGCTTATCTCGAAGTGAAAATTTGGTCTCTGCCTAAACATGAAAATCTAACAACAGGTAAAAAAATATTGTGGAAAAGAGGAGAAATTTTCCCATATATATCTATATAGACAAACTTAAAAAAGATCTTCTTGTCAAAAACCAATCAGCCCATCTTGATATAACTTGTCAGAAATGTCTCATAGGTGACCCTCTACCAAGATTATTTAAGCCATCATGATTCATCAAAAACATGGGTGCGAGGGGGCAATCTTATTTTCCCTGTATATCTATATAAGTAACTCCTCCGAAACCACTGGGCCAATTTTAACCAAATCACAGGATTGATCCTTGGGTCAAACCATAGTTCTTTTCAGAAACCACTGGACTGATTTCAATATAATTCATCAGAAATGTTCCTTTGTTAACCCTTAATCAAGATCGTTCAAGCCATTATGATTTGTTAAAAAAAAGAAACATAGTCGCCAGGGGCGGGGCTTACTTTTCCTATATATCTATATAGATAACTTTAAAAATCTTCTTGACAGAAACCTCTAGACAGATTTCAATATAATTTTGCAGAAATGTTTCTTTGGTGATCCTCTACCAACATTGTTCAAGCCACTGGGATTGGAAAAAACATGGTGGCTAGGAGGCACGGCTTATTTTCCTTATATATCTATTAAAAAAATTTAAAACCTCATTGTCAGAAACCACTAGACCAATTTCAATATAATTTTGCAGAAATGTTCCTATGGTGACCTTTCCCAAGATTGTTCAAGCCATGATAATATGTTAAAAAACCTGGCTGCTAGTGGGCAGGGCTTATTTTCCCTATATATCTATACAGAAATCTTAAAAAAACTTTCTTCTCAGAAACCACAGGACCAATTTCAATATGATGTGGTAGCAGTTGATTCTTTGGTGACCCAAGATTGTTCAAGCCATCATGATGCATCAAAAAGCATGACCCCTAGGGGACGGGGCTTATTATCCCTTTATATCTTTAGATTTAAAAAAAATGAGTCATGCTTGCCATAGAAAGCATTGCCCTGTCCTTGATATTGTGTATTTGGAGCTATGATCCTGGCCTTGATATTGTGTATTTAAACTATGATCAAGCTTTGATATTGTGTATTTGGAGCTATGATCCTGGCCTTGATATTGTGTATTTGGAGCTATGATCATGGCCTTGATATTGTGTATTTGGAGCTATGATCCTGGCCTTGATATTATGTATTTAAAGCTATGATCCTGGCCATGATATTATATATTTGGAACTATGATCCTGGCCTTGATATTGTGTATTTGAAGCTATGAACCTGACCTTGATATTCGGTGTTTAGAGCTATGATCCTGGCCTTGTTATTGTGTATTTAAACTATGATCAAGCTTTGATATTGTGTATTTGGAGCTATGATCCTGGCCTTGATATTGTGTATTTGGAGCTATGATCATGGCCTTGATATTGTGTATTTGGAGCTATGATCCTGGCCTTGATATTATGTATTTAAAGCTATGATCCTGGCCATGATATTATATATTTGGAACTATGATCCTGGCCTTGATATTGTGTATTTGAAGCTATGAACCTGACCTTGATATTCGGTGTTTAGAGCTATGATCCTGGCCTTGTTATTGTGCATTTGGAGCTATGATCCTGGCCTTATTATTGGGTATTTGAAGCTATGATCCTGGCCTTGATATTGTGACTTTAAAGCTATGATCTTGGCCTTGATATTGTGTATTTGAAGCTGTGATCCTGGCCTGAACCTGTTTACATATCATTAAAACTTTGATCATTAAATATGGCACGTATGCTAATGTTTTTGCTGCAAAAAGTAGGATTAGCTTTTGCATTTTCATAAGCTATTTACATTTTTTCAGCAAAATACCTTTGAATAAGATATTGTACTTACTAGGACACTTAACATTTTGACCTCTTATGAACTTGTCAGGCTAACAGTTCTTTGAACAACTGGGCCCAGTAGTTTCTGATAGCATCAGTTAGCTGCAGATAAGGCACATTTTCCTGCCAAAAAAGTGTCAGTGCTTTTGTTTGCTTTGTTTTTCAGAGAAAATAAGTTCTTACATTATATGTGAATCTTCTGCCAAGCCAATGAGTCACATGAGATGCCAAGATTTATTTTCTCTGAAAAATAAAACAAAGTCAAAATCGTCGTCTATAGAACTTTGATTGGAGCTTTAAGGGTAAAGATTCATGTAATCAGAAGCTGATTAAGTTCTTTGAAAATCCTAATATTTATACCCCCAGCATACGAAGTATGCTGAAGGGGTATATAGTTTTCGTCCATTCTGTTAGTCTGTTCATCTATCCTTTCGTCCTTCCATCCATCCGTCCATCCGTCTGGGTGTGATTCTGTCCACTAACCCTTTTTATAACCAAGTTTTCTTTCGAAGGTTTTTGATTACTTATAACTCTGCAGCCACTGATCAAAAACTTTTCATATTTGGTATGGGAGTACCTGGGAGAGTTCTCTTCCATTCTACATCTGTGGACCCCTGGATCATGCCCTAGGGCGGGCTAGAGGTCAAAATCTAGGATACCCCAGTAAAGTATTATATTGCAGGTTGTTTATACAAAAAAAAAGTCTTATTAAAGAAGGATGGGCATCAGACATCATTCAGTGTAATAAGGTCAAGGTCATTGTGACATTATTTTCATGCTTCATTGATTTGACATTTTTTGAGGCATATTTCATGGATTTATGCCTCAATAAAGTAGTATGTTGCAGTTTGTTTATACAAACAACTTCTTAAAGAAGGATGGGCATCAGACATGTTTATCACATCAACTTTCAGTGTAATAAGATTAAGGTCATTGTGATCATATTTTGATGCTCCAGGGATTTTGCCTTATATCTTGAAGACTATTTCGTGGATTAATGTGATACTTGGGATATTGGTTCTGTGTGACACCATGATTGACAGTATACCAAATGTAGGTCACCCTGACCTATATTTCATGGTCCAGTAATTTTGCCCCATATCTTAAATGTTAATTGATGTATGAACATCATTATTTGGGATTATGAATAAGTATGGTCCAACAGTTGACTTAAAAGTAAATGTAGGTCATTGTGACCTATATTTCATAGTCCAGTGATTTTTATGTTAGACCTTAAAGACAGTTTGATGTATTAGTATCATATTTTGGGATTATGTGACCTATATTTCATGGCTCTGTGATTTTGTCTTATATCTCCCACTGTTTGATACCTAAATGTCATATTTACATATAATGACACAGTGTGACCCAAACTTTCACCTCAAATATCTTTTAGATTATTTAATGGATTAACATCATTAACTGGTATAATGCATATATACTGGTATAAAGCAGGTCAGTGACCTATATTTTATGGCCCAGCAAATTTGTTTCATGTCTTGAAGACTATTTACTCTAGGAAAGTTGTACTTGGGATTATAGATCAGTGTCACTCAGATTGACGTTGTAAACTATATCTTGCCTTATATCATGGTCATTAACTTTGAAATATTTTATGTTTAAGAAATGGTGCCGGTTCAGGGGTATTTGTGACCATCTGGGCACTTGCTCTAGTTTTGCATTTTTAAACTGGTTTTAGTTTTGCTTGTCAGCAAGAAAGTTATAGCATGAGATAAAAATACCAAAAATTAAAATCTAAGAGGCTGCCTTTGGACGTCTTTGTCTTATGATCATAATTTTATCCACTTGGAGTTGTGTGCCTTTCAGCTATTTTTGTTGGGCCTATAGCAAGCAAGTTCAATAAAAGCATTTAGGTATCTGTCTGTCTAATTATCCATTCATCCATCTGTCAACATCTGCAAGCACCCTAATGTTTAAGCCCATACACCTACAGTAATAAGTGACTTTTTTCATCCAAGAAGCTTTTTTTTTCTTTCTTATTTTTTTCACAAAACATTTTTGTGCATACTGATTAGAAATAGTGGCTTGCCAAGACACTTCTAATAAGTTCTCCTAACTTGGGTGTTTGTGGGGAAATAAGAAAATTATTTAGCAGGATACTAATTTTATCTAGAGTTGTGCCAACAAGACATAGCATGAAATGAAAGACCAACTGACTTGAAACTTGGTAAGAAGCATCAGGATGACTTGTAGATCAAAATTAGCTAAAATTGTTCTGATCTGAAATCCAAGACAGCCGTCATCTTGAAAATCTATTTTTCACTTCTACTCCTGAACCAAAAGGCCAGTTGACTTGAAACTTGGTAGATAGCTTTTGGGTGACTTGTAGATTAAAAATGGTTAAAATTGATCTGTTTAGAAATCCAAGATGGCTGCCATGAAATCCATCTTGGAAATCTATTTTTTGCTTCTTCTCCTGAACCAAAAGGCCAGTTGTCTTGAAACTTGGCAGGAAGCATTGGGGTGACTTATAGATTAAAAATAGCCAAATTATTCCAATTGGAAATCCAAGATGACTGCTGTGGCATCCATCTTGGAAATCTATTTTTCACTTCTTCTTCTGAACCAAAAGGCCAATTGACTAGAGACTAGGTGGGAAGCATCAGGGTCACTTATAGAAAAAAGATGACTGCTGTGGCATCCATCTTGGAAATCTATTTTTCACTTCTTCTCCTGAACCAAAAGGCCAATTGACTAGAGACTAGGTGGGAAGCATCAGGGTCACTTATAGAAAAAAGAAATGTAAAATCATTCTGATGGGAAATTCAAGATGGCTGCCATTTTGAAAATCCATTTTTTGCTTTTTCTTCTGAATTGGAAGGCCAATTGACTTGAAACTTGATAGGAAACATAGGGTTAACCTGTAGATCAAAAATTGCTGCTTGTCTCGTCATGTCTTTTTGGACATGGCTCACTTTCCTGAGTCTCCATTTCTTAGTCTTGGATCCACTTTAATTTTAATTTGTCTGGCATTATCCAAGATGTATTTTCTGTGTGATTTATCACTCAAGATCACCTTTTGTGGTCTAGTTGTATTTCTCTTCTTCTACGTAATCTAAAACAGGTTACTTTATTTACTGCCTCTAACCCTAGTTTAGAACAGACACTCCTGAAATCTCCTTGATATGCCTGTTTATTGGCAGCTCCATCTTATTCTATTCACTATTTTTCTTGGTTATGTCAAATATTGTGAGATTTAGGTCTCCCCTTTTTCTGTCTTCTAATTCCCTGTTTCTAGAATCCACAAGTTTCTCAACCCCTTTCTTTACTGATTCAAGTATTTCTTCCTGCACACTGTTTATATACTCTTGTACTTCAACTTTGGTATTAAGTTCTATTTTATTTATTCTGTCTTCCATGTTCATCATGCTAGATTCACTTTTCAGATGCATCACGAAAACATGCCTATATAATTTTGACCCCCTTAAACCCCACTTTTATATAGTAAAACTGGGGTTTACAGGGGTATACATTATTTTTCTTATTTCTGCTCAAAACACAGATTGTGGGTATTTGTTAGAACCGCCTCTGCGAGGCGGTTCTAACAAGTACCCACAATCTATGTTTTGAGCAGAAATATGAAAAATATTTGTACTTTTTGTCTGAAAATTTTCAATTTTTCGGTGATTAACTTTTCAGTATATTTGAATAGGCAGGTTTTCGTAATGTAAGGGCCGGTTGTTGCAATATTATCAAGGGTCGGAAACATTGATTTACAACATGAACATAACCAATGGAAATCTGCCATTTCACCATTTTTAATACAGGTTTACAAAGTTTGTGTAATACGCGCACATTTTAGGCAATAAAAAAAGTTTACAACCACTGCATTGCATATTAGCTAAGACTACTTTATTACATTTCTGGCATGCAGGCATAATTTCCTCTTCATCAGATTCCTTTCTCACTCTTTTCATTGTTTCGACCCCGACTATATCTCTATCTAACAATGGAGTAATGTATTTGATGCCATGTTGAAAGATAATGTTACTAGCGAGGCTTTCCTTGACTCTTATTTCTGTTGTTGTTCCTTATAAGCTCTACCGGAGCCTAGCTCTACAGGAGCCTAGCTCTACAGGAGCCTAGCTCTACAGGAGCCTAGCTCCAGGTCAGCTTATGCCATGGCTGTTGTCCATTGTCTGTCTGTCATCTGGGCCCGGTTGTTCAAAGCTAACGATGCCGTTAGTTAATGATTCGTTAAAATTTACATCGAGTGATATGCAAATATACTGAAATTTTTTGCTGAAAAAATGTGAGTAGCTTTTGCAAAGCTACTCACATTTTTTCAGCAAAAAATATCAGAATATTGTATATTGAATCCACCAAAACAGTTAACGAAATGGCCCTTAACGAGCTCATTAAGCTAACGATGCTTTGAACAACTGGGCCCTGCTTTTCACATTTTTGACATCTCCTCCAGAACTATGTTAGATTGAGCTTAAACTTAGTGGAAGGCATTTTGGCAACATGGAGATTCAGAATTGATAAAATCGTTCCCTTTTGATATCCGAAATGGTCACCATGGCAGCCATCTTGAAATGCTTCTAACAATATCTTCGAAACCCTAAGTCTGATTGAGTGGAAACTTAATGGGAGGCATCACAGTGACATAAAGATTCAGAATCGCTAAAATAGTTCTGTGCTGATATGCAAGATGGCCGCTATTCTTCAAACAACATCGCCTCCCAAGCCATAAATCGGATTGAGCTGAAACTTAATGGGAAGCATCAGAGTGGCAAAGAGATTAAGAATTGCTAAAATCATTCAGTTTGGCAATCCAAGATAGTCACAGGTGGCCATCTTAAAAATTTTGAAACCACATCTGCTCCTGAACCCTAAGTCAGATTGAGCCCAGACTTGGTGGGAGGCACTGGGGCCACATGGAGAGTTAGGATTGCTAAAATTATTCTGTTTCAGTATCCAAGATGGCCGTCATGTTGGCCATCATGAAAATATTTTGCGCTTTGTCTCCTGAACTGAAAGGCCAGTTGACTCTGAACTTAGTTGGAAGTATAGGTGTGACTTGACGATCAAAAGTACCAAAAGTTATTCTGATTCAAAGTTCATTATGGCGGCCATGGTGGCCATCTTGAAAATATACTTTGTTCTTCTTTTCCTGGACCAAAAGGCCAATTGACTTGAAACTTCACAGGAAATCTCAGGGTGACTTCCTGATCAAAAAGAGCTAAATAATTTCAAACAAAAATCCAAGATGGCCACCAAGACAGCCATCCTAAAGATATATTTTGAAGTTCTTTTCCTGAATGAAAAGGCCAGTTGACTTGAAACTTGTTAAGAAGTATTGGGGCAATTTGTAGCTCAAAAACAGCTAAAATCACTCAGATCAGAAATCCATGAACTTCTATTGAACCAAGAGGCCAAATGATTTAAAATTTGGTAGGCAGTATCAGGGTGACTTGTAGATCAAAAATAGGTAAAAATGTTTCAATTGGAAATCCAAGATGGCTGATTTGGTGGCCATCTTGAAAATCTGTTTTGTGCTTCATCTTCTGAGTCAAATGCAAATTTACTTGGTAGGAAGTATCTGGATGACTTGTAGATCAGTGATAGCTAAAATTGTTCAGATTGGAAATCCAAGATGTCGGCCACAGTCATCATCTTGAAAATCTATTTTGAACTTCTCATTAACGGAAAAGCCAACTGACTCAAAACTTGATATGAAGTATCAGGGTGACTTGTAGATAAAAAAAATGGCAAAAATTGTTCCGATAGAAAATCAAAGATGGTCACCCTTGCAGCCATGTTGAAAATCTATTTTGGACATTTTCTCCTGAACCAAAATGCAGATGGCCTCAAAACTTCATTGAAAGTATCGAGGTCATGTTGTTGGTACTTATTAAATGTTTCTCTTGCAGCTAATAACTTTCATACCTTCTGGGCTAGAAAGTTAAAACTTTGTATGACACTTACCTACATCAAGACCTTTTAATGTATGGTACCATTGCCCCAGGGCCATGCCCCTTGGTGGGGCTAGGGGTCGGGGCAGTGGCATCCGTGTACTGTGGACATATTTCTAATTTATATAGTAAAATGATTTGTCAACCCATAGCACACTGGGTCAAAATTTCAGCACAGATGACTTAATCCTTGTCATGCTGAATAAATTAAGATGCCACGAGTAATAGGATTACTTGATCCAGGTTATTGATGCAAATTTACATACAGTAATACTTAATAACAAACAATGCAGATTCACATCAGTTGGCTTCTTCAGAAGCCAACTGATCTGGATGTACACTGTTTGCAAAGAAAAAGGCATATCTAGGTTCAGCAGGACCCTGGGTAAAATATTTTCTTATCTTTCCAGAAAACAGGTTTTGACATTTCATGCTTAAAGGACAATTTGCATGAAAGATCATAACCTGTTTTCTGGAAAAAATAAGATAAAATCTGAAAATTGTACCTAGCATGCATAGTATTTAATAAGTTGTGTCAGGAAAAAATCACCCTTGTTGCAGTGAATTACAGATCTGCCAGTGCATTCACAGTCTGCTCAGGACTTTCATGTCAGCTTACAAGAGCATTTGATATTGTAGAATTAAATATTAATGAAACCTTGAAGGCCTTAACCAGACTGAGCAGATGCATAGGCTGATCTGGGTCTTCACTGTTTACATATAACACAGCAACTATTTCTCACTGTTCAGATATATCTGTAACAGTAAAAAAAGCTGCAGTTACAAATGAGTCACAGCTTATTTTGTCTGCTGTTTTTATAGTTAATTAACCCTTGTCCTGCTGAACCTGGATATACCGTGCCTTTTGCAAACAGTGTAGATCCAGATCATTTGGCTTCTGAAGAAGCCAACTGATCTGGATCTGCACTGTTTGCCATTAAGTTTGTGAATTTATAGCAATCAAGTAATCTGATTGGATGAAAATTAGAAATGGGCATGGCATCTTAATTTATTCAGCATGACAAGGGTTAATTAAGTATGCAAATGTACCTCTGTTGAAGTCATAGCGTTCTTTTTCTAAAGACTGTATAATATCAGCAGACCACACTTTTAAATATTCTTTTTTTATACCCGGCCACTACATAGTGGTGGGGTATTATGGTTTCACGTTGGACGTCTGTGCGTCCGTCCGTATGTCCATCCATCCGTTCGTTTTTTGTTTCCTGATGATAACTTGAGTAAACATCAATGGATTTTCAACCAATTTGGTATGTGCAATGATATTGTGGAGATTTGGTTTGGGATTGCTAATGGGCAAATTTATTCAAATTTTGACAGAGTTAACTGCCCGAGATATGCCCATGTTTTCATTTCCGGATGATAACTTGAGTAAATATAAATGGATTTTCACCAAACTTGGTATGTGCATTGATATTGTCGAGATCTGGATTAGGATTGTTAATCAGCAAATTTCATGAAATTTTGACAGAGTTATCTGCCCGAGACACACGCCCATTTTTTCGTTTCCGGACGGTAACTTGAGTAAAAGTCAAGGGATTTTAACCAAACTTGGTACTTGCATTGATATGAAGGAGATCTGGTTTTGGATTGCTAATAGGCAAATTTTATCAATGTTTGACAGAGTTATCTGTCCATAGCATGATAATGGGGGGTGTGGGGGAGGGTGGATGGGAATTATAGTTTAACGTTTTTTTATTTTTTATTTACAATAATGATTCACATATAATGTCTGGACATATTTTCTATGAAAAATAAAACAACAAGAATGTTGTCTGATACAAAGCTTGCTTGTGTCTTTAAGAGTTTTTTTTTTTTTTTTTCAGTCCTGGATGTTCTTAACATTGCCTTCAGACGAAGTAGTGGTCCATTTTCCAGAAGGTGTAGTTGCCGATTACTTAACAATTATATTTGACAGAGATCCTGATGTACCAATAGAGATATATGATTTCGAACTTAGAGCCTGCATTCAAGGTAGGTAAAGAACATGAGCAAGAAACTATATGCTGTGTGAGAGAAACCCAGTGGGCACATGACATTTATACAACATCACATTATTGTTGCAATGACATAAATGCAACGTTGTATAAATGTCATGACAATGCATCAAGTTAATGCCACATTGTATAAACACCATGACATTGCATCAGCTTAATGGGAACTTGTATAAACATCATGACACAGCTTTGATATTTGTTGGATGTTATATAAAGGTCATGGCATTGCATTACCATTTAGGCGATATTGTATAAAGGTCATGCCATTCATTGACGTTAATATCACATAATATAAAGTTCATAATGTATCAACATTAATGCGACATTATTGCATAAAAAGCAGTGCTGCACGTTATTAACAGCCGTGCATCAATCCGCGAAAAGACGTGTATTATCAAGGCAGTCCATGCGCTGTTAATGCACGTTTAAACAACTTTCAATATGCTTGTACCTGGGCCACAGAATTTCTGCCATCACGAGATGTGTACTGCACGGCCCTAGTACCAGCATAGTCTGTGGAAATTGCATTCGCGAGACATCAGTAAAAAGGCGAAACAAAATAGTGCAAGAAAAACTCAAAATGTAGCAAATGTTTTCAGTTTTTATGCAATAATAGTGATCAAACATGGTTTTTCAATGCATGAATATCCACCAGGTCCCTAGAGAGGTGTTGAAAACCGAGGCCTCTGGCCTCGGTTTTCAACACCTCCCTCAGGACCTGGCGAATGTTAATGCATGGAAAACATGTTTGATCCCTGTATTGTATAAATGTCATGATTTTGCAGTGTTGATGCAACATTGTATAGACATCATGTGCCCACTGGGAAATGGTCCTTATTCTGTACGACAATAAAGCTTGTGTCACCAGCAAAGACTCAGATCAGCCTGCCCATCCAGGCAGTCTGATTATAGTCTTTGCTGATCTTAAGTGCCTTCTACAGTCTCCAGACTATTTAAAAAGGGATAAAAGTGAACACTGGCTATACTGGGTGACTGTACAGGCTGATTTGAGTCTTTATTATTAGGGAAATATTCAAAATAAGCGAATCATACCTTATTTTACTCAGGCGTAGCTTTAGCGGAGCCTGAGGTCTGGTATAATTACCGACTAGGTATGAATTATGTACACAGTCATTTTATTGAATGAAAATATCCGATTTAATTTAATAATATTTTTAGGCTATTTTCTTTACTGAATATACCTTATCTTACTCAGGCGTAGCTTTAGCGGAGCCTGAGGTCTGCGAAATTTTCTGACTAGGTCTTGATAGCGTATATAACCTATATCTGCCATGTAAAAATATTCATGTAGTTTTTAAATACTAAGGCTTTTAGGTGGCTGTATATAAATCTGTTTATTAATCTACAGTTGTCACATTCACTTAATAGCAGTGTTTTTCTTTCCGTTTCATAAATAGCTATATTTATGTATGTGGTATAGTTATAATTATTGTCTAGTGTGTATCTTTTACCAGTATACGAGTAATAGACATAGGTCTTATTGTAGGTTTTGATGTGCAAGAAGGTCCAGATCAGCCCAAGATAATTCAGAATCTGATCAGGATTTGCTTTGTCCTTTACAGATTTATTCAATATAATAGAATGTCTAGAAGTCCTGATTTTGCTTTCGGAACTGGATATCCACTGGATATCCACTGAGAATGATGGCAATGTATTTTGGAACAGTAGAATTTAAAATAAAATACTAAATGATTCCTCTTACCCTTGCTACCCCTTGAAAAGGGCCTGTCTAAGCATCATGTTGATTTCAAATTACATATATGTTTTGCAGCCACCAACTGGGATGCGCCGTATGAAAACTTTTCTTCAGACTTGAGTAAAGGGTATTTATTTAGTGAAAAATCGGCATTAAAAGTGAAGTTCAGTGGGTAAAGATATGCAATGAAATGTTTGCTTTCAGCATTGAAATGAAATTCAGGGGGTTAACATTTCCAGTGAATTTTCGATTTTTATGAAGCAATTCTCCAGACATTGAATATTTTGTGAGCATTATCAGTACATTCCCAGCTAGCATTCTACGTAAATCTACATCGGGCCGTCATCGGCCCGTCAGGTACCCTGACGGGCCGATGACGGCCCGATATAGATTTACATAGAATGCTGACTGGGTTAGATCAGGAAAGGTTTAAACCATGATGTCTTAATGACAAATGCAGTAGATGACGTCATCCTTTTTTTCTTTTGTTTTTGTTTGCAGAGTTAAAATAAAGCATAGCGTATCATGTGAATTGAATTTACATGATATGCCAAGCCCAAGCCCTATATTATATCTAGGGGATAACTGCTTTCAAATTTGTCATTTGAGGAGGTAAATTTCGTTTTACAGCGATGCGTCAGCGGAGCCCTAAAACATAATTTGCGACCATAAAACTGCCGATTTACAGTTGTATGATAAACTTTTGCTTTTTGATTTAACCCATGTATACTGAATGAACTCCCCACAATGTATAATGGGAGACTCAAATTACCATTTTAGGTATGTCAGGCTATGTGATTTAGATACTGGAGAAAAATGGTTGAATTATTTGCAAACAGTGGAGACAGCCTTCGTCTGTATCTTATCTGGGTCCACACTGTTTGCTAGTAACCCTTTTAGGAGTTAACCGCTTAGAGGACTAAGCCTGCCCAGTAAACGTGTGGTTAGGTAAACTGACCGCGCTCGACATGACCCCATTGGGTTGACTGGGCCGTAAAACCTCAACACACTCACAATGTTATAGTTATCAAAGTGTAGTTATCATTTTGTGGTGTATAACAAACATGTCCCATTGCCCCCTAGAGATTTAAAATGAGGGCCCCAGGGACACCCTTGTGTGAAGTTAAAAGGTCATTTAATGAGATTTAGGGCTTTGTAGTTTTAGAGGTTAATGACAACTACAACATAGGACATTTGAAAGGTTTTATATTTCTGAGAAAATAAGAGTTGACATTTCATGTGAACATGATAGTCTACTAATTGTCTGCCTAGAAAATGATTCACATGAAATACCATGTCTTATTTTCTCTGAAAAGTAACCACGATTTTTATATTGTTATGTGCTTTAAAGGTTAACTATAGTCTAAATATTGATAACTTTTGTCCTTTTAGATCCCAAATAGAGTAAAATATAAAGCCATATACATTCAAATCTGTAATAAAAAAAACACCCTAGGGAAGTATGAAAAGTGGTCTTTTAATACAAGTGGTCTCTTAATTCAGGTTGGCCATTAGAGTTCAGAACACTCAATTATATTGACCTGTATTGACTGCCACCAACACCACTTCAGCCTGCTACTAGCAAGTATGACCGGAATTTGACTTTATGACAAATTTAATACATGCACATTAAAATCAGTGTTTACAGAAATATGACAAAATATCATTTACTGAAGTTGGTTAAAATTGACAGTAAAATTCAAGAATCAGTAATTAAAAGCTCATTTTGATTACTTAAATAGTCAAGCCTTAAAACAATCTGTGATTTGAGACTGTTTGGAGGAAATTAAAAAGGTTTTCATGGTCATCCATGCCTTTCTGTTAAAGCAATAGGTGACAGGTAAATTTGACAGCTGACTTGAACAACTTTTCTCTTAATTGCCAAAACCTTTAATTAAAAAGCAAAACT
Organism: Anodontia alba; assembly: GCA_964016985.1. Taxonomy (NCBI): domain Eukaryota; kingdom Metazoa; phylum Mollusca; class Bivalvia; order Lucinida; family Lucinidae; genus Anodontia; species Anodontia alba. The sequence continues at coordinate 67,682,425 of OZ024833.1, read as the reverse complement.
CTCACTAAAATGGAATTTAAAATCATCAGTTTATGAGTAAAAACTGTAAGAATCAAAACTGTTTAGAATGGTGGTGCAGAGCTGATTAGAGAACAATTGCAATGCTATGAACCGATACAATCACAATATGCCACAGGCATTAAGTGTAGAATCAAACAAGAAATACCAAATACAAATATGAAAATTGCAGGAGCAATAATTTTGCACTGTTATTTGTGGTTGTTATAGGTAAAACATTTTCAGAAAAATACGTGGTTTGCTGGTGGCTTAAGACAGGGGGTCATTTAATACAGTGTCAAATAACAGTAAAATTCGTCAGGAGCATTTTATACTGGGCCGAGTTGTCCAAAGCGTTAGCTTAACGAGCGCGTTACGGGTCATTTCATGAACAGTTTTAGCGGATTCAATACACACATGTATACGATATTCTGATATTTTTTGCTGAAAAAATGTGAGTACTTACATTTTTTCAGCAAAACATTTCAGCATATTTGCATATCACTCAATGTAAATTTTAAAAAATTGTTAACTAACAACGTCGTTAGCTTTGAACAACTGAGCCCTGGTCGCTTAACACAGGTTGTTGCTCATTTCAGATGGTCGTTAGGGCAGGTTTGACTGTATAACTTAAAATGCATTTTAACATAATAAGATTTCAAAAATCAATATTTTTGGGACTGACACCATTTATTGGACAGGTTTTTTTTTTTAAAAATCCGTCCTTTAAAATAGTAATGTCTTGGCCAGCAGGCGGGCGGGAAGGTGGGAGGGCGTCTGGCATCGGGAGTCGTCCCAGGTTTAATCTTTCATGCAAATTGTCTCCTCTGGAGAAAGTAGGCTTTGACCTTTCATGCAAATTGTACATCTCCTTTGGAGAAAACAAGCCTTAAACTTTTATCCAAATGGGCTCCTCTGTAGAAAAAAGGCTTTGACCTTTTATGTAAGTTGTCTCATTTGGTGAAATTTAGCTTTGACCTTTCATGTAAATTGTCTCCTCTAGTAAATAAAGGCTTTGACCTTTCATGCAAATTGTCTTCTCTAATAAAGAAAGGCTTCATGCAAATTATCTCCTTCAGAGAAAATAGGCTTTGACCTTTTATCCAAATTTTCTCCTCCAGAGAAAAAAGGATTTGGCCTTAATGCAAATTGGTCTCCTATGTGAAAACTATCTTTGACCTTTTCCTCAAGAGAAAATCAGCTGTTGCCTTCATGCATATTTTCTCCTAAGGAGAAAACTATCTTTGACCTTTCATGCAAATCATCTCCTCTGGAGAAAATAAGCTTTGACCTGTCATGCAAGTTGTCTCCTCTAGAGAAAAAAAGACCAAGACCCAGTTGTTCAAAGCTAACGACGTCGTTAGTTAACGATTCGTTAAAATTTACATCAAGTGATACGCAAATATGCTGAAATTTTTTGCTGAAAAAATGTGAGTAGCTTTTGCAGTGCAAAAGCTACTCACATTTTTTCAGCAAAAAATATCAGAATATTGTATATTGAATCCATTAAAACAGTTAACGAAATGACCCTTAACCAGCTCGTTCAGCTAACGACGCTTTGAACAACTGGGCCCTAGCTTTCATGCACATTTTCTCCTTTGGAGAATATAAGGGATCAAACATGGTTATTCATGCATTAACATTTGCCAGGTCCCGAGGGAGGTGTTGAAAACCGAGGCCAGATTTGCTACATTTCTTGTTACTTCTTGCACTATTTTGCTTCTCCTTTTCACCTTTTCACTGATGTCTCGCGAATGCAATTGCCATGGACTTTGCTCATTCTAGGGCCAGACACTACACATCTTGTGATGGCAGCAATTTTGTAGCCCCGGTACAGGCATACTGAAAGTTGCATAGCCATTCATTAACATGTGTGAATTGCCTTTTTTGCTGGTTAATGCACGGCTTTTAATAATGTGCGGCACTACTTTTTATGTAATAATATGTGTTTCAACTTTTCATGAAAGTTGTCTCCTGTGGTGAAACTAACCTTTGACCTTTCATGCAGTTGTCTCCTCTAGAGAAAATAGCTTTGAACTTCCACGCACAGTGTCATCCACTGAATTTGCCCAGGGAGTGGTAAACGTATAAGGTTAACCCTTGTCATGCTAAATAAATTAAGATGCCACGCCCCTTTCTGACTATCAGCCAATTAGATGACATCATATAATGGTTTCATTCAAATTCACAAACTGAATGCCAAACAGTTTAGATCCTGATCTGATGGCTTCTTCAGAAGCCATCTGATCTGGATCTACACTATTTGCAAAAGTAGGGGTTGTCGTGAACAGCAGGATAAGGGTTCAAGTTATTAGGTCACAAGCTGCAGTGTGGTTACTATTTGCAGAGTGTATATTGGAAGAAGTCACGGCATGGTTAGATCTTGCCTCTGATATTTTCACCGAAAGCCAACTATACATTCTTGGAACCGGAGGACAAGTATCGAACGATAATTCTCAACTAGAGGAAATCAGGTTTACACTTACTCCCAATAATACTGACGGTAGCCCTATGGCAGTACATGAACTCAAGCTGAATGTGAAGAATGGTCTTGTCAAACTGAGATATGTATCAAACGGTGGGGAGGAATCTGAGGAGGTTGGTATTATTATTCAAGCCGCAAAATTAGAAAATGTACCTTCTGACATGCACCCAGCAAATATCCAGATCAACATGCACACTTGTGCAGTCTGATTAGTCTTCACTAGGAGCTTTCTGAATAGGGTTTGGTGCACATCAGAGAGTAGCTTTTCCCATGCAGAGACTTATTTATTTAGTTATAGCTATTTCCTATCATTAGGAAAACACGCCTATTCGAATATATTGAAAATTTTACAACCAAAAAAGAAAATTTTCACATTTTTTAAATTTCTGCTCAAAACATACATTGTGGGTACTTGTTAGAACTGCCTCAGTGAGGCAGTTCTAACAAGTACCCACAATCTATGCTTTTTATCAAAATAATGAAAATAATGTATACCTCTGTACACCCCAGTTTTACTATATAGTGGGGTTTAAGGAGGTCAGAATAATATAGACATTTTTGTGATGTTTTTCCATGAATCTGCTAGAAGTCACATTATCCTGTGTATTCCTAAAATAAAAGCAGCAACAAAGCCAATATATATCTGGACCACATCGTGTGAAACCGTGTCTTCAGGCATGATCAGACAGTAGAGGCCCTGATCAGCCTGATTAACGTTTGAAAACAGTCAGAATAGTTATGGCCCTTTCAGCTTTGACATTTTATAAGGACAACATATTTAGGGCCATAGTGTTTTGAAGGCACTCTTTTATAGCTGAAGAATAGGGTTTTTTTCCAGGATTAAATTTTCTGAAGAGTCTTATTGCTCCAAAGATTTGTTAACCCTTCTCATGCTGAAATTAAGATGCCACGCTCATTACTTGATCCGGGCTTTTGATACACATATTTATTGAAAAACAGTGCAGATCCAGATCAGTTGGCTTCTTCAGAAGCCAAATGATCTGAATCTACACTGTTTGCTAAGGTAGGGCATGACGTGTTTAGCAAGAGAAGAGTTAAGAGGAAGACTACTCCCACTCCAACAATGACCCAGAGGTCCTTTGCAAACATAATTTTCGATATGATGGACAGGCGCAACTTTGCATGATTACTTGCTTTTAGCAGATGACAAACTGATGATTATTTTGCTTAATTATTCCAAGAAAATAGGGTATGACATTTCATGCCAATGGTCCCTGATTGCCATCTTTCATGAAAAGTGATGCTATATAATTGATAGCTTTTGAGATCTGTACCTGAGCACTGCTTGCAGTTTGGGTAAAAGCTTGTGAACATCGTTTTGGCCCTAGGTGAATTATTTTGTTGAAATCTACGGCCAAATGTTAGAACTACCAATAGGATTCGTTTATGGATGCATAGGGTGGAGGGGTGAGGTCAATGGACTTGGTAAGATGGTGTCTGCATATGACCTGCAGCTGGACTATAAAATATTTTCTTGCTTCAGTTTATGATAAGCACGCAACAACCTATGGCTTGCAGCACAAAAATATCAAGACCTGGCTCCGAGATTATAAAACTTTTTTAATGCTCAACTCAGCTGAGCATGAAATTTTCTCTGCTAATAAATATGAAAATGCTAACTATTGTTGGCATTTTCATATTTATTAGCAGGGCCTCGGTGGCTCAGTTGGATGCGCCGTCCGACTGGAGACCAGGAGGTTGCGGATTCAACCCCCATCGAGGTCGGCAACATTCTTTCGTGGAGATTGGTTGTGAAATATTTTCTACAGTCATTCTCTCCCTTCCGCTGATTCAAGAAGGGCAGTTGTCAGTTTCTGGCGAAAGAATGTGCACAATACTGGTTAACCACTTAGAGGACTAAGCCTGCCCAGTAAACGTGTGGTTAGGTAAACTGACATTCTCAACATGACCCCATTGGGTTGACTGGGCTGTAAAACCTCAAAACAAACAAAATAATTATTAGCAGAGAAATTTCATGTTCAGCAATATTAAGCAAGAAAGAATTTGCTATAGTAAATAATTTGAGATTTATTAGAAGAACAAATTTCATGCTCAGCTGAGCTGAGCTAGAAAAAAGTTATAACCTTGGGCCCTGATGAAAGATAACTTTGCTGCAGTTTATGATTAGCGTACACAGTTTTTGTCTTGCAAAACAGAAATATAAGCACAAATAGCATAAAAGATTACCTTGCTGCAGTATTTGATTAGCATACAACAATGTATGGCTTTTAGCAAGGACGTATCAGCATACAAGAAACTGTACATTGCATACAGTGTACAGCTTGCGGCAAGTAATTATAAATATTAGCACCTGATAAAGATTTGCACTCAACAACGTATAGCTATTAGCAGAGAAATAATAGCACACCAGTAAAGACATCACGAAAACATACCTATATAATTATGACCCCCTTAAACCCCACTTTTGTATAGTAAAACTGGGGTTTACAGGGGTATACAATATTTTTCTTATTTCTGCTCAAAAACATAGGTTGTGGGTACTCGTTAGAACTGCCTCGCCGAGGCAGTTCTAACGAATACCCACGATCTATGTTTTGAGATGAAATAAAAAAATTTCCGAATTTTTTATCTGAAATTCGTCATTTTGTGGCGGTAAAATTTTCAGTGTATTTGAATAGGCGTGTTTTCATAATGATACGTTAGCTGCAGTATATAATTAGCATACAACAAGGTATGGCTATCAGCAGAGAAATATTAGCACACGATAACATCACGAAAACATGCCTATAATTTTGACCCCCTTAAACCCCACTTTTATATAGTAAAACTGGGGTTTACTGGGGTATACATTATTTTTCTTATTCCTGCTCAAAACATAGATTGTGGGTACTCATTAGAGCCGCCTGGTCGAGGCAGTTCTAATGAGTACCCACAATCTATGTCTTTGAACAGAAATATGAAAAATCTCAAAGTTTTTTATCTAAAAATTTATATTTTTTGGTGGTAAAATTTTCAGTATATTTGTATAGGCTTGTTTTCGTAATGAAAGATTACTATGCTGCAGTATATGATTAGCATAAACAACATATGGCTTGCAGCAGGGAAATATAAGCACACAAAAAAAAAATTGCCTTGCCGCAGTATATGATAAGCAGAGAAATATTTGCACACATAATTATGGCTATCAATATAGAAATATTAAATGCATAACCAAGAAATACCATGATTTCTACCAGACATAAAACTGGTATTTTCCTTGTTTTCTAAGAAGAAATATTTCCTCTTAGCTGGGGAAATAAATCTCTTTAACCAGAACTACTTTTTTTTGTAACATATGAACGGCCTAGATTTTGACCCGTGGGATGATCTCAAATCCTTATTTACCGGCTGAAAATGTTTAAATCCGTATGCTTTTTTTGTTGAATCAGGTCACAAGCATACAAATTAATCCTATCTGAGCACAGAAACACATAAATATCCATTTAAATGGGAATATTTTATCACTTATTAATCTCTCGATTCGTTTAGTTTTTTCAAAATGGCGCCCGAGTGTTCACTGCTTCTAATTGTCAATGTCAGTGTATTACTACGCCGACCCAAAATAGAAATGACAGCGTAAACAAACTTGCAGACTAGACTTGCCACAAAAGCCTCTTAAATGGTGTATTCTATTGTGGCGAAATGCATGTAATATACGGTTTATTCATTTCTCCTATCTTAAATATGGGATTTATAAACCTCGGGAGGTAAAAAAAATCCGATAAAGAAACTTGTGCTTCGCACTTGTTTTTTTATCGGATTTTTTTTACCTCCCTCGGTTTAGAAATCCCATATTTAAAATAGGAGAATGAATAAACTCTATATACTAGCACAAGATTAAAGAATACCTTGCTACATTTCATGATTAGCATACAACAACGTATGGCTCTCAGAAGGGAAATATAAGCACATCATAAAATATTTCTCTGTTGCAGTGTATGATTAGCATGCAACAATGTATCGCTATCAGATGGGAAATACAAGCACACAATGAAATATTACCTTGCCACAGTTTATGATAAGCATACAACAAAGTATGGCTATCAGCTGGGAAATCTTAACACATGATAAAAAATCACTTCACTGCAGAAGAATGGTTTGCGATTAGAGAATATGTACTAAATTGATTACTAAAATTCTTGAATGGCAACAGAGCCTAAAATCCCTCTTATAGAGACAGGACTTAACCCTAGTCCTGCTATACCCAGATATACCCTGCCTTTGCAAACAGTGTAGATCCAGATCAGTTGGCTTCTGAAGAAGCCAACTGATCTGGACCTACACTGTTTGTTGATGTCAATCAGTTTGTGAATTTGTATGAACAATCTGGATTAAGTAATCTGATTGGCTGAAAATTAGACGTGGGTGTGACCTCTAAATTTATTTAGCATGACAAGGACTTATGATCAGATACCATTTTTACTGACTTTGGTGGCCCTACTGACTAGGGCTGGGGCTTGACAGCTGATAATGCTCCGTGAAAACAACAACATTAAAAAAAGAAAAACAAACAAACAAAAAACATTACATTGAAAAACGGGCTGTAAAGATGGCCATCTTTTTTGAAAAGCTTTCACTTGTTGAGATATTATAGTTTGTACATATGATGGCCTTGAGTTGACCTTGAATTTTACTGCAAGGTTAAAATCAACCCCCAGGCTTTTATTCCAAAAAAAGTAAACAACATAGATTTTGTAGACATTATTTGAAGTTTGCATTAGTAAGCCATAATGACAAAAAAGTATCTGTTAACATCAAAATTCTATTCCACCCCCTCCACCCCACATCCAGGGGGTTGCATTATATGTTCCTGCCCTGGGGCTATGAATTTGTATTGATAATGAAGAAAAGTCTAAAACCAAAGTTGAAAGGTACTTTATTTCAACCAGTACCAAATGGCCATAGTGATAAAATCCTTGTTGAAAGATATTTTATTGAATTTCTAAATTTTGAACATGTGTTGCAGGTACATATGTACTTATTATAAGTGCCTCACTGAGGCACTTCTAATGAGTACCCACAGCATATATTTTTGCAGCACTCAAGAGAAAATGATCCCAGAATTATTATCAATGCTCCTCTAACAATCCCTCAGTGAGGCACTTCTAATGAGTACCCACAGCATATATTTTTGCAGCACTCAAGAGAAAATGATCCCAATCTTATTATCAATGCTCCTCTAACAACCCCTCTAAAACTGTTTAGTCTTCTGAATGCAACTTTTTGTAATTCGATTTCAGTATGATGTACCAGTTGATGGATATGGAAATGCTGTGTTTATATTTCCCGATGGTGCTCTTGTCACACAGATTTCAATCTGTATTGTACGAGTAGGCGGGGAAACAATATGGTTAGAAGGGTTGGAAGTAACAGTTTGTACAGAAGGTAAGATCTGGGACCACCTGAGCAATACTATGCTATTACATGAACCTATGTGAAATGCTTACAGTACAATCTCCATGAATGGCCACCTCTGAACCCAGTTAGCATTCTATATAAATCTATAGTGGACCGTTATCAGCCCGTCAGCTACCCTGATGGGCCGATAACGGCCCGCTATAGATTTATATAGAATGCTTACTGGGAAGACAGTCACCTACCTATAACAGCCACTTTTCTGATTTCCCAAAGTGTATGTTTTACTATAGGGATCAAACATGGTTTTTCATGCATTAATATTCGCCAGGTCCTGAGGGAGTGTTGAAAACAGGCCGAAGGCCGCGGTTTTAAACGCCTCCCAAGGGACCTGGCAAATGTTAATGCATTGGAAAACCATGTTAGATCGCTATTATTGCATAAAAACTGAAAACATTTGCTGCATTTTGCATTATTTCTTGCACTATTTTGTTTCGCGTTTTCACTAGTGTCTCGTGAAGGTAATTTTCTTGGACTATGCTTGTTCTAGGGCCGGGCAGTATACATCTCGTAACGGCAGCAAATCTGTGGCCCCGGTACGATCATATTGAAAGTTGCCTAGCCATGCATTAACAGCGCATAAATTGCCTTGTTAATACACTGCTTTTCGCCGGTTAATGCATGGCCGTTAATAATGTGCGACACTGCTTTTTATGCAATAATATATATTTAACCGCTCAATGTTTGTCATTCTAACCATTCTAAGAATTATTTTAGACAAATCAAAGAATAGTTTAACAGACCAGGTAAAATTTTATTGGAAATAACCCTTATCCTGCTGTTCACGACAATCCCTACCTTTGCTAATAGTGTAGGTCCAGATCAGATGGCTTCTGAAGAAGCCATCTGATCAGGATCTACACTGTTTATCATTCAGTTTGTGAATTTTAACAAAAACATTATATGATGTAATCTGGTTGCTGATAGTCAGAAATGGGTGTGGCTAATTAAATTATTTAGCAGGATAAGGGTTAATGGTGCAAAGTCCAACTGTACATATTTGGTAATTATGGTATACTTTAACCCTTGTCATGCTGAATTAATTAAGATGCCACACCAACTTCTAATTTCCACCCAATTAGATTACTTGATCTGGGTTTTTTGATGGAAATTCACATATTTAATGACAAAGAGTGGAGATCCAGATCAGTTGGCTTCTTCAGGGCATGTTATGTTCAGCAAGAGAAGGGTTAATGAAAAATATGTAAAGCAATCCCTACCTACTCTATCAGTCTTTTTCAAACATGTTACCCTAAATATGCATATTTTTATTTTTATCTGGAAATAAAATACTTGTTTTTAACAATGCCGCTGAAGTTTTATCAGAGGAGGGTTGCATAAAGCGTGCCATATGCAATCAATATTTTTGTCAGTAATATTGAATCAGTAATATGGAGGGAATTAAATTTGCCCTCAAACTTCGCAATAATACTGCAAATATTCATTTCATTTGGACCATACATGTTGAACGTGTAATATCACGCTAGAGAAACACTGTACTCGAAATTCGCAGCAGTCCATGAGTGCAGAATTTGGACATTTTTTGTTTACCGGGATATTAAGAAAAATGTTTGTACTCTTAAATATTTTACTTTGGAAAGTATTCTTCACAGATTATTGTCATTTATATATCCAGCCTCATATCTGCCTAATAATAGATATGTGAGTTAAGCGATAGCTGTTGCAGCACCCAAATTATGCAAGCATGTACTTGTATTTTTTGAAAAAAGGGTAAAAAGTAGGGGTTTCATTCATTTATGGAAATCTTCTGGAATTTATTTTTACTTTTGGAAAAACTGGAAAAATCGGTACTTATACAGTGCAAAAGTTCGAAACTTGCAGATAGTAAATTTTGGAAGTTATTCCCGGTTTTCATGCTGTACGCACACTAATACATGTTGCAAGCACTGGCCCAGTGATCGGGGCATCACTGTACGCATTTGTCGAGTTTGGACAAAAGAGAACTGTACCCATAAGACGCGTGTTTCTTTACTGCATTTGCTTTCAAACCAAAATCGAGACAGAACGCTTTGAGTGAGTCAAAATTTGATTGATATAATCTGACTGATATGGAAATTATTTTAACATGCTATCCTCCAAGGTTTAACTTCCATGATGTAGTAAATCTTGAATTATTTACTCTTGTTAATACCATTTGTCTGATAAGGAAACGAGTTTTGTTCAACTATGAAGGTACATGAACATTTATATAAAAGTTTGATTTTAACAAACTAGTTTCATCTTCCCGGGTAATGTGTGTCATTTCGGCCATTGTGTGCTTCAGAAATTTTTTATGAGCAAGCATAATTTTGGGACTGGATGTTTTACAAACTCCTTGGTGTTTTTTTTTTTTTTTTTTTTTTTTCAAAAATGTTCTATTGATTTTGTTGTTGTGAAACTCATTCGGCATTCGAATGAGTTGATGAATAATTTTACCCAGTACAGTCTAATTGTTGAAAATGATACAGTCTTCTGTGTGTGTGTGTGTGTCTGTGCATGTTTGCGTGCGGGTGTGTGTGTCGACAAACATTAATGTCCATATAAAATGTTAGGCAAATTATGTTTTGAAATTTTCATTGGCCTCTTTATGTGTTTCAGCAGGAAGGATGGAGACGGTATTAAATGCGTTTTACGAATGATCAGGGCCCTCGTAGTATAGTGGATAGGAGAGTTGACTCTTAGTCCATTAGGCTTCTTACCGCTGCGGTTCAAGGCCCACTCGGGCCGCATGTGAGAAAGCCAACGGATGATCAGGTGGTTGTTCCCCGGGTTCTCCGGTTTTCGCCCACCTTTGATGAACAATGGGCTCGATATAAGTGAAATATTCTTGAAAGTGCCATAAAACTAAACTAAAAAAAAAATGATCTGAAACTCGTCTACTATATTGCACTATATTGTTTCAGATTGTGTTACGTTCAGTATTTGTAACACGAGCGTCATAAAGATTTGAAATTGAGAGAGAATGTGCTTTCTTATTGGAAGTAATGCTAAAAAACAAAACAAAAAAACCCGTTCCAAATCAGAATTTTTACTGGTGACACATCTATGATGTTCATTCACCAGGACCTGTGATATGGAAAATTAGTCCCTAGCTCTAACCAAAGAGGTAAACCTAGCCACACCTGGACATTTAGTGGAGGAATAATCAAATCTGGAAGGGTATTCCAATTTTTAATTGTTTGAGGAAAAAATGAGCCCTTGTAAATGTCAGTTCTTGCAGTGGGGGTATAAAAAGTCAGTTAATGATGATTTTTATTGCACCTAATTTGGATAATAAGGTCATCTGTTTGAATGCTGGCAGCACCATTTAGACCTTGTACAAAATAATAGAGTATACTGTCTCTCCTCTTTTACTTGAGAGATTCTCATCTTAGTATTTCCAGTATTCCAGTCATGCTCCCAGTTTCAATGCAGTAATAGCTTGTTACAAACCTAGCAACCGTATTCTGAACTTTTTCGATTTCTTCTTGAAGAGTCCTACCTTGGGGATCCCAAACATAACTGCCATATTCCAAAAACCTGGCGAACAAGTCCTTGATATGCTTGCCTATTTTATATCCTGAGGACATTGATAAAGATTTCATCTTAGGAAACCAAGTGTTTTGTTTGCCTTAGTACACATGTTGCGAATATGTGTATTCCATCTCAATTTATGTATGATTGTTACTCCTAGGTATTTAATGGACAACACATTTTCGAGGACCGTAACCTCTAAAGTGTAAGAAGCCTCAATTTTAGTTTGTTCTCTTACTAGTTACCTGCATTATATTGCGTTTAACTGTCTAAAATCTCACACCCCATTTTATAGCCGAACATCCTAATCTGTCTATATCCTTCTAGAGTTTCGAGTCCTATATATCCATTCCTGCTCACATCAACTGCACCCAGTCATTACTTGACAGCTGGGTACAGACTACATATTTAGACACCAGACTAATGGTACAGTGCCCGCTACTACTGAAATTTTGCGTACAGCGACAAAATTGCATATAACTTGGCTAACAATAAACAGAAATATCTCAAACTTTCTATTTCTTCTCTTATTCATATTCTGCAATGTTTGATATAATAAAGTATTAATTATTGACTTCAACAGAGCAAAATTTTGTGTAGGAACACATTTCGGACACATAAAATTCCACCGGTTCGCCTGAAATTGGCTGTTACTCAGCTAGTTTTAGATTTTGAAAGCTCCAATTGAGCCAGAATGCACAAAATTATTTGACTGATAATTCCAAATGAAAACACCATCGTGAAAATAAATACTTGCAAAGAACTCACTAGTTTATAGGATCGTGGTAAACAAAATATGTTCAATTTCTGCACTCGTCGACTGCAGCCAACCCCCGAATACTGTGAATTTCGAGTACAGTGGTTCTCTAGCCTGAATATGGAACCACTCACAGCATTGGCTGTTGCATGTGCATTTGATAAACTGTAAAAGGAGACATATTACAAGCTGAGGAAAAAACAAAGGTTTCATGAAAGAAACCAGTTTAGGGGTAGAAATTGCGAGACCTGGGAACTGTAAACCACTCAGTTTGAGTACCATATTTACTGTTTGTATTTGGACAGATAGGTCTAAGCAAACAGTGTAGACTAAGACGAGATGCCGCATTCTGCGGCATTTCATCAGCATCAGCACTGTTTGCCACTCATTCAGCAATTTTTAGATACAAAATCAGGCGGTAAATTACGCTTGTTCCAGGGCCTGACAAATCAAGTTTCAGCAACTTGCCCGGCATTCCACAGCATCTTGAAAATGGCTCGGAATTACAATATTCCCTATATATTCTATACATTTTTCTGGGCAAGTTAAATAAAAAATCACTTGCCCAGCCAAATTTGGACTTGTCCCGGACAGCTGGGCAATGGATTTGTCAGGCTCTGCTTGTTCAAATATTAGAACAAATATGGTAAGGAGATGAGAAGTCCAAATGCTAAAGATTAATGTGGTAATCCTTATTTTCTAATTCTATATACTCAAGAAGGAACTTTCTCTCTTCTTGCATTTTTATGTTGGACATGTTTACCCTACTACTTTGGTCAGGCATCACGAAAACATGCCTATATAATTTTGACCCCCTTAAACCACTTTTATACAGTACAACTGGGGTTTACAGGGATATACATTATTTTTCTTATTTCTGCTAAAAAGACAGATTGTTGGTACTCGTTAGAACTGCCTAGCCGAGGCGGTTCTAACGAGTACCCACAATCTATGTTTTGAGCAGAAATATGAAAAATATCAGTTTTTTATCTGATTTTTTTTTTTTCAGTTTTTGGAGGTGAAATTTTCTATATATTTGAATAGACGTGTTTTCGTAATGGGTAACTTGTTTACATAGACTCATATAGGGAAGAAAAATCTTCTTTTCTCAACTTAGAAGGCCCAGGGCTTTTACTAATGGACCTCTACCAAAATCGGGTAAATTAAAACCTCAGACTGAAAAATGGCTTCGACCTGTAAGCCACTTTACATTAACCCATATAGGGAAAACTTTTAAATATACTCTTGTCTAAAACTAGAAGGCACAGGCCTTTGATATTTGGTGCACAGCTGTATCTTGTAAACCTCCACCAAGATTGTTCAAATTATAGCCCTGGGGTCAAAAATGGCTCAACCCCAGGGGTCACTTGTTTTAAACTTTAGAAGTCTTCTTGTCTAAAAACTGGATTGTCAAGATCTTTTTATATTTGGTATGTAGCTTTAGCTGGAGAAAATTGTTTAGATTTTGGTCCGGGGCCAAAATGGCTCTGTCCCGGAGGTCTGTTGTTTTACACAGACTTGTATGGGGAAAAACTTTAAAAACCCTTTTTGTAAACTAGATGGCCTAGGCTTTTGACATTTGGTACTTAAGTTTTATCTAGTGGACTTTTACCAAGATTATTTCATTTTAGCTCAAGATTTAAAACTGAACAGCTCTAGGGGTCACCTCTTTTACATAGATTTATATGAGGGAAAACTTTGGAAATCTTCTTGTGTGAAAGTAGAGGGCACAGGCCTAAAATATTTGGTATATCGTCATTGTTAAATCAAATATTCGTATTTTAGATTCCTTAACTTTTCAGGAGAAAGGAAAAACTTTATAGTTTTTATTAGACATGACCAATATTGATGAAATTCAGACAGTATTGTATTTAGTGGCATACAAAGTCACTGCTGTAACTACATGTATTCTAATCTTACAGATGAGCATACTATCTCTCGACTAAATCACTTGAGTTACAGCATTTTGATACTTTTTTCTCTCAACTTACGACATTTAAATTCTTAGAATGCATCAACACTTCGTATCTCGGAAGAGAGACTATACAAACTATATGAAAATATTGTCTAAATGCTTGTAACTCCAGGTCTGTGGGGTTCTAATTGACCTAGAGGTACGAGAATTTGAGATAAGGTGCACTGAATGGCAGGTATTCCCATGTTGCCAAAAAGTCGATTTGGCAAAAAATGGAGTTATGAGGTTTTGACTCTGCAACGACGATATGTCACTTTATCAAAATCTTTAATTCATGTGAAGTTTCTGTGTCACCAAATCAGTAAAGCTAAATTCTATACTTAATAACCATAGGATACAGAGGCAGATGAGTTTTCAAACTGTACTGGTGTAATGGTCAGTTTCTTCCCCTGTCCTAATCTCTCCCACCCCACCTCCCCGCACCCCGATCCTCGCACCTCCAGTTAAGGTGCTTTGCGGTTATGATAAATTGTTCTAGCTATTTAAATTATCATATGTAATATGTAACAATTACTGCCATTGGGGGGAAAGAAACCAACTAATCAGTTTCTTCCCCCACCCCAGTCAGTTTCTTCCCAAAATGATCAGGGTTCTTTATATATATACAACTAGTTCAGCTTTAAGTTGAAAAAAAAATCTCAGATGGGGGAAGAAACCAACTAGTCTGTTTCTTCCCGCACCCAGTCAGTGTGCTTTGCTATAATGATAAATTGTTCCAGCTAATCTAAATTGTCATATTTAATTATTTATTGGCAATTATTGCACATATATAACCAGTTCATGCTTATGCTGAATAAAGTCCTGGGGGGTGGGGGAAGACTGATCCATTTCTTCCCTCGGGGGAAGAAACTGACTTGGGGAAGAACTGGCCTGTTACACCAGCTACCATACCTGTATGTTTCATTCTTAAAAAAATGTTACCATAAACTTGCTCAGAACAAATGTCTCAGGTGAGCTTCATGACTATTGGTCTTCTGGTTTTATTTTTTCGAAAGAAATAAGGTTTGATATTTCATGTGGGTTATCTGCTAAGCAGACTCCTGAAATATAATAGAAAGCCTTACTGCCTCATTAAAAATGCTACCATTACGAAAACATGCCTATATAATTTTGACCCCCTTAAACCCCACTTTTATATAGTAAAACTGGGGTTTACAGGGGTATATATCATTTTTCTTATTTCTGCTAAAAACATAGATTGTGGGCATTTGTTAGAACCACCTCTGTGAGGCAGTTCTAACAAGTACCCACAATCTATGTTTTGAGCAGAAATATGAAAAATATTTGATTTTTTTGACTGAAAATTTCCAATTTTTCTGTGATTAACTCTTCAGTATATTTGAATAGGCATGTTTTCGTAATGTTTTGAAACTGATGTTTAAACCGTTATCACTATGGACAAATTTAGCAGATAACAAATTGATGTTATTTTTTTTATTTTTCCAAGATACTTAGCTTTGGCTTTCCATGCAAATCCTATTTTCTGGAAAAAAAAAAGGAAATATTTCAAAATGTTATCTGCTGATTTTTTGCCCAGCATGCTAAGTGTCAGTGAAAAATGGTGTTAGGATTTGACCACAATTTCATAGTTAATCAATGGTATTGTAAAACTGACTGATCATCGACTAATAATCAACTTGTAGAAAATATGTTCACTCTTAATTTAGCCCTCTTCCAGGTACAGTCGACTCCCGTTATCTCGAACTCCAAAGGACTCACTGAAACACTTCGAGATATCCGTACTTCGACATATCAGAGTTGAGAGAGTGAGGAAAACAATAAATTGAACAACCACATTTAACAAATGAATATGTAATTTGACTCCTGAAGTTAGAAATATATATATAAAATAATGTGGAAAAGAGGAGAAATTGCTCCTGAGGAGCAATTTCTCCTCTTTTCCACATTATTTTGTTACCTGTTGTCATAGTTTCATGTTAAAACAGGGACCAGATTTTCACTTCGAGATCAGCGGTAATTCGAAATAAGCGAGTTCGAGATAACGAGGTTCGACTGTATTTATTCATTGCTCCAGATCAGTTAAGAGGGGTATCCAGAGCTGCTTCTGATGAGTAACCACAACATATGTTTTCATGGAGAAATAAGAAAAATTGAAGTACTTTTGGGTTGACTTTTTGAGGCTATTTTATTAAATTCTTTCACTTTTATTGACCACAAATCTAGAAAATCCAAAATAGACAGCTTTGAATAACTTGCCTATAAAATAAAATGTGAGAAAAATATGCCTCTAAAAGTAGAATTTTCTGATTAATCAACTATAAAAAATCTTTCCGATCATCAGTCATAAGAGACAAAAGTAACTGATGATCAGTTATAATCAGGAGCAAAGTTATTCATTTTAGAATAGGTCCCTTTTCAGATGGGGTTTTATTTCACGGCAAAGCAAACAGGAAGCCACAAAAGTCGTCTGCTTTGTAAAAATGGCAGAAACGCTACAAAGCATATCTAGCAGGAGAATGTTTGCCACCAACTCCATCTTGTGGGTTAATTTTCCCCTCCATCTTCATCTAGTGGGTCAATGTTCACCTCCACCTCCATGTAGCAGTAGAGGTATAAAGGTTCACCACCACCTCGATCTGGTGGATTATTGTTCACTGCAGTTAATATGTAGCAGTATAAAGATTGACCTCCACCTTAGTCTTGGGATTTAATATTCACCTCCACCTCCAACTAGTGGGTAAAATTTGCTTCCATCTCCACTTAGTGGGTTAATGTTCACTTCCACATCCATCTAGTGAGTTAATGTTCCTCTTTACTTTCATCTCTGTCTAGCGGGTTACTGACCACCTCCACTTCCATTTAGCAGGTTAAAAAATCACCTCTGCCTACATCTAGTGGATTAATGTTCACTTCCATCACCATCTAGTTGGTAAATGTTAATTTCCACCTCCATCTAGTGGGTGTTTGTTCACCTTCACCACTTTCTAGTGGGTTATTTTTCACTTTCACCTCCACCGCCATCTAGCAGATTTTACTTCACCTCCACATCCATCTAGCAGGTTAATATTCACCTCCATCTCCATCTAGTGGGTTAATGCCTATCTCCACCTCCATCTAGTGGGTTTATGTTCACCTTCACCTCTGTCTAATGGGTTAATGTTCACCTTCACCTCCATCTCCATTTAGTAAGTTAATGTTAACCTCCACCGCCATCTTGCAGCCTAATGTTCACTTCAACTTCCATTCCTTACAGAAATGACTACGACACCAGCTCCAACCTCTGTACCAACAACAACGCCAGCTCCAACTACTGTACCAACCACAACACCAGCACCAACAAGCACTCCTGGTAAGTAAAAGTGACTTAATTTTCATTCTTACCATTAACTTTCTGTAACAATCACTGAAACTTAAAGTAGTATGCAATTTTGTGGTAAAGGAAATTCTCAGATTGATAATGTTTTGTTTCGTTTTTTTTTTTTCAGAGAATATAAGACTTGAAATTCATGTATATCATCTGCCTAGCAGACAGTTCACATGAATTTCAAGTCTTAATTTCTCTGAAAAAGAAACTTCAATGTGTCATCTTCTGTAGTTGTGATTCAAGCTTTATAAGGTCAATTGTAAATTATATAGAGGTTAATGCGCTTTAAAAGGTGAACTGTAAATTATATAGAGGTTAATTTAGCTTGAGTTTAACCCTCCTCTTGCTGAACATGTCATGCCCTGTCTTAGCAAACAGTGTAGATCCAGATCAGTTAGCGTCCTCAGAAGCCAACTGATCTGGATCTGCATTGTTTGTCATTAAATATGTGAATTTCTATCAAAACCCTGATCAAGTAATCTGATTGGCTGGAAATTAGAAGTGGGTGTGGCATCTTAATTTTTTTCAGCATGAGAAGGGTTAAAACAGATGTCAGATCATATTTCTTGAAAAGGCGCTTTTTTTCCACCAGAAAGTATCCATATTTTTTCTTATTTCTCGATAAAAGCATATAATGTGGGTACTCATTAGAAGCGCCTTGCCAAGGCGCTTCGAATGAGTACCCACAACATATAATTTTATTGAGTAATAAGAAAACTGTTAATCTGATATCCACTCTTATCTAGACCTATGAATGAAATATTTTTCTCCCAGAAATTTGCAAATCTGATTAAGAAACCAATGTATTAGCAGATTTTGTGTACATGACTTGCAACTAGATCTATTAAGGAGAATGTTTTCTGTATTTTAAACGCAAGGTGTATTTACTAATATGTCACATGTCATAAAGCAGATTAGTTTTCATTACGAGAACATGCCTAGTCAAATATACTGAAAATCTTAATCCCTCTCTTGCTGAACACGACATGCCCTGTCTTAGCAAACAGTGTAGATCCAAATCAGCTGGCTTCTGAAGAAGCCAGCTGATCTGGATCTGCACTGTTTGTCATTAAATATGTGAATTTCTGTCAAAAACCTGGATCAAGTAATCTGATTGGCTGAAAATTAGAAATGGATGTGGCTTCTTAATTTATTCAGCAGGACAAGGGTTAACCACCAAAGAATGAAAATTTTCAGATAAAAAAAAATTCTGATATTTTTCATATTTCGTCTCAAAACATAGATTGTGGGCACTCATTAGAGCTGTCCACTGAGGCAGATTAGTTTTCATTATGAGAACATGCCTATTCAAATATACTGAAGATCTTAATCCTTCTCTTGCTGAACAACTATATAGGCATGTTTTCGTGATGTATAGTGCTTTGCTTCTTCAAATGCCATCAAGAAGATTGCCTTATTTGATGGTCTACATTAGTTGTTGGGTGTGATAGCATTTTGAATAATACATGTATTTCGTTCCTAAATATTTCCTCATAGGAATTATAGAATATATTGCCCGCAGAAACTACTAAAATTAGTTCAGATATGTAATATAATAAAATATATATGGGAGGCACCATGTGAAAAACATGTATTATTGCATAAAAAGCAGTGCCGCACATTATTAACAGCCGTGCATTAACCGGCGAAAAGCCGTGTATTAACAAGGCAATACATGCGCTGTTAATGCACGACTACGCAACTTTCAGTATGCCTGTACCAGGGCCACAGAATTGCTGCCATCACGAGATATGTTCTGCCTGGACCTAGAACAAGCATAGTCCGTGGAAATTTCATTCGCCAGACATTGGTGAAAAGGTGAAACAAAATAGTGCAAGAAATAATGCGAAATATAGCAAATGTTTTCAGTTTTTATGCAATAATAGCGATCGAACATGGTTTTTCAATGCATTAACATTCGCCAGGTCCCTTGGGAGGTGTTGAAAACCGCGGCCTTCGGCCTCGGTTTTCACCATCTCCCACGGGACCTGGCGAATGTTAATGCATGAAAAACCATGTTTGATCTCTATATTGAGGCATATGCAGACAGCAAAGGCCCAGATCAGTCTGCACATCTATGCTGTGTAATCAGGGCCTTAGCAGTCCACTAACAAAATCATTGGACTCTATAGAATGTTTCAATGGAGAGCAAATACCCAGATGAGACCATGCACATGTAGATATTGCACACCCCGGCCTCGGTGGCTCAGTTAGATGCACCGTCCAACTGGAGACCATGAGGTCCCGGGTTCAAGCCCTGCCAAGGTCGGCAACATTCTTTCGGCGAGATTGACCATGAAATGTTTTCTACGGTCATTCTCTCCCTTCCGCTGATTCAAGAAGGGCAGTTATCAGTTTCTGGCGAAAGAATGTGCACAATACTGGTTAACCACTTAGAGGACTAAGCCTGCCCAGTAAACGTGTGGTTAGGTAAACTGACCATGCTTGACATGACCCCATTGGGTTGACTGGGCCGTAAAACCTCAACACAAAAAAAAGATATTGCACAAAAACCATGCAGGTTTTTTTGGCATGTTTTTTCTCTGTTACAGAAACAGATGAAACTGGTAAAATATATAAGGAAAACACTAATAAATGGTCTGAAAAAGATTGAAACAAATGAAACAGACCAATAGCATTTCTCACTGATGGTCAGTTTCATTCGTTTCATTTTTTACGAATCAGGACAAAACAGACCAGAAACCTTGGTCAGTGCTTGTTACAAAACAGGGTGAAACGAAATGTAACAGTGAAACAGACACTATTCTTAGTCTTTTAGTTTTATTTTACAAACTCATTTTTGTTTCGTAACAAATGAAACAATTAAGATATATAGGGAAAACTCTGAAACAGGATGAAACAGTTCAAATACCTTTGTCAGTGCTTGTTATGAAACAAGGCAAAACGAAATGAAACGATGAAACAGATACTTATTTTTTATATAAACCCATTTCTGTTTGTAACAAAATGAAACAAATGAAACAGACCTAAACCTTGGTCATTGCTCGTTACGGAACAGAGTGTAACAAAATGAAACAATGAAACAGATACTTTTTTTTTTTTGCCAAGAATTTTTTTTTTTTTTTTATAAGCCCACTTCTGTTTCATAACAAATGAAAAGATAAAGATATATCGAGAAAACTCTGAAACAAATTGAAACAGACCCAAAACCATGGTCAGTGCTTGTTCAAAACAAGGCAAAATGAAATGAAACAGACCTACAACCTTGATCACTGCTTGTTACGAAACAGGGCGAAATGAAATGAAAAAATGAAACAGACACTTTTGTTAGTTTTTCATTTTTTTTTTTTTTTCTGTTTCATAACAAATGAAAAGATTAAGATATACATGTATAGGGACAAGTCGGAAACAGGATGAAACAGACCAAAAACCATAGGCAATGCTTGTTACTAAACAAGATGAAACAAAATGAAACAGACCTACAACCTTGGCCACTGCTTGTTTCAAATAAGGGTGTAACAAAATGAAACAATGAAACAGATACTATTCTTAGTCTTTCAGTTTTTGTTAATAAGCCCATTTCTGTTTCATAACAAATGAAACGATTAAGATATATAGGAAAAAACTCTAAAAGATGGATGAAACAGACCATATATCATGGTCAGTGCTCATTATGAAACATGGCGAAACATGGCGAAACAAAATGAAACAGACCTACAACCTTGGTCACACTGCTTTTGTTTCGAAACAGGGCGTAACAAAATGAAACAATGAAACAGATACTATTCTTAGTCTTTCAATTTTTTTTTTTTTAATAAGCTCATTTCTGTTTTGTAGCAAATGAAACGATTGAGATATATAGGGAAATCTCTGAAACAGGATGAAATAGACCAAAACACTTGTCCAATGCTTCTTACGAAACAGGGTGAAACAAAATGAAACGATTAAACAGACATTTTTTTTATATAAATCCATTTGCGTGGTTTTTGTGCAGTATATGTGTGATTCTAATGCACTCGCGTATGTAACGCGACGTCTGATTGGATAACGTCAAAAATTTGCGACGGTATATTCTGCGATATACTGTCGCAAATCCGACGTCATCACGTAACGTCGCTTCTCATTGGCTGGCATTTGGTTTTACGCAGCTCACAGCACTTGTCGTTTTGTTCAAACAGTACATTTTTTTCAATAGAAAAAATGAATAAATGCATTAGAATGGGGATAACTGCATCAAATTTGTCATTTGGGGAGGTAAATCGGCGGTTTTACGGTCGCAAATTACATTTTACGGCTCCGCTGACGCGTCGCCGTAAAACGAAATTTCCGACCGTAAAACCGCCGATTTACCTCCCCAAATGCCAAATTTGAAAGCAGTTATCCCCTAAAGGATGATTTGATTCTTGCTCATCAGATGAGGAAATCCTGGGTTTTACCCTGCATAGTAACCCAGGTTATCCTACCAAGGGTGAGATGAAAATTGAGAATTTTCATGTGTTTTGCTATACACTGGTTGTATAGGACATCACATATGCCATAGTAAAGGTTGACGTCACTGAACCTAATCACATCACAAAACATCACCTAATATTATCACAATATGGCAGACGTCTGCAATCGAAGTAACTGCATTATTAACCCTTAAAGTGCCAAGAAAACCTGCGTCTGAAAATGTCGTCTGTTTATGTCGTCTGCTGAATATACTTGCAAACTTTTCAAACCTATTTTTGCATACAGGCAAACAGTGTGGACCCAGATCAGACTGCTCTTAAAGGAGCAGTCTGATCTGGGTCCACTCTGTTTGCAAAAATGACTTTTAAAATCACAAGCAGAAGACAAAGCAGATGACAATAGTTGTGATTGGTGCTTTAAGGATTAAAAATCCACTTTCAGAGATGAAACATATGCAAGAAAAAGAATCCATCATATGTGTGAGGGTTAGATAGAAAAATCCGTCCCTCAGGATCACTGTCTGGCATCACTCGGCAAACTGAGATTCTTGGGATGGATTTTTCTATCAACTCTTTCCCTAAAAGGTGGCACTCTGTCATCAAACTTACCTGTATATATATCATAAACTTACATAATTGTTAAAAGCAAAACATTTGAAAGTGAAATGATATCTAACAATTAATAAAAAGTACCACAATGAAAGTACCATTAATTCTCCAAAACTTTTTTTCCAGGTTGCGATGAAATGACCCTAACATCAAATCCTCACAGATCAGTGTGGGTGAATATGACCTCACCTCAGGATGTCACCAAGACTATCCAAGGAACACTGGAAGGAGAGCAATGGAATTCAGGCACTAGTGGCACAGAAATATTAATCAATCTTGATATCATTAATAGACAGGGGGATTCGGCACCATTGCTACAAGTTATATTATATATTCAAGGAATCAAAAACATTAAATTTCGGCCTTTTTCAAGCCAATATAGTGTCGGATCGGTAAGCTATTTTCTTACTATATGTACCAAAATATTTGGAAAATTTAACATCATACCTGACTTAGGAAAAAAGTTAGATTCTCAGACACTGTTGTATTTGTCCAAATTGATCTGCATACATATTTTTTTTTTTTCAGTCGAATTTGGAATTTTTTTTTTAACCTACAAAAAAACATGACATGAATTTTCTCATTTATCTGAGAACTGTTTTTAGCTCACCTGAGCTATGCTCAGGATGAGCTATAGTGATCACTTTTTGTCTGTCGTCTGTGCTTCCATCCATTTGTAAATAGTGAGGGCCTCATGGAAGATTAGCTATTACATGTATTTATGTATGTGCTAAATGTTGTAACCCTCGATAAATAAAGTCGTTACTTACTTACTTACTTACTTACTTTCCAGGCAACGGCTAAAACAGTTTTTGAGGTATTTTTCTTACAAGATTAAAATGCTGAAATTTTCAAAGGGCCATAAGTCAAAAAAAAAGATAAGAGAAACATTCCTGTGAAATCACTTTGAAATCAGGCCACTGGCTGAGGAGGAGCTGTCATTTAATATTTTTTTTTTTTTCTATTTTTAGTTCTGATGGCCATTTTGTTCAGCCAAGCAGAACTATTTTAACAATTTTGGTAAAGGGCCATAAGAGGAACACTTCTGCGAAATTACTTTGAAATCAGGATACTGGCTGCTGAGAAGATGTCTTCTAAAGATTTTCTTATATATTTTTAGCTCTGGCTGCCATTTTATTCAGCCAAGCAGAACCATTTTAGCAATTTTGGTAGAGGGCCCATTGGAGGAACACTTCTGTGCAAATATTTTGAAATCGGCCATTGGCCAAGGACAAGATGTAGTTTGAAGTTTTTCTATTTTTAGCTCTGGTGGCCATCTTGTTCAATGGAGTGGAACCATTGCGGCCATCTTGGATATCAGATCTACACAATTTTAGCTGGTTTTGATCCAGAAGCTGTCCTATTGCTACAGAGCAAGTTTTGGCTCCAAGCGACCAAAGGTTTAGGAATAGACATCAAAAATTAATTTTCAAGATGGTGGCTATGCTAATGCTCATCATTAAGTTTCAATTCAACTAGATTATAGAGGAGATGTCCAAAATATGAAGTCTCAACATTTTTTCCCATAGGTGCTTGCTTAACACAGGTTTGACTGTAAATATGAAATTTGAGCAAAATTGGCTCAGAGCTCACAGAGGAGAAAACGTTTGAAAATGTTAACAGATGGAAGCACAGACGACAGACAAAAAGTGATCACTATAGCTCATCCTGAGCATAGCTCAGGTGAGCTAAAAACAGTTCTCAGATAAATGAGAAAATTCATGTCATGTTTTTTTGTAGGTTGAAAAACAAATTTCAAATTCGACTGAAAAAAAAAAAATATGTATGCAGATTAATTTGGACAAATACAACAGTGTCTGAGAATCTAACTTTTTTCCTAAGTCAGGTATGATGTTAAATTTTCCAAATATCACCACCATCCCTACCACCACCTCCCCACCCGACCCCCACCCCCTCCCACCACAAAAGGAATAGCTGTGCCGAACATTTTAATTTTTTTTTAGCTCGCCTGTACGAAGTACAAGGAGAGCTATTGTAGTCAGCCCGGTCGTCCACGTTTGCGTTTGCGTTTGCGTTCCCGTTCCCGTCACACTGCGTTAAAGTTTTTCAAATGCTTATATCTCAACAGTCACTCCTCACAGAGGCATCAAATTTGGAACTTAGGTACCTTGGAGGGTCTTCTGAGATTCCAAGAGAATAAACCCCTGGGTTCATGCCCTTGGGCGGGGCTAGGGGTCAGAATCTAGGACACCTTTGTAATACTGTGTTAAAGTTTTTCAAATTCTTATATCTTGACTTTCACTCCTCATAGAGCATTCATATTTAGAATTTGGGTACCTGGACGAGTCTTCTGAGATTCCAAAAGAACATACCCCTGGGTTCATACCTCAGGGTGGGCCTTGTGGTGGGGCTAGGGGTCAAAATCTAGGACACATTTGTAAAATCTTATATGCCTACAGGTTATAGACACAACTGGTTATACATCAGCTAACTATGTGACATCTGTTTAAGTGTAAGAGAGTGAAGGTCATGGTGACCTACATTTTACGGTCCAGGTCACCTAGATTTCACGGTCCAGTGATTTTGCCTTACATCTTGAATACTATTTGTTGGATAAATGTCACACCTGGGATATTACTTCCATGTGACCCAATGAATGACCACTTACTATATCTAGGTCATTGTGACCTATATTTCATGGTTCAGTGATTTTGCCTTATATCTTGAATACTATTTGTTGGATAAATGTCACACCTGGGATATTACTTCCATGTGACCCAATGAATGACCACTTACTATATCTAGGTCATTGTGACCTATATTTCATGGTTCAGTGATTTTGCCTTATATCTTGAATACTATTTGTTGGATAAATGTCACACCTGAGATATTAGTTCCTTGTGACCCGATTACTGACGTCAAAATATATCTCTGTTGGTGTGACCTATATTTCATGGTTCAGTGATTTTGCTTTATATCTTGAATACTATTTGTTGGATAAATGTCACATCTGGGATATTAGTTCCATGTGACCCAATGAATGACCACTTACTGTATCTAGGTCATTATGACCTATATTTCATGCTTCAGTGATTTTGCCTTTTATTTTTATTACTATTTCATGGAGAATTGTCATACCTGGATTATTATATCTATGTGACAAAATGATTTACATACAAATACATCTAGGTCAGTATGACCTATATTATATGGTTGAATGATTTCGCCATATAACTTGAAAATTATTTCATAGATTATTTCATTTTGATTTTCTTAATGATAAAAATGTTACAATATAAAATGTACCCAGCAGGCGAGCTACGCTGTCCTACGACAGCTCTTGTTTTTCTTATTAGGTACATTATTGCATAAAAAGCAGTGTCCCACCTCATTAACTGCTGTGCATTAACCGGCAAAAAGCTGTGTATTAACAAGGCGATTCACGTGCTGTTAATGCATGGCTACGCAACTTTCAATATGCTCATAACGGGGCCACAGAACTGGTGCCGTCACGAGATATGTATTGCCCTGCCCTAGAAAAGGCATAGGCCGTGCAAATAGCGTTTACATGCTTTTTATGCAATAATGTACCTAATAAGAAAAAAAAAAATTAAAACGTTCTAGAAACCTATAGAATTTCAGGCAACCACCCCCATCAGCACTCTCAGTGCTTTGATTCATATATATATATATATAAAAAAAAAAACATGCCTGAGAATCTAAAGATTTTTTTTCAATTGTGAATGAACCAGCAACCTCGTATTAAATCCAAAAAAGTGCCAGCCCAAAGTGCAAACACTGCAGACCTTGGTCAAACTACTGCTTAATTATCATAAGAGGGGGTGTCAGCTAAACATTTTCTTATTTCTTCATATGCCGGCCTCGGTAGATCCGGCTGATGCCGGTCAAATTGGTGATCAGGAGATTGCAGGTTTGATCCCTGCAAGATCTGGCAACCATTACAAATACATGCCTGTTCAAATATACTGAAAATTTTACCACCAAAATATGAAAACTTTCTGATGAAAATTCTAATATTTTTCATATTTCTGCTCAAACACAGATTGCGGGTACTCGTTATAACTGCCTCGACAAGTTGGTTCTAAAGAGTACCTACAATCTATGTTTTTGAGCAGAAATAAAAAAATTAATGTATACCTCTGTAAACCCCAGTTTTACTATATTAAAGTGGGGTTTAAGGGGGTCAAAATTATATAGGCATGTTTTCATGATGCATTCGTTTGTGGAGACTGATCATGAAATATTTTCTTAAGTAATTCTCTCCTTTGGCTGAAGGGCAGTTGTCAGTTTGTGTTAAATGAATGTGCACAAGTACCAGTTAACCACTTTAAGGACTAAGCCTGCCCAGAAAAAGTGTGGTTAGGTAAACATAACCTTAAGTACTAATTAACCACTTTGAGGACTAAGTGTGGTTAGGTAAACATGACCTTTATAATGTTGACTGGGCTGTTTACCTCCACCTCAGCCAACCATGGGAAATCTACCAGCTTTGCTAATCCTAGGTTGATCATTGACCAGTTTTTTTGGCATAATTAAATTTGTTTCCCTATGTATATGTATTGAGATCTGTTGGATGCAAATTTTGTTTTTACAAATTATTCACTGTTTTGATTAGTTGCTGTAGCAATATTGAAGAATGTTGCATGGCATCTGCAGATGTGCAATGGTTGCTTTGCTCAGGAGAGTGAGTTGTGGCCTATGGGCTTCTAGTCAAATTTTATGACATATATGGTAAAGAGTGAAATATTTAGGGTAAATATGATATATCTATAAGCTAGGTAGAGCAGAACAATATAGGGATCAAACATGGTTTTTCATGCATTAACATTCGCCAGGTCCCGTGGGAGGTGTTGAAAACCGAGGCCAAAGACCGTGGTTTTCAACACCTCCCAAGGGACCTGGTGAATGTTACTGCATTGAAAAACCATGCTTGATTGCTATTATTGCATAAAAACTGAAAACATTTGCTACATTTTGCATTATTTCTTGCACTATTTTGTTTCACCTTTTCACCGATGTCTCGCGAACGTAATTTCCATGTACTATGCTCTTTCTAGGGCCGAACAAAATGTGCAAACAGTTTAGATTAAGATCAGTTGGCTCTGAGGAAGCTGACTGATCTTGATCTGCACTGTTTGTCATTCAGTATATGAATTTATATCAACAATCTTGGTCAAGCAATTTGATTGGCTGAAAATTAGAAATGGTGTGGCATCTTAATTTATTCAGCATGGCAAGAGTTAAATATCTTAGATATATCAAATATACGATGAAAAAATAAGCAACAACAACAAGAACAACAACGATGCTAATTATAAAAGTAATCTAAATAAAATGTGCAGTCGATGGCAAGCCATCTCAAATCCCACATTCATTGCTAATGTTGCTAATAACCTGACTGACGTACAGACAGACGGTCTCGCTCTTGCACACCCTTATCATCAAGGAAAGTCCTATAGCCTGTTTGGATAAATTCCACCAAGTTGTTTTGGACAAGATAGCTTTTCCGCAGATGGATGCCGGATGGACAGTAAAATAATGTTCTTCTCACACACCCTTACCATGAAGGGAGGTCCTTAGCAAGTTTAAATTCAGTCCAGTGGTTTAGAAGGAGATAACATGATGGACAAATGGACAGATGTTGGATGCATGGACAGATGCAAGGAAAAACAATGTTACATTCCCACACTCTTACCATGAGGGAAGGTCATGTAGCAAGTTAAGTTAAATTCCACTGAATGGCTTAGTAGGAGAAGGAAGAAGACAGCATGATGCACAGATGGACGGATGCAGAATGGCCAGGCCCCGAGGTTATAAAACTTTTTTCATGCTCAACTCAACTGAGCATGAAATTTGTCCACTAATAAATCTCAAATTACTAATAGTTGCAAATTTTTTCTTGCTAAACATAGTTGAGCATGAATATTTCTCTGCTGATAAATATGAAAATGCCAACTGTTGTTGGCATTTTCATATTTATTAGCAGAGAAAATTTCATGCTCAGCTGAGTTGAGCATGAAAAAAGTTTTATAACCTCAGGGCCAGATGATGAATGGACAGTAAAATAATAATATTCTTGCACATCCATACTATAATGGGAGGTTCATTTAGCAAGTTTGGTTGAATTCTGCCCAGTAGTTTAGGAGGATATCGTGTGACAGACAGATAGCCGGACAGACAAATGCCTGGAAAAATAATGTTGCTCTTGCACATCCGTACCATGAGGGAAAGTGATGTAGCAAGTTTGGTTGAATTCTGCCCAGTTGTTTAGGAGGAGATAGCTTGACGGACAGATGGATGGATGACAGATAGCCGGACAGACAAATGCCCCCTGAAATTAATATTTACCACTCTCAGGGCTAATTAAACAGACCACAAATTGGTCATCTTTTTCTTATTTTTCCCAGAATACAGGATTTAATATTTCATGCTAAATTGCCTGCATTAGAAACAATTTGCATGAAATTTCAAATTCTGTTTTCTCAGAAAAATAAGAAAAACATTTCAAAATGTCGTCTGCTGAAATTTTACCCAGAATGCTAAGCGTTAAAGAGTTCTCATCAGCTGACAGCTGACCACAGGTTGATACATGTTATCCCTTAAACTGCCAATCACAACAATTGTCATCTGCTTGTGATTTTAAGAGTCATTTTTGCAAACAGTATGGACCCAGTATGGACCCAGACCCTCTAGGAGCAGTCTGATCAGGGTTCACACTGTTTGCCTGTATGCAAAAATAGATTTGAAAAGTTTGCAAGAATATTAAGCAAACAACATAAACAGACAACATTTTCAGATTCAGATTTTCTAGGCATTTTAAGGTTTGTTTAAGACATAAATCTAATTTTTCACAGACATTTAAGAGTTTGCTGCTAGGGCTAGATCAATATTTCCAGTTATGTAAACCTTTGAAAGCTAATTTTATGCATTTCATAAGAACTAGGTGGAACTCACCAGTCTATTGATTTCAGCAGCAAAAAGAAAACTTTAGTTTCATTGGATAATATAGGTATAGGTGATGCTTTTTATTCAGTCATTGTTTCATTACGAAAACACGCCTATTCAAATATATTTAGAATTTTACCACCAAAAAATGAACATTTTCAGATGAAAAACTCTGATATTTTTTCTTATTTCTGCTCAAAACATAGATTGTAGGTACTCGTTAGAACCGCCGCCTTGGCGAGGCGGTTCTAACGAGTACCCACAATCTATGTTTTGAGCAGAAATAAGAAAAATAATGTATACCCCTGTAAACCCCAGTTTTACTATATAAAAGTGGGGTTTAAGGGGGTCAAAATAATATAGGCGTGTTTTCGTGATGTAATTCAGTACACTAGGCTTAACTTTCTTCAAGAGTTAAAATACAGCTTTATTTATGCAAAAATGAAAATTTCAGACAAAGAAGCTTTTTGACTAAAGGTCTGTAAAGCAACAAAATGATAGTATTGTAGTAAGATAAGAGAAACATCTGTAAAGTAATATCGGGTAGTGTGCCCAGACCAGGGATCGAAACCAGCATCTGGGGATTACAAAGTGAGCACACAACCACTGTGCTAAAAGGTCCAAACTGGTCAGATTACCTATATACATATTTACACATCTATTGGCTGTTCTACTTAACTCCTTAATCCAACTATTAACCCTTAAAGCGCCAAGAAAAACTGCATCTGAAAATGTTGTCTGTTTATGTCGTCTGCTGAATATTCTTGCAAACTTCTCAAAGCTATTTTTTGCATACCGGCAAACAGTGTGGACCCAGATCAGACTGCTCCTAAAGGAGCTTTTAAAATCACAAGCAGAAGACAAAGCAGACGACAATTGTTGTGATTGGTGCTTTAAGGGTTAAGCATTTGTGTCAAATGCTTATTATTTAAAGTATTTTATTGCATAAAAAGCAGTGTCGCACATTATTAACAGTCGTGCATTAACCGGTGAAAAGCCATGTATTAACAAGGCAATTCACACGCTGTTAATGCACTGATACGCAACTTTCAATAGGCTCGTACAGGGTCCACAGAATTGCTGCCATCACCAAATGTGTACTGCCCTGCCCTAGAACGAGTATAGTCCATGGAAATAGTGTTTGCATGACATTGGGGAAAAGGCAAAACAAAATAGTGCAAGAAATATCTCGAAATGTAGCACATATTTTCAGTTTTTATGCAGTAATAGTGATCAAACATGGTTTTTCAAAGCATTAATATTTGCCAGGTCCCTTGGGAGGTGTTGAAAACCACGGCCTTTGGCTTTGGTTTTCAGCACCTCCCTTGGGACCTGGCGAATGTTAGTGCATGAAAAACCATGTTTGAACCCTATGATAATTATAATTCCAAGGTTCATTTTATTTCCATATTGCGGGCCCCCGTAGCCTAGTGGATAAGAGAGTTGACTCTTAATCCATTAGGTTTCTCACCGCTGTGGTTCGAGCCTCGCTCGGGTCATATGTGGGAAAGCCAAGTTCTGCTTACGGATGGTCAGGTGGTTTTTCTCCGGGTTCTCCGGTTTTCGCCCACCTTCGATGAACGATCGGCTCGATATAAGTGAAATATTCTTGAAAGGGCCGTAAAACCCAAATCAAAAAAAAAAAAATTTCCATATTACGTCACCCTTAGGCTCCAACAATAATCATCTTGGTCATGGCACCGATGTAGTAGGAGGAGAAAATATTAGAAAGAAACATTTGGTTGAATGTCCCGACTGGGGATCGAATCCAGAACCCTGGGATCACAAAGAGAATACACAAACACTAGACTAAAAGATCCAGACCAGTTAGACTGGTCAGTTATGCACTCTATTACCTATATACATATTTTCACATATATTTAGGGGATAACTGCATTCAAATTTGTCATTAGGGGAGGTAAATCTGCAGTTTTAATGGTCGGAAATTTCGTTTTATGGTGACATGTCAGCTGAGCCATAAAATGTAATTTGTGACCGTAAAATCGCCGATTTACCTCCCCAATTGACAAATTTGAATGCAGTTATCCCAATTATAATGCATTTATTTATTTTTTTTCTGTTGAAAAAATGTACCATTTGCATAAAGTGACAAGTGCTGTGAGCTGCGTAAAACCAAATGCCAGCTAATGAGAAGCGACGTTACGTGATGACGTTGGATTTCAGACAGTATATTGCAGAACATACCATTGCAAATTTTTGACATTTTCCAAACAGGCGTCGCGTTACATACGCAACTGCATTAGAATGGCTGTTCTACTCATATTCATACACTGACACTGAAGTCCTTTTATATAATATTTCTTGAAAAAAAGTGCTTCAAGTAAAATTTGCATGCAAAATGAGCCACGACATACAAAAACGTGTCTTCGGGAATATGTGGATATTGAAGGCCCATATCAGCCTACGTGTTTGTGTAATCTGATCATGGCCTTCACTGTTCCATAACAAACTCATTGGACTCTACAGAATGTATCAATGGATAGCAAATGCCTGGGCCCGGTTGTTCAAAGCGTCGTTAGCTTAATGAGCTCGTTAAGGGTCATTTCGTTAACTGTTTTAGCGGATTCAATATACAATATTCTGATATTTTTTGCTGAAAAAATGTGAGTAGCTTTTGCACTGCAAAAGCTACTCACATTTTTTCAGCAAAAAATTTCAGTATATTTGCGTATCACTCAATGTAAATTTTAACGAATCGTTAATTAACGACATCGTTAGTTTTGAACAACTGGGCCCTGGATGAGAATTTACCCTTTCATTGGGATAATCAGAATCTGTGCATTTTAGGCATGCTCAAAGACACATTTTCTCTTGGCATCACCCAAATAATGTACATAATTTGCAGCTGAGAATATCAGGGCTCAGTTGTTCAAAGCATCGTTAGCTTAACAAGCTTTTTAATGGTCAAAAATTAAATGTTAACTGTTCTAGTAAGTACAATATCCAATTCACAGATATTTTTGCTGAAAAAATATGAGTAGCAAATGCAAAAGCTACTCTCATTATTTTCAGCAAAAATATTAGCGTATATGCCATATTTAATGATCAAAGTTTTAATGATACATTAAATAACGACATAATTAGTTTTGAACAACTGGGCCCAGGTGTAGTTGCGTTCAGGGGAGAAAGTGATAAAAACTTGCAATAAGCCTTGGCAGAAGCTCTCATTATTGCTTTTTCCAATTTACCAAACCTACACCTAATTTTCAAAAGTACTACTATGCAGTTTCTATGTATGTTTTTTTTTTTTTGTTCCAGACATCGCAGTCTACTGATAGCTCAAAACTGTTAAAACTTGTGTTTGAGGGAGAGCAAATAGATACTGACAAAATAGAAATAATCTTAACCAAAGACGAAGGGCAAAGTGTTAGTTTGATGATGGTGGAAGTAATAGTTTGTGTTCCAGGTATGAAAATAAACAAGTATAAAGTTTAACAAAAAAAAATTGATCTACATTAAGCTTATTCAAGTTTGTTTGTGAACGTTAATACTTAGGGGATAACTGCATTCAAATTTATCATTTGGGGAGGTAAATCGACGGTTTTACAGTTGGAAATTTGGTTTTATGGCAACGCATTAGCAGAGCCGTAAAACGTAATTTGCGACCGTAAAACTGCCGATTTACCTCCCCAAATGACAAATTTGAATGTAGTTATCCCCATTCTAATGCAGTATATCACAGAATATACCGTTGCAAATTTTTGACGTTTTTCAATCAGACGACGCGTTACATATGCATGTGCATTAGAATTGGTTATAATAACCTTGAGGAGTCCATGGAAAATAGCATTGGATGAGTCCATGATCTTTTATAAAGTGCTTTCAGAGCAATGGCAAATTCTAAGTTTGTCCACGCCCTTAAAACATTCCATCCTGACTACAAAGACAACCCATTAGGAGAAGCAAAATAGTCCTTGTTTACAGATTTTCTTTATTTTGATTGTCTTATTGATTAACTATCAGTCTCTGGGCAGATTCAGCTGACGTCAAAATGGTTATATTTTTGTATTTTCCCAGGAAATAGGTTTTGACATTTCATGCAAATGGTCTTCTAAGGAAACCATTTGCATGACATAACAATACATGTTTTCTGAGAAAAATACAAAAAAAACAATTTAAGTATCGTCGATGAACATTTTACCTAGAGGGCTAAGCATTAAGCAGAAACATGAATACACGGATCAACATTATGTGGACTGATAAGTAATTGACAACTTTTCATCGACACACCAGGCACAAGACATTTATATAATATAGGGATCAAACATGGTTTTTCATGCATTTACATTCGCCAGGTTCCGTGGGAGGTGTTGAAAACTGAGGCCGAAGACGGGTTTTTTTTAACTTCTCCCAAGGGACCTGGCGAATGTTAATGCATTGAAAAAGAGATTCAGTTGCTATTATTGCATAAAACTCAAAACATTTGCTACATTTCAGGTTATTTCTTGCACTATTTTGTTTTGCCTTTTCACTGATGTCTCGCTGATTCAATCACTATTATTGCATAAAAACTAGTATCGAGTGATTCTTTTAGCAGACTGGGAAGATGCTGATGAGAATGCACAGATGCATTGACTGATTTAGGCTTTTGCTATCGGCAAACACTCAAAGACACATTTTCGCACGGAGCAGCCAATAAATGCCATCCTTTCTCAAGCAACAAAATAGAATAGTTTACATTTGTCTGAAACTAATTTCTGATAGTGATTTTGCTATACAATTATCTCATTTGTTCCATTGTTTAAAAGTTAGCATGGCCATTTTTATCTATTAAGATACAATTTTCTGTTTTTCTGTGAAGGAGAAGGTAATTGAATATCTTTTATTTGGACAAATATATATATATATGAGGGTGAGTCAATAAGTAACCAGCCTAACTTATTTCCGGTTGAGATCCACCTCTTCTTTTTCGATGTAATTGCCCTCTAGTGTGATGCACTTAGACCAACGGTATTCAAGTGCCATCAGCCCAGAACTGAAAAAGTCAGGGTCCTTTCCATTGACCCACTCCTCAACTGCCGTCACGACTTCTTCATCAGACCGGAAATGAAGTCCACGGATATCCTTTTTCAAGTTTTGGAATAGGAAGAAGTCGCTAGGAGCTAGGTCAGGCAAATAGGCAGGATGTAGTATTAATTCATACCTGTTTCACTCTACAGCATTCATTGCAACTTTGCAAGTGTGGACTCTCGCATTGTCCTGTTGCAGCAAAACACCTTTAGAGAGTTTATCTCGGCGTTTTTTCACAGATGGCGGTTCTCAGCTGTTTGCATAGTACACTCCAGTTATTGCACTTCTCTTGGGTAAAAAGTACAACATAATAACGCCTTTTGCGTCCCAAAATACTGTGGCCATCACCTTGCCAGCAGATGGTTGCGTCTTGAACTTCTTTGGCCTCGAGGACCCAGGCCCTACCCACTGACGACTCTGAGCTTTATTCTCTGGCTCATAATAATGAACCCAAGCCTCATCAACAGTCACTAGACGCTAAAGACAATCATCTTTTGACCTAACACGCTTCAACAAGGCGCTGCATCCTGATGCTCTGGTTGCCATTTGCTCATCGCTAAGGGATTTGGGGACCCAACGGGCTGTTAGCTTGCATATACCTAAACGATCATGTAAGATTGTTGAAACGCTACCATGTGAAATGCCAAATGCCTGCGCTATTTCTTCCACCTGAATTCGCCTATCAGAGTATACCAGATCCCAAACTTTCTTACACGTTTCTTCATCGGTGGCATCCAGTGGGTGTCCAGACCTGGCTTCATCTTCTAAAGACGTTCTACCACGTTTGAATTCCCCTACCCAGAATTTAACCTGAGCATAAGATGGTGCAGAAGACCCATAAACATCGGCTAACTCGCCGTGTATTTCCTCGCCTGTTTTACCTTTTAAATACAAGTACCGAATTACAGCATGGTACTCAACTTTAGATAAAAAGCACGCCTTTGCATCACTAGCCATGTTTGACATTCAATATCTTATTAAAGAATGACTCGATACGTGTGCACTTTTGTACCCATGTATAAAACATATATTGAAACAAAGCATGAAAATCGTGACCGTCTCGGTCTATCGGAAATGGGGATAGGCTGGTTACTTATTGACTCACCCTCATATATATATATATATATATATATATATATATATATATATATATATATATATATATATATATATATTCATGCATGAAGTGTTCAGAGCTACAAGCCATCTAGCCAAACACATTCTACAATGTCCTATACTACCCCAAATTCCCTTAACCCTTTAAATCATGGGTTTTAACCCATTGCAGTTGGGAGACCGGTAAAAGGGTAATTAGCAAACACTGCAAACCCAGATCAGATGCTGCAGAATGCAGCGTCTGATCAGGGTCTCCACTTTTTGCTAATAATTAAGCCATTTCTCTCTAGGAATATGTAAATCTCATAACTGGACATACCTAAAATTGAAATTGGACTCTTCCAATATATAGTGAGGGAGAGTTTGTTCAGTCTACAATGGGTTAATTTGTACAACTCCAGTATTGCAAATAAGGATAGCAGTTAAAATCTAAAACAGGATGCAAAACAGTGTTAATCCTGATGCAATTATGAGCCATTTCATCTGGATTGACACTGTTTGCATAATTATTTGTTTCGGTCTTTTGGTCTACTTGTCTGAAAGGGTTAATAAATGGACCAATGAGTGAGAAAAAGGAGCTAAGAAAATATGCGAACAACAAAGATCCATGCACGTACTGGTCTGGGTCCTCACCATTTGTATATGCCCTTAGTGCATTTTTGTCAGCCAGAGCCCAAATATACCTATGCTGAAATAACCCATCCAGTCACATAAGGATTTACAATCACATTTAACCCTTAAAATGCCAAGAAAACCTGCATCTGAAAATGTTGTCTGTTTATGTCGTCTGCTGAATATTCTTGCAAACTTTTCAAACCTATTTTTGCATACAGGCAAACAGTGTGGACCCAGATCAGACTGCTCCTAAAGGAGCAGTCTGATCTGGGTCCACACTGTTTGCAGAAA
Source organism: Anodontia alba (assembly GCA_964016985.1). Lineage (NCBI taxonomy): Eukaryota > Metazoa > Mollusca > Bivalvia > Lucinida > Lucinidae > Anodontia > Anodontia alba. The sequence continues at coordinate 67,645,936 of OZ024833.1, read as the reverse complement.
TGACTTTTAAAATCACAAGCAGACGACAAAGCAGGCGACAATTGTTGTGACTGGCGGTTTAAGGGTTAAGTGCATGACTAAGCATAACTCACCCAGCTTGTTTGTTTGTTTGATTTGGGCTTAACGTCGCTTTCAACAATCTTTCAGTCATATCGCGATGGTGTCTGGATGTGACAGGGAGCTCAATGCTCACTTTTAGAGTGCTGCCTCACTGAAATATCATGCCCCAGACACTTTGACATGATATTCCACCCAATCACATTATACTGACACTGAGCTGACCAGTTCCGATTCCTAACTCTACTTTCTTAATGCTGAGCGCCAAGCGAAAGAGCAGCTAGTACCATTTTTAAAGTCTTTGGTATGACCCGGCCGGGGATCGAACCCGCAACCTCCCGGTCACAAAGCGGACGCTCTACCACTGAGCCACTGTGCCGGTACTCACCCAGCTACAAGCAGCCATTCACAATTCGTTGACTTTAAAATTTACATTTTCATTGGTTAGTGCCCAAACCAATGATGCTTATACTTCAATTTGTAAACTGAATGTGTTTGATAGTCTTAAAACTTTGCATAAGTCCAGAGAAAATTAATTATTAGATTCTCAACCCCACCTGCCCCTTAAACAATCTGACTGAATAAAAAATTTTAAGGTGAAAAATTTTTTCAGAGACAGTTGCACTTATGTCGAAAATAGATTTCATAACACTTTTGAATAATTTGTTATGAAACAGGTATAAAAATAAGATTTTCTTCTTTTTCACATGATAGTTAGTATCAGTTGTCTTGTTTTGCTATGATTAACCTCGTTACTGGGATGCCCAGGAATAAAAAATAATAAAAAAAAAAAATCCACCCACCCGCACCACCTTTACCTAAAGTCTGGATGAGAATATAATAATTAATTTTCTCTGGCCTACTGCAAAATTTTGATGAATGGATCACAGGTTTCTAGTACTGGCTCTCCACGTTTCCATTGAGATGTAACAGTTTCTATACAATGTTCAGGTAATGTGCCAAAATATCAATGTTTTACGTGTCGTTTTATGCGGCTTAACATGAGTAATGTTGGAAATCAAACACCAGATTTGTAATCTCAAATGATAGGCTGTCATTTGTATCTAAAGCATGCTCCTAGTTCAAAGCCACAATCCATTAAGCCAAAAAAACAGGTACAATCCATCAAGCCAATTTTGAAGCTACAATCCATCATGCCAAATATCAAAGCTGCAAGCCATTAAGCCCAAAGAATAACACTAAAATTGGTCAAGCCAAACATAAAAGTTACAATACATAAAGCTACAATTAATCAAGCCAAAAGTCAATGCTACAATTAATTAAGCCAAACATTAAAGCTGCAGCTGAAAACAGTTTGAGAGAATAGCTAGAAGAGGGTTTTTGTGTCCTCTCCTGGCGAAGGCATCAGTGGGGCAATGCCATGATATTCTGTCTGGATGTGTGTACCTGCGTAAGTCACATTCATAACCAGAATCTAAGACATTCATTTACGTCTGTACTAGACATGCTCCTGGGTGCACACTTAACCCTTGTCCTGCTGAATAAATTAAGATGCTATGCCTACTTCTAATTTTCAGCCAATCAGATTACTTGATCCAGATTGTTGCTATAAATTCAAATACTTAATGGCAAACAGTGCAGATCCAGATCAGTTGGCTTCTTCAGAAGCCAACTGATCTGGGTCTACACTGTTTGCAAAGGAAGGGTATAGCCGAGTTCAGCAGAACAAGGGTTAAGGTGTGCACAGGCATCGACATGTATAAAAGATTAGTATAGTTCACATTCCAGTTTACATTGACTTTTAAGGTTTGTACTAAATAACTTTATTCTATTAATTCTATCCGGCATTTCACCTTCAGGCCTTACCGAGGACTTAGTACACAAAGTATAGTCAACTCATATTATCTTAACTTTGCTTATCTAAAAAAAAAGCTTATCTGGAAGAGAAAATCTGGTTCCTGTTTAAACATGGAAATCTAATAACAGGTAACAAAATATGATGGACAAGAGGTAAAAATTGTTCCTAAGGAGCGAGAAGTTCACTGTTTCTTTTTCTGTAATATTTTCAATATATCTCTAACGTCAGGAGTCAAATCACATATTATTTTATGGAATGTGGTTGTTTAATTTATTTTTTCTTAATTCTGCAAATATGATATATCAAGGTACAGAAGTCTCGTCCGACTGGAGACCAGGAGGTCGCGGGTTCGACCCCCGCCGAGGTCGGCAACATTCTTTCGTGGAGATTGATCATGAAATATTTTCTACGGTCATTCTCTCTCTTCCACTGATTCAAGAAGGGCAGTTGTCAGTTTCTGGCGAAAGAATGTGCACAATACTGGTTAACCGCTTAGAGGACAAAACCTGCCCAGTAAACGTGTGGTTAGGTAAACTGACCGCGCTCGACATGACCCCATTGGGTTGACTGGGCCGTAAAACCTCAACACAAACAAATTTCAGAAAGTCCCTTGGTCGACTGTTTTTGAGATGAGATAAAAGAGAATAAAAGAGAATAGCAATAGAAGCTATTTCATCCAAATGCATTTGTTGCAGACTTCTTAATCATGTGACACTGAGCCTTAAGTAACAAATTGATGACTTCTGTTGTGTTGTCAAATGAAAGGATGTACCACTGCAGCTCATGCACCCAAATATCAGACACTCCAACAATACTACCAGAACTTAAGGTACAGCCACCACCAAAGAACTGGCGTGTTGGACATATTGATGTATCATATTCATATCATGATGTAACTGAACGTTAACCCTTAAAGTGCCAATCACAACTATTGTCATCTGCTTTGTCATCTGCTTGTGATTTTAAAAGTCATTTTTGCATACAGTGTGGAGCAGTCTGATCAGGGTCCACACTGTTTGCCTGTATGGAAAAATAGGTTTGAAAATTCTGCAAGAATATTCAGCAGACGACATAAACAGATGACATTTTCAGATGCAGTTTTTCTTGACGCTTTAAGGGTTATTAAAACATGGCAAGCTTTTTTGAAAAGCTAATATGTGTTGAACTGATCAGTAATATTTACATGGATATTAAAGAGATCTTTTTCAGGGTTGAAAGGGTCCAGTTTCCAGTAATATTTACATGGATATTAAAGAGATCTTTGTCAGGGTTGAAAGGGTCCAGTTTCATTGTTTTTAACAGACTTGTGGCCTTTGATCAGTGCCACAGGATGGGGTCGGTCGAGTGTGGCTAAATTGTTGTGTATCTTAAGTCATTGGGATGTCCAACTGATACTGGCTTACAGTTGGGCAAGGCCTGCTATCCTATTAGCAGGTGCAGGGAGAGGAAATGTTTTTATTTCTTCTATATCTTCACTTTCATTCCTTTTCCTCTTCTTCTCTATCTCTCTCTTTCATCTCCTCTACTATCTCTTTTTCTCTCTTTCTCTAGGAGACAACACAAAATGACCCTCAAGGGTTGACGTATAGTCAAATTGCAACACAAACAATCTGTACCACACTGACATGATTGTGGTGGGATGTTATATCATTGGCATTGCTTTTTTGCAACGTCATAAAATAGAGGGGAAATGTTTTTATTCCTTCTGTATCTTCACTTTCATTCCTTTTCCTCTTCTTCCCTGTCTCTCTCTTTCATCCCCTGTACTGTACTATCTCTTTTATCTCTTTTTCTCCCTTTCTCTAGGAGACAACACAAAATGACCCTCAAGGGTTGACGAATAGTTAAACTGCAACACAAACAATCTGTACCACACTGACACGATTGTGGTGAGATGTTATATCATTGGCATAACATTTTGAGCTGCAACGTCATAAAATAGAGGGGAAATGTTTTTATTTCTTCTGTATCTTCACTTTCATTCCTTTTCCTCTTCTTCCCTGTCTCTCTCTTTCATCTCTACTATCTCTTTCACCTTTTTTTCTCCCTTTCTCTAGGAGACAACACAAAATGACCCACAAGGGTTGATGTGTAGTTAAACTGCAACACAAACAATCTGTACCATACTGACATGATTGTGGTGGGATATTATATCATTGGCATAACATTTTCAGCTGCAACGTCATAAAATATACCTTTGGACATTTGTGCTCAGTGAAGATTCACATTTGCATAGTCTAATCAGAATCTTCACTGGGTGTATTTTGGATAGCCAAGGATGCAATGTTTGTTCCTGCAGACAACATAAACTCTAATCAGACTGCATGGATGTGCAGGCTGATTTGAGTCTTCATTTGACGCACATATCAGAAATAAGCAGGTATTCCACTAGTCTGGGAAAAGCCAGAGAAATCTTATTTATTTTTCTTTAATCATATATCATAATCGGATTTTTGATTAATGTGCAGGTACAGGGGCAACATCCACATCAGTGGGCCCCCTTCCAGATAGCTGGCTTGCTGCACACATGGCAGATCTCACACCAGATCTCCAGGTACGTCTATCATGAGGGTTGATAGCCGAGAGCTTCCACTCTCTGCAATCCCTCTCTGTCAGCTGCTTCCATGTCATTTTGGGCCTCCCAGGTCCATGCTTTCCATCAACCTGTATGTCAAAGGCTGTCTTGATTGCACCACTGGAGCATTCCACATGTCCATACCATCGAAGTCTTCTCTCCTTCAGAATGAGGTCCAGATCCTCAATGCCAAGCCACACAAGTAGATCATTGGACCTGGTGGTGACAATGTCTTGCGACCTGACATTGCAGATTTGTCTGATCATTACCCTGTCATTTCGCTGCAGACGCTGGAGGTTCAGCTTTGTCAATGGCCAAGTCTCGCTGGCATGGAGCATTGCGCTCCGCACACAAGAGCTGTACACATGGCCATGTGTTTTGAAAGAGAGGTGGCGTGAAGAGAGGACTGGTAGCAGATCCTTGAACTTCTTCCAGGCAGTTTTCAAACGTGTTAAAAGATCAGGGAAAAGTCCAGGAATTTGGAATTAATGGCCAGGGTAATATTAAGTACCTAGAAAATCAGGGAAAAGTCAGCAAATTTTGTAATTTTGGCTCAAACTGTTTGGCTGTAGGAGGTATTTATCCATTTTGAGTGATTGAAAACCTTGTTTTTTTCTCTCAATCCCTTCACTGGTTAGGCATTACTTCAAATGAATCTTCATTTTAGAAAATGTTTTCCCACCCCATACCCCCTGCCCCACAATCACCCCTTAATAAAAAAGATAGGTTTCAACTGAACTTTAATGTGCTAAAATAGATTGAATCATTTTTATCATATGACATCGCTGTTATTCAGTGGATAACGTCATGTTATAAAAATCGTATAACCACACGTTATATAACACTTTGGCGGGAACAAGTAACGTCATGACGACGTCCATGTCAACCATGCAGTTTCTGTCGAACAATTGTCAACTTTAAAGGTGATAAAATCCAATTTAAAAGGGTCATATGATAAACAGAATCTTACACTCGTGGTCATTTAATATGAAATTTATGAAACTCGCCGAAGGCTCGTTTCATAAATTTCATATGAAATGACCACTCCTGTAAGATCCTCTATATCTGCTGAAAGGTGAGTGCAAAGCTGTTCAGTTTTCAGCCATTTGGTCAGAAAAAATAGAATATGATTAGGAAAAAGTCAGTGAAAAGTCAAGGAATTTCTTCTCTGAACATCATCACGAAAACATACCTATGTTATTTTGACCCCCTTAAACCCCACTTTTATATAGTAAAACTGGGGTATACAAGGGTCTACATTATTTTTCTTATTTCTGCTCAAAACCATAGATTGTGGGTACTCGTTAGAACTGCCTCAGCGAGGCAGTTCTAACGAGTACCCACAATCTATGTTTTGAGCAGAAATATGAAAATATCAGAGTTTTTCATATGAAAATTTTTCAGTTTTTGGAGGTGAAATTTTCTATATATTTGAATAGGTGTGTTTCCGTAATGTAGGTGATCACCTAGAGAACCTTTGATCATGTTGTGGTTCATTTTAATTCTTATATATGTTTTTCTTGTAGAACTTACTACTACAGTTCCGACAACTACCATGTCTACTACAGCAGAAGGTATGTAACTCTTGTCATTTCCCTGTTTACCCTTAGTGTTCAAACAGACAATCCTGAGCAAACTGGGGAGGCCAAGACCAAATTCCTCTTAACCCTTAAAACGCCAAGAAAATCTGCATCTGAAAATGTCGTCTGTTTATGTCGTCTGCTAAATATTCTTGCAAACTTTTCAAACCTATTTTTGCAAATAGGCAAACAGTGTGGATCCAGATCAGACTAAAGGAGCAGTCTGATCTGTGTCCACACTGTTTGCAACAATGAGTTTTAAAGTAACCGGCAGAAGACAAAGCAGACGACAATTGTTGTGATTGGCGCTTTGAGGGTTAAACAGAGGTTCAATCAGACTTTATATTATTTGCCATTTATTCACAATATTCAAGACAAATCACCAGGTTGTAAAATAGATTTAACCCTTAAAGCGCCAGTCACAACAATTGTCGTCTGCTTTGTCATCTGCTTGTGATTTTAAAAATCATTTTTGCAAACAGTGTGGACCCAGATCAGAGTCTGATCTGGGTCCACACTGTTTGCAAAAATGAAAAAATAGGTTTGAAAAGTTTGCAAGAATATTCAGCAGACGACATAAACAGACGACAATTTCAGATGCAGGTTTTCTTGGCGTTTTAAGGGTTAACCCATTTATATCGATTTGTCTCTTCTCCAGCAACTCCTTGGACCAGCCAAATTCCAATAACAGGAGTCTGGTTAGTTTTTACTACTACCATGTTTTTTCTAAAATGTCCTATATTAGATCACCTGAGCCGAAGGTTCAGGATGAGCTATTGTGACCAATCTTCGTCCATCGTTCATCCTTCATCCTCTGTTGTCCGTCGTCCACCCATCCACACTTTGAATAAATTCTCCTCTAAAACCCCAGGACCAATTTTCTTCAAATTTCTCCTGGAGCCTTCTGTTAATGGGAAATTGAAAATTTGTACAAATGGTTTTGGTCAGTTAATCAAGGTGGCCGCCATGCCCATATATGGTAAAAGCACTTAAAAATCTTCTTCAGAACCAAGAAAGCTTCATGGCTGAATATTGGCATATAGCATAAGGGACTCAAGGTCTACAGAGCTTGTTCAAATGATGACCATGGAGTGACATTTGACCTTTTTACCACAAGGTCAAATTTCTTTCCCTAGATGCATTTGTATGGAGAAAATATTGAAAATTCAGTTTCTCAAAATGTATTTAAGACCAATGGCTGAAACTTACAATGCATGATCAAAGTAGCAAACCCTTTCAGTTACAATCCAAATTTTGTCCCTAAGGATTATCTGTCCTTGCTTCTGAGCTATATACATGTATAAAATCTGGTGATCTTTAAATGTCTTCTTCTCTGAAACAGTTTGACCAATTTTCACCAGATTTCACATTGAGCCTTCTGTCAAAGACATATTATCATTTTGTGAAAACCATTTTGCATAATGATAATCCGAGACAGCTGTCATGCCCATATATGGTGAAAAACACCCCAAATCTTCATATCCAGAACCAAGAAAGCTTCAATGCTGAATATTGTTATATTTCATAAAAGCCCAGGTGGGATTCAAGAATGAAATTATGATCAAATGGTCCAGGCCATGTGACCAAGATGGAGGTCATGCTCATATATAGTAAAAAACCTTAAAAAATCTTTTTTTCATAATCAGTAGATGAACTGCCTTGAACATAGGTATGTGGCATTTGAGACTCTAGTACTATAATATGTATATAAATAATGACCTAATGACCTTGACCCAATTTATGCAGGATCAAATTTGATCCCTTAGACGTATGAATCGGCAAAGCTGAGATTGCATTTATTTGTTGCTATTATAGTCTGTGATATTGAATGCAAATAACTTCAACCTGGATAAATGCTTAAAGTTCAGTGTCATCTAATGACCTTGGCTAAAGGTCACTTTGGTTGAAAATATTAAAAGTCATTTTTCTTAATAACTTTTAGGCAAATGAAAGTTAGATTTCATATGAAGCCTCTGTTGCATAGAGAAATGAAATTGTATTCAAAGGGTCCAGGTCACATGACCAAGATGGCCCCATATATGGTAAAAATTTTAAAAAATCTGCTCCTCAAGAATTACTGGATGGATTTCCTTGAAATTGGGTATGTAGCATCTTTGACTCTAGTTCAACAACATTTGTATAAATGATGACCATAGATTGACAGTTCTATTATACAGCAAGGTCAGATTTGGTGCCCTAGTTGGATAGGCAAAGCTGGAATAGTGCATTTTTTGTTGCTGAATAGTCTATGATATGGAAATGCAGTCAACTTCAGTCCCTGTGAATGCTAAAAGGTCAAGGTTATTTAGTGACCTTGGCCAAAGGTGACAGGTTGAATATTCTAAAGTCTTTTTTTTTTCTTGGAAACTACTAAGCTAATTAAAATTATATTTCTTAACAAGCCTATATTGGATGGGAGAATGAAATGATATTCAAATGGTCCAGATCGGATGACCAAGATGACTGCCCTGCCCACATATGGTAAAAACCTTAAAAAATCTTTTCTTTCAGAACCATTGGGTGAAAGGTCTTTGAACTTAGTATGTAGCATCTGGAATACAAGCACTAATCAGTGTTTATATATCATGACTCTGGGTTAACCGTGATCTTTTTTTACAGCAAGGTCAAATTTGATCCCATAGGCTTTTGAATGTGCAAAGCTGAAACAGTGCATTTTTCTGTTGGTTTCATTTTATAGTCTGTAATAAGGAAATACAGTCAATTTCAGCCTCAGGGAATGCTAAAGGTCAATGTCATTTAGTGGCCTTGGCCAAAGGTCACTTAAGGTGAAAATTTTTAAGGTCCTTCTTGTGAAACTTATGTGGATGGAAGAAACATACTCAAATTTTCTAGGTTCAATGACCAACATGGCCACCATTCCTGTATATGGTAAAAGACTTTTATAAGTCTTTCAGAACTCTGCTTGGTACAGTGCATCTGGGATGCAAGTACTAGTAAGTTCATATAAATCACGACTCTGGGTAGACCTTGACCTAGTTTATGGCATGGTCAAATTTGGTCCCATAAGCATTTGAATGAGAAAAGCTATATTAGTGCATTTTGGCAGAAACAGTGGTTGTAGTCACTTAGAAACACACAAATCTTTATGACAAAGATGAGTAATTTCACCTTGGAAACAAAGTGACCAAATTTTCAGATCACACTAAGGTCTCAATGCTGGGGGGGAGTGATCAGGACCTTATGGTCCTCTTGCTGTTTTTATTGTACAAATGTTAAGACTATCCCAACTTATCTCCTCCGTTATTGCCTTCTGAGCTTCAATGTCAGAAGATGTATCTTCAGACTTGTGCACCAGTTGAAGATTCAGATCAGCCTGCACTTTCACACATTCTAATCAGAATCTTCAGTCATAAGAAGGGCAGTTGTCAGTTTCTGGCGAAAGAATGTGCACAATACTGGTTAACTGCTTAGAGGGCTAAGGCCTGTCCAATAAACGTGTGGTTAGGTAAACTGACCACGCTCAACATGACCCCATTGGGTTGACTGGGCCGTAAAACCTCAACACAAACAAATCTTCAGTTGGTGCATTTTGGATAGAAAGGATGCAAAATGTCTTGATATGAAGGACAAAATCTGATCAAACTGCAGGGGTGCGCTGGCCAAATTGAGTCTTCACTGGGTGCAGATGTCAAAAACTTTTCTTTTTACTTTTTTTTTTTTTTTTTCTCATATGCGGCTCTGGTCTCAAGTACATACACTACAACCTCTTTATAACATGGTTCATTATAACACGGTTCAAAGATGGATCCCAAAAATGTATAGATTATATTGAAAAATAAATGGTCATTTTTCAATATAATCTATACATTTTTGTTTCGATATAGCACGGTTGTTTAACTAACACAGTTTATGCTATGGACCCCAACAATAGTGTTATAAAGAGGTTGTGGTGTACATATGTTTTAATTCTTACAGAATGTCCATTAGTCCCAGAAATGGAATACATTGACATCACTGTTGACAAAGTTTACAAGGTTTTAGTGGCAAAAATTACTGGAGCAAATTTCATTGGATATTGGGCCCCTTCCAGTACGACAAAGGTTTATTTCCATATGCCTAAAGATGATATCTTCATTGAATCGGTAAGTGATCTGCAGTGCATCACGAAGACAAGCCTATATAATTTTGACCCCCTTAAACCCCTTTTTTACAATAGAACCTTTATTAAGCAGCCATGGTAATGACCCATTTTGGCTGCTTAAGGGAGGTGGCTGCTCAGCAATTTTGAGATGCTGGAGGACTGAGATAGCCTAAACAGTCAGCTTTTGGTGAAATACATATTATGATAATGATAGCTCCTTCAACATAGTGGTATCTATATCTATATTTATTTATTTATTGTCTATAGCATGCCACAATTGTCCAAAATAACAATTAGATATTGTTTATTCTGATCAATTTTTGGGATAAAAATCACTATTTGCTCAAGAAGTATTCAGAAGCATGCTAAAAAAGATACCGTAATAACCCAAAATATTGGGACAGATAGGCCTTTGCAAGCAGTGTAGACCCATATCAGAGGCCACAGAACCTGGCATCTGATCAGGGTCTACACTGTTTGCCATATTTCAGCCATATACAACCCACACCGAACTCAATTCTACCAGCTTAATTATTTTAATGCATTCATCTAGGGTCAGCACTTTACTCCTTTTCGAAACCATATGTTTACACACAAGTCAATTAACTAGGAATAATGAAACTGGAAGTAAAGTTGTTAAAAACACAGGTGTCAATCAGGGTTTTCCCTGACTCACATTTTGGCAGTTTTTATTCCCAAAACCTTGTTCTGGGGGCAAGGGTCCTTAGTGATGCACATATGAATAATCCAAATTTAATTTCATTTGTCTATGGCTTTGTATGTTAATCTGTTTATGATCTAAAGGGCAAGAATTATCATAATTTAGGCAATAGTTAACCCTTAAAGTGCTGAGCATATTTGTAGCAGACAACATTTTAAAATTCTTTTTGTCATTATTCAGAGAAAACAAGACTTGTCATTTCATGTGAATCATCTGCTAAGCAGATGATTCACATGAACTGTCAAGTTTTATTTTCTCTGAAATAAGGATTGTAAAGTGTCGTCTGCAGTAGTTGTAATTTGTGCTTTAAGGGCTTATAGCTTTAATACAACAGACCCCTAAATCTTATTAAAGGACCTCTTAACTCTACTTAAGGGAGTCCCTGGGACCCTCATTTTAAGACTCTGAGGGAAAACCCTGGTCAATCATTTTGAGCAATTGGCATTTAGTGATTTGACCACTCCAATTACCTGTAGGTGTAAACATCAACAGTCAATCATCAATAGTCCTTTTACCAATTGATCAGTCTTTAAATGACAATTTTGTAATTGTAGTTTATGCAAAACTTTTGTTCTACAATACTGTTTCCTTATTGACAGGTTGTACTATTCTATTCCCATAACTGACTGAGTTCAAATATTATAAGATAGTATATATGGTGTTGTCTGGGTTGTTGATGGGCAGCTGTGTACTTTATGTATAAGAGAGATTATGCTGGACAAAAACAACAGGTGGCTGGACTGGCACTGATTGGTCAAGGCACACTGTCAATCATGTGGTCAATACACAGAGAAGGTGCAGTCCAGCTAATTTCTTTGGATAAGGAGTAGCAAACATTAGTGCAATGCTGGAGAGCTCATCCCACCCACCATCCCCATGCAGCACCAGATTATTTATTTAATGCTGTTGTAGCCAATTTTAATATAATGTATATATTATTTCCATATATATATGTAAATAGTCTTATTACATTGGGGTTGTTCACTGAGACCAGTCTGCCCATAAGGCCTTCTTGACTACCCCCAAAAAACTGGATTCACTCTGTCTGAAATATGGAACACAAATTTTGGCATCTATCTCTCAGTTAACTTAATGTATCGGATCAGTCCACCTTGCAGGACTGCTATCTGTTATCAAGCCGTGTGCCATATTGTTGGGGAGTTAGGAAGTCGTTGGGGAGTTAGGAAGTCGAGCAGTCTGACATTACTTAATCATTCACAAAGGTCAAGTGAGTAGCCCACAGGAGGAGAGCCAAATATTTTTATAATTTATTTTTTATGTTATATAATAAACATGGAACAGCCATATTTTTATGTTTTGTATAAATTGTTCGATAACTGCAAACCATGTGGTTTAATTCACACCGGTTGATCATGCACTAACATTGAAGGTCAGTGTCACCTGGTACTTGAAAAAAAGAAATTAAGAATGTGTAACAAACAAATAATTTTGCTTATTACATATTTACATCTCACCTGTCACGTAGTGACAAGGTGAGCTTTTGTGATCACATTTTGTCTGTCGTGCATTCGTCTGTGCATCCACCCATGTGTCCATACTTACACAATATCTTTAAATGATATCTCCTGCTAAACCATTGATTGGATTTTGACCAAACTTTGATCCTTGGTTGGTCCTCTTTCAAAGTTGTTCTAATGGTTCCGTTCCATTGCACATCTAGGTCACAGGAGCTAAAAATAGATTTTTTAACTGAAAACTTTAAAAAAATCTTCTTGTCAGAAACCACTGGACCGATTTAAAAATAATTTTGCAGAAATGTTCCATTGATGATCCTCTACCAAGATCATTCAAGCCATTTGGATTCGTCAAAAAACATGGCCACCAGGGGGCGGGGCTTATTTTCCCTATATAGCTATATCAAAAATTTTGAAAATCTTTCCCGTACAAAAATTCTAGCCAGAATCCAACTGGATTCCAAGTGGACTCCAAGAGAAGGTAACAAGGATTTTAGAAAATCCTGGCATAATACACCAAGACATGTATTTTTTTCAAGTCAAGGTGTACTCTGAAGCAGTAATGCTAGCGTACTTTTTTTTCAAAGTCTGCCAGGAATAAAAATCCACCCTGATTATCACTACTTAAACTTTCAGAAACATTGTTAGTTTTTTCCAAGTCCACCTGGAATAAAAACCCGCCAAGATTATTAATACTTAAAGTTTCTTCATTGACCCAATGACCTATATGTAACCTGACACCACAAAGGAATCACCAGTTGCATGTTTTTGCTCCACGTGGCATTTCTATGAATATTTACTTTGGACAATTATCATTCTATTTAATATTGCTGGTATAATAACAAAGGAAAAATGTTTGTAGTAACTTCCCAAAGGCCTTTACACCTTTACACCAAATGTTATTTGTAAAACCTCGTGGGTGGGGGGGGGGGGGGTGGGGGGGGGGGAGAGGTAATTTCGGGGTAATTTTGGTACAGATGTGTGAGCCAGTATTTTGAAACCTACCCCATTCATATACCTGGCCTTTGAAAAAATGGACCCATTCATATACTAGATCATCTGAAATAATGACCCATTCATATACTGCAACATGGCCACTAGAAAACATGGCCACTAGGGGGCAGGGCTTATTTTCCCTATATATCTCTATAGAAAATTTTAAAAATCTTCTTGTCAGAAATCACTGGATTGATTTTAATATAACATGGCAGGAGTGTTCTTTTGGTGACCCTCTACCAAGATTGTTCAAGCCATCATGATTTGTCAAAAAACATGACTTCTGGGGGGCGGGGTTTATTTTCCTTATATATCTATATAGAAAACTTTAAATCTTCTTGTCAGAAACCACTGGACTGATTTTAATATAATATTGCAGGAATGTTGCTTTGGTGACCCTCTACTAAGATTGTTCAAGCAGTTGTGATTCGTCAAAAAAAAAAAAACATGGCCGCAAGAGGGGGCTGGTGTGTGTGTGTGGTCGGGGGAGGGGTGAGGGGCTAATTTTTCCTATATATCACTATAGAAAACTTTAAAAACTTCTTGTCAGAAACCAGTGGACTGATTTCAGTATTACTCAGCAGGAATGTTCCTTTTGTGACCCATTACCAAGATTATTCAAGCCGTCATGATTTGTCAAAAAACATGACTGCTAGGGGACGGGGTTTATTTTCCCTATATATCTACGTATATGGAAAACTTTAAAAATCTTCTTGTCAGAAGCCTCTTGACTGATTTCAGTATAATTTGGCAGAAATATATCTTTGGTTACCCTCTACCAAGATTGTTATGCCCCCGCCATTTTCAATGCGGGGGGTGGGGGGGGTGCATATAGTATCACCGCTGTCCATACATACGTCCGTCCTTTCCATCCCGTACGTAACACTTTTGGTTTCCATGCTATATCTTTTGAAAGGATTGGTGTATTGGATTGAATTTTTATACACAGGTATATAACCATAAAATGTAGGTCAAGTTTGATTTAGGGTAAAATCCGCCATTTATTTTGTGAGTTATGGCTCTTTTCAACTTTGAAAAATTTTCAACTTTGAAAAATGGTTTCCAAGCGATATCTTTTGGAAGGGTAAGTGTATTGGATTGAAATTTTGTACACAGGTATATAATCATAAAATGTAGGTCAAGTTTGATTTAGAGTAAAATCCATCTATTATTTTGGGAGTTATGGCCCTTTTTCGACTTTGAAAAATGGTTTCCGTTCCATAACTTATGAAAAGATTGGTGTATTGGATTCATATTTTATACACAAGCATATAATTATAAAATGTAGGTCAAGTTCGATTTAGGGTAAAATCCACCTATTATTTTTGGAGTTACAGCCCTTTATCAATGTTGAAAAATAGTTGAAAAATGGTTTCCATTAGATATCTTTTAAAAAGATTAGTGTACTGGATTCAAATTTTATACACAGGTATACAATCATAAAATGTAGGTCAAGTACGATTTAGGGTAAAATCCACCAATTATTTTTGGAGTTATGGCCCTTTTTCAACTTCGAAAAATGGTTTCCGTTCCATAACATTTTAAAAGATTAGTGAATTGGATTCATATTTTATAAACAAGCATATAGTTATAAAATATAGGTCAAGTTTGATTTAGGGTAAAATTCACCTATTATTTTTGGAGTTATGGCCCTTTATCAATGTTGAAAAATAGTTGAAAAAATGGTTTCCGTTCAATACCTTTTGAAAAGATTAGTGCATTAGATTCAAATTTTATACACAGGTATATAATCATAAAATGTATGTCAAGTTTAATTTAGGGTAAAATCCACCATTTATTTTTGGAGTTATGGCCCTTTTTCAACTTTGAAAAATGGTTTCCGTTCCATAACTTTTGAAATGATTAGTGAATTGGATTCATATTTTATACACAAGCATATAATTATAAAATACAGGTCAAGTTTGATTTAGGGTAAAATCCACCAATTATATTTGGAGTTCTGGCCCTTTTTAACTTTGTAAAATAGTTTCAGTTTGTTATCTTTTGAAAACATAGGTGTATTGAATTCATTATTAACACACAGGTATATAATCATAAAATAGAGGTTAAGTTCCAATGCGGGTAAAATCAACCCATTATTATGGGATTTATGGCTCTTTTTCACCTTCAAAAGATATTTTCCATCTGATATTTTTTTAAAAAAGATTGATATGTGTGTTGGATTCATATTTTATACCCAGGTAATATAATCATAAAATATGGTCAAGTTCGATTTATTGTAAAATCTGCCAATTATTATGAGAGTTATGGCCCTTTCTTCAACTTAATTTTTTGCAAAATACCTGCATGTGGGTGATGATGAGCCTGGTCGGGGGCATCTGTGTCATATTGACACATTTGTAGTTCAAACTATGATGATATGTAAAAAAACATGGCCACTAGAGGGAGGAACTTATTTTGCCTATTTATCTATATAGAAAACATTAAAAATGGTCTCGTCATAAACCAATGGATAGATTTCAGTATAACTTGGCAGGAATATTTCTTTGTTGACCCTCTACCAAAATTGTTCAAGCCGTCATGATTCATCAAAAAACATGGCGGCTAGAGGAGGAGTTTATTATCCCTATATATCTGTATAGAAAAGTTTATAAAGCTTCTTGCCAGAAACCACTGGACCAATTTCAATAAAACTTGTCAGAAATGTTCCTTTTGTAACCCTTTACCAAGATTGTTCAGGTAGTCATGATTTGTCAAAAAACATGGCTGCCAGGGGCGGGGCTTATTTTCCTTATGTATCTTTATAGAAAACTTTAAAAATCTTCTTGTCAGAAACTACTGGACTGATTTCTATGTTATTTGGCAGGAATGTTGCTTTGGTGACCTTCTGTCAAGATTTTTCAAGCCCTCATGACATGACAAAAACAACAAAAAAACAGGGGCAGGGCTATAAAATTTATACAAAACTTAGAGCAGTGAACTTGGCTGAAACTTCAATAATAAGTATGCAAATCTGTTTGCTCAGGTGAGCCCTCTTGTTTAGCTCACCTGAGCAAGGCTCATGATGAGCTATTGTGATCACTTGCCGTCTGTCATTGTCTGTCTGTTGTCTGTCTATTTGTCCTCTCTCCATCCATCTACACCTTTGAACAACTTCTCTCTGCCATCCCTAGGCCAGTTTTTAGCTCACCTGAGCTGAAGGCTCAAGGTGAGCTATTTTGATAACTCACCGTCCGTCGTCGTCGTCAACGTTGTCGTCGTCCGTATGTCAGTCCATCCGTCCACAATCTTTAAACAACATCTCCTCCTAAACCACTGATTGGATTTTGACCAAACTTCACAGGAATAATCCTTGGTTGGCCCTCTTTCAAAGTTGTTCAAACTGTTCCGGTCCATTGCATATCTAGGTCACAGGAGCTAAAAATAGATTTTTTAATTAAAAATTTAAAAAATCTTCTTGTCAGAAACAACTGGACCCATTTCAATACAATTTTGCAGAATGTTTCTTTGGTGATCCTCTACTAAAATTGTTCAAGCCATTTGGATTCGTCAAAAAACATGACCGCCAGGGGGCGGGGCTTATTTTGCCTATATAAAAATTCTTCTTGTCAGAAACCACAGGACCGATTTCAATATAATTTTGCAGAAATGTTCCTTTGGTGATCCTCTACTAAGATTGTTCAAGCCTTTTGGATTGGTCAAAAAACATAGCCGCCAGGGGGAGGGGCTTATTTTGCCTATATATCTATATAGAAAACTTAAAAAATCTTCTTGTCAGAAACCACAGGACCGATTTCAATATAATTTTGCAGAAATGTTCCTTTGGTGATCCTCTACTAAGATTGTTCAAGCCTTTTGGATTGGTCAAAAAACATAGCCGCCAGGGGGAGGGGCTTATTTTGCCTATATATCTATATAGAAAACTTAAAAAATCTTCTTGTCAGAAACCACAGGACCGATTTCAATATAATTTTGCAGAAATGTTCCTTTGGTGATCCTCTACTAAGATTGTTCAAGCCATTTGTATTCGTCAAAAAACATGGCCGCCAGAGGGCGGGGCTTATTTTCCCTATATATCTATATAGAAAAATTTAAAAATCTTCTTGTCAGAAACCACTGGACCGACTTCAATATAATTTTGCAGAAATGTTCCTTTGGTGGTCCTCTACCAAGATTGTTCAAGCCGTCATGATTTGTCAAAAAATATGGCTGCCAGGGGGCGGGGCTTATTTTCCCTATCTATCTATATAGTAAAATTTAAAAATCTTCTTGTCAGAATAGATTGGTCGGATTTCAATATAACTTGACAGAAATGTTTTCTTGGTGACCCTCTACCGAGATTGTTCAAGCTGTCATGATTTGTCAAAAAGCATGGCCGCTAGTGGGGCGGGGCTTATTTTCCCTGTATATCTATATAGAAAACTTGAAAAAATCTTTTTGTCAAAAACCACTGGACCGATTTCAATATAACTTGGCAGAAATGTTTCCTTGGTGACCCTTTACCAAGATTGTTCAAGCCGTTATGATTTGTCAAAAAACATGGCTGCTAGGAGGCGGGGCTTATTTTCCCTATATATCTATATAGAAAACTTTAATGATCTTCTTGTCAGAAACCACTGGATCGATTTTAATATAACATTGCAGGAATGTTTCTTATGTAACCCTCTATCAAGATTGTTCAAGACGTCATGATTCATCAAAAAACATGGCCGCTAGTGGGGCGGGGCTTATTTTCCCTATATATCTATATAGAAAACTTTAAAAATCTTCTTGTCAGAAACCACTGGACCGATTTCATTATAACTTGGCAGAAATGTTTCCTTGGTGACCTTCTACGAAGATTGTTCAAGTAATTGTGATTTGTCAAAACACATGGCTGCCAGGGGGTGGGGCTTATTTTCCCTATATATCTATATAGAAAACTTTAAAAATCTTCTTGTCAGAAACCACTGGACAGATTTTAAATGTAACTTGGCAGGAATGTTCCTTTGGTGACCCTCTACCAAGGTTGTCAAAGCTGTCATGATTTGTCGAAAAACATGGCTGTTAGGGGGTGGGGCTTATTTTCCCTATATATCTATATAGAAAACTTTAAAAATCTTCTCATAAGAAACAGTTGGACTGATTTCAGTGTAACTTGGCAGGAGTGTTGCTTTGGTGACCTTCTACCAAGATTGTTCAAGCCTTCATGATATGTCAAAAAACATGGCCCCCAGGGGGCAGGGCTTATTTTTCGTATATATCTGCATAGAAAACTTTATAATTCTTCTTGTCAAATACCCACTGACTGATTTCAATATTACTTGGCTGGAATGTTGCTTTGGTGACGCTCAACCAAGATTGTTCAAGCAATCATGATTCATCAAAAAACACGGCTGCTAGGGGTGGGGCTTATTTTCCCTATATATCTAAATAGAAAACTTTAAAAATTCTCGCAGAAACCACTGAACCAATTTCAATAAACTTGGCAGGAATGTTCCTTTGGTCATCCTCTGCTAAGTTTGTTCAAGCTGTCATGATTTGTCAAAAAACATTGCTGTTAGGGGGGTAGGGCTTTATAACTATATAAAACACTTTAAAAATCTTTTTATCAGAAACCACTGGACCAATTTCAATGTAACTTGGCAGAAATGTTCCTTTGGTGACCCTCTTTTAAGATTCAGTTCAAGTTGTCATGATGCATTAAAAAAAACATGGCCACTGGGGGGGTGGGGGGGGTGTGGGGGTGGGGGGGGGTGAGGGTCTATCAAATTATACAAGTATCTTAGAGCAGTGAACTTGGCTGAAACTTCAACAGTAAGTATGCAAATCTGTTTGCTCGTGAGCGATATAGGACCATCATGGTCCTCTTGTCTTCAAACTTCTTGTGGAGCCTTGTGTTAAAGGGGATTGAAAATTTGTTCAAATGGTCATAGTCCATTAGTCAAATTGGCTGCCATGCCCTTATATGGCAAAAACACTTAAAAATCTTCTTCTCCAGAACCAAGAATTTAAAGCTTCAAGGCTGAATCTTAATCTATAGCATCATGGATTCAAGGTCTACCAAATTTCTTCAAATGATGACCCTAGGTTGACCTTTGATTTTTTTATGGCAACGTCAAATTTGTGTCCCCATGCATTTGTATAGGGAAAATGTTGAAAAAACGTTTTCTCAAAATGATTTAAAGACAAATGGCTGAAACTTACAATGAATGATTAAAGTAGTAAAACAGTCTATTTATAATCAAAGTTATTTTCTCTGGGGGTTATCTGCCCTTGCCCCTGGGCACCTTACATCTAAAAAATTGAAATTTTCAAATATCTTCTTCTCTTAAACAATTTGATCAATTTTCACCAGATTTCACATGGACCTTCTCTCGAAAGGGTATTGCCAATTTGTTCAAATGTGTCTGCACAACTGAATAAGATGCCACCATGTCTATATAAGGTAAAAACTTGAAAATCTTCTGCTCCAGGACCAAGAAAGCTTTGGGGCTGAATCTTGGTATATGGCATTGAGGAATCAAGGTCTACCAAGTTTGTTCAAATGATGACCTTTGGACTTTTTATTGCAAGGTCAAATTTGCTTCCCTGTACATTTATATGGGGAAAATGTTGAAAAGTCATTTTCTCAAAATGTTTGAAAGACTAATGGCTGAAACTTACAATGTATGATTAAAGTATTGAAACATTTTAGTTTATCAAAATTTTGTACCCAGAGGGTTATCTGCCCATGTCCATGTGCTGTATACTGTAATTTTTACCAGATTTCACATGGGACCTTCTCTCAAAAGAGTATTGCCAAATTGTTCAAATGGTTCGGTGCAGTTGAACAAGAAGGCTGTCATGCCCAATTATGGTAGTAACACTTAAAAATCTTCTTCTCCAGAACCAAGAAAGCTTTGGAGCTGAATCGTGGTAAATAGCATTGAGGACTCAAGGTCTACCAAGTTTGTTCAAATGATGACTGTAAGTGGACCTTTGACCTTTTTATGGCAAGGTCAAATTTTCATCCCCATGCATTTGTATGGGGAAAATATTGAAAAGTAATTTTCTCAGAATGTATGAAAGACTAAGGGCTGAAACTTACAATGTATGATTAAAATAGTAAAACATTCTAGTTATAATCAAAATTTTGTTCCTTGATGGTTTTCTGCCCTTGTAACTGGGATATATACATGTATAAAATTGCTTAATTTTTAAATGTCTTCTTCTCTGAAACAGCTTGAGCAATTTTCACCAGATTTCACATGGGTCTTCTGTCAAAAGTATATTGCCAGTATATTGCACAATTAAACAAGATGGCTGCTATGCCCATATATGGTAGAAACATTTAAAAGTCTCCTTCTTCAGAACCAAGAAAGTTTTGGGGCTGAATCTTGGTATATAGCATTGTGAACTCAAGCTCTACTAAGTTCATTCAAATGATGATCATACATTGACCTTTGACCTTTTTAGGGCAAAGTCAAATTTGCATCTCTATAGATTTGTATGGGGGGAAAAGTCGAAAAATCCTTTTTTTTTTTCAATATTTATTTAAGAATTATGGCTGAAACTTATAATATATGACCTCGGACCTAATAATACCTGGACTTGTCACTAACGGAACTGCCAAAATATGTTGTCTTAGCTTGATTTTAGGGTTATTTTACAGTACTATTGTCATTAAAAATGATTTTGGCTAATAACTGAAATTATAATAAATTTTTTTTGATAGGTTTGGTTGAAAAAATGTTAAGTAACAAAAATTAATGAAATTGAAGCTATAACATCATTTTGGGTGAATTTCTGATGATTTTCTGCTCAAAGTGCCGAAAATAGCTAAAATGGGATACCTAGGTTTCTTGTTGCTGTTTACAAAAACTATTGTTTTTCATTAAATATAATGCTGCAGTCTTAAAGGTAGTATACTGAACTATTGCTTTTTGAAAATAAATCTCAGATATTTGGAAAAATAGCTGAAATATGAGCATTTCAACTTCATCATACAAAATTATTAAAACTCAGCCACAACAACATATTTCCAATAAATACAATACCTATACTGTAGTTACTAGTACAGTGTACAAGGGCAAGTCAATAAGTAACCAGCCTATCCCATTTCCAATTGACCAAGACACCCAAGATTTTCATGCCTTGTTTCAATACATGTTTTAGGCCTGGGGGCAAAATTGCACCCTTATCGTGTCATTCACTCATAAGATATTGAATGTCAAACATGGCTAGCGATGCAAAAGTAAGCTTTTCATCAAAAGTTGAGTACACTGCTGTAATTAGGTACTTGTATTTGAAAGGTCAGGAAATGCATTGCCAGTTGACCTATGTTTATGGGTCTGCTGCACCATCGTATGCACAAGTTAAATTCTGGGTTGGGGAATTCAAACACAGTAGAACATCTTTAGAAGACAAAACCAGGTCTGAACGCCCATCAGATGCCACCGATGAAGAAATGTATAACAAAGTATGGGATCTGGTGTACTCTGATAGGCGAATTAAGGTGGAAGAAATAGCGAATGCATTACACATTTCACATGGTAGTGTTTCAACAACTTTACCTGATCGCTTGGGTATGCACAAGCTAACAGCCCGTTGGGTCCCAAAATCCCTTAGCGACGAGCAAATGGCAACCAGAGCATCAGTATACAGTGCATTGTTGAAGCGGTTTAGGTCAAAGGAAGATGATTTCCTTTCACGTCTGGTGACTGTAGATGAGACCTGGGTCCATTATTATGAGCCAGAGAATAAAGCTCAAGTTGCCAGAGTGTAGGGCCGGGGTCTCCGAGGCCAAAGAAGTTCAAAATGCAACCCTCTGCTGGCAAGGTGATGGCAGCTGTATTTTGGGATGCACAAGGCATTATTATGTTGGACTTTCTAGCAAAGCAAAGTACAATAACAGGTGCATATTATGCAAATTTGCTAGACTAACAGAGAATTGTGATTCATGAAAAACGTGGAGGTAAACTCTCCAAAGAGATTTTGCTCCAATAGGAAAATGCGAGAGTCCACACTTGCAATGGATGCCGTTGAGCGGAATGGGTATGAGCAATTTACCGCACCCCGCCTATTCTCCGGACTTAGCTCCTAGTGACTATTTCCTACTCCCAAACTTGAAAAAGGATATCCTTGGACGTCATTTCCGGTCCAACAAAGAAGTTGTGGCGGCAGTTGAGGAGTGGATCAGAGACAAGGACCCTGGCTTCTTCAGTTCTGGGCTGATGGCACTGGAACAGCGTTGGTCCAAGTGCATCTTTCTAGAGGGCAATTACATCGAAAAAGAAGAGATTGATCTCACCCAGAAATAAGTTAGGCTGGTTTTTTATTGACTCTCCCTCATATATTGAGTCCATGATATGACAAAAGTAGTAAAATGTTTTAGTTAGGATCAAAATTTCGCTTCCTGGGGGTTATCTGCCCTTGCACATGCTTTAAACAGATATAAAATCTTGAAATCTTTAAACGTCTTCATCCTTAAACCACTTGACCAATTTTCACCAGGTGTCACATGGTGCCTTCTGTCGAAGGGATGTTGACACTTTGTTCAAATGGTTCTTCATTGAACAAGATGGCTGCCATGCCCATATATTGTAAAAAAAACTTAAAGATTGTCTTCTCCAGTACTAGAAAGATTTGAGGCTGAATCATGGTATACAGCATCGGGGACTCAAGGTCTACCAATATTGTTAAAATGATGAGGCTAGGATGACCTTTGACCATTTAATGGTATGGTCAAATTTGTGTTTTAGTTGCTATAGCAATACTGGAAGACTGCTGCATTGTATTTGCAAATATGCAGGTGAGCGAATTGTGGCTCACGGGCCTCTTGTTTTGAAAAAGTGGATTCCTACTTTCAATTTCTATGTCACCAGAATTTGCGATCCTTTGTCATTTTTATCATTTTAACAGAGGCAATTTGGCCCTAAAATTATAAATTATCATGGTCGATGACTGGAGGATGGAGGTTACTCGTAATCAGAGGTAAAATTTATTGGAAAATACCTCTGGAGGAACAACAATGGCTGTTAATGGGAGGTGACTGCTCACCGGAGGTGACCATTAGTGGAGGTTTTGGAAGGTGAAATTTTCTATATATTTGAATAGGCCAGTTTTCGTAATGGTCTGAACAGATATGAGGGTCATGCAAAAAGTTCTGTCACTAATAGGCTTCCTAAGTTTTATCCCAGGTATATTTTAAAATGCTTCACTGCACTTGAATAGTGTGTTGAATAGCTAACGATACCCATTTATTTCGTGCAAATTGCTTTCCAACTGAACGAGTTATTTCAAATTGAAATAGCTGCAGCCATATACACTGACCAATTTATTTGTTACAATAAGAAACAACCAAGCCAAGGATGGTCAGGAGTCCATAAACATGAGGTTGTTAAGTCTTTTTTGGCTTCTGAAAAGGTGAAAGTTTTAAACCATCCACCTTACTCACCTGACCTGAGTCCCTGACTTCTTTTATTTCTAAGGCTTAAGAAAATGCTTTCTGGAAATAAGTAGGTATACGTTTAAAAGCGCTCTTGGCAGCGCTATTTATCAATGTCTCCGACAGATACCAAAAGAAGACTATTTATCTGCTTTTTGCAACTGGGTAAAAAGGTTACAAACATGTGTTTCAGTAAAGGGGGAATACTTTGAAGGTTTGTAATAAAAATATGCTTGATAAAATGTGGCACTGAAGTAATCTGAACCCAGTGACAAAATGTTTTGCAGGACCCTCGTAGCTAGATGAGACTGGTATTTCAATGAATAGTTTTCCTATTTCACCCTTAAAAACATTTTCTGGCTACCCACTACGTATGCTCACAGGTTGCATGATGTTTATACAGCATCGCAATATAGGGAGCAAACATGGTTTTTTATGCATTAGCATTCGCCAGGTCCCGAGGGAGGTGTTGAAAATCGAGGCCGGAGGCCGTGGTTTTCAACACCTCCCTACCCAGCTAGCATTCTACGTAAATCTACATGGGGTTGTCATCGGCCCGTCAGCTACCCTGATGGGCCGATGACGGCCCGATATAGATTTACATAGAATGCTGACTGGGTAGGGACCTGGCAAATGTTAATGCATTGAAAAACCATGTTCGATCACTATTATTGCATAAAAACTGTAAACATTTGCTACATTTAGCATTATTTCTTGCACTATTTTCTATTGCCTTTTCACCAATGTCTCGTGAATGCAATTTCCACAGACCATGCTTGTTCTAGGGCAGGGCTGTACACATCTCGTGACGGCAGCAATTCTGTGGCCCCGGTACAAGCATATTGGAAGTTGCGTAGCTAGTGTGACTGGCATGTTAAAGCTTAGTAATTCACTGATATGTCAAACCATTTTTTGGTATAGGTAAAAAAAAATATACATTCCCAATAATTTAGCAGATAAAAATTTGTATAACCTTTACAACTGCCTGGGCTAATTCAGCAGATGACAGTTGATGATATCTTTCTGTTTTCCCAGAAAATAGGCTTTGAAATTTCATGCAAACTGTCTTCAAAGAAGAAGACAGTTTGCATGAAAAGTCAAAGTCTATATTCTATGAAAAATAATAAATCTATAACAAAATATCATCTGCTGAAAATTTTACCCAGCATGCCAAGCATGAATTTATTTTCAGATTCCACAACAAAATGGAATAACAACGATTGACGATTTGTCAGGAAAAACAGGCATTGCTTATTTCATTTTTTGTATGGAGTACGATCAGATGGTACAAGAGTCTATAATGGTAAATGGGAACGAACAAACAAATCTCAAATTGTTGGCTGCAAGTTGGATGGTTCCAAACACGAATCAGCCTGTTCAGTTAAGCTTTTCAGCTTCCACATCAAGTGTTCAACTAAAAGCAACTAATGTGAAGAATGTTTTGTCTGCAAATGGCATGGTAGGTACTGAATTTAAAGTTTATTCTATAGATGCTGAGCCTTGCTGTATAAAACATGCCTTGACATACAGTGGACTCATTACCTCAGACACTGATGATTCAAATTACTGCTTAACTAAATTTTTGATAATATAGGGATCAAACATGGTTTTTCATGCATAAACATTTGCCAGGTCCCGTTGGAGATGTTGAAAACCGAGGCTGAAGGGCGTGGTTTTCAACACCTCCAAAGGGACCTGGCGAATGTTAATGCATTGAAAAACCATGTTTGATTGCTATTATTGCATAAAGACTGAAAACATTTGCTACTTTTTGCATTATTTCTTGCACTATTTTGTTTCGCCTTTTCACTGCTGTCTCACAAACATAATTTCCACGGACTATGCTCGTTCTAGGGCTGGGCAGTATACATTTTGTAACGTCAGCAAATCTGTGGCCCCAGTGCGATCATATTGAAACTTGCATAGCCATGCATTAACATGTGTGAATTGCCTTGTTAATACACGGCTTTTCGCCGCTTAATGCTCAGCTGTTAATAACCTGCAACACTGCTTTTTATGCAATAATGTTGGTTTAGTTTTGCTTTGCTTTATGTTCTTTTCATTTCAACTCCTGTTATCTCAAACTACTGTTATCTCAGATAATGAGAGTCTGGTGTATGTGGACAATGAACACTTGGATCAGCCTGCTCATATGCACAGTCTGGCCCAAGGCTATAAAACTTTTTTCATGCTCAACTCAGCAGAGCATGAAATTTATTTTGCTGACAATTTTTTAAAACTTCTTTCATGCTCAACTCAGCTGAGCATGTGCTCAGCTGAGTGAGCATGCTCAGCTGAGCTGAGCTGAGCTGAGCTGAGCTGAGCATGAAAGCTGTTTTAAATATTGGTATGTTTATTTTTATGACCAGGTGAAATTTCATGCTCAATTGAGTTGAGCATGAAAAAAGTTTTGTAACCCCGGGGCCTGTTTAGGGCCTTCCCTGTCCACCTACAAAATCTTAAGCTCTTTTAACCCACTTTAGTCTAGAAATCAAAAAGGGCAGGGCAAACTCAGATCAGATGCCACAGAATGCAGTGTCTGACAGGGTCTACACTGTTTGCATTACCTACAGGAATTTCTATTAATATATAGTAAGAATAAAAGATAGCCGAACATGCAACTTTTAGGAATAGACCGGCCAAAATAGTTGTGGTAGATGAGGACACTTGACATAAAGGGTAAAACTTCAGTTGACTCTCGTTGTCTCAAAGTCCAAGGAACTCTCTGAAATACTTCGAGATAGCCGTCCCTCAACCCATCAGAATAGAGGAAAAAAGTAAATCAAACAAATGCATTTCACAAATGAATCTGGGCCCGGTTGTTCAAAGCGTCGTTAGCTTAACGAGCTCGTTAAGGGTCATTTCGTTAACTGTTTTAGCAGATTCAATATGCAATATTCTGATATTTTTTGCTGAAAAAATGTGAGTAGCTTTTGCACTGCAAAAGCTACTCACATTTTTTCAGCAAAAAATTTCAGCATATTTGCGTATGACCCGATATAAATTTTAACGAATTGTTAACTAACGACATCGTTAGCTTTGAACAACTGGGTCCTGTAATTTAACTACTGAAGTTAAAGATATATTGAAAATATTGAAAAAAAAGAGGAGGAGCCATTTCTCCATTTTCCTCTATTTTGTTGCCTTTTGTTAGATTTCCTTGTTTAACCCTTGTCCTGCTGAACCAGGATATATCCTGCCTTTGCAAACAGTCTAGATCCAGATCAGTTCGCTTCTGAAGAAGCCAACTGATCTGGATCTGTACTGTTTGTCATTAAGTATATGAATTTATATCAACAAACTGGATCAAGTAATCTGATTGGCTGAATATTTGAAAAGGGGTGGCATCTTAATTTATTCTGCAAGACAGGGGTTAAACAATGACCAGATTTTCACTTGGAGATAAGCTGTTATTCAAGATAAACCAGGTCCTGGATAACAACAGTTGACTATATATAAAAATGTGTAAGATGGTGAGTGCTCCTGATTAGACTGTTAACACAATAATTCTGTTTATCTCATTTGCAGTACTTTTTTGTAGCACTAGTACAGGTAAAACTACGGTAACTTCATGACATCGTTTCAGTGACACTCCTGCCATAGAGAAGCATTCAAAATGACTGAATCATAGAGCAAGAGAGTAACTTCCCCTCAACAGTGTGCTGGCATTTACCATTTATTATATTTTTAGCTCTCATGAGCATGGTGCTCAAGGTGAGCTATTTTGATAGGCCAGTTGTCTGGTGTCCGCCTGCCAGTGTCCGTTGTCATCTGTCATCTGAAATTTGACATCTCCACTTAGACGACTGAGCCAAATTTCACAAAATTTTACAGGAATGATCCTTGGGTGACACTGATTAGAATTCCTTGCAGGATTCTGGTTGCCATGGCAACCAAAAGAAAAAAGCTTTAAAAATCTTCTTGTCAGAAACTACTAGACCGATTTCAGTATAACTTGGCAGAAATCCTTTGGTGACCCTCTACCAGGATTGTTCTAGCCATCTTGATTTGTCAAAGAACATAGCAATAAGATGAGCTGGGCTTATTTTCCCTTTAATATCTATCAAGAAAACTTTAATACTCTTCTTGTCACAAACTGCTGGACTGATTTCAATGAAATAACTTCTTCTGTAGCCATTCTTTCCTCTTTCACTTATCCAAGAAGTCATTTGTCAGTGGCTGACATGTGTCTAAATTACCACTACACATACAATTTGAACAATGAGCCAGTGAAAGTTGGATGAGAGATTAAGGGCCATTTGGCTCTCTTGTTTTTTTTGTTTGTTTTTTTACTTTGTGTTTTTTATGAAAGTTCATACCAAATTATACAGTTCTAAATTATACAGTTCTAAAACTTTACTACTGTCCAAACTTGAGTACCATTTATAGCAAGAAAAGCTAAAATTGTTGAATGTATGAATTTAGACACAAGGCTGATCAAAAATATTTAAATGTCTAACAATTTTAACAGTCATTTAGAGATTAATTTATAATTGCATTTAAAAAAGAAGATGTCATCACTTATTGATACTTTCAGTCAACATGCTGCTTTGTTTAAACACTATTATCAAGGGCACTGCCATTTTGAATATTTATGAGTTTTGCAATTTTTGAAAATATCACAAACTATCTTCTTTTTAAAAGAAATGAATGTGGGTTTCAAGCAAAATCCATACATCACGAAAACATACCTATATAATTTTGACCACCATAAACCCCATTTTTATATAATAAAACTGGGGTTTACAGGGGTATACATTATTTTTCTTATTTCTGCTCAAAACATAGATTGTGGGTACTCGTTAGAACCGCCTCGTCGAGGTTGTGGGTACTCATTAGAACCGCCTCGTCGAGGCGGTTCTAACGAGTACCCACAATCTATGTTTTTGGGCAGAAATAAGACAAATATTAGCGTTTTTTAACTGAAAATTTCTCTTTTTTGGGTTGTAAAATTTTCAGTATATTTGCATAGGCGTGTTTTCGTAATGAATGCATAGAGAAGAAGCCACTCTTCAAATAAAGAGGTTGTATATTCTTGCAAATCTGATCTAGGTTTTACATATGTAACTAAGATTTTGCATCAGAAAGAAATTTGTCACCATCTAGTTGCTTTTCCCTTTAAGTAGCTGAAATCCAGGTTCTCCTTTTTTGTGTCACATTTCCAAGTTGCAAATGTCCTGGTAATCAATATATTTGATTCATGTCATAGAACTTCAGTAATTTGTGGATTGTGGCTACATCAACCCAAAGGCATTTGTCCTTATCCATTCAAAGCATCCATGTGGCAAAGTGGTTAGTGCTCCTTGCCTTGGATTATGAGTTCCTGCATTCAAATCCATTCCACAGAGCCTTTCATGATCACCCTTCCATTGCCTCGATATGACAAATAATGTTGAAACAATGTTGATGTAAAATACCTAATCATCATTATCCTCTGATAAGAGCGGCATCAAGGCCCTCCTTTTTACAAGAATGGTTGAGGAGTGTTCAACCATTCTTGTAGAAAGGAGGGCCATGATGCCGCTCTTATTCTCTTCTTGTCAACATATGCTTCAGTTTTGATGCCTTTAGAGTCAAGTCCCAATATATTTTCCAACATTTGCCTAAAGCTGGCTTTGAGACTTCTGAGCCCAACATTTTAGCAACTAAACCAATCGTACTTCCCTTTTGATCTTTGTAGCATTCCATGCAATCAGTCAACATTGACCAGTACTGCCCATTAACCCTTAAAACGCCAAGAAAACCAGCATCTGCAAATGTTGTCTGTTTATGTCGTCTGCTGAATATTCTTGCAAACTTAGAGGAGCAGTCTGATCTGGGTCCACACTGTTTGCAAAAATGACTTTTAAAATCACAAGCAGATGATAAAGCAGACGACAATTGTTGTGATTGGCAGTTTAAGGGTTAAGCAAACAGGGACTCCCCAGGACTATGATTGCCTCTTTTAAGGTTTCCAAGAGATTTGTTTATAAATGTCTTTAACCATTTTAGGCATAATTAACACTATATATTTGAAGAGTCCAATTTCAATTTTAGGTATGTCGGGCTCTGTGGTCTATTTTATTCCTGGCGAAAAATGGCTGAACTATTTGCAAACAGTGGAGACCCTGATTAAAGGCCACATTCTCTGGCATCTGATCTGGGCCTGCACAGTATGACTGAATTACTCTTTTAGAGGTGTCCAGACTAAAGGTGGTTAACTCTCTTGATTTGTCCAACCTAGTAAATGTCATAAAGGACAGAAATACCTTTCAGTGGACTTATTGTTGTGGTGGTTCAACAAAATCTTCTTTAACTTGTTTTAGCTTTGTACTCCTTTCATATGCAATGAGATTTCTTCATAGCACCAGCAAGATCTATTTTTAACTTGTAATAGCTTTTTGCATATTTCATATGCAATGATAATTTCTCAGTAGGACCAATAAGCTCTTCTTTTAAATTGTTTAAGCTTTGTGTTCATTTCATATGCAATAATAATTTCTTAGCAGCACCAACAAGATCTTCACTTTAACTTGTTTTAGCTTTGAGTTCATTTCATATGCAATGATAATTTCTTAATAATACCAACAAGATCTCCTGCTTTACCTTGTTTTAGCTTTTTGCTCATTTCATATGCAATAATAATTTCTTAATAGCACCAAACAAGATCTCCTTTACCTTGTTTTAGCCCTTCTCTTGCTGATCACGACATGCCTTGTTTTAGCAAACAGTGTAGATCCAGATCAGTAGGCTCCTGAAGAAGCCAACTGATCTGGATCTGCACTGTTTGTCATTAAATATATGAATTTCGATCAAAAACCCAGACCAAGTAATCTGATTGGATGAAACTTAGAAGTGGGTGAGGCATCTTAATTTAGTCAGCATGACAAGGGTTAGCTTTGTGCTCTTTTCATATGCAGTATTATTGTCTTGATAGCTCCAATAAATCATCTATTTTGGTTAAGCTTTCTACTCATTTTATATGTCTGGTCTGAGTTCTTTATTTCAAAAAGATTTTTATTTACTTCACTGCAGATTATTATAATAATTTCATATTCTTTGGGACCACTGGGCCCATTGTAGTAGCTTTGAAAATGGTAGTTCTACTCATGTATACTTAAGAGGGCGTAAGCTGTGCTGAAAATTTATGATTGTATATGAAATGTCTCAGTTTAACCGAGATTCCCACCTGTAATGTGTTCTTTATTTCCAAAGGCAATGTTTGAGAAATTAATTGTACGACTGACCAAATTCACCGACTTAACAGTTTTTAGTTTCGTTTCATTTTTTTTTTTTTTTTCAGATCATAAGGTATCTGAGAATCTTAAGTGACATTCTTGATATTGTTAATGTAGTCAAAAACCTTTTTATTTGAATGTTTTCTCTGCAGCCTTTAATAAATACATGTGAAAGAATTTGTACCATTTTACAAAGGGTGACAACTTTTGCAGACATTTAACACTTTGTATGCTGGGAAAAATTTCAACAGATGACATTTTGAAATATTTTCTTATTTTTCATAGAAACTAGGATCTGACACTTCCTGCAGATTGTCTCCTAAATATAACTAATTTGTCGTCTGCTGAATGTTATTTTGCCTTTTTCAGTGCATGTATTTGAAAACTTGCATAACGAAAACACGCCTATTTAATTATATAGAAAATTTCATCTCCAAAAATTGAAAATTTCAGACAAAAAACTCTAATATTTTTTCTTATTCCTGCTCAAAACATAGATTGTGGGTACTCATTAGAACTACCTCAGTGAGGCAGTTTTAATGTGTACACGCAATCAATGTTTTAGAGCAGAAATAAGAAAAATAATGTATACCCCTATAAACCCAAGGTTTACTATATAAAAGTGGTTTTTAAGGGGGTCAAAATTACATAGCCATGTTTTCGTGATGTGAAAATAGGGTCTTCTCTTAAAGGAAGATTTTGCTTCCAGGGAGACTTTCTTCCGTTATGAGAAGCCCCCAATTAGAGGCAAGGGAACTATTTTTGTCAGGACCTTTTCCCTTGGAGTATGTTCATTGCTTGTAATTTGTTGTCTGCTTATTTAGCCTAGAGGTTGCTAAAGTTTAATGCTCAGCAGTCTGGGTAAAGAAGTCAACAAATGATGTTTGAAATATTTTTCTGATTTTTCCAAGAAAAATAGGCATTGACATTTCATGCAAAGAAGACAATTTGCATGAAATGTCAAAGCCTACTTTCTTGAAAAAATCAAATAAAATTTATCAGCTGAAATTCCCCAGAGAATGGTAAAGATTAATGCTTCATTTCAGGTACAACAGTTTGCGGACCGTGTTACAATCCAGTATACTTACCCTGTAGTAGGCGATACGCTAACCTTCATTCCCATTGATCCTTCTGAATTTATGCTGGTAAAGAATATGTTTGCGCAAGCTCCTGACACTGAAGTTTATAGAATAGCTCCACCTTTGCTGCGAGGGATTAGTGAAGGGAATCCAGTCTCTGTGTATAGTGGGAAATTTCGTGTTGTGCTTAATCCACCCGAGGGCATGGCTGCCTACGTGGAAGCTATAAGTATGTTTACAGTCAATGTTCAGGAAGTCACCGCTGTCTTGGACAATGGATATACCTACACTGTAAGTACAAATTTATACTTTTGGGTTGATTGTGCATACATACATAAACATTTTCTTAACCTTTACCACTCTCTGGGCATTTTCAGCAGACGACAAAATGATGTTATTTTTCTTATTTTTCCCAGAAAACAGGATTTGACATTTCATGCAAATTGTCTCCTTAGGAGACAATTTGCATGAAATGTCAAATCCTGTTTTCTGGGAAAAATAAGAAAAATATTTCAAAATGTCGTCTGCTGAAAATTTTACCCAGAGTGCTAAGCGTTAAGGTTGTTGTCCATATGACTAATGAAATCAAACTGCACACTAGATGAAATATAGGTAAATGCTATTTATAGCCTTACTATTCTTGTTGCTTTGACATCAGACTGCTTAGTAAAGAGGTTAGCTGTAAAACCTGGATTGCATTTGTCCTTCCATTCATCCATCCATCCATAAGTTCCTCACACTTTTTGATGAATAGCATAACTTTAGAACCCTGTATGCTACTGAATTGAAATCTGATATAGATTCCTCATGAAAAAATAGTTGACACATATTTATTTTCTCTACAGGATTATGCCTCTTTCCTGATTTATGGCCCTTTGAAAAAAATATGGATGTGATCTTGTCAGCAAAATATCTCAAAAACTATTGAAGCTAGAGCCTTGACACTTGATGAATAGACTGGTAGTGATAAGTAGCCGAACTGATAAACATTTGAATAAATTTTGAAAAATACTTTATGTGTTATGGCCCTTTGTAACTTTGGGCATTTTACCTGTTCAGCAAAATATCTCAAACAAAAACTGCTGGAGCTAGAGTCTTTATGACCTGGTTAACTTTTGAATAAATTCTGAAAACTATTTCATGTGTAATGGCCCTTTGTAAATTTGGGCATTTTTCCCTTGTCAGCAAATTATCTCAAATATTATTGAAACTAGAGCCTTGACACTTAATAATTGGATTGGTAGTGATAAATAGATGACCTGATTAACTTTTGAATAAATTTTGAAAAGTACTTCATGAGTTATGGCCTTTTGTAATTTTGGGCATTTTACCTTGTCAGCAAAATATCTCAAATACTGTTGGAGCTAGAGCCTTGAAACTTGGTGAATTGATTGGTAATGCCAACTAGATGACCTGGTTAACTTTTGAATTAATTCTGAAAACTAATTCATGAGTAATGGCCCTTTGTAAATTTGGGCATTTTCCCTTGTCAGCAAATTATCTCAAATATTATTGAAGCTAGAGCCTCATAACTTGATAATTAGATTGGTAGTGATAAGAAGGAAGTTGGAGGGGCATTTTGCTTCTGGGCATGGGTAATAGCCCTTTGTAAATTTGGGCATTTTTTCTTTGTCAGCAAAGTATTTCAGAAACTGTTAGAGCTAGAGCCTTATAACTTGATGAATAGATTACTTCTGATGAGAAGATGGCATGATCAACTTTTGAATGAATTCTGAAAAACAATTCATGAGTTATGGCCTTTTGTAGAGTGGGCCATTTTTACCTTGTATTATCTTTAGAGGCAAGTATAGTGTTGGGGGCATAGCGTTTTAAAAACACAAGTTCTAGTTGATGGGACATTGGCAAACAATGCAGACCTGCAGAACACAGCATCTGATCAGGGTCAGCATTGTTTGCTTAAAATACAGGGCCCAGTTGTTCAAAGCTAACGATGTCGTTAGTTAACGATTCGTTAAAATTTTAATCGAGTGATACGCAAATATGCTGAAATTTTTTGCTGAAAAAATGTGAGTAGCTTTTGCAGTGCAAAAGCTACTCACATTTTTTCAGCAAAAAATATCAGAATATTGTGTATTGAATCCGCTAAAACAGTTAACGAAATGACCCTTAACGAGCTCGTTAAGCTAACGACGCTTTGAACAACCGGGCCCAGGAAGTTAAGGGTTAAATGATGCAGTCTTAAGTTCAGGACCATTTTCCCAGCCTCTGGCTAATAACAATTGACCCTGCAGGGTTATCAGTGCTTTGATCCTATTCCTCATAGTTATAGATAAAACGGGGTATGGAGTAAATACATGTAATAAGAGGATAGCCTCAATGCAAACTGTAGAATTATCTTCATTTTGCATTCACATCATTACATTATGTAGATATTCTCCACATTTTGCGATAGATGTCAAAGCAAACTTCAGAAATTTCTACATTTTGCATTGATAAGTAAATAATAAGAACTAGCCTCAATGCAAACTGTAGAATTTACTACATTTTGCCTCGATGTTAATGCAAAAATGAAGAAATTTACCACATTTTGAGTTAGGCATCGATGTAAACTGTAAAATCTTCTACATTTTGTATTGATAGGTATATAATAAGAGGATAGCCTCAATGTTTTACATTTTTCATTGATGTCAGGGCAAATGTAGAAATTTTCCAATTTTTGCACTAGGCATCAATGCAAACTGCAGAAATTTCTACTTTTTGCTTTGATAGTTAAATAATAAGCAGATAGCCTTAATGCAAACTGTAGAATTTACTAAATTTTGCATTTATCTCAACGCAAAAAAATAAAGAAACTTTCCACATTTAGAGTTAGTCCTCCATGCAAACTGCAAAAAATTCTACATTTTGTGTTTATAGGTATACAATTAGAAGATATTTTCAATGTTTACATTTTGCATCGACATCAATGCAAAATGTAGAAATTTTCCACATTTTGCATTAGGCGTCAAAGCAAACTGCAGAAATTGCTACATTTTGCATTGATACATAAATAATAAGCAGATAGCCTTAATGCAAACTGTAGAATTCTCTACATTTAAATTGTTTTTACCATTACAAAAACACGCCTATTCAAATATATTGAAAATTTTACCACCAAAAAAGTGAAACTTTTCAGATAAAAATTCTGATATTTTTCATATTTCTGCTCAAAACATATAGAACTGCCTCGCTGAGGCAGTTCTAATGAGTACCCACAATCTATGTGTTTGAGCAGAAATAAGAAAAATAATGTATACCCCTGTAAACCCCAGTTTTACTATATAAAAATGGGGTTTAAGGGGGTCAAAATTATATAAGCATGTTTTCGTGATGATTAACGCAAAATGTAGAAATTTTCCACATTTTGAATCAGGCATCAGTGCAAACTGCCAAAATTTCTACATTTTGTATTGATAGGTAGGATAGTTACATTTTAGCTTGAGTGTATGAAACAATAACACCTTGTTTAAATACCCGTATTCGATCTAATTACCGCACATACCCCTATAAGCGCACAGTCAAGCAATTCCTTACTCTTCGGATTACAGCTAGTGTACTGTTTGGCTACTTCTTTATAAAGGCATATGCTGTGGGTACCCATTTGAATTGCATCGACTTGTCGATGCAATTCAAATGAGTACCTACAACATATGCTTTTATAAAGAAATTCAGTAATTAGTAAGTACAATACCAAAGTCACAGATATGTTTGCTGAAAAAATTTGAGTAGCTTTGCAAAAATATTAGCATGTGTGCCATATTTAATGATCAAAGTTTTAATGTTACATTAACTAAGGATATTGTTAGTTTTGAACGGTCCTGATTTGAATCTTCGTTGTCCCCGCATGTACATTTTTACCTTGCGGCCCTGTACAGATGATGGGCAGTGAAGTTAATGGTTCAGTGATTTGCCTTATATTGATGGAATAGAAATGTGTCAGGGTAGATATAATTGTTATGCACAAGGGCCGCCAAGACGCACCAAGGGTGACTTTCTGTTTGACTATGCTTCGGCTTGGGTTTGCCTAACTGTACCACTACTCAGAAACTCTTACGCATTGCTCTCAAGAAATCTTGATTCAGCACCTGTTAAGAAAACAAATGTCATTTCAACTATTCTTATATTTCAGTTAACTATTTTAAAACAATAATTTTATAAGCTATCATAATGAAAGAGTACATAAATATTTCAATGTTTTTACCTTTGAGTAATATTGCACAGTCATCATCTGTCATTAGGAACTACATGGCTAAGGATCACTCCTTTGGCATCAAAGAAAATGATGTACATCATCACGAAAACATGCCTATATAATTTTGACCCCCTTAAACCCCACTTTTATATAGTAAAACTGGGGTTTACAGGGGTATACATTGTTTTCTTATTCCTGCTCAAAAACATAGATTATGGGTACTCATTAGAACTGCCTCACTGAGGTGGTTCTAATGAGTACTCACAGTCTATGTTTTCAGCAGAAATAAGAAAAATGTTAGCTTTTTTTATCTGGAAATTTTCAATTTTTGAGTTAAGTCTTTTCTATATATTTGAATAGGCATGTTCTCGTAATGTTCTTCCTCTTCGAGGGGCTAACTTTGAACTGCTTTGGGGATGGTGATCCAGGTGTTTTCCACATAGTTGTCTGTTCTATTGCTTCTGGCTCATACAACTCTATCCAATTTTCATCAACTGTTATTATGTATCTAAGAAATTCATCACCTTCTCGCTCAAAACGTTCCACTTGTTGCCGACAACACTCAATTTTCTGCTTCTTCTGTTCCTGAGACAACATTTTCAGGATCCATCTAGTACAAACACACCTCATATTAAATTTATTGAGCAGAATGTTGTGAACAGTGCCAATGCTGCAATCAGTTTTGTAACTGATTTCATGAATCATAATGGGGCGGTCAAGCCAAGCAGTTCTCTGATTTCTGTGACGTGACTTGAGATTATTGATGCTGGCTGACTGCTCCGTGGTTCATTGTTGATGTGCTCCTGACCATTTTTAAAACATCCATACAACTCATTTACCTGCGATTTCTTCATGGCCTTTATTCTCGTAAGCTTTTCTAACATTTGAATGGTATCTTTCCTTGAAATTCCATTTAACACACAAAATATTGTCCCTGATCTCTGTTCCAGCATCATTTTTACCCACTGTTCAAAACAAAATGGCTGTCAGAGCGTCAAATGACATCACAATAATTAACGACGTCACGTCACGCCACATGATGGCGCTAAATTTACAGTAAATGTTGTTAGAATAGCTTTCCAAATAACAAAGTTACAGACCTTTAATTAAAGGGTATTTGTCTAGAGAATTGCTACTTTTTGGGCCGGTTTCGAGTAGGTATGGTTGCCATAGATACTATAATTTTGGTTATAGTAAATATTTGATGTTAGATTTAGTTATTCATGATGTTTCTACACACTCGAAAAGTTTCATTTAAATGCATTTGTTCTTTAAATTTTTACAACACTTTTCCGGAAATATTCTGAATACCCCTCATATATACAACAAACAATTACACTGAACCCTTGTCCTGCTGAATAAATTAAGATGCCACACCCACTTCTAATTTTCAGCCAATCAGATTACTTGATCCGGATTGTTGCTATAAATTCACATATTAAATGGCAAACAGTGCAGATCCAGATCAGTTGGCTTCTTCAGAAGCCAACTGATCCGGATCTACACTGTTTGCAAAAGCAGGGTATATCTGGGTTCAGCAGGACAAGGGTTAAAAATCTACATAACAATACATGAATAATCACAAAGCTAGTCTCTTCACATTGACGACAGTTGGCAACTGTACCGGTTTATAACTTGTAATGATTAACCTTGGTTAGTTAATCAAAATATTTAATCACCAGTACTGCTCCAACCAAATGTGGCGAACACTGGTGGTGAACACTCTGCCGTTGCAAAGAGAATGCTGACTGTGGTATCTTAAGATTCACTTAGAGTCTTATTTAGCTAATGTAACTAATTGTCTGTACACAGCTTGATACTATGGTTTTTGACTAGTCAACTGCCATCTCATGACGAAAACGCGCCTATTTAAATATACTGAAAATTTCACCACCAAAAACTGAAAGTTTTTGGAAAAAAATCTGATAGTTTTCATATTTCTTGTTGAGGCAGTTCTAATGAGTACCCACAATATATGTTTTTGAGCAGAAAGAAGAAAAATAATGTATACCCCTGTAAATCCCAGTTTTACTATATAAAAGCGGGTTTGAGGGGGTCAAAACTAAATGGGTATGTTTTGGTGATGTGTTTTTATTACTCTTTAGAATAATCTTCTTTGAATTAGATTATTAGTTATTTATTTACTGAGCATTGCTCTGGGTTAATCTATTAAACTTTTATGGTTCCGTCATGACTCTGCATTTAACTTGCAGGGTCTTCACCTGTGGCCTTGGGATAGCTTGTAGCCTAAAGATGTCTGATGCTGTCTTCTGTATTGGAGGCTACAATATTTGAAGGCTTCAAGATTTGAAGGGTGAAATGATTCCTCTGAGGACTGCAGTCCTCTGACACATACCAATGCCATGTTACTTTACCCTTATTGGAATCATTCCCTGTGCGATATCTATATATTTCCAGGTAGCCACGTATTATCTTACATGTATAGTGCATGGGTAAACAATGAGTATACAGTAGTGTCCTATCTATTGGACGTAAGAATTGCATAATACATATACATAGGGTAAGGCAAAAATGTCCTTATGGAAGTAAACGGTACTCTACGTCGGGAAAAAAATACATTGAAGTTGTGTGTCGTAACAATAATACAACCACATACACTAACAGATTTTTGTGCATTTCTAGATTTGGCATTGATATTGTCCATTTCAAGGCAAAATGTAGAATAACTAAATTGCTACATTCGTGTTGAGCTAGCATGAACTGTAGAAACTTTCTTTACTTTGCGTCATCATCGACGCAAACTGTAGAAATTTTGTGTAACAAAGATCCTTACCAAAACTATCCTTTACCCTAGTCCTGCTGAACTCGGATATACCCTGTCTTTACAAAAAGTATGGATCCAGATCAGTTGGCTTCTGAAGAATCTGAATCTGCACTGTTTGCCATTAAGTGTGTGAATTTATAGCCACAATCCAGATCAGGCATTCTGATTGGCTGAAAACTAGAAGTGGGTGTGGCATCTTAAATTATTCAGCATGACAAGGGTTAAACTTGAACAAATTCATTATACTACATGTTGATGTATCAAACGACTGTAGAATGCAAAACACCAGATAAGAGGGGTATCCTTGTCCTGCTGAATAAATTAAGATGCCACGCCTACTTCCAATTTTCAGCCAATTAAATTACTTGATCCAGTTTGTTAATACAAATTCACATACTTAATGGTAAACAGTGCAGATCCAGATCAGCTGATCTGGATCTGCATTGTTTGTAAAGAAGGTATATCTGGGCTAAGCAGGACTAGGGTTAATAGAATGTTTTCCTTTTGTCCCTAAAAAAGTATATACCGGTATTCTAGTACTCATTAGAAGCAACTCAGTAAGGCACTTCTAAAGAGTGGGTACTAATTAGAAGCAACTTTATGAGGTTCTTCTAACCCATCTGCCATACTATAAATTGGAAGCTTCTAATTTTAATTTTAGGTATATCAGGCTCTGTGATTTAGATATTCCGAGAGAAAAATGTTTGAACTTTTTGCAACAGTGGAGACCCTGATCAGATGCTGCATTCTGCAGCATCTGATCTGGGTCTGCACTGTTTGCCAGTTAACCTTTTAGGGGTCTCCAGACTACAATGGGTTAATGAGTAT
The DNA here is from genome assembly GCA_964016985.1 of Anodontia alba. Classification (NCBI taxonomy): domain Eukaryota; kingdom Metazoa; phylum Mollusca; class Bivalvia; order Lucinida; family Lucinidae; genus Anodontia; species Anodontia alba. The sequence goes on along the minus strand of OZ024833.1, from coordinate 67,606,141 downwards.
CCATAAAATATGCTTTGATAGAGAAATAAGAAATAATGTCAGTACTTTTCGGTCGTAGAAACTTCTGATCTGGTGCAATGTGAAGAAGTGACAAAAAATATAGACAGTGATTAGATGCCGCCATTATGAAAACATGCCTATTCAAATATAATGAAAATTTTATTACCAAAAAATGAAAATTTTCAGATAAAAAATTCTGATGTTCTTCATATTTATGCTCAAAACATAGATTGTTTGTACTCCATAGAAATGCCTTGGCAAGGCATTTTTAACTTGTACCCACAATCTATGCTTTTGAGCAGAAATAAGAAAAATAATGCATACCCCTGTAAACCCCAGTTCTACTATATAAAACTTGAGTTAAAAGGGGGTCAAAATTATATAGGTATGTTTTTGTGATGGCATTTTTATGTCTCCCCCCCTTTAGGTGGGAGACATGTTGTTTTTTCCCCGGGCATCCATCTGTCTGTCACACTCGTGTTCGCTCTCTAATTTGAAAACCGTTCAAGCTATATTCACGAAACTTCATATAAATATCAATCAACATCAGAAGACATGCAGAGCACAATAACCATAACTCTTGCATTTATACTTTTTGAGTTATTCCCCTTGGAACTTTGTCAGTCACAAAATCGTGTCTGCTCTATAACTTGAAAATCGTTCAAGCTATCTTCATGAAACTTCATATAAATATCAATCACATTAGAAAACGTGCAGAGTGCAAGAACCATAACTCTTGCATTTATACTTTGAGAGTTATTTCCTTGGAACTTTGTCCGTCACAAAATCATGTCCACTCTATAACTTGAAAACCTTTCAATCAACATTAGATGACATGCAGAGCGCAAGAATCATAATTCTTGCATTTATACTTTATGAGTTATTTGCCTTGGAACTTTGTCACTCACAAAATCATGTCTGCTCTATAACTTGAAAACGTTCCGGCTATCTTCATGAAACTTCATATAAATATCAGTCAAAATTAGATGACATGCAGAGTGCAAGAACCATTAATCTTGCATTTGTACTTTTCACTCTATAGCTTGAAAACTGTTGAAGCTATCTTCAGGAAACTTCACATAAATATCAGTCAACGTTAGATGACGTGCAGAGCGCAAGAACCATATCTCTTGCTTTTATACTTTTTTAAGTTATTTCCCTTGGACTCTGTCTTAAAATCGTGTCAGCTCTATAAAACAGTTTAAGCTATCTTCACGAAACTTCATATAAGTATCAATCAACATTAGACAAAGCAGCAGTGCAAGAACAATAATTCTTGCATTTGTACTTTTTGAGGTATTTGTACTTGGAATCTGTCTTAAAATTGTGTCCTCTCAATAACTTGAAGACTGTTCAAGCTATTTTCAGAAAACGTCATATAAATATCAGTCAACATTTGAAGACGTGCAGAGTGGAAGAACCATAACTTTTGCATTTTATACTTTTTGAATTTTTTCCTTTGGAACTTTGTCTATCACAAAATATCACAAAATCGTGTCTGCTCAGTAACTTGAAACCTATTCAAGATATCTTCAAGAAACTTTATGTAAATATCAATCAACATTAGACGATGTGCAGAGTGCAAGAACCATAACTCTTGCATTTATACTTTTTGAATTATTTCTCTTGGAACTTTGTTTGTCTTAAAAGTCATGTCCATCCTATAACTTTAAAACTGTTCAAGATATCTTCATGAAATTTTATCTGAATATCAATCAACATTAGATGATGTGCAAAGCGCAAGAACCATAACTCTTGCATTTATACTTTTTCGGTTATTTCCCTTCGAATCTCATTAGTCAATGTAAATGTTCGCTGAATGTACAATACAATATGACACCAAAAAGCAGGGAGACATCTATGTTTTTGTAGAAAAACAAAATCTAGTATGGTGTCTGATCTGGGTCTACCTTGTTTGCTTAGACATGTCTGTCCCAATACTTATGAGCAAGTTTCTGGTGAAAAAATGCGCGTAGGTATTGGTTAACCACATATAGGACTAAGCCTGTCCAGGAAAAGTGTAAATAGGTAAACTGATCTGCTCGACATGATCTTAACAGTGTTAATTGGACCATAAAATATCTCCTCAAAGAAAAACTACTTAATATGGGCCCGGTTGTTCAAAGCATCGTTAGCTTAACGAGCTTGTTAAGGGCCATTTCGTTAACTGTTTTAGCGGATTCAATACACAATATTCTGATATTTTTTGCTGAAAAAATGTGAGTAGCTTTTGCACTGCAAAAGCTACTCACATTTTTTCAGCAAAAAATTTCAGCATATTTGTGTATCGCTTGATGTAAATTTTAACGAATCGTTAACTAACGACATCGTTAGCTTTGAACAACTGGGCCATGATTATTATGGTATTTATTTACAGGAGCAGCCTGATGTGAACGGGTTTGTCAGATTTGAATTTACTCCATTGGAAGAGTCAAGAATTATCAGGATCACACTGACTGCATCAAACCCACAGATGCCAGCAAAAGTGTACGGCTTCAGAATCAATGCATGTTTTGAACAAGGTGACAGTTTTCTCTGTATAATATACTATATCTAACTGTGGAATTTTAATGCTTTCAATGCTGGGTAAAAATTTGAGCAGACAACATTTTGAAATATTTTTTCTATTTTTTTTCCAGAAAATAGACTGATAATTCAACCAAATTGTCTTCCTAGGAGACAATTTGCATGAAATGTCAAAGCATTTTTCCTGAGAAAATAAGAAAAAATATTCAATTTGTCATTAGCTGAACTTGCCTGCTGCAAGGTAAATGTTAGATAAGGAAGATGGTCTTTAATGTGCAATATGTATGTTATGATACCAAGGAAATGCCACGGTCTAAATGCACAGCCTTCTCGAGGCCCAAAAAGAAGGAAAGATGATGCATTACTAAAACACGCCTATTCAAATATATATATTTAGAATTTGTCGACCAAAAAATGAAAACTTTCAGATGAAAAATTCTGGTAATTTTCATATTTCTGCTCAAAACACAGATTGTGGATACTTGTTAGAACCACATTGGTGGGGCAGTTCTAATGAGTGCCAACAATCTATGTTTTGTGAGCAGAAATAAGGAGATGAATGTATACCCGGTAAACGCCAGTTTTACTGTATAAAAGTGGGGTTTAAGGGGGTCAAAACTATATAGGCCTGTTTTCTTAATGAACAAATAAGGATGAATCAAAGGCCACATATGAAACTATAGACACTCAAACAAAGAACTGCAACAGAGAAAATTCCTTGGAATTGTTAGTAGAAACCTGAACTGTGCGGGAGTTGGATGGGGGAAGGCGGGGTCCAGGGCTTGGGAGAGCTTAAACCAGGTCTACGGGGGAGGGTGGGGTGTTTCTGTTGAAGTTTCTACCTTCAATAGAAACTGTGCAGACCCAGGACTTTAGAAAAATAACTTCAGAATAAATGTAAATAATCTTTTTTTCCACTATACATTCAGGGCCCAGTTGTTCAAAGCGTCATTAGCTTAATGAGCTTGTTAAGGGTCTTTTGCAGATTTAATTTACAATATTCTGATATTTTTTGCTGAAAAAATGTGAGTAGCTTAATTTGCACTGCAAAAGCTACTCACATTTTTTCAGCCAAACATTTCAGCATATTTGTGTATCACTCAATGTAAATTTAAATGAATTGTTCACTAATGATGTTGTTAGTTTTAAATAACTGGGCCCAGGCTTTTTTAAACTGGGCTTCATAGCGCAGTTGGAAGCATATCTGACTGCAGATCCAAGGGTGACAAGTTCGTGTCCTCATTACGAAAACAGGTCTATTCAAATATACTGAAAATTTTACCACCAAAAAATGAAAATTTTCAGATAAAATTTCTAATATTTTTCATATTTCTGCTCAAAACATAGATTGTGTGTACTCGTTAGAACCGCCTCGTCAAGGCAGTTCTAACCAGTACCCACAATCTATGTTTTTGAGCAGAAATAAGAAAAATAATGTATACCCCTGTAAACCCCAGTTTTACTACAGTTGACTCTCGTTATCTCGACCCCTCTTATCTCGATCCTATCACTTATGTCGAACTGATTTCTAAGTCCCGATTATTTTCCCTATGTATTTATTGTATTTCAGCTTCTCGTATGTCGAACTACTTTTATGTCGACACTTCGGCTATCTCGTCCATCATTTTCAGTCCCTGAATATATTTTTCACAGTTTTTACTACCGCGTATCTCGAACTCGGACCATGATGAAGGAAAAAAATGTAAGATGCGGCACCGCCGGTCTCTCAGTTAATGAAAATCCTAATAGGCCATTGATAAATAAATCAATATTTTAATTTTCCCCTTTGTCCAGGTAATTACAAACAACACAAACAATGTCTAAAATCCGTAATTATGAAATCACGTGCGTGTCTAGTCGGGTTTGACACGCGACGCTCAACACCGTGTCATTGATTTGTAAGATAAAAAGCAGCCCAGAATAGTATTATGGAAGATTAATCAACGAAGTTTCTTTAATTTATTGTTTAGATATGCTCTTCACTATTGAGTACTGTCCGTCTGAATGATATAGCGTCTTCAAGAAAAGTCAGTGTGCGACAGGTTCCGACTCAGATCAGCCTGTATTGATCAGGCTAGCTAAGTCTGAATCTTCCCTTGTTACTCTTTGGTCAGGCGGTGCTCTTTGGTAAGCCCAGATGAGGCTCATGCGTATAATGGAAAATTCGTGGGCGTGCAGGCTGATCCGAGTCTTTGACAGTCGCACAGTCTTCTATTAGGAGTTGTCGTGCACGGCCTCAATTAGACGAATCACACGTGGGTACCGATGTTAACACTTCCGACCCTGTAGACTGGTACGGATACCCCGCACAAATAGTGTAGGTCCAGATGAGATGGTTCATAACGAGCTTTCTCTGCAGGATCTATAGTTTGCCGCGCTGAAATGGTTTGTTTATGCTAGGGGAGATAATCCAAACTAGATTACAGCTGCCACTTAACATTGTAAGCGTTTTATGCGAAAGCGGAAACCAGTCAACTCTTTATCGAGTCATCTATGCAAAGGGAGCTAATCCAAACCAGTTCATAATGTATAGCTAACACAACCCGGAATCCAGTAATTTATTTATAGCTCATATGGAAATCCAAATTTGCAGGAGTATTAAAAGACAACAAGAGATGTTTGAAATTTATTATTATTAACATTTATTGATGATATTATTACAAGAGAACCATTGCATCTCCTAAAACAAACAGTAACAATGCAAACTGAAGTACAGGTAAATTATTTAAATTGCCATATACATGTGCCTTTCAAGCACGTTTTGGCGAACAGAGAGGCGAACAGTCGTCATTCCTATGACGTCACAATTTGGTTGTCTCGAACTGCTGATAACTCGAACATTTTTATCAGGTCCCGTGAAGTTCGAGATAACGAGAGTCGACTGTATATAAAAGTGGGGTTTAAGGGGGTCAAAATCATATAGGTATGTTTTCGTGATGTAGTTTTAAAGCTGTTGGTGGTAGATTAGGGAAAGCTGGTAGAAGCACATTTATAAACAGCATCATCAGATGGGCTGTGTCAAGGGAAATTGTGTGGAGTCTCATGATCCTGCACATTCTCAAAGTATCATTTAGGGGGTAACTGCATTCAAATTTGTCATTTGAGGAGGTAAATTGGTGGTTTTATGGTCTGAAATTTCATTTTACGGTGATGCATCAGTGGAGCCGTAAAATGTAATTTGAGACCATAAAACCGGCAGTTTACCTCCCCAAATGACAAACTTGAATGCAGTTATCCCCATTCTAATGTATTTATTCATTTTATTTTTTCTGTTGAAAAAATGTACTATTTGCACAAAGTGACAAGTGCTGTGAGCTGCATTAAAACAAATGCCAGCCAGTGAGAAGCGAAGTCACGTGATGATGTTGAATTCCGACAGTATATTGCAGAATATACCATTGCAAATTTTTGACGTTATCCAATCAGACATTGTATTGCATACGCAATTGCATATGAATTTGGCATTTACTCTCCATTATTGCATAAAAAGCAGTGCCACACGTTATTAACAGCTGTGCATTAACCAGCGAAAAACTGTGTATTAACAAGGCAATTCACGAGCTGTTAAAGCACGGCTACGCAACTTTGAATATGATCGTACCAGGGCCACAGATTTGCTGCCGTTACGTGATGTGTACTGCCAGGCTCTAGAACAAGCATAGTCCATGGTAAATTGCATTCACGAGACATCGGTGAAAAGGCGAAGCAAAATAGTGCAAGAAATAACGCGAAATGTAGCAAATGTTTTCAGTTTTTATGCAATAATAGCGATCGAACATGGTTTTGTAATGCATTAACATTGGCCAGGTCCCTTGGGAGGTGTTGAAAACCGCGGCCTTTAGCCTCAGTTTTCAACACCTCCCACGGGACCTGGCGAATGTTAATGCATGAAAAACCATGTTTGATCCCTATATTGAAACATTTTTAGCATCCAATGTTTGCAGACAGCAAAGACCATGGTCAGACTGAGCAGGCTGATCTGGAACTCTTTGCTGGTCACATATGCCTGAAGACTCATTTTCCCATAGCGCAGCCCAGATGATGGAAAATCTATGGTAGTTGTGAGCTGATATTTTATTGTGTTCTCAAAAACTAATGACCTCATGAAAAGTTAGTACACATTTTGTACTGCAACTATGGCATATGGACATAAACTGAACCAGAACTAAACATTACGAAAACACGCCTATGTAATTTTGACCCCCTTAAACCCCTCTTTTATATAGTAACCTATGTTTTAAGCAAATATGTTAAAAATATCAGAGATTTTTACTTGAAAATTTTCAATTTTTGGAGGTGAAATTTTCTGTATATTTGAATAGGCGTGTTTTCGTAATGGGAACAACCAATTATCGAACTTATCATGGGACATAAAGAGTAAATGTTACAAATGATGTGCAGAGAAGAAAAACAGATTCACAATAACTATTGTGGTAATTAATTAACGCTTAGCACTCTGGGTAAAATTTTCAGCAGACGATATTTTGAAATATTTTTCTTATTTTTCCCAGAAAACAGGATATGACATTTCATGCAAATTGTCTCCTAAGGAGACAATTTGCATGAAATGTCATATCCTGTTTTCTGGGAAAAATAAGAAAAATATCATCAGTTTGTTGTCTGCTGAAAATGCCCAGAGAGTGGTAAAGGTTAAACTATTCATTTCAGTCAACTCTTCACATGTGCCATACTGCTATGGGACAACATTCTTTTTGAGTCCAAGAGCGATTTCTAATTATTTTCCTGTCCCAGATAGTTTTCTTTTATGCATAAAATCCTTCCGCTCCCACTTCATACAGACAACTCTCTTTATACCGACACTCGATACAACGACAAAATACGTTATAATGGCAATTTGACTGTCACGAAACCTTCACTTAAGAGGTTGCAATTGGTCACAAATTATGCAGGAATATTGTATTTAATACTTCAAAGAAACATATATTTTGGATATTTCTAAGAATAGCCTTGGTAAGGCAATTCTTACAAATATCCAAAACATATATTCTGTGGATATTTGTAAGAATCACCTCAGTGAAGTGATTCTTACATATATTCAGAACATATGTTCTGTGAGAAAATTAGAACAAAACAAGACCTTTCTCACTCATTAACCCTTAAAGTGCCAAGAAAACCTGCATCTAAAAATGTCGTCTGTTTATGTCGTCTGCTGAATATTCTTCCAAACTTTTCGAACCTATTTTTGCACACAGGCTAAAGGAGCAGTCTGATCTGGGTCCACACTTTTTGCAGAAATGATTTTTAAAGTAACCGGCAGAAGACAAAGCAGACGACAATAATTGTGATTGGCGTTTTAAGGGTTAATCTGCTCATTTGGCAGTGGTTGGGTGAGGCAAAGGTGTCATGTATCTTGCGTCAGCAGGGTGTCCAACTGATACTGGCTTACGGTTGAGCAAGGCCTGCTGTCCTTGCAGCAGGTAAGGGTAGAGGGGGAATGTTTTTATTTTTTCTGTTTTTTCACTGTCATTCATTTTCATTCCTCCCCTGGCCCTCTCTTTCAGCTCCTCTAATATCTTTTCTATCTCTCTTCTCCCTTTCTCTGGGAGACAAATCAAAATGACCTACAAAGGTTGACATGATATTAAACCCCAACACAATCAAAAGTTCACGTGATGTTATTAACCATTTGTTTCTATTTTAGCAACAACCACGGGACCACCATTAACAACAACAGTAACCACAACAACAACAGGACCACCTTTAGAATGTGAGGAATCTGAAGGAATGTCAAATGATAACAATTATATCAGTACAAACAAAATTGAAGTAGTATTTTTCAATATCGATAGTTCCTCATCTAGCGTAACAATCTCTAACCCTGAAGCAGCGATTATTGTCCCTATCTCTGTCAAAAGAGCGAGGGTGGTAATTCCTGTGGAAGAAGCAGATAAAATAATTTGGGCTAGTCTTCCTTCTTCCAGCAAGGTTATAGACTACCGTATCAGAGTGGGAGACAGTCAAAACCAGGCGGGTCGCCTTATAGAGGATTGGGTAAGTAGTGTTTCATTTTATCTAGGCACAGGCATTTAAAGTTCAACCCTTAAAGGGAAATGCTAGGTTGATGAAGAATATATTTGGCTTGAAAGGTATTGACAAATTGTGCATTGCAGGCATCAGTGGCTCAGTTGGATGCGAGTCCGACTGAAGACCTGGAGGTCGCAGGTTCGGCCCCCGCCAAGGTCTGCAACATTCTTTCCTGGAGATTGATCGTGAAATATTTTCTACGGTCCTTCTCTCCCTTCCGCTGATTCAAGAAGGGCAGTTGTCAGTTTCTGGTGAAAGAATGTGCACAATACAGGTTAATCGCTTAGAGGACTAAGCCAGCCCAGCAAACGTGTGGTTACGTAAACTGACCACACTCGACATGACACCATTGGGTTGACTGGGCCGTAAAACCTCAACACAAAAAAAACAAATTGTGCATTGAAATGTAAATTTAATCAAATCTAAAGAAAACTTCAACAACAAGTGTACAGATTACAGCCCAATTCTCAAGGGTGTCATCATTTTGAATATTTAATGAGGTGCTTAACATTTCATGATATTAAATAAAATCTTCCTTTTGATAGACAATAATGCTGTTTAGAAGCAAAATTGATTTATGGGTATAGAAGAAGCCATACACACAAATATTAACCCGAGTCCTGCTGAACCTGGATATATCCTGCCTTTGCAAACAGTGTTTATCCAGATCAGTTGGCTTCTGAAGAAGCCAACTGATCTGGATCTTCACTGTTTGCCATAAAGTATGTGAATTTATATCAATAATCTGGATCAAGTAATCTGATTGGCTGAAAATTAGAAATGGGTGCGGCATCTTAATTTATTCAGCAGGACAAAGGTTAATTAAAGTTGAATATTGTTACAAATATTATTTATCTAGGTTTTGCATATTAAATTGATGCTTAATGACATCATAAAGCCTCATTAACCTGCATCTACACTGTTTGCAAAGGCAGGGCATATCCTGGTTCATCAGGACCAGGGTTAAATATTTAATGTGGCTCCACCTGTACAAACAATTTTGATATCTTCAAGCCTTGATAGTTTACTTTATTGTTATCAGATTTTGACACGTTTGCATCAAAATGCACAATGTGTAAAGACCTTGCATCTGACATTCATTCATCTCCAACATTGCTTTTCCTTGAGAACTCTTGGCATAGGAGGATTTAAAAGCATTTTTTTATATTGCTCGATATCTTAATTATTGTTGTTGAGTATCCGTGAATACTGGCCTTTCATTACAAAAACATGCCTATATAATTTTGACCCCCTTAAACCCGACTTTTATATGGTAAAACTGGGGTTTACAGGGGTATACATTATTTTTCTTATTTCTGCTCAAAACACATAGATTATGGGTACTCGTTAGCACTGCCTTGGCAAGGCGGTTCTAACGAGTACCCACAATCTATGTTTTGAGCAGAAATATGAAAATTTTCAGAAATTTTCATCTGAAAATTTTCATTTTTTGGTGGTAAAAATTTCAGTATATTTGAATAGGCATGTTTTCCTAATGTATAATGGGTTGGTGAAATAAAACATCAAGCGCTGGTGATCCCATTAACCCTTATCAAAACTGCAGCAGATGAGATTTATAGCAGCAGATTACATTAGAGCATAACATCCAGCAAAGACAAAGGCAAGACTGCAGATGCCAGGCCCTGAGGTTGTAAAGCTCTTTTTATGCTCAGCTCAGTTAAGCATGCATTACGAGAACATGCCTATTCAAATATATAGCAAAAATTTACTCCAAAAATTGAAAATTTTCAGATAAAAAATGCTAATATTTTTCTTATTTCACATTATCTCACCGCCGAAGCGGTTCTAACGAGTACCCACAATCTATGTTTTTGAGCAGGAATAAGAAAATATGTATGCCCCTGTAAACCCCAGTTTTACTATATGAAAGTGGGGTTTGAGGGGGTAAAAATTACATAGGTATGTTTTCGTGATGAAATTTGCCCTGCTAATTAATCTGTATTACCAATAATTGCAAATTCTTTCTTGTTAAGCATAGCTAAGCATGAAATTTTCTCTGCTAATAAATACAAAAATGCCAAGTATTGTTGGCATCTCCATATTTATAAGCTGATAAAAATTTTAATGCTCAGCTATGTTGAGCATGAAAAACTGTTTTATCACCTCAGGGCCAGAACACAAGCTGTTCACTCACATAAGTGGAGGTCCAAGGGAAAACATCAGCCAAAGAGCTAGACATGAGGGTTTGCTTAACTGCCTCTTGGGTCTAGATAAGAGTGGGTATCAGGTAAATATATCATCTTATTTCTTTAGAAAAACATATGTTGTGGGTACTCATTAGAAGTGCCTCATTAAAGCACTTCTTATGAGTACCCAAAACATATGTTTAGTGCAGAAATAAGAAAAATATCGATTCTTTTGGATTGAAAATGCATCTTATCAAGATCTAGATGTCTGGCATAATGCTTTGCTTAGCTGCCTCATGTGTTTAGATAAGATTGGGTATCAGGTAAATTTACATTACGAAAACACGCCTATTCAAATATATAGAAAATTTTACCTCCAAAAACTAAAAATTTTCAGGTAAAAAACTCTAATATTTTTCATTTTTCTGCTTAAAACATAGATTGTGGGTACTCGTTAGAACCACCTCACCGAGGCAGCTCTAATGAGTACCCACAATCTATGTTTTTGAGCAGAGAAAAGAAAAATATTGTATACTCCTGTAAACCCCAGTTTTACTATATAAAAGTGGGGCTTAAGGGGGTCAAAACTATATAGGCGTGTTTTGTGATGTCATCTTATTTCTTTACAAAAACATATGTTGTTGGTACTCATTAGAAGTGCCTCATTAAAACACTTCTTATGAGTACCCAAAACATATGTTTTAGTGCAGAAATAAGAAAAAATATCAATACTTTTGGATTGAAAATGCATCTTATCAAGAGCTAAGATGCCTGGCATTCCATCAAGAAAACATTACAAAAACATGCCTATTCAAATATACTGAAAATTTTATCACAAAAAAATGAATATTTTCAGATAAAAAAAATTCTGATATTTTTGGTATTTCTGCTCAAAGCATATATTGTGGGTACTCGTTAGAACTGCCTCATAGAGGCACTTCTAACAAGTACCCGCTATCTTTGTTTTGGAGCGGAAATAAGACAAATAATATATACCCCTGCAAACCCCAGTTTTACTGTATAAAAGTGGGGTTTAAGAGGGTCAAAATTATATAGACATGTTTTTGTTATTGTTTTTATCTGGGCTACTGACCACGTGATTACAGTGTTATGCCACGTGACCAAAAATTGTGGATGGCAAAAACATTTCCGGTTCCATTGATACCAATGGATTCAAACCAAGTTTTATTTGGAAAATAAATGGCTTTTGGTTAATATTTAATCATATTTGTCTCTAGTGTTTTGAAATACAGCTTTAAGAAGCAATCTGACTGTTTTTCCAAAGACAAATACGACTATTTCAATGATATTTTTCCGATATCGGCAGGCATGTGCGCAACTGTAATATTGCTACATAGTGACCATTTTCAAGCCTAGTTTTAGCAACTATATAGTCAAAATATATATATCAATATTTCTGGTTATGACATTTAAATGATCACTCTATGAGATTCTTTTCTGAAAAGAAACTTTTGACAAATGAAACTGCTTTATTTTTCTGAATATACATTGGCAATTGTCATGACAAGTTTTCCTCTTAGAAAAAAAGTGGCTAAAAATTCATGCTCAACTGATAATTCAGCCAGATGTGTTATGGCTATTGCCCTCAACTCTCCTACACTAATGAGTCTGTTCACAACAGGTGGTATTACCACATTCACCTGGGGAACTACATTTCTCTGATAACACTGGTTCCCTGCATTGCAAAATATAGTCTTAAAATCTTTATTTTTGGTGGCGGTTTACCGCCGCCAAATTTACTATACAGAATTTCTACAATCCGTCTTCTCAAAATTGCAAACCTAATAACTTCCTAAAAAGTAGTTCCTTACTGACGCTGATGTCGTTTTATTCTGCATTCAAACATGTAAGCCTTCTACACTCTGATAATTATGAAGAGCGACCGAATATACAAAACAAAGAAAACTTCAAACTTTTGAAGAAATAATAATTTAATGATGTTGAGCGCAATATCGGCGGAGGAATATAAACAGAATAAACAATTAACTGGTTTCCTGTGTTCTATATGTGAAGTATTGAGCTATAGGGTGAGGGAACCAGTCAAAATAAACAAACGGTGGAACTTGATTCAGCCTCCAGAACCTTCTGAGGCAGAGAATTTGAAAATTGATGCAAAAAATTATCTGAAAGTTTCCGAAAGCGTATCAAAGAAAGGTATAAATATGTGATAAAGCATCAGCAGTTTTTTTTTGGCTATTCACCATAAACAGTTTCGGCCGAAATCACTTCACATGAATATTTTTGAAAAAGTAAAGTACAGTGCGGTTACATATGTATTTAGCAGCACGTTTTTCCTAAACGTTCGCTTTAATATATGTTTTTATGAAAATTATTTATAAATATTTTTTGACAAAATAAATAAATAAAAAAAAAATAAAAATAAATAAAAATAACGTTTTATTTACCTTTTTGCGGTATTACTTTCCTGCGGCCACCAGGCCACTGTGCCTGTCACTTTGTGCCTTCCAGATATACCGGATACTAAGAAAACTGTGAATCAAGTCTGACCCAATCACACTGATTTCCGCCATAGTAATAATTTTCTTCGATAGAAATTATATTTTCTTGAAGATTTTTTGTAGTTCATGTATAGGCTCGCTAAAAATAACGTCCGAAAAGCAGAAAAGTTTCAAGATTTCCAGCAAAATTCCTGAAGCAGTAAAATGCGTTTCAGGAGGCCAACGGTTAGTGTATCGTCAGTGAGATGCGTATTACCGAGGTTCACTAGTTATCGGATATTCAGGAACCACGGCCCCCGCCCATTGGGGCTTGCGAAGTAGATGGGCTGCCTGTAGCCTCCAAGGCAGACCTGCTTAAGCAGGGCCTGAGTTCATCATGTGATCAGGTTGGGTAAAAGTCCCACAAATCTGGAGGCAATATCGTTAATGACTGAAATATTGTTGACCCACATTTTAATTCTCAGTTATCAGGAAAAATTTATGAGCTTTAAAAGTACAAAACAAAATTTGGGACCCTCAAAATCTAATTGATACCGCCCATGAAAAAACAGGGAAATGGCATTTTATATGGAATGTTTGGAGTTGTTATCGTTATATATACCCCGAAGATTTTTTGTGTTTATAAGGGGATTTTATTTTATCACTCATCTTTTGCTAAATTTATATGACAAGAGTTATTGTAACTGTCTGTAAATCCGTGAAAGTTCTATGAGTTTAAGGAACTTCAGTGAATCCGTAAAAACTCCATGAATCCATGAAAGTTCCGTGGTCAAGGTCTGTCAGTCATTTAAATTTTGTATCAGTGATATGATAAAGTTCCATGGAAGCTCCGTAGTGTATCAGAGATACACATATGCATGAAAAGTATTAAGTGCAAGGCTGGGAAAAAGAAGCAAAATCAGTCGCTAGAAAAGACATTCAGTAGTAGTATTAACAGAGAATTTGAAAGGAAATAGATCCATTAGAATAAATTGATAACATTTACTCAGTTGCTACATGCAAGTTTTCATTTTAGTCAACATTCAAAACATCCAACAGTTCTTGAATGTTTCAACTGGCATGCTTTCAGTTTGATATCTTGGCACTCTGGATGGAACCAATGCTGACATTTTGTGCACTGGAACATCAGATTGTAGTGGGATCTTGTGGGCCTGTATATAAAGACGTTTTTTTTCTCGATTCTGGCTTGCTTGGAAATACAGTGAAAGCACTGCTGTTAATATCAGGATTCCCACTGCATTTTGAAACTGGGGGTAAATCTGCTCTGTTCTCTTTTTTTTGTACGCCCATTGTAAAGCAGTATACTACTCTTTTCAAATTTAAGGGTATAAGACAAATTTTGAGGGGATAAAAACCCCTCTGCAGAGGGTAAATGGGAATGCTGAATACAATTTGGAAGATGCAACAGTGCCAATGTTTTCATGTTTTGTTAACTCCATGTACAAGGCTTGGGACCATTTGGGTGACTATAGTCCAATACTACGGACATTTCAGTACTTTTTTCGGAACTTTCCGTTATTCCATGAATCCATGACAGTTCCATGTTTTGTCAACCTCTAGGCCCCAAAACTGCACACACATATGCATACAAAATATTTATAATATAAACTGATACTAAAATTTCATCATTTCTCACCGCTGTGGTTCGAGTCTCGCTCGGGTCACGTCACATGTGGGAAAACCATGTTCTGCTTACGGATGGTCAGGTGGTTTTCCCCCGGGCCCACCTTTGATGAACGACCGGCTCGATATAAGTGAAATATTCTTGAAAGAGACACAAAACCCAAATCAAAAAAAAAAAAAAAAAAATCATCAAAACACACACACAAATTAATTTTATTCAGGCATCAAAAAATCCTGGTGTGGTGATTGGGGGTACAGTCATCTGGTTAGCTCAGTTGGGTAGAGCACTTGCAAGCTAGAGGTCACAGGTTTCAGTCCTGCATCCAACACACTTTCCCTCCTTAGTTTCCTTTAATGGTGCCCAATGTGAATAACTCACTGCAGCCGACATTGGATTTATGGGGCACCAGGATCAGGCATAAAACAGGGTGGGGTAGCGCTGGTCGATGGTTTTCCCTGTGTAATCTGGGTTCCTCTAACACACATTCACGAAACACCAACATCCATGTCTTATAGAACAAGTGCATAAGATTGCTGAGCTTTCTGTGCAATCGAAGTAAAAATAAATAATGTGTTAACTTTAAAATCGATAACTTATAAGTGATTATGCCTCAATTTGTAATATTTTGTCCAGATATATCAGTATAAGTGACCCTGTCCACTTGTTTGAGCTATATTAAGTGTACATTTTTAAGAGCAAGGCTATATTTTGATTTTTATTTGTTCATATTTATACAGAGTTTAACTCTCCAAATTGAAATGAACACAAGAAATCCTCAAATTGATTGTTTGTCTTGTGGAAATATACCAGAATATGCATAACGCAATACAGCTGTATTTTGTCAGATTTTAGCACATTTATTAAGATACACGTTGTAACTTTGTAAAGCAAACAGGTATTTGTTCTTATTTCTTGCCAGTTATATAAGAGTTACATTATTAAATGAATTAGTACCAAGAATCCTCAGATAAATAGATTATCTGGTGAATATTCCCCATAATTTAAGCTTTTCAAGAAATGAATACATTAATTTATGACACATGCTTAAGTTATCCGATGTGTGTGTGTGTGTGTGTGTGTAAATAGGCCCAGTATTTTGTTTCTATTTCTTGCCAGGCAAAAACAGTAATGAATGCAAGGAATATAGATAGATTAGTTGTCTCATAAAAATTAGTCAGAAAATATTCTGATTTGAAGAAATGGTTACTTTTTTTACTGATTTCATAAGTAGACTTCCAAAATCCCAGACATAACACTTCTACCTACATGTCTTTTGTTCAGGCTTATGGGCATGGTGGGCAAAGCTTGCTTACCAAGTAAGGCTTACTGTCCATGGATGCCTGATTATACCCTTTATTCTCGGGTCCATGTCTGTTGGTCTGAACATTCTGATTCATCATTATTTTACAGATGTATGAGTTTGGAATAAGGTTTGTGTAATTTGAGTGTATCATGACCACAACTACTTAAATAATATGGTTTTGAATTAGGCCCAGTTTCTCTTGCTGGTCAGATAATTTGTACCTTTTGAAATGGATAAAAAAAAAAATCTTAAAATGTATTAACATCAAGAGAATCAGACAAGAAATGTCTACATTTCAGAGCTCCAGATTAAAGGAGTGCTTAGGTACATATTTTCTTATTTCTCCTAGTAAACATATGTTGTGGGTACTAACTAGGACTTCTAGAAACGTCCTGGTAGCATGCTTTCATTGAGTTCCCAGAACATATCTTTTGAAAGAATTGAGGTGTGGCACATACAAGAACTACAACTCTAGGTCCCACAGTTATTTAGTCATCTGCCCTGACAGTATTTAGTAAAAGAAACCTTGTGCATTTGATAACTCCAACACCCTTTCAGATATATTGATTGAACTCAGTAGGTTTGTATATGAGGTTGAGTAGATGTGTTGCATAAACTACAACTCCAGGTGCCCTGGTTTAGAATTATCTCCCCTAATAGAAACTTTGTGATCTTGGTAACTCCAACATCTTTTCAGATGCATTGATGATACTTGGTAGGATTGTACATAAGGTTGAGAAAGCATGTCACACAAAAGAATCACAACTCTAGATGCCACAGTTTTTAATTATCTCCCCTGACAGTATTTGGTAATGGAAACCTTATGATTGCCATAACGTCAACACCATTTCAGATATATCGATGATATTAAGGAGAATTGTACAAGACGTTGAGAAGAAGCGTCTTGTACAAGATCTACAACTCTAGGTACTGCAATTTTTTAGGTATCTCCCCTGTCAGTATTTGGTAATAGAGACCTTGTAAGTCCAACACTCTTTGAAATATATTGATAGTACTTGGTAGGATTGAACAGGAGGTAAGAAGGTTAGTCGTATACAAAAACTGTAACTTAGAATACTGCAGTTTTTGAGTTCACTCCCCTGACAGTATTTGTCAGTGGAAACCATGTGATTGTCAGAACTTAAGCGCCATGGAAGATACATTGATGATATTTGGTAGAATTGTACATGAGGTTAAAAAGGTGTGTTGCATGTAAGGACCACAACTCTGGATGCTGTGTTGTTTTTTTTGTTATCTCCCCTGATAGTATTTGGTAGTAGAAACTTGTTTGCTGCATAGCTTCATCAGTTAAAATTGGATCTTCCTTAAACTTGCAGAAGTGGAGGACATGGATATTTTGGAGTTATATCCTCCAGATTAATGAATATTGTAGACATTGAGTGACCTTTTAGGCACAGGTGAGCATTAATGACCACCATGGTCCTCTTGTTTATATATGAAGAGTGCAGAGAGCTGAGACAAACAAAAATCACAGTTGAATTTGAAGCTTGATTTTGGATTTTGTGAAACCGTATTTTAACCACAAATATTTTTCATAGATTAAAGCAGACACATCCTCTTATTTCACTTTTGGTTGTATATATGCTAAAAAGAAAGACATGTGACTAGCGAGTCAAATGGTGAAAACCTTACTGAAATATTCCAAATACTTACATCATTGGTTTTTATGAAAAATTTAAAAAAATGTTTTAAAAACTTTAATTTGAAAATATTCCAAATACATGTACTTACAACAGTGGTTCTTATGAAATTTTTTTCAAAAATCTTTTAAAAAAATTTAATTTGAAAATATTCAAAGAATGTATACAGAGAGAAAAGGTCTCTTCCCTTTTTGTTAGGGTGCAGTGCTTATACATTTTCATATTTAGTTTGATACAATTTAATTTTGAGAAATCAAATTTATGTCAAACTAAAATTTAAATTCCATTGTCTGAAGTTATTTTACTGAAGTTTTATGTGTATTTTGTACCAGTAATGATCTTTGGAATGTAATTATCAAAAATAAATTTGTTCTTGGTAATTTTTTTTCCAACATAGTAACCTGTTATTTGCATTTTTCATATTTAAAAAAAAAGTTTTTGGAATTTAATTATATTAGTTTTCATAATTTAAAAAAAAAAATTCTAGCTTGAAATTTTAAGTCTTAATATCAATAGTAATATAAAATTTCCTTTTTATTTAATTAAAATTAGCAGTCTGGAATAAAATGATGAGGATTTAAAATCTAAAAGAATCAGTGACATCATAGGATAGTGTATTGTGGGATAGCTTTTTCACAAAGTATAAATAGCAATACCAGTTACTAAGACTTTGAACATTCAGGAATCTCTAAATGGGGTTTTCAACATAATTTTCATTTTGCCAATATCTTTACCGTAATTTGAAATATTCTGAAATTAGGGGATGCATCTGAACATCTTTAAGCTCACTACTGTTTTTATTATACTCGTTTTTCAAACAGGGCGTATTAGGTTATGGGGTCTGAAGCCATAAACTTTATTGTTTCCAGCTAACTCCTCCTACAGTTTACATCCCATCAGGCTGAATCTTGGTTTATAAATTGACCATGATGTGGAGCAGCACATAATGTTTTGGGGTTACAGTCCACCAAATACTAACAGGGTTATGCCCCTTTGAAAATTCCTGTAAGTTTTTTGTTTCCAGCTAACTCCTCCTACAGTTTACATTCAATCAAGCTGAAACTTGATTTGTACTTAGACCATGATGTGGAACAGTGCATATTATTTCAAGGTTACAGTCCACCTAATATTAGCAGAGATATGTCCCTTTGAAAATTTCAGTAAACTTTTCGTTTCTGACTAAATCCTCCTACAGTTTACATCGGATCAAGCTGAAACTTGATTTACAGTTAGACCATGATGTGGAACAGTGCATATTTGTTCGAGGTTACAGTCCATCAAATATTAGCAGAATAATGACCCTTTGAAAATTTCGCTAAATTTTTTAGTTTCTTGCTAGCTTCTCCTACAGTTTACATCCAATCAAGCTGAAGTTTGATTTATAGGTAGACCATGATGTGATGCAGCGCATGTTGTTTTGAGGCCACACTCCACCAAATATTAACAGAGTTATGTCCCTTGGAATATTTCGGTAAACTTTTTGTTTCTGGCCAACTCCTCCTACAGTTTACATCGGATCAAGCTGAAACTTGATTTATAGTTAGACCATGATATCAAGCAGCTCATATGTATTCAAGGTTACAGTCCACCAAATATCAGCAGAGGTATTTTCCTTTGAAATTTTCAGTAAATTTTTCACTTCCCCAGCTAACTCTTCCTACAGTTTACATTTGATCGCACTTAAACTTGATTTATAGTAAGAACATGATGTGGAGCAGCGCAAATTATTTCAAGGTTACAGTCCACCAAATATTGGCAGTTATGCCCCTTTGAAAATTTCTGTAAATTTTTTGTTTCCGGCTTATTCCTACTACAGTTTACATTGGATCAAGCTGAAACTTGATTTATAGTTACAACATGAAGTGGAGCAGGGCATATTATTTTGAGGTTACAGTCCACCATATATTAGCAGAGCTATGCCCCATTGAAAATTCTGTAATCTTTTCGTTTCTGGCTAACTCCTATAGTTTACACCTGATCAAACTGAAACTTTGTAAATACTTACACTGAGCTTAAACTCGATTTATAATAAGAATATAATGTGGAGCAGCACATATTATTTTGAGGTTACCAAACATCAAATATTACCAGAGTTATGCCCCATTAAAAATTTCCATAAACTTTGCATTTCTGGCTAACTCCTTCTATAGTTTACATCCAATCATGCTGAAAAGCGATTTATTGTTAGACCGTGGTGTGGAGCAGCGCATATTATTAGGAGGTTACAGTACACCAAATATTAGCAGAGTTATGCCCCTTTAAAATTCTGTTAATCTTTTGTTCCCGGCTAACTCCTCATATAGTTTACATCCAATCAAGCTGAAACTTGATTTGTAGTTTGACCATGATGTGGAGCAGCACATATTATTCCAAAATTACAGTCCAACAAATAGTAGCAGCATTATGTCCCTTTGAAATTTTTGGTAATTTTTTGGTTTCCAGCTAACTCCACTTACAAATTTACACAGGTCTGGAGCACAGAATTGCACAGTAGTCCGCATATGCGCTACATCTTATTACTTGCCAAAGGCGTATGATGCCTCCGCTTGTAGAGCTCTTGTTTGTTTCTAGATACAATATATACATTGTATATATATATATAATAGAATGGACATAATGACTCCTCAAATGGATGGAATAACAGACGGTAAACGGTAAAAGGCCAGAACTATGTACATTTAAGCACTCTAGATGATTATCCAGATTATCTTTTTAATTATAATTTCTACACAAAACATATGTTGTTGGTACTTATTTGAAAGTTATTGATAGGGTAGTTGTAATGAATACCCACAACTTACAATCCTTTCAGTCCTTTAAGAAATAAGTAACATGTAAGTATTTCATACTTGAAAAATAAAAAAAACAAAAAACAACAACAAAAAACTGTGTTATCTGATTATAAATAATGTTACTGTACACAGTACAGGGAAATTAAATAAAAATGTGGTTAAAAGGGGTTCAGAACCACAGTGATGTGGATCAAATATTCATGATACTGAAACTAGTTACTCTGAATTGTGCAGAATGCACACATGGTGTAGCGAAAATGGCATTGCTTTAGTTACATACGAGGGATGTTTGAAATGAATTGCTTATTGTCCTCTAGCTCGATATCCACGTGGGGCACGATAAAAACCAATACATACCTGTATAGGGCTATTCAATATCTACACAATGGTGTATAAATGTACATGTTAGACTAAGTGTAAGACATAAAATTTGCCATTTAAATACACGCAGTCATTGACCACTGCAGTAAAAATGGTTGGTAGAAGCGTCGACAAAAAAGATGAAATAGGGGCTTACATCAAAGCTCGCTCAAAACTTGGTTGTTCTTTGAAGAAGCTGATGACTGAAATTTCTACTGCTTTTGGACCTTCTTGTGTGTCTTATGACACAGTTCGGCGGTGGAAAAAGAAATTTGAGTCTGGTGTAGAGTCCATCAAAAATGCACCGAAATCAGGTAGGCCAAAATCTGCATCTCGTAAAGAAATCATTTCCAAAATAAAGGAAATCATTGAAGGAGATGCCAGATTTACACTGGTTTTAAACATGTCCGTCTTCTACATGACAATGCCCCAGCTCATACCTCCGCAATAGTTACGGCGTTTTTGAAGAAAGAAAAAGTAACTGTTTTGCCTCACCCCCCGTATTCCCCAGACCTTGCCCCATGTGATTTCTTTTTGTTTCCGAAATTGAAAGCATTCCTTGCTGGGCGGAAATACCAGTCACGACAGGCACTTGGATCTGCCATTCATCAGTACCTTATTACTGTGCCCAAATCAGTGTACCGTGACGCCTTCAAGAAGTGGATACATCAACTGAAACTTTGCATTTCTAGCCACGGGGAGTACTTCGAGGGCATGAAATGAGTACTTTTGGGCTAACTTGAAATTTGAAGTCTCCAGATAGAAATAAGCAATTCATTTCAAACATCCCTTGTATCAAGAAATATTGAACAAAATGAAAGTACAGATGATATGTAGTCTAGAGGCTTATAGAAATTAAGGAAACCGCCACCATCAGCACTCTCAGTGCTTTGATTTAACATAGGAAACCATTTAAAATTTGTAATTTGATTAATTTTTTATGCAGATGTAGATTTTGGTATTGATTTTGAGCTTCTTCATTGTGTTTTATATTTAAGAATTTTGTGTGTAAACTGTCTTATCAGTATTACTTAACTAATTGCATAACAGAGCATCATTTTATTGGCAACTGGGCAGAGTTTTATGGTCTCAGTCATCAGAAACATATGAGAAAGCAATACCCCACTAACTCGACTTTGATATAGTAATAGTCGGGTTAGTGGGGGTCAAATTCTCTAAGAGAAAAACATGGCATGTACTGTCTGGTAAAGGTAAAGGACAACTTTCTGCCATCCAGTAGGAACGAGGCTAGAACGTACTCTGCGATAAAGACCGAAAGGTTTCGAATGATGTTTATTGTGTGACGAAGTGTTTAAAAAGGTCTTTATAATGCTGACTCCCTTAAACCCCACTTCTATAAAGTAAAACTGGGGTTTACAGGGGTATACATTATTTTTCTCCTTTCTGCTCATTGGTGAGGTGCTTCTAATGAGTACCCATAACATATGTTTTTATGGAGAATTTGTGAAAATTATCCCAGAATTATCATCAAATACTCCAGTCTTCGCAAAATCTTTCAAACAGATGCAGAACAACTGTCAGACAGACTGAAATTTTTGGCAGGACAAAATTAAATCCTGCAGGACAGGAGGCTTGTCTGTTATCAAATTACTATCTCTTTTTGCCAGAAATCACAGGACATTTGTCAGAAAAAACTGAAATTTTCTGCAGGACAGAATGAAAATTTGCCAGTTTTGTCAGACAGTCCTGCAGTTTTCGCGAAGACTGAATACTCCTCCTTAACAAGTCTTCTGTCTACCCCCTTCATTTCATAAAATGTGTTATAGCTTGGAAACTGTTCAGATCCCCACCCATAAACCATATATATTGTTGTTCCTTATGACAAGCTGCATTTAGTGACATGGATCCCCGGGTCCCCCGGGGGCATGCCCCACCCGCTCTTTTCATAAAATGCATAATATCTTGGAAACCGTTCAGATCCCCACCCATAAACCATATATATTCTTGTTTTGACTAAGTATGGCCCTTTGAAAAGTTCAGCATTTTAACCTTGTCAGCAAGATATCTCAAAAACTGTTTAAGCCATTGTCTGGAAAGTGACAGGCTGATAGGGAATGATGAGTAAATGACCTGATTAACTTGCAGCAGTTGACTCAGGTGAGCATTGTGGCCCATGGGCCTCTTGTTCCCCTTTGTAATTTTTTAATGTCCGTAACACTTCTGTTTTTCCTGTGTATCTTGCTTAATAATTTCAGGAATCGTGTTTTATTAGAGTTTGGTGAACTTGACTTTATTTTCAAGGTCACACCGGCACTTTGAAACTTAAATTTTTATAGTAAAAAGTTTTATGCTTTATGCGGGGGGTATCGAATAAGCGCTGCTTATTGACACTTTTCATTTCAATTTGGAGAGATAAACTCTGTATACATATGAACAAATAAAAATCAAAATACAGCCTTACTTTTAAAAAATGTACACTTAATATAGCTCAAACAAGTGGACAGGGTCACTCATACTGATATATCTGGACAAAATATTACAAATTGAGGCATTATCACTTATAAGTTAACCATTTTAAAGTTAACACATTATTTAGTTTTACTTGATTGCACAGAAAGCTCAGCAATCTTATACACTTGTTCTATAAGACACGGATGTTGGTGTTTCATGGATGTGTGATAGAGGAACCCAGAGTACACAGGGAAAACCATCGACCATGTATGGGCTACCCCTACCCTGTTTTATGCCTGCCCCCGGTGCCCCATGAATCCACCCTCGGCTGCAGCAGTGACAAGCCAGAGACATACCTCTGTGCTATCCAGGCCACTACCTTGCACTATCCTGGCCCTAAATCATGACTTTGATTTCAGCATGGGTGTTCTTTTTGGAATTCAAGTTAACCATAATATAGCTAGCAATAAATAACAAGAGGGCCATGAACATTGATGGTCCTATATCGCTCGTCTAAGCAAACAAATTTGCATGCTTGCTATTGAAGTTTCACCCAAGTTGACTGCTTTAACCATAATATAGCTAGCGGTAAATAACAAGAAGACCATGATGGTCCCATATCACTCACCTGAGCAAACAAATTTGCATACTTACTATTGAAGTTTCACCCAAAATGACTGCTTTAGGATTTTTGTATAACTGTTATGTTCAAGAGTGATATAATGGTCCTTTAGAATGGAGTAGCAATGCTGTATATGCCAAGCAGTGCCTCAATTTTTTTAGTCTAATCTTCAAAATTTCTATAAAAATATATAGGGAAAATGAGCCCCGCCACCTGGGGCCCATATTTTTTGACGCATCACAATGGCTTGAACAGTCTTGGTAGAGGGCCACCAAAGAAACATTTCTGCTAAATTATATTGAAATCAGTCCAGTGATGTCTGACAAAAAGATTCTTAAAGTTTTCTGAACAGATATATAGGGCAAATTAGCCCCGCCCATGACAGGCATGTTTTTTGATGTGTCATGATGGTTTGAACAATTTTGGTAGTGGGTCACCAAAGGAACATTACTGCCAGATTGTATTGAAATCTGTCCTGTGGTTTCTGATGAGATTTTTTTTTAAGTTTTCTATTTACATATATAGGGAAAATAAGCTCCTTCTGCTGGAACATTTTGAACAAATTATCATCGCCTGAACAATCTTGGTAGAGGGTAACCAAAGAAACATTACTGATAAATCATATTGAAATTGGTCTAGTGGTTTCTGACAAGAAGAGTTCTGAAGTTTTCTATATAGGGAAAATAAGCCCCACCCCTGGCGACCATGTTTTTATGCCCCCAACTTCAAAGAAGTTGGAGGGGCATATTGCTTCTGGGTTGTTCGTCCATCCGTCCGTCCGTCCGTCCGATCGTCACGCGTTTTGATGCATAGCATAACTTTAAAACCGTGAATGCTACTGTTTTGAAATTTCATATATGGATTCCTCATGAAAAAAATAGCTGACACGTATTTTTTTTCTTGACAGGATTATGCCCCTTTTCTGAGTTATGGCCCTTTGAAAAAATATGGATGCAATCTTGTCAGCAAAATATTTCAAAAACTATTAAAGCTAGAGCCTTGAAACTTGATGAATAGACTGGTACTGATGAGTAGACAACCTGATTAACTTTTGAAGAAATTTTGAAAAATACTTCTTGAGTTATGGCCCTTTGTAATTTTGGGCAATTTTACCTTGTCAGCAAAATATCTCAAAAACTGTTAGAGCTAGAGCCTTGAAACTTAGTAAATGGATTTGTAGTGATGAGAAGATGACCTGATTAACTTTTGAAGAAATTCTGAAAAATACTTCATGAGTTATGGCCCTTTGTAATTTTGGGCATTTTTATCTTGTCAGCAAAATATCTCCAAAACCGTTGGAGCTAGAGCCTTGAAACTTAATGAATAGACTGGTAGTGATGAGTAGACAACCTGATTAACTTTTGAAGAAATTTTGAAAAATGCCTTTTGAGTTATGGCCCTTTGTAATATTGGGCATTTTTACCTTGTCAGCAAAATATCTCAAAAACTGTTAGAGCTTGAGCCTTGAAACTTAGTAAATGGATTTGTAGTGATGTGTAGATGACCTGATTAACTTTTGAAGAAATTCTGAAAAACACTTCATGAGTTATGGCCCTTTGTAATTTAGGGCATTTTTAACTTGTGAGCAAAATATCTCAAAAACTATTGAAGCTAGAGCCTTGAAACTTGATGAATAGACTGGTAGTGATGAGTAGACAACCTGATAAACTTTTGAAGAAATTTTGAAATATACTTCTTGAGTTATGCCCCTTTGTAATTTTAGGCATTTTTATCTTGTCAGCAAAATATCTCAAAAACTGTTAAAGCTAGAGCCTTGAAACTTAGTAAATGGATTTGTAGTGATGAGTAGATGACCTGATTAATTTTTGAATAAATTCTGAAAAATACTTCATGAGTTATGGCCCTTTGTAATTTTGGGCAATTTTACCTTGTCAGCAAAATATCTCAAAAACTGTTGGAACTAGAGCCTTGACACTTGATGAATAGACTGGTAGTGATGAGTAGACAACCTGATTAACTTTTGAAGAAATTTTGAAATATACTTCTTGAGTTATGCCCCTTTGTTATTTTGGGCATTTTTATCTTGTCAGCAAAATATCTCAAAAACTATTAAAGCTAGAGACTTGAAACTTGGTGAATTGATTGGTAATGATGAGTAGATGACCTGATTAATTTTTTTGTAAATTCTGAAAAATATTTCATAAGTAATGGCCTTTGTAAATTTGGGCATGTTTCCCTTGTGAACAAAATATCTCAAAAACTATTGAAGCTGGAGCCTTGAAACTTGATGAATAGATTGGTAGCGATGAGTAGATGACCTGATTATGCCCCCAGTTTCGAATGAAATTGATGGGGCATATTATTTTGCCTTCATTTGTCCATCCGACTGTTTGTCCGTTCATCAAGCTTTTTTTGTGCATGCCATATCTTAAGAACCCTGCACGCTAGGGTTTTGAAATTTTATATTTGGGTTCCCAATGAAAAAATAGCCGACCCGTATTTTATTTCTTGTCTAGCATGTTTATTTAAAGTTATGCCCCTTTGAAAAAAATCAGAATTAAATCTTGTGAGCAAGATATCTTGAAAAGTATTTAAGCTGGGTTCTTGAAATTTGATACAGTGAGTGGGAATGATGTGTACATTACCCGATTATATTTTGAGAGAATTCCATGAAAATATTGATAAAGTTACGGCCCTTTGCAGTTCTGCTCATTTTGACCTTGTCAGCAAGATTTCTCAAAAAGCACTTAAGCTAGGGTCTTGAAATATTATATGCTGATTGGGGATGATGTGGAGATTACCTGATTTGTTTTTTAGGGAATTCCATGAAAAATTGATGTAGTTATGGCCCTTTGTGGTTCTAGGCATTTTGACTTTTTCAGCAAGATATCTCAAAAAGTATTTAAGCTAGAGCCATGATATTTGGTATACTGATTGGAATTGAGGAGGAGATCACCTGAATAAATTTTGAACCAATTAAATGAAATGTTGGAGTTATGGCCCTTTGCAATTTCGGGCCATTTAATGTCGTTGCTTTATTGTGTATAGCATAAGTTTAGAACCATGTATGCTAATGTTTTGAAATTTCATGTTTTGATTCCTCATGAAAAAATAGGTGATCCGTATTTTTTTCTTATCCCAATCATCTCCTATTTTAGAGTTATTTCCCTTTGATAAAATAACATTGAAATCATATATTTGTACTGTTGTTACCGTCATGGCTAAGCAGTGTTGGAGTCAAACAGTGTAAGAGTCAGGCAGTTGGGGGCATAGTGTTTTACAAACACCAGCTCTAGTTTTTGTTTTTTTTGTTGTTGTTTTTTTGAAAAATCTTGATGTTTTGAACATTCTTAGTAGAAGGTCATAAAAGGAACATTTCTACCATATTATATTGAGATCCGTCCAATAGTTTCTGACAAGAATATTTTTAAAGTTTTCTTATAGGTAAAATAAGCCCAGCCTCCAGCTGGCAGCCACATATTTTGACCATCCAAAAGCCACCGAGGCTGGCTTGCAAGTCACATGCCTTACCAACTGAGCTAACCAGACCGATAGTCCTGCCAATTACCACACTCCTTCCCCTTTTAAGTGTAAGGCATCATTTGAACATACTATCAGTTTCTGGCTCTACCTGCACTTACTATTACCAAGCCCTTGGGTTATTCACATTGGGCACCATTAAAGTAAACTAAGGAGGAAAAAGTGTGTTGGAATGCAGGGCTTAAACCTGTGAACTCTTGCTTGCAAGTCAGGCGCTCTATCAACTGAGCTAACCAGATGGCTGTACTGCCAATCACCACACCGGGATTTTTTGGTGCCTGAATAAATGTGTGTGTGTGTGTTTTGATGAAATTTTAGTATCAGTTTATATTATAAATATTTTGTATGCATATGTGTGTGCAGGGTTGGGGCCTGGGTATATTACTAAGAGGTTGACAAAACATGGAACTGTCACGGATTCATGGAATAACGGAAAGTTCCGAAAAGTACTGAAATGTCCGTAGTATTGGATTATAGTCACCCAAATGGTCCCAAGCCTTGTACATGGAGTTAACAAAAGACGAAAACATTGGCACTGTTGCATCTTGTGAATTGTATTCAGCATTCCCATTTACTCTCTGCAGAAGGGTTTTTTTCCCCCCCAAAATTTGTCTTGTACCCCTAAAATTGAAAAAAGTATACTGCTTTACAAATGGAGTACAAAAATAAGAGAACAGAGCAGATTTACCCCCAGTTTCAAAATGCAGTGGGAATCCTGATATTAACAGCGGTGCTCTCACTGAATTTCCAAGCAAGCCAGAGTCGAGAAAAAAGTCTTTATATACAGGCCCACAAGATCCCACTACAATCTGATGTTCCAGTGTACAAAATGTCAGCATTGGTTCCATCCAGAGTGCCAAGATATCAAACTGAACGTGTGCCAGTTGAAACATTCAAGAACTGTTAGATGTTTGGAATGTTGACTAAAAAGAAAACTGCATGTAGCAACTGAGTAAATGTTATCAATTTATTCTAATGGATCTACTTTCTTTCAAATTCTCTGTAAATACTACTATTGAATGTCTTTTCTAGCAATTGATTTTGCTTCTTTTTTCCGGCCTTGCACTTTTCATGCATATGTGTATCTCCGATACACTATGGAGCTTCCACAGAACTTTATCATATCACAGATATATTACAAAATTTAAATGACTGACAGACCTTGACCACGGAACTTTCATGGGTTCATGGAGTTTTTACAGATTTATGGAAGTTCCTTAAACTCATAGAACTTTCACAGATTTACAGACATATCATGGATCTTTCCTGGACAGTTACAGTAACTCTTATCATATAAATTTAGCAAAGGATGAGTAATAAAGATTAAAATCTCCTTATAAACAAACAAATCTTCCTATAAATAATGATAATAAAACAACTGGGCGGTATCACTTAGATTTTGATGGTCTCAAATTTTGTTTTGTACTTCTATAGCTCATAAATTGTCCTGATAACTGAGAATCAGAATGTGGGTCAACAATATTTCAGTCATTAACGATATTGCCTCCAGATTTGTGGGACTTTTATCCAACCCGATCACATGATGAACTCAGGCCCTGCTTAAGCAGGTCTGCCTTGGAAGGTCCAGGCAGCCCATCTACTTCGCGGGCCCCAATGGGCGGGGGCCGTGTTTCCTGAATATCCGATAATCAGTGCACCTCGGTAATAGGTATCGCATTGATGGTACACTACCAGTTCGCCTACCTGAAACACATTTTACTACTTCAGGAATTTTGCTGGAGATTTTTAAATGTTCCTGCTTTTCGGACGTTGTTTTTTGCGAGCCTATACATGAACTACAAAAATCTTCAAGAAAATATAATTTCTATCGAAGAAAATTATTTCTATGGCGGAAATCACTGTGATTGGGTCGGACTTATTTCACAGTTTTCTTAGTATCCGGAAGGCACAAAGTGAAAAATTAAACGTTATTTTTTATGCCCCCGCATCGGATAATGCTGGGGGCATATAGTTTTTTGGTTTTATGTGCATGCATATGTGCATACTAATGTACATCCATCTGTACGAATGTGTGTACGTACGTACGTGATGCTGTTAGACTCAGGTTAAGGCATTTGTACCAATAGAATTTTGCAGTATTATAGTCAGGTACCCCACATCGGGGGCATCTGTGTACTGTGGACACATTTCTAGTTTTTTTTATCAAAAAAAAAATATATATATATTTATAATAATTTTCATAAAAAAAATAATAAATATATATATATTAAAGTGAACGTTTAGTAAAAACGTGTTGTGCTATAAACACATGTAGATGCACTGTACTTTTCTTTGCGAAGTGATTTCAGTCAAAACTGTTTATGGTGAATAGCCTAAAAAAACTGCTGATGCTTTATACTCAAACCAAGAAAATTGCATATTTATACCTTTCTTTTATACGCTTTCGGAGACTTTGGAGAACCTCCGGAGAATCTTTTGCATCACTTATTTTCAAATTCTCTGCTTCCTAAGGTTCTGGAGGCTGAATCAAGTCCCACCGTTTGTTTATTTTGTTTATATTCGTCCACCGAGATTGCGCTCAACATCATTAAAATATTATTTCTTCAAAAGTTTGAAGTTTTCTTTGGTTTTGTTAGCACACCTGAGCACAAAGTGCTCATGGTGAGCTATCATGGTCAGTCAGTGTCCGTCCTTCGTCGTGGGGCGTCAACAATTGCTTTAAAAGCCTACTCCTCCTACACCCCTGGGCAAATTGACTCGATACTTGGTAGAAAGCATCAGGATGACTTGTAGATCAAAAATAGCTAAAATCGTTCCGATCGGAAATCCAAGATGGCCACCATGGCTGCCATCTTGAAAATCTATCGTTCGCTTCTTCTCCTGAACTGAAAGGCCAAGTGACTCCAAACTTGCTAGGAAGCATCGGGGTGATTTGTAGATCAAAAATAGCTAAAATCGTGCCGATCCTATATCCAAGATGGCCGCCATGGCGGCCATCTTGAAAACCTATTTTCTATGAATCTTGCTCAAAATGTTTGTCTTCATGACTTTTAGGTCAAGTTTGAAACTGGGTCACTTGGGGTCAAAAACTAGGTCACCTGGCCAAATCAGCTCAAACCTTGTTAACACTCTAGCGGTCACATTTTTGAAGCAGTCATCATGAATCTTGCTTAAAATGTTTTGTCTTGATGAGTTCTAGGTCAAGTTTGAAACTGGGTCACTTGGGGTCAAAAACTAGGTCACCGGGCCAAATCAGCAGAAAACTTTGTTAACCCTCTAGCGGTCACATTTTTAAGCTAAAATCATGAATCTTGCTCAAAATAATTGTCTTGATGAGTTCTAGATCAAGTTCAAAACTGGGTCACCTGGGTCAAAAACTAGGTCACCAGGCCAAATCAGCGGAAATCCTTGTTAACACTCTAGTGGTCACATTTTTCAAGCAATCATCATGAATCTTGCTCAACATGTTTGACTTGATGATTTCTAGGTCTGGTTTGAAACTGGGTCACTTGGGGTCAAAAATTAGGTCACCAGGCCAAATCAGCAGAAAACCTTTTTTACACTCTAGCGGTCACATTTTTGAAGCAATCATCATGAATCTTGCTCAAAATGTTTGTCTTGTTGAGTTCTAGGTCAAGTTTGAAACTGGGTCACTTGGGGTCAAAACTAGGTCACTAGGCAAAATCAGCAGAAAATTTTGTTAACACTCTAGTGGTCACATTTTTTAAATAATCATCATAAATATTGCTCAAAATGTTTGTCTTGATGATTTCTAGGTCTAGTTTAAAACTGGGTCACTTGATGTCAGAAACTAGGTCACCTGGCCAAATCAAAGGAAAACCTTGTTGATGCTCTAGAGGTCACATTTTTGAAGTGATCATCATGAATCTTGCTCAAAACTTTTGTCTTGATGATTACAGGGTGTAGGTTTAAAACTGGGTCACTTGATATCAGAAACTAGGTCACCTGGCCAAATCAAAGGGAAACCTTATTGATGGTCACATTTTTGAAGTGATCATCATGAATCTTGCTCAAAACATTTGTCTTGATGATTTCAAGGTGATGTATATTTTTCTATCCAGTGACTTTCTTAAGTTTTTTCTGTTTAGGTCAGTTTCTCAGTAATTATTGGTCCTACAGAGTGATATTTGGTACTTGTGAAGTGTTTGTGTTTAGGTCAGTTTCTGAGAAACTATTGCTCCAACAGCCAGTGATACTTAGTACATTCATACATCTTAGCATGGCCTCTTGAGTGCAGTCATCCATATTTGACCTTGACCTTTATTTCACAGTCCATTAGACATGCTACATTGTCTTACTTGTTAATATAATCATTTTGAATTTTGATCAGAATGTTTGCCTTGATCAGTTCTAGATCAGGTTCTCAAAGTGCTATGATGCTAGGGTGAGCATTA
Organism: Anodontia alba; assembly: GCA_964016985.1. NCBI lineage: Eukaryota > Metazoa > Mollusca > Bivalvia > Lucinida > Lucinidae > Anodontia > Anodontia alba. Next base: position 67,574,292 of record OZ024833.1, on the reverse strand, counting down.
CAGGGCCATCATGGCCCTCTTGTTATTTGGTCGCTATTTATAATTATCAGAGTGTAGAAGGCTTACATGTTTGAATGCAGAATTAAGTGACATCAGCTTCAGTATTGAACTACTTTTTAGGAAGTTATTAGGTTTGCACTTTTGAAAAACGGATTGTCGAAATACCGTATTGTAAATTTGGTGACAGTTTTTACAAACCACCCCCAATTAAGGCTCAAATGTTAGGGTGCTATCTTCTTCCTGGGCATTGTTTGATAAGGTTCTGCTCAATGACACCCTCAAAGCAGCAGTTTGGAATCAATCTTCTACTTTTGCAAAATTCTACTTGAGAGATATGTCTCAGCAAGCTGCAAATTTTGTCCCCCACCATATTGTTTTTAGTGCGAATTCTGTCTGCGTCTGCATCTGCGTCGGCGTAGCCTCTTGTCTGCACTCTGTCTCCTTAATGAATGGATGGATTTTGGCCAAACTTACACAAATTTATCATTGGGTTGGGGAAAAGTGCTGATTAGATTTTTATGACCTTGACCCCAATTTTCAAGGTCACACGAGGACTTAGATTGTCGGAAAAAGCTGGAAAATTGCTTGTCTGCACCCTATCTCCTGAAGGAACAAATGGATTTGACCATACCTGCACATCTAGATTGATGGAACATATGAAAGAACTGATTAGATTTTGGTGACCTTAACCCTATTTTCAAGGTCACATGATGGCTTAGATGGTTAGAAGATGGCTTGTCTGCACTCTATCTCCTGAATGAATGGATGGATTTTCACCAAACTTGTACATCTATATTGTTGAGACATGGAAAAAAACTGATTAAATTTTGGTGACCTTGACCTCATTTTCAAGGTCACAGGAGGGCTCAGATTGTTCAAAAATGCTTTTCTGGCACCCTGTCTCCAGAATGAAATGATTGATTTTGATCAAACTTGTACAGCTATACTGTATTGTTGAGTCAGGGACAAGAACTGACTAGATTTTGGTGACCTTGACCCCATTTTTGAGGTCACATTAGGGCTTAGATTTTGGAAAATGGCTCCCATCGACCACACACATACACACTAAAAAAGATAAATTATAGCTACAACCTTTTTATGCCCCCGCCTATTCAAAGAATAGCGGATGGGCATTAAGCATTACCCCTGTCCGTCCCGTACGTCCCACTTCGTGTCCGGGCCATAACTCCCAAACCATATGGAATATAGTCATGAAACTTCACGGGTGCATACATCACATTGAGACGATGTGTCATGAACAAGGAAGACAACTCTTGCATTTTTGGTTTTTGAATTATTTCCGCTTGACTTAGTTCCATATAGTTAACTGTGTCCGGGCCATAACTCCTAAACCATATGAAATATATTCATGAAACTTTACCAGTGCCTGCATCACACTGAGACGATGTGTCATGGACAAGGAAGACAACTCTTGCGTTTTTGGTTTTTGAATTATTTCCGTTTGACTTAGTTCCATACAGTTAACTGTGTCTGGGCCATAACTCCTAAACCGTATGAAATATATTCATGAAACTTTACCAGTGCATGCATCACACTGAGAAGATGTGTCATGAGCAAGGAAGAAAACTCTTGCATTTTTGGTTTTTGAATTATTTCCCCTTGACTTAGTTCCATATAGTAAACCGTGTCCGGGCCATAACTCCTAAACCATATTGAATATATTCATGGAACTTTATGGGTGCATGCATCACATTGAGACGATGTGTCATGAACAAGGAAGACAACACTTGCATTTTTTGTTTTTGAATTATCTTCCCTTGACTTAGTTCCATATAGTAAACCGTGTCTGGGCCATAACTCCTAAACCGTATGGAATATATTCATGAAACTATACAGGTGCATGCATCACATTCAGACGATGTGTCAGAACAAGGAAGACAACTCTGGCATTTTTGGTTTTTTGAATTATTTCCCCTTGACTTAGTTCCATATAGTTAACTGTGTCCGGGCCATAACTCCTAAACCATATGGAATATATTCATGAAACTTTACAGGTGCATGCATCACATTGAGACGATGTGTCATGAACAAGGAAGACAACTCTTGCATTTTTTGTTCCTTTTTTGTTTTTGAATTATCTTCCCTTGACTTAGTTCCATATAGTAAACTGTGTCCGGGCCATAACTCCTAAACCGTATGGAATATATTCATGAAACTATACAGGTGCATTCATCACATTCAGACGATGTGTCATAAACAAGGAAGACAACTCTGGCATTTTTGGTTTTTGAATTATTTCCCCTTGACTTAGTTCCATATAGTTAACCATGTCCGGACCATAAGTCCTAAACCATATGGAATATATTAATGAAACTTTACAGGTGCATGCATCACATTGAGACGATGTGTCATGAACAAGGAAGACAACTCTTGCATTTTTCGTTTTTGAATTATCTTCCCTTGACTTAGTTCCATATAGTAAACTGTGTCCGGGCCTTAATAATAACTTCATGGTATACCTGTTACAATTACATATAAACCCTTTTTCTGAATGGCATTTGGCGGGGGCATCCGTGTCCTATGGACACTTTTTCTAGTTCAGCGATGGGTCTGTTCGAACTGGTGGGGGACATACCTTTTCCTCCGAAAATACTGTTCTAGTTTACATAGTTTGGACTTAATAGTTGTTGCCCAAAAAGTTGTGGGGGAGTGGAGGGGTGTGTTGTGGGGTGAAGAAAACCTAGCCTTGAATGCTTTTGAAGACTTGCAGCCTCCAAAGTTAATTATACATAGGTTAAGGTAATTAATATCTTATATATATGTTATTGGGAATCTAGATCATTCTTAAGTTTATATATCATAGAATGTATCTGATTCCATAGAGTTTCCTGGATCTCAATCCAGAGGTTAAGGAACTATTTATATTTAGGTGTTAGAATTAGGGGAGCTCCCCCCTCGTAATCTATAAATTCTAGCACATTATCTATAGGTTAATGTATTATGCAGTTAAAATGAAGTTTGTATAGTAAAACATATTTTAACAATTAATACTAAACATGTAGATAAGAGGTTCCCTCCTCCCTCCCCGCTTCGCTCAGTTACATTGTTTTGTTCTACAAAGAAACTGACATGTGATCAAAATAGCAAGAAGAGCTACGTCACACATGTAAATGCCTAAGGGACCTTCTGGATTAAGACTTGCCCTTTTTCTGTGGATGGTTTAAATACAGAAGAGAATAGCATATTATCTATAGGTTAAGTATTACTTGTTAAAATATGTTTTACTATAAAAATTTCATTTTAGTAGTATTTAATAATATTAGCTAGACTAATATTGTTTTCAGTCCCACTAAATTGATATTAGTCCTACTAATATTTAAGTCCAACTAAAATGATATTAGTCCTACAAACATTATTATTAGTCCAGCTAAAATCAGTAAAAATGGATATAACAGGACTAAAATGACACAAGTAGGACAAATAATTTTTTACTCACATTAATATTATTTTTAGTCCCACTAGTAAAGAATATTGGTGGGACTAAACCAATAATACTAATAATATAATTCGCACTAATGATTTTTAGGTCCATTAATATTCCTGATTTAGTTGAACACCATATAAATTTTGTTTTACAGACTTCTCCAACGAGCCCTGTGTATATAGGAGAATATGGTTTGAACGCAGTGATATTTATCATTCGCTTTAACCGCTATCAAGTTTCACATTTCACGCTGTCTCTCATAGGCTGCTTTGAAGGTCAGTCCTTGAACTTAACTTTCTTATTGTATTCTACCAAATTACTGCACATATCTCTATGCGTGCACACTCAAGCAATTTCTTAGTCTTCTGATTACAGCCCATGCACATTTAGATATATGTTGTAGGTACTCATTTAAATTGTCTAGACAAGTCAAGGCAGTTAGAATGAGTACCACAAAATACGCTTTTGTAAATGAAATCAGGAAACACTGTCACATAAGCATCCTTAACCCTTAAAATGCCAAGAAAACCTGCATCTGAAAATGACATCTGTTTAAGTCGTCTGTTGAATATTTTTGCAAACTTTTCAAAGCTATTTTTGCATACGGGCAAACAGTGTGGACCCTGATCAGACTGCTCCTGATTTGGGTCCACACTGTTTGCAAAAATGACTTTTAAAATCACAAGCAGATGACAAGGCAGACGACAATTTTTGTGATTGGCAGTTTAAGGGTTAAGTTATCCTCTCATGAAGTCCTCAACTAATCTTAATTTAAAGTGTGTCGTTATAAGGTGGTTGTTTTACTATAAGTTTTTCCTGTAGTTTTAAAAAGTCTAAATTACAAAATTACAAAAACACGCCTATTTTTAGCTCACTTGAGCTGTGCTCAGGATGAGCTATTGTGATCACTTTTCGTCTGTCGTCCATCCGTCCGCACTTATGAACCGACATTTAGGGGGCAAAAAATTTGGACATTTTCCCACTTAAGTAGTCGTGCATATGGGATTTATTCCATAGATTTGACATTTAAGTTGCAAAAATTTGCTCTTACGTGGCTTGCCGCTTAAGAGATTTTGCCACTTAAGTAGTCATTATGCAAACGCCTAGCCACCTAAATGTCCATTCATGAGAATGTCCATGCGTCTGTCCGTCCATCCATCCATCTGTCCATCCGTTAACATTTTCAAATGACTTCTCCTCTGAAGCAGCTGAGCCAATTTTGCTCAAATTTTATATGGAGTCTCCTTGGTCGGTGGGGGGGGGGGGGGGGAATGAAAGATTGCCAAAATGGTCACGGTCCATTGACCAAGATAGCCGCCATGCCCATATATGGTAAAAACCTTTAAAAATCTTCTTCTCCAGAACTGAGGATGCCTTGGGGCTGAATCTTTGCTCGAATCATCGGGGACGGGAGGTTTACCAAAGTTGCTAAAAGAATTGTCGTAAGTTGACATTTGTCCTTTTTATGGCAAGGTCAAGTTCGCTTCCCTATGCATTTGTATGAGCCCCATACATTTGAATGGGAAAATTATTGAGAATTTCAAACGACTTCTCCTCTGAAGCCTCAGAGCCAATTTTGCACAGATTTCATATGGAGCCACCTTAGGGTGGGGAAACAAAAGATTGCTAAAATTGTTGTGGTCCGTTGACCAAGCTGGCCGCCCTGCCCATATATGGTAAAAACCTTTAAAAATCTTCTTCTCCAGAACCGAGAATGCCTTGGGGCTGAATCTTTGCACAAATCATGGGGAACGAGAAGTCTACTAAAGTTGCTAAAAGAATTATCATACGTTGACATTTGACCTTTTTACGGCAAGGTCAAGTATGCTTCCCTATGCATTTCTATGAGCCCCATACATTTGAATGGGAAAATTGTTGAGAATTTCAAATGACCTCCTCTGAAGCCACTGAGCAAAATTTGCTCAAATTTCATATTGAGCCTTCTTAGGTCGGGGGAACAAAAGATTGCTAAAATAGTTGTGGTTCATTTGCCACCATGCCCATATATGGTAAAACCCTTTAAAAGTCTTCTTCTCCAGAAAAGAGGATGCCTTGGGGCTGAATCTGTGCACAAATCATCGGGGACAGGAGATCTATCAAAGTTGCTAAAAAGATTGTCGTATGTTGACATTTGACCTTTTTATGGCAAGGTCAAGTTTGCTTCCCTTTGCATTTGTATGAGCCCCATAACATTTGTATGGGGAAAATGGTTGAGAATTTCAGACGACTTCTCCTCTGAAGCCACTGAGCCAAATTTGCTCAAATTTTATGTGGAGCCTCCTTAGGTTAGGGGAACAAAAGATTGTAGAAATGGTCGCGGTCAGTTGACCAAGATGGCCGCCCGGCCCATATATGGTAAAATACCTTTAAAAATCTTCTTCTCCAGAACCGAGGATGCCTTGGGGCTAAATATTTGCACATATCATCGGGGACAGGAGATCTTTTCGTGATGGAGATGGACCTCATCTTTATCTACACTGTATTTATTGTCTTCCAGTAGTATACATTTGGCCCGGTGGTGTTCCAGTAGGCATTGTGCTCATTGCACACATTTCGCATGAGTGCAACATGCATATGAAAACATATTTATAATAAAGTGGCAGTAACATAAAATGTTTTGCTCGTTTACCTGGGAGCAAATTATTAGGGGATAACTGTATTCAAATTTGTCATTTGGGGAGGTAAATCGGCGGTTTTACGGTCGGAAATTTTGTTTTACGGCAACGCGTCAGCGGAGCCGTAAAACAAAATTTGCGACCGTAAAACCGCCGATTTACCTCCCCAAATGACAAATTTGAATGCAGTTATCCCCATTCTAATGCATTTATTCATTTTTCTGTTAAAAAATTGTACTATTTGCACGAAACGACAAGTGCTGTGAGCTGCAGTATAACCAAGTGCCAGCCAATGAGAAGCGACGTTACGTGATGACGTCGGATTTCCGACAGTATATCGCAGAATATACCGTCGCAAATTTTTGACGTTGTCCAATCAGACGTCGCGTTACATACGCAAGTGCATTAGAATTTCCTTTAAGAGTAGCCCCTATTTTTGGAAGTGATTCTAGGCAAAGTTTTCAAGATTTTTTCTAGGTGTGCATAAAAATAATTCCGTTCTGGCTATGCCACTGGCTCCAGGACCATCTTTACAGATTGGAAGAACTTTGGGTCTTGTATTAACTATTAAAATGCCAAGCAAACTTGTAGTAGACAACAGTCAATTTATATACCCTGTCACACGATAGTGGCTGGTAATTTATGGTATCATGTTGGTCGTCTGTGTGTCTGTCCAGCTATCTGTTTGCTGTCTGTCCATCTGTAGTTTTGTTTCCAGATGATAACTTTAGAAAATGGCAATGGATTTTCACATAGCGGTATGTGCATTGATATTGTATAGATCTGGTATGGGATTGCTTACGGGCAATGTTCGTCAGTTTTTGACAGATTTTCCTGCCCGAGACAGATGTCCATATTTTCCTTTCTGGACAGTATCTTGAGTAAATATCAATTGATGTTCACCTGAGCATGAAGTGCTCATGGTGAGCTATTGTGGTCAGTCAGTGTCCGTCGTCTGTTGTCCGTCATGCGTCGTGCAGCATTAACAATTGCTTTAAAAACCTACTCATCCTACACCCCTGGGCCAATCGACTCGATACTTGGTACGAAGCATCGAGGTGACCTCTAGATCAAAAATAGCTAAAAGAGTTCCATCGGAAATCCAGGATGGCAGCCATCTTGAAAGTCTATTTTTCACTTCTCCTCCTGAACCTAAATGCCAATTAACTCTGAACTTGCTAGAAAGCATCGGGATGACTTATAGATTAAAAATGGATAAAATCGTGCCAATCGGAAATCCAAGATGGCCACCATGGCCACCATCTTGAAAATCTATTTTTTGCTTCTTCTCCTCAACCAAAAGGCAATTGATTCCAAACTTGGTAGGAAGCATCGGGGTGACTTGTACATCAAAGATATCTAAAATCATGCCAATCGAAAATCCAAGATGGCCGCCAAAATTTCGCCATGGCGTCCATCTTGAAAATCTATTTTTTGCTTCTTCTCCTAAACCCAAAAGCCAATTGACTCGAAATTTGGTAGAAAACATCAGGATGACTTGTAGATCAAAAATAGCTAAAATCGTAGCCACAATGGCCGCCATCTTGAAAATCTATTTTTCACCTCTTCTCCCGAACTGAAAGGCCAATTGACTTGATACTTAGTAGGAAGCATCGGGGTTACCTGTAGATCAAAAATAGATAAAATCGTTCGGATTGGAAATCCAAGATGGCCACCATCTTGAAAATCTATTTTTCGCTTCTTCTTCTGAACTGAAAGGCCAATTAACTCCAAACTTGCTAGGAAGCATCGGGGTGGCTTGTAGATTAAAAATAGCTAAAATTTTGCCGATCGGAAATCCAAGATGGCCGCCATAGCCGGCATCTTGTAAATTTATTTTTCGCATCTTCTCCTCAACCAAAAGGCCAGTTGACTCCAAACTTGGTAAGAAGAATTGGGGTGACTTGTAGATCAAAAATAGCTAAAATCGTGCCATCGAAAATCCAAGATGGCCGCATTGGCTATCTTGAAAATCTATTTTTCGCTTCTTCTCCTAAACCCAAAAGCCAGTTGACTTCAAACTTGTTAGGGAGCATTGGGGTGACTTGTAGATCAAAAAAAGTGTCACATGAACGGACGAGCATTGGGCCAGTGACGATGGACTACACGCAATCACAAGCAATCAGAGGATAAACATAACACTTTATAAATAAAAACAAGCATGTATTTAGAAAGTTAAGAAAAACTATAAAGCGATCTTCAAAAGTTCATAAATTGAATGTCTGAGATATTTCTGGAAGATGCTGGCAGCTTCATAATTTTCACCATGTGGATAAAATTAAAAATTATGACATAACTTAGTTACTTGTGATGTAAACGGATGTATACTCCATGTCATCTACCGGTAGATCAGGGTCTACAGAACCGATCAGACTCACCTGACTGACCCGAACATCTATAGAATCGACCAAATTTAATTTCCATATCTGGTTAGGGTCTACACACCCGACACGGCTTATTCGTCTGATCAGGGTCTACACATATAACCAAAGTGTACACATCTGATCAGGGTTGACATATATGGTTGCAGTCTGTACATTTGATCAGGGTCTACATAGACGGCTTGCACACCTGATCACAGTCTACTGAATTGCACATGATGCACAGTCTGATTAAGAGCTACATATCATGCTGGGGCTATTAAGTACAAATGATATATGAATCGCAACGTAGTAAAGCAATAAATTTACCTACTCAAATCTTAGCTGCGGTAAAGACGAGCAAGAATATTGCAAGAATAAAATTAAATAAATTATTGACTTACCATGGTCAGATCCACAAGAAACTCGTGATATTCAAGATCTAAAAATAATATTCACAAGAATACCGTGATAGTCAAGATTTAAAATAACCTGTTCGATTGTCCGAACAGTGCAAAATCTTACACAGCAACTGCTCAAACTGTGAAGTAAAAAACATTTTTCTCTCGGAACGCTACAAAACAGCAAAATTACGACAGAAAATTGTCTCCCCATTCAAAAGGTAGCCTTGAGACAAAAATCAATCCCAGAACAGTGAAGATATTGATCACCCAACCTAGGTTCACTCGGAATATACAATGTTCTGGTAACCATTCAAGTATATAGACTCAAATAATCAAATATATCCCTAGCATACATATCTCGAGATTACTGTCATACAGTAACTTGAAAGCTGAAGTGTACCAACCCTCTTAAAAAGTAAAACAGTCATCATAATCAGCGCTCCAGTTACAAATGCAATAATCTAACCTGGTTAATAAAAATCAAAACAAACTTCTTTTTATACTATGTACATATAAAAATATATTCAAGATAAAACAGGGACGTGACAAATAGCTACAATCGTTCCGATCAGAAATCCAAGATGGCCGCCATCTTGAAAATCTATTTTTCACTTCTTCTCCTGAACGAAAAGGCCAATTGATTCCAAACTTGGTAGGAAGCATCGGGGTGACTTGTAGATCAAAAATAGCTAAAATTGTGCTGATCAGAAATCCAAGATGGCTGCTTTGGTGGCCATCCTGAAAATCTATTTTTCGCTTCTTCTCCTAAACCCAAAAGCCAGTTGACTTGAAACTTGGTAGGAAGCATCGAGGTGAATTATAGATAAAAAATGGCTGAAGTCGTTTACATTGGAAATCCGCCATCTTGATATTTTTCGCTTCTTCTCCTGAACCGAAAGGCTTATTGACTTTAAACTAGGTAGGAAGCATCGGGGTGACCTGTAGATCAAAAATATCTAAAGTTGTCCCTTTCGGAAATCCAAGATGGCAGCCTTAACAGCCATCTTGAAAATTTATTTGTCGCTTCTTCTCCTGACCTGAAAGTCCAATTTACTCGAAACTTGGTAGGAAGCATTGGAGTGACTTGTAGATTTTAAATAGCTTTAATTGTTCGGATCGGAAATCCAAGATGGCGGCCATCTTGAAACTCTTTTTTTTGCTTTCTTTTCCTGAACCAAAGGGCCAGTTGATTTGAAAATTGGTAGGAAGCATTGGGATGACTTGTAGACCAAAAATAACTAAAATCTTTCTGATCGGAAATAAAAGATGGCGGCCATCTTGAAAATCTATTTTTCGCTTCTTCTTCTGAACTGAAAGGCCAATTTGACTCGAAACTTGATAGGAAGCTTCAGGGTGACTTGTAGATCAAAAATAGCTCAAATCGTTCCGATAGGAAATCCCAAATTGTGGCCATGGCGGCCATCTTGAAAATCAATTTTGAATTTTTTCTCCAGAACCAAAAGGGCAATTGACTCAAAGTTCGTTGGAAGTATCGAGGTGACTTGTAGATCAACAGTAGCTAAAATCATTCTGATTGGAAATCCAAGATGACTGCCATCTTGTTTATGTTTATTATATTTCCCTGCCACTGTGCTGTTTACATGTATAAAATCATGATTCTTCAGAAACCACTTAGCCAATTGCCACCAAATTTCACATTGATCCTACTGTTGAAATGTGATTGAGAGTTTGTTCAAATGATCACGCTCCATTGATTGTCATGCCATATATATTCTTCTTCAAAAATTAAGAACTGCTTAAATGATGATCGTTTCATTACTTGCAATGACAGGATTGGAAAAATGTTGCATAACATCTGCATATCTGTAGTGGCTATGTCACTCAGGTGAGCAACCCGTGGCCCGTGGGCCTCTTGTTTTATGTTTGTATTTTATAATTTTTTGGAGAAAATGAGAATTGACATTTCATATGAATCATGTGCCTTATAAGATATCAAGTCTTTTTTCCTATGAAAAGTTAAATAAATCTAAATATCATCTGCAGTTATGATTGGTGCTTTAAGGATTAACCTCTTCCTCAACTGCTGCATTGACTTTCTCTTCCTACTGGAGATGACCCTTACAGATATCTAATTTTTGGGTCGATTGTTTACAATTGAGTCTTAGTATTCAAATACCAAAATTTCCTTAAGGTAGCTGTGCACATGATTACCATTCACTAATATAATCAAACTCGGTGTTAGATGAAATCCGAGTAGTGCTTATTTATAACTGCACTATTCTTGTCACTGTGACATCAGAGTGCTGTTGATAGATGGTTTTCTGTGAAATCTGGACTGGGGCATCTGGGACATTGGCAAACGCGGTGTCTGATTAAGCACTATTTGCTTAAATTAAGGGTTAAATGAAACTGTTTTAAGTCCCCGTTCAGGACCATTACTATACTCAAGACAATCAGTGCTGTCAGTGCTTTGATTATAGAGATGCAAGGTCCATGGTGAATGTATCTGAGATTAAAAAAATGTATTTTGATGTCAGTTTGGTAAAAAATCAGATGAAAACTTGGAAGTTAAAGACTCTTTAAGATTTCAAAGACTTTTTAAGATTTAAGATTTCAAAACAGTTATCAAGAATACCACAATTTTTAATTTCCATTATTGCATAAAAAGCAGTGTCACACGTTATTAACAGCCGTGCATTACCCATGAAAAGCTGTGTATTAACAAGGCAATTCACGCATTGTTAATGCACGGCTCGGGCTGTTAATGCACGGCTATGGAACTTTCAATATGCTCGTAACGGGGCCACAGAATTGCTGCCGTTTTGAGATGTGTACTGCCCTGCCCCAGAACGAGCATAGTCCGTGGAAATAGCATTCGCGCAACATCGGTGAAAAGGGAAAACAAAATAGTGCAAGAAATAATGCGAAATGTAGCAAATATTTTCATTTTTTATGCAATAATAGTGATCGAACATGGTTTTTCAATGCATTAACATTCGCAAGGTACCTTGGGAGGTGTTGAAAACCGCGGCCTTTGGCCTCGGTTTTCAACACCTCCCACGGGACCTGGCGAATGTTAATGCATGAAAAACCATGTTTGATCCCTTTAATGAGGCTCTGAAAGTTTTTTTTTAGTTTTTTTTTTTTTTTTTTCTGATACAAATTAATCTGGTTTTCAAGCAAAGTCCATAAATGCCTAATGAAAAACTATACAGTCAACTCTTGTTATCTCAAAGTTCAAGAGATTTTCTGAAATAATAGACGATATCCGTACCTCGACATATCAGAAAAAAATAAAAAATAAAAAAAAATTGAACAACCACATTTCACAAATGAATACGGTATGCAATTTGACTCCTGATGTTAGAGAAATAATGTTGAAAATATTGAGGAAAATAGGAGAAAATGCTCCTGTGGAGCTATTGCTCCTCTTTTCAACAATATTTTGTTGCCTGTTGTTAGATTTCCATGTTAAAACAAGGACTAGATTTTCACTTTGAGACAAGCGGTTATTTGAGATAAGCAAAGTCTAGATAACGAGAGTCAACTGTATATACATGTACAGAAGAAAACATTGTTGCAATCTTATTAATTTAGGTTTTGCCTATTTGATAACGTCTTTATGATATCATAAAACCTCATGAATATTCAAAGCGGAGACATATATAATGCAGTTTTGATATCTTCAATCCTTGATAACTTACTTATCTTACTTATTTTTCATTCAGTTGTCATCAAATTTTTTTACAAACACCAAAATTTCCTTAAGGTAGTTGTCTGCATGATTATCATTGAACAATGTAATCAAACCAAGCATTTGTGCAAAATCCAGGTAATGGTTATTTATAGCAGCACTTTTCTTGTCTCTGTGACATCAGAGTGCAGTGTAAAGAGGAGTATCTGTCAAACCAGGACTGGGACATTGGCAAACAGTGCAGACAGATTAAAAGCCGCAGAATGTAGTCTGCACTCAAGAATAGGGAACAAAATTTCAAAGGCAGATAACTGCAAGATCTCCAAACATGGATCAATAGGAATATCCAGTATTCCAATGTATAGTGTGGAAGATTCTATACACTATACAATGGGCTAATTATGATTACAGCACCACCAACTACAACGCCTTCAATAACTACAACACCTGCTCCAACAACAACACCAGCACCAACAACAACACCAGCAACAACAACACCAGCTCCAACCATAACACCAGCAGCAACAACAACGCCTGCTCCTACTACCACACCAGCTCCAACAACAACACCTGCTCCAACCACAACAGCAGCAGCAACAACAACGCCTGCTCCTACTACCACACCAGCTCCAACAACAACACCTGCTCCAACCACAACTCCAGAACCCACAACAACGCCTGCTCCAACAACAACGCCTGCTCCTACTACCACACCAGCACCAACAACAACACCTGCTCCTACTACCACACCAGCACCAACAACAACGCCTGCTCCTACTACAACACCAGCTCCAACAACAACACCTGCTCGAACAACAACACCAGCTCCAACAACAACACCAGCACCAACAACAACGCCTGCTCCAACCACAACACCAGCTCCAACAACAACACCAGCACCAACAACAACACCTGCTCCAACAACAACACCAGCTCCAACGACAACACCAGCACCAACAACAACACCTGCTCCAACCACAACACCAGCTGCTACAACAACACCAGCTCCAACCACAACACCTGCTCCAACAACAACACCAGCTCCAACCACAACACCTGCTCCAACAACAACACCTGCTCCAACCACAACACCATCTCCAACAACAACACCTGCTCCAACCACAACTCCAGCACAAACAACAACCCCTGCTCCAACCACAACTCCAGCTCCAACTACAACACCAGCTCCAACCACAACTCCAACACCAACAACAACGCCTGCTCCTACTACTACACCAGCACCGACAACAACACCAGCACCAACAACAACGCCTACTCCAACCACAACTCCAGCACCAACAACAACGCCTGCTCCTACTACCACACCAGCACCAACAACAACACCTGCTCCAACCACAACACCTGCGGCTACAACAACACCAGCTCCAACCACAACGCCTGCTCCTACTACCACACCAGCACCAACAACAACACCTGCTCCAACCACAACACCAGCGGCAACAACAACACCAGCTCCAACCACAACTCCAGCACCAACAACAACGCCTGCTGCTACTACTACACCAGCACCAACAACAACGCCTGCTCCTACCACAACGCCTGCTCCTACTACCACACCAGCACCAACAACAACACCTGCTCCAACCACTACTCCAGCACCAACAACAACACCTGCTCCAACCACAACACCAGCTCCAACAACTACACCTGCTCCAACAACAACTCCAGCACCAACAACAACACCTGCTCCAACAACAACACCAGCTCCTACGACAACACCAGCACCAACAACAACACCAGCTCCAACAACAACACCAGCTCCAACGACAACTCCAGCACCTACAACAACACCTGCTCCAACCACAACACCGGCGGCAACAACAACACCGGCGCCAACCACAACTCCAGCACCAACAACAACACCTGCTCCAACCACAACTCCAACACCTACAACAACACCTGCTCCAACCACAACACCAGCGGCAACAACAACAGCAGCTCCAACCACAACTCCAGCACCAACAACAACGCCTGCTGCTACCACTACACCAGCACCAACAACAACGCCTGCTCCTACCACAACGCCTACTCCTACTACCACACCAGCACCAACAACAACACCTGCTCCAACCACAACACCAGCTGCTACAACAACACCAGCTCCAACCACAACACCAGCTCCAACAACTACACCTGCTCCAACAACAACTCCAGCACCAACAACAACACCTGCTCCAACCACAACACCAGCTCCTACGACAACACCAGCACCAACAACAACACCAGCTCCAACAACAACACCTGCTCCAACAACAACTCCAGCACCAACAACAACACCTGCTCCAACAACAACACCTGCTCCAACCACAACACCAGCTGCTACAACAACACCAGCTCCAACCACAACACCAGCTCCAACAACAACACCAGCTCCAACGACAACTCCAGCACCTACAACAACACCTTCTCCAACCACAACACCAGTACCTACAACAACACCTGCTCAAACCACAACACCAGCTCCAACAACAACACCAGCTCCAACAACAACACCAGCACCAACAACAACGCCTGCTCCAACCACAACTCCAGCACCTACAACAACACCTGCTCCAACCACAACACCAGCTCCAACAACAACACCAGCTCCAACCACAACTCCAGCACCAACAACAACGCCTGCTCCAACAACAACACCAGCTCCAACAACAACACCAGCACCAACAACAACGCCTGCTCCAACCACAACTCCAGCACCTACAACAACACCTGCTCCAACCACAACACCAGCTCCAACAACAACACCTGCTCCAACAACAACTCCAGCACCTACAACAACACCTGCTCCAACCACAACACCGGCGGCAACAACAACACCGGCGCCAACCACAACTCCAGCACCAACAACAACGCCTGCTGCTACTACTACACCAGCACTTACAACAACGCCTGCTCCTACCACCACACCAGCACCAACTACAACACCTGCTCCAACAACTACACCTGCTCCAACAACAACTCCAGCACCAACAACAACACCTGCTCCAACAACAACACCTGCTCCAACCACAACACCAGCTGCTACAACAACACCAGCTCCAACCACAACACCAGCTCCAACAACAACACCAGCTCCAACGACAACTCCAGCACCTACAACAACACCTTCTCCAACCACAACACCAGCTCCAACAACAACACCTGCTCCAACAACAACACCAGCTCCAACAACAACACCACCACCAACAACAACGCCTGCTCCAACCACAACTCCAGCACCTACAACAACACCTGCTCCAACCACAACTCCAACACCTACAACAACACCTGCTCCAACCACAACACCAGCGGCAACAACAACACCAGCTCCAACCACAACTCCAGCACCAACAACAACGCCTGCTGCTACTACTACACCAGCACCAACAACAACGCCTGCTCCTACCACCACACCAGCACCAACTACAACACCTGCTCCAACAACTACACCTGCTCCAACAACAACTCCAGCACCAACAACAACACCTGCTCCAACAACAACACCAGCTCCAACGACAACACCAGCACCAACAACAACACCTTCTCCAACCACAACTCCAGCACCAACAACAACACCTGCTCCAACCACAACTCCAACACCTACAACAACACCTGCTCCAACCACAACACCAGCTCCAACAACAACACCAGCTCCAACCACAACTCCAGCACCAACAACAACGCCTGCTGCTACTACTACACCAGCACCAACAACAACGCCTGCTCCTACCACCACACCAGCACCAACTACAACACCTGCTCCAACAACTACACCTGCTCCAACAACAACTCCAGCACCAACAACAACACCTGCTCCAACAACAACACCAGCTCCAACGACAACACCAGCACCAACAACAACACCTGCTCCAACCACAACACCAGCTGCTACAACAACACCAGCTCCAACCACAACACCTGCTCCAACAACAACACCTGCTCCAACCACAACACCTGCTCCAACAACAACACCTGCTCCAACCACAACACCATCTCCAACAACAACACCAGCTCCAACCACAACACCAGCTCCAACAACTACACCTGCTCCAACAACAACTCCAGCACCAACAACAACACCTGCTCCAACAACAACACCAGCTCCTACGACAACACCAGCACCAACAACAACACCAGCTCCAACAACAACACCAGCTCCAACGACAACTCCAGCACCTACAACAACACCTGCTCCAACCACAACTCCAACACCTACAACAACACCTGCTCCAACCACAACACCAGCGGCAACAACAACACCAGCTCCAACCACAACTCCAGCACCAACAACAACGCCTGCTGCTACTACTACACCAGCACCAACAACAACGCCTGCTCCTACCACAACGCCTGCTCCTACTACCACACCACCACCAACAACAACACCTGCTCCAACCACAACACCAGCGGCTACAACAACACCAGCTCCAACCACAACACCAGCTCCAACAACAACACCAGCTCCAACAACAACACCAGCTCCAACGACAACTCCAGCACCTACAACAACACCTTCTCCAACCACAACACCAGCTCCAACAACAACACCAGCTCCAACAACAACACCAGCACCAACAACAACGCCTGCTCCAACCACAACTCCAGCACCTACAACAACACCTGCTCCAACCACAACACCAGCTCCAACAACAACACTTGCTCCAACAACAACTCCAGCACCTACAACAACACCTGCTCCAACCACAACACCGGCGGCAACAACAACACCGGCGGCAACAACAACACCGGCGCCAACCACAACTCCAGCACCAACAACAACGCCTACTGCTACTACTACACCAGCACCAACAACAACGCCTGCTCCTACCACCACACCAGCACCAACTACAACACCTGCTCCAACAACTACACCTGCTCCAACAACAACTCCAGCACCAACAACAACACCTGCTCCAACAACAACACCAGCTCCAACGACAACACCAGCACCAACAACAACACCTGCTCCAACCACAACACCAGCTGCTACAACAACACCAGCTCCAACCACAACACCAGCTCCAACAACAACACCAGCTCCAACGACAACTCCAGCACCAACAACAACACCTGCTCCAACCACAACACCAGCTCCAACAACAACACCAGCTCCAACAACAACTCCAGCACCTACAACAACACCTGCTCCAACCACAACACCGGCGGCAACAACAACACCGGCGCCAACCACAACTCCAGCACCAACAACAACACCTGCTCCAACCACAACTCCAACACCTACAACAACACCTGCTCCAACCACAACACCAGCGGCAACAACAACACCAGCTCCAACCACAACTCCAGCACCAACAACAACGCCTGCTGCTACTACTACACCAGCACCAACAACAACGCCTGCTCCTACAACAACGCCTGCTCCTACTACCACACCAGCACCAACAACAACACCTGCTCCAACCACAACACCAGCGGCTACAACAACACCAGCTCCAACCACAACACCAGCTCCAACAACAACACCAGCTCCAACAACAACACCAGCTCCAACGACAACTCCAGCACCTACAACAACACCTTCTCCAACCACAACACCAGCTCCAACAACAACACCTGCTCCAACAACAACACCAGCTCCAACAACAACACCAGCACCAACAACAACGCCTGCTCCAACCACAACTCCAGCACCTACAACAACACCTGCTCCAACCACAACACCAGCTCCAACAACAACACCAGCTCCAACAACAACTCCAGCACCTACAACAACACCTGCTCCAACCACAACACCGGCGGCAACAACAACACCGGCGCCAACCACAACTCCAGCACCAACAACAACGCCTGCTGCTACTACTACACCAGCACCAACAACAACACCTGCTCCAACCACAACTCCAGCACCTACAACAACACCTGCTCCAACCACAACACCAGCTCCAACAACAACACCAGCTCCAACAACAACTCCAGCACCTACAACAACACCTGCTCCAACCACAACACCGGCGGCAACAACAACACCGGCGCCAACCACAACTCCAGCACCAACAACAACGCCTGCTGCTACTACTACACCAGCACCAACAACAACACCTGCTCCAACCACAACACCAGCTGCTACAACAACACCAGCTCCAACCACAACACCAGCTCCAACAACAACACCTGCTCCAACCACAACACCAGCTGCTACAACAACACCAGCTCCAACCACAACACCAGCTCCAACAACAACACCTGCTCCAACCACAACACCATCTCCAACAACAACACCTGCTCCAACCACAACTCCAGCACCAACAACAACCCCTGCTCCAACCACAACTCCAGCTCCAACTACAACAACAGCTCCAACCACAACTCCAGCACCAACAACAACGCCTGCTCCTACTACTACACCAGCACCGACAACAACACCTGCTCCAACCACAACACCATCTCCAACAACAACACCTGCTCCAACCACAACTCCAGCACCAACAACAACCCCTGCTCCAACTACAACTCCAGCTCCAACTACAACACCAGCTCCAACGACAACACCAGCACCAACAACAACGCCTGCTCCTACTACTACACCAGCACCGACAACAACACCTGCTCCAACCACAACTCCAGCACCTACTACAACACCTGCTCCAACCACAACACCGGCGGCAACAACAACACCGGCGCCAACCACAACTCCAGCACAAACAACAACACCTTCTCCTACCACAACACCAGCACCAACTACAACACCTGCTGCAACAACTACACCTGCTCCAACAACAACTCCAGCACCAACAACAACACCTGCTCCAACAACAACACCAGCTCCTACGACAACACCAGCACCAACAACAACGCCTGCTCCTACTACCACACCAGCACCAACAACAACACCTGCTCCAACCACAACACCAGCGGCTACAACAACACCGGCGCAAACCACAACTCCAGCACAAACAACAACACCTGCTCCTACCACAACACCAGCACCAACTACAACACCTGCTGCAACAACAACACCAGCTCCTACGACAACACCAGCACCAACAACAACGCCTGCTCCTACTACCACACCAGCACCAACAACAACACCAGCACCAACAACAACGCCTGCTCCAACCACAACTCCAGCACCTACAACAACACCTGCTCAAACCGCAACACCAGCTCCAACAACAACACCAGCTCCAACAACAACACCAGCACCAACAACAACGCCTGCTCCAACCACAACTCCAGCACCTACAACAACACCTGCTCCAACCACAACACCAGCTCCAACAACAACACCAGCTCCAACCACAACTCCAGCACCAACAACAACGCCTGCTCCAACAACAACACCAGCTCCAACGACAACACCAGCACCAACAACAACGCCTGCTCCTACTACCACACCAGCACCAACAACAACACCTGCTCCAACCACAACACCAGCTGCTACAACAACACCAGCTCCAACCACAACACCAGCTCCAACAACAACACCTGCTCCAACCACAACACCATCTCCAACAACAACACCTGCTCCAACCACAACTCCAGCTCCAACAACAACCCCTGCTCCAACCACAACTCCAGCTCCAACTACAACACCAGCTCCAACCACAACTCCAGCACCAACAACAACGCCTGCTCCTACTACTACACCAGCACCGACAACAACACCTGCTCCAACCACAACACCAGCTGCTACAACAACACCAGCTCCAACAACAACACCTGCTCCAACCACAACACCATCTCCAACAACAACACCTGCTCCAACCACAACTCCAGCTCCAACAACAACCCCTGCTCCAACCACAACTCCAGCTCCAACTACAACACCAGCTCCAACCACAACTCCAGCACCAACAACAACGCCTGCTCCTACTACCACACCAGCACCAACAACAACACCTGCTCCAACCACAACACCAGCTGCTACAACAACACCAGCTCCAACCACAACACCAGCTCCAACAACAACACCTGCTCCAACCACAACACCATCTCCAACAACAACACCTGCTCCAACCACAACTCCAGCTCCAACAACAACCCCTGCTCCAACCACAACTCCAGCTCCAACTACAACACCAGCTCCAACCACAACTCCAGCACCAACAACAACGCCTGCTCCTACTACTACACCAGCACCGACAACAACACCTGCTCCAACCACAACACCATCTCCAACAACAACACCTGCTCCAACCACAACTCCAGCACCAACAACAACCCCTGCTCCAACTACAACTCCAGCTCCAACTACAACACCAGCTCCAACCACAACTCCAGCACCAACAACAACGCCTGCTCCTACTACTACACTAGCACTGACAACAACACCTGCTCCTACCACAACTCCAGCACCTACTACAACACCTGCTCCAACCACAACACCGGCGGCAACAACAACACCTGCCCCAACTACAACTCCAGCACAAACAACAACACCTGCTCCTACCACAACACCAGCACCAACTACAACACCTGCTGCAACAACTACACCTGCTCCAACAACAACTCCCGCACCAACAACAACACCTGCTCCAACAACAACACCAGCTCCGACAACAACACCAGCACCAACAACAACGCCTGCTCCTACTACCACACCAGCACCAACAACAACACCTGCTCCAACCACAACACCAGCGGCTACAACAACACCAGCTCCAACCACAACACCAGCTCCAACAACAACACCTGCTCCAACCACAACACCAGCACCAACAACAACGCCTGCTCCTACTACCACACCAGCACCAACAACAACACCTGCTCCAACCACAACACCAGCGGCTACAACAACACCAGCTCCAACCACAACACCAGCTCCAACAACAACACCTGCTCCAACCACAACACCAGCACCAACAACAACGCCTGCTCCTACTACCACACCAGCACCAACAACAACACCTGCTCCAACCACAACACCAGCGGCTACAACAACACCAGCTCCAACCACAACTCCAGCTCCAACTACAACACCAGCTCCAACCACAACTCCAGCACCAACAACAACGCCTGCTCCTACTACTACACCAGCACCGACAACAACACCTGCTCCTACCACAACTCCAGCACCTACTACAACACCTGCTCCAACCACAACACCAGCGGCAACAACAACACCGGCGCCAACCACAACTCCAGCACAAACAACAACACCTGCTCCTACCACCACACCAGCACCAACTACAACACCTGCTGCAACAACTACACCTGCTCCAACAACAACTCCAGCACCAACAACAACACCTGCTCCAACAACAACACCAGCTCCTACGACAACACCAGCACCAACAACAACGCCTGCACCTACTACCACACCAGCACCAACAACAACACCTGCTCCAACAACAACACCTGCTCCAACAACAACACCAGCTCCTACGACAACACCAGCACCAACAACAACGCCTGCTCCTACTACCACACCAGCACCAACAACAACACCTGCTCCAACCACAACACCATCTCCAACAACAACACCTGCTCCAACCACAACACCAGCTGCAACAACAACACCTGCTCCAACCACAACTCCAGCACCAACAACAACCCCTGGTCCAACCACAACTCCAGCTCCAACTACAACACCAGCTCCAACCACAACACCTGCTCCAACGACAACACCAGCACCAACAACAACGCCTGCTCCTACTACCACACCAGCACCGACAACAACACCTGCTCCGACCACGACACCAGCGGCTACAACAACACCAGCTCCAACCACAACACCAGCTCCGACAACAACACCTGCTCCAACGACAACACCATCTCCAACAACAACACCTGCTCCAACCACAACTCCAGCACCAACAACAACCCCTGGTCCAACCACAACTCCAGCTCCAACTACAACACCAGCACCAACCACAACACCTGCTCCAACCACAACACCAGCTCCAACAACAACACCTGCTCCAACCACAACTCCAGCTCCAACAACAACCCCTGCTCCAACCACAACTCCAGCTCCAACCACAACACCAGCTCCAACAACAACACCAGCTCCAACAACAACACCAGCTCCAACAACAACACCTCCTCCAACCACAACACCAGCTCCAACAACAACACCTGCTCCAACCACAACTCCAGCACCAACAACAACTCCTGGTCCAACCACAACTCCAGCTCCAACCACAACTCCAGCACCAACAACAACGCCTGCTCCTACTACTACACCAGCACCGACAACAACACCTGCTCCGACCACGACACCAGCGGCTACAACAACACCAGCTCCAACCACAACACCAGCTCCGACAACAACACCTGCTCCAACGACAACACCATCTCCAACAACAACACCTGCTCCAACCACAACTCCAGCACCAACAACAACCCCTGGTCCAACCACAACTCCAGCTCCAACTACAACACCAGCACCAACCACAACACCTGCTCCAACCACAACACCAGCTCCAACAACAACACCTGCTCCAACCACAACTCCAGCTCCAACAACAACCCCTGCTCCAACCTCAACTCCAGCTCCAACCACAACACCAGCTCCAACAACAACACCAGCTCCAACAACAACACCAGCTCCAACAACAACACCTGCTCCAACCACAACACCAGCTCCAACAACAACACCTGCTCCAACCACAACTCCAGCACCAACAACAACCCCTGGTCCAACCACAACTCCAGCTCCAACCACAACTCCAGCACCAACAACAACGCCTGCTCCTACTACTACACCAGCACCGACAACAACACCTGCTCCGACCACGACACCAGCGGCTACAACAACACCAGCTCCAACCACAACACCAGCTCCAACCACAACACCAGCTCCAACAACAACACCAGCACCAACAACAACGCCTGCTCCTACTACCACACCAGCACCAACAACAACACCTGCTCCAACCACAACACCAGCGGCTACAACAACACCAGCTCCAACCACAACACCAGCTGCAACAACAACACCTGCTCCAACCACAACTCCAGCTCCAACAACAACCCCTGCCCCAACCACAACTCCAGCTCCAACCACAACACCAGCACCGACAACAACACCTGCTCCAACCACAACACCAGCTCCAACAACAACACCTGCTCCTACCACAACACCAGCTCCAACCACAACACCAGCACCAACAACAACGCCTGCTCCTACTACCACACCAGCACCAACAACAACACCTGCTCCAACCACAACACCAGCACCAACAACAACTCCTGCTCCAACCACAACACCAGCGGCTACAACAACACCAGCTCCAACCACAACACCAGCTCCGACAACAACACCTGCTCCAACCACAACACCAGCTCCAACAACAACACCTGCTCCAACCACAACTCCAGCACCAACAACAACCCCTGGACCAACCACAACTCCAGTTCCAACTACAACACCAGCTCCAACAACAACACCTGCTCCAACCACAACTCCAGCACCAACAACAACGCCTGCTCCTACGACTACACCAGCACCGACAACAACACCTGCTCCGACCACGACACCAGCGGCTACAACAACACCAGCTCCAACCACAACACCAGCTCCAACCACAACACCTGCTCCAACCACAACACCAGCTCCAACCACAACTCCAGCACCAACAACAACACCTGCTCCAACCACAACACCAGCTCCAACAACAACACCTGCTCCAACCACAACTCCAGCACCAACAACAACCCCTGGTCCAACCACAACTCCAGCTCCAACTACAACACCAGCTCCAACCACAACTCCAGCACCAACAACAACGCCTGCTCCTACGACTACACCAGCACCGACAACAACACCTGCTCCGACCACGACACCAGCGGCTACAACAACACCAGCTCCAACCACAACACCAGCTCCAACCACAACACCTGCTCCAACGACAACACCAGCACCAACAACAACGCCTGCTCCTACTACCACACCAGCACCGACAACAACACCTGCTCCGACCACGACACCAGCGGCTACAACAACACCAGCTCCAACCACAACACCAGCTCCGACAACAACACCTGCTCCAACGACAACACCAGCTCCAACAACAACACCTGCTCCAACCACAACTCCACCTCAAACAACAACCCCTGCTCCAACCACAACTCCAGCGCCAACCACAACACCAGCTCCTACAACAACACCTGCTCCAACCACAACACCAGCTCCAACCACAACACCAGCACCAACAACAACGCCTGCTCCTACTACCACACCAGCACCAACAACAACACCTGCTCCAACCACAACACCAGCACCAACAACAACTCCTGCTCCAACCACAACACCAGCGGCTACAACAACACCAGCTCCAACCACAACACCAGCTCCGACAACAACACCTGCTCCAACCACAACACCAGCTCCAACAACAACACCTGCTCCAACCACAACACCAGCTCCAACAACAACACCTGCTCCAACCACAACTCCAGCACCAACAACAACCCCTGGTCCAACCACAACTCCAGCTCCAACTACAACACCAGCTCCAACCACAACTCCAGCACCAACAACAACGCCTGCTCCTACGACTACACCAGCACCGACAACAACACCTGCTCCGACCACGACACCAGCGGCTACAACAACACCAGCTCCAACCACAACACCAGCTCCAACCACAACACCTGCTCCAACGACAACACCAGCACCAACAACAACGCCTGCTCCTACTACCACACCAGCACCGACAACAACACCTGCTCCGACCACGACACCAGCGGCTACAACAACACCAGCTCCAACCACAACACCAGCTCCGACAACAACACCTGCTCCAACGACAACACCAGCTCCAACAACAACACCTGCTCCAACCACAACTCCAGCTCCAACAACAACCCCTGCTCCAACCACAACTCCAGCTCCAACCACAACACCAGCTCCTACAACAACACCTGCTCCAACCACAACACCAGCTCCAACCACAACACCAGCACCAACAACAACGCCTGCTCCTACTACCACACCAGCACCAACAACAACACCTGCTCCAACCACAACACCAGCACCAACAACAACTCCTGCTCCAACCACAACACCAGCGGCTACAACAACACCAGCTCCAACCACAGCACCAGCTCCGACAACAACACCTGCTCCAACCACAACACCAGCTGCAACAACAACACCTGCTCCAACCACAACTCCAGCACCAACAACAACCCCTGGACCAACCACAACTCCAGTTCCAACTACAACACCAGCTCCAACCACAACACCTGCTCCAACCACAACACCAGCTCCAACAACAACACCTGCTCCAACCACAACTCCAGCACCAACAACAACGCCTGCTCCTACGACTACACCAGCACCGACAACAACACCTGCTCTGACCACGACACCAGCGGCTACAACAACACCAGCTCCAACCACAACACCAGCTCCAACCACAACACCTGCTCCAACCACAACACCAGCTCCAACCACAACTCCAGCACCAACAACAACCCCTGGTCCAACCACAACTCCAGCTCCAACTACAACACCAGCTCCAACCACAACTCCAGCACCAACAACAACGCCTGCTCCTACGACTACACCAGCACCGACAACAACACCTGCTCCGACCACGACACCAGCGGCTACAACAACACCAGCTCCAACCACAACACCAGCTCCAACCACAACACCTGCTCCAACCACAACACCTGCTCCAACCACAACTCCAGCACCAACAACAACACCAGCTCCAACAACAACACCTGCTCCAACCACAACTCCAGCACCTACAACAACACCAGCGGCTACAACAACACCAGCTCCAACCACAACACCAGCGGCAACAACAACACCAGCTCCAACCACAACTCCAGCTCCAACAACAACACCTGCTCCAACCACAACTCCAGCTCCAACCACAACACCAGCTCCAACAACAACACCAGCTCCAACAACAACACCAGCTCCAACAACAACACCTGCTCCAACCACAACACCAGCTCCAACAACAACACCTGCTCCAACCACAACTCCAGCACCAACAACAACCCCTGCTCCAACCACAACTCAAGCTCCAACCACAACACCAGCTCCAACAACAACACCTGCTCCAACCACAACACCAGCTCCAACAACAACACCTGCTCCAACCACAACTCCAGCACCAACAACAACCCCTGGTCCAACCACAACTCCAGCTCCAACTACAACACCAGCTCCAACCACAACACCTGCTCCAACGACAACACCAGCACCAACAACAACGCCTGCTCCTACTACCACACCAGCACCAACAACAACACCTGCTCCAACCACGACACCAGCGGCTACAACAACACCAGCTCCAACCACAACACCAGCTCCAACCACAACACCTGCACCAACCACAACACCAGCTCCAACAACAACACCTGCTCCAACCACAACTCCAGCTCCAACAACAACCCCTGCTCCAACCACAACTCCAGCTCCAACCACAACACCAGCTCCAACAACAACACCTGCTCCAACCACAACACCAGCTCCAACCACAACACCAGCACCAACAACAACGCCTGCTCCTACTACCACACCAGCACCAACAACAACACCTGCTCCAACCACAACACCAGCACCAACAACAACTCCTGCTCCAACCACAACACCAGCGGCTACAACAACACCAGCTCCAACCACAACACCAGCTCCGACAACAACACCTGCTCCAACCACAACACCAGCTCCAACAACAACACCTGCTCCAACCACAACTCCAGCACCAACAACAACCCCTGGACCAACCACAACTCCAGCTCCAACCACAACACCAGCTCCGACAACAACACCTGCTCCAACCACAACACCAGCTCCAACAACAACACCTGCTCCAACCACAACTCCAGCACCAACAACAACCCCTGGACCAACCACAACTCCAGCTCCAACTACAACACCAGCTCCAACCACAACACCTGCTCCAACCACAACACCAGCTCCAACAACAACACCTGCTCCAACCACAACTCCAGCACCAACAACAACGCCTGCTCCTACGACTACACCAGCACCGACAACAACACCTGCTCCAACCACAACACCAGCTCCAACCACAACACCTGCTCCAACCACAACACCAGCTCCAACCACAACTCCAGCACCAACAACAACACCTGCTCCAACCACAACACCAGCTCCAACAACAACACCTGCTCCAACCACAACTCCAGCACCAACAACAACCCCTGGTCCAACCACAACTCCAGCTCCAACTACAACACCAGCTCCAACCACAACTCCAGCACCAACAACAACGCCTGCTCCTACGACTACACCAGCACCGACAACAACACCTGCTCCGACCACGACACCAGCGGCTACAACAACACCAGCTCCAACAACAACACCAGCTCCAACCACAACACCTGCTCCAACCACAACACCTGCTCCAACCACAACTCCAGCAGCAACAACAACACCTGCTCCAACCACAACACCAGCTCCAACAACAACACCTGCTCCAACCACAACTCCAGCACCTACAACAACACCAGCGGCTACAACAACACCAGCTCCAACCACAACACCAGCGGCAACAACAACACCAGCTCCAACCACAACTCCAGCTCCAACAACAACACCTGCTCCAACCACAACTCCAGCACAAACAACAACACCTGCTCCAACCACAACTCCAGCTCCAACCACAACACCAGCTGCAACAACAACACCAGCTCCAACAACAACACCTGCTCCAACCACAACACCAGCTCCAACAACAACACCTGCTCCAACCACAACTCCAGCACCAACAACAACCCCTGGTCCAACCACAACTCCAGCTCCAACTACAACACCAGCTCCAACCACAACTCCAGCACCAACAACAACGCCTGCTCCTACTACTACACCAGCACCGACAATAACACCTGCTCCGACCACGACACCTGCGGCTACAACAACACCAGCTCCAACCACAACACCAGCTCCAACCACAACACCTGCTCCAACCACAACACCAGCTCCAACCACAACTCCAGCACCAACAACAACACCTGCTCCAACCACAACACCAGCTCCAACGACAACAGCAGCACCAACAACAACGCCTGCTCCTACTACCACACCAGCACCGACAACAACACCTGCTCCGACCACGACACCAGCGGCTACAACAACACCAGCTCAAACTACTACACCAGCTCCAACCACAACACCTGCTCCAACCACAACACCAGCTCCAACAACAACACCTGCTCCAACCACAACTCCAGCTCCAACAACAACCCCTGCTCCAACCACAACTCCAGCTCCAACCACAACACCAGCTCCAACAACAACACCTGCTCCAACCACAACACCAGCTCCAACAACAACACCTGCTCCAACCACAACTCCAGCACCAACAACAACCCCTGGTCCAACCACAACTCCAGCTCCAACTACAACACCAGCTCCAACCACAACACCTGCTCCAACGACAACACCAGCACCAACAACAACGCCTGCTCCTACTACCACACCAGCACCAACAACAACACCTGCTCCAACCACAACACCAGCGGCTACAACAACACCAGCTCCAACCACAACACCAGCTGCAACAACAACACCTGCTCCAACCACAACTCCAGCACCAACAACAACCCCTGGTCCAACCACAACTCCAGCTCCAACTACAACACCAGCTCCAACCACAACACCTGCTCCAACGACAACACCAGCACCAACAACAACGCCTGCTCCTACTACCACACCAGCACCGACAACAACACCTGCTCCGACCACGACACCAGCGGCTACAACAACACCAGCTCCAACAACAACACCAGCTCCAACCACAACACCTGCTCCAACCACAACACCAGCTCCAACAACAATACCTGCTCCAACCACAACTCCAGCTCCAGCAACAACCCCTGCTCCAACCACAACTCCAGCTCCAACCACAACACCAGCTCCAACAACAACACCTGCTCCAACCACAACACCAGTTCCAACCACAACACCAGCACCAACAACAACGCCTGCTCCTACTACCACACCAGCACCAACAACAACACCTGCTCCAACCACAACACCAGCACCAACAACAACTCCTGCTCCAACCACAACACCAGCGGCTACAACAACACCAGCTCCAACCACAACACCAGCTCCGACAACAACACCTGCTCCAACCACAACACCAGCTCCAACAACAACACCTGCTCCAACCACAACTCCATCACCAACAACAACCCCTGGACCAACCACAACTCCAGCTCCAACTACAACACCAGCTCCAACCACAACACCTGCTCCAACCACAACACCAGCTCCAACAACAACACCTGCTCCAACCACAACTCCAGCACCAACAACAACGCCTGCTCCTACGACTACACCAGCACCGATTTCAACACCTGCTCCGACCACGACACCAGCGGCTACAACAACACCAGCTCCAACCACAACACCAGCTCCAACCACAACACCTGCTCCAACCACAACACCAGCTCCAACCACAACTCCAGCACCAACAACAACACCAGCTCCAACCACAACACCTGCTCCAACCACAACACCTGCTCCAACCACAACTCCAGCACCAACAACAACACCTGCTCCCACCACAACACCAGCTCCAACAACAACACCTGCTCCAACCACAACTCCAGCACCTACAACAACACCAGCGGCTACAACAACACCAGCTCCAACCACAACACCAGCTCCAACCACAACACCTGCTCCAACCACAACACCTGCTCCAACTACAACTCCAGCACCAACAACAACACCTGCTCCAACCACAACACCAGCTCCAACAACAACACCTGCTCCAACCACAACTCCAGCACCTACAACAACACCAGCGCCTACAACAACACCAGCTCCAACCACAACACCAGCGGCAACAACAACACCAGCTCCAACCACAACTCCAGCTCCAACAACAACACCTGCTCCAACCACAACTCCAGCACAAACAACAACACCTGCTCCAACCACAACTCCAGCTCCAACCACAACACCAGCTCCAACTACAACACCAGCTCCAACAACAACACCAGCTCCAACAACAACACCTGCTCCAACCACAACACCAGCTCCAACAACAACACCTGCTCCAACCACAACTCCAGCACCAACAACAACCCCTGGTCCAACCACAACTCCAGCTCCAACTACAACACCAGCTCCAACCACAACTCCAGCACCAACAACAACGCCTGCTCCTACTACTACACCAGCACCGACTACAACACCTGCTCCGACCACGACACCAGCGGCTACAACAACACCAGCTCCAACCACAACACCAGCTCCAACCACAACACCTGCTCCAACCACAACACCAGCTCCAACCACAACTCCAGCATCAACAACAACACCTGCTCCAACCACAACACCAGCTCCAACAACAACACCAGCACCAACAACAACGCCTGCTCCTACTACCACACCAGCACCAACAACAACACCTGCTCCAACCACAACACCAGCGGCTACAACAACACCTGCTCCAACCACAACTCCAGCACCAACAACAACACCCGCTCCAACCACAACTCCAGCACCAACAACAACGCCTGCTCTTACTACTACACCAGCACCGACAACAACACCTGCTCCGACCACGACACCAGCGGCTACAACAACACCAGCTCCAACCACAACTCCAGCTCCAACCACAACTCCTGCTCCAACCACAACACCGGTGGCAACAACAACACCTGCGCCAACCACAACTCCCGCACAAACAACAACACCTGCTCCTACCACAACACCAGCACCAACTACAACACCTGCTGCAACAACTACACCTGCTCCAACAACAACTCCAGCACCAACAACAACACCTGCTCCAACAACAACACCAGCTCCTACTACAACACCAGCACCAACAACAACGCCTGCTCCTACTACCACACCAGCACCAACAACAACACCTGCTCCAACCACAACACCAGTGGCTACAACAACACCGGCGCAAACCACAACACCTGCTCCAACAACAACACCAGCTCCAACAACAACACCTGCTCCAACAACAACACCTGCTCCAACCACAACTCCAGCACCAACAACAACCCCTGGTCCAACCACAACTCCAGCTCCAACTACAACACCAGCTCCAACCACAACTCCAGCACCAACAACAACACCTGCTCCTACTACTACACCAGCACCGACAACAACACCTGCTCCAACCACAACACCAGCTCCAACCACAACTCCAGCATCAACAACAACACCTGCTCCAACCACAACACCAGCTCCAACCACAACTCCAGCACCAACAACAACACCTGCTCCTACTACTACACCAGCACCGACAACAACACCTGCTCCGACCACGACACCAGCGGCTACAACAACACCAGCTCCAACCACAACACCAGCTCCAACCACAACACCTGCTCCAACCACAACACCAGCTCCAACCACAACTCCAGCACCAACAACAACACCTGCTCCAACCACAACACCAGCTCCAACAACAACACCTGCTCCAACCACAACTCCAGCACCTACAACTACACCAGCGGCTACAACAACACCAGCGCCAACCACAACACCAGCGGCAACAACAACACCAGCTCCAACCACAACTCCAGCACCAACAACAACGCCTGCTCCTACTACAACACCAGCGGCAACAACAACACCAGCTCCAACTACAACTCCAGCACCAACAACAACGCCTGCTCCTACTACTACACCAGCACCAACAACAACACCTGCTCCAACCACAACCCCAGCAGCAACAACAACACCAGCTCCAACCACAACACCAGCGGCAACAACAACACCAGCTCCAACCACAACTCCAGCACCAACAACAACGCCTGCTCCTACTACTACACCAGCACCGACAACAACACCTGCTCCGACCACGACACCAGCGGCTACAACAACACCAGCTCCAACCACAACACCAGCTCCAACCACAACACCTGCTGCAACCACAACACCAGCTCCAACAACAACACCTGCTCCAACCACAACTCCAGCACCAACTACAACCCCTGCTCCAACCACAACTCCAGCTCCAACCACAACACCTACTCCAACCACAACTCCAGCTCCAACTACAACACCAGCTCCAACCACAACTCCAGCACCAACAACAACGCCTGCTCCTACTACTACACCAGCACCGACAACAACACCTGCTCCAACCACAACTCCAGCTCCTACTACAACACCTGCTCCAACCACAACACCGGCGGCAACAACAACACCTGCGCCAACCACAACTCCAGCACAAACAACAACACCTGCTCCTACCACTACACGAGCACCAACCACAACTCCAGCTCCAACAACAACACCTGCTCCAACTACAACTCCAGCACCTACAACAACACCAGCACCTACAACAACACCAGCTCCAACCACAACACCAGCACCAACTACAACACCTACTGCAACAACTACACCTGCTCCAACAACAACTCCAGCACCAACCACAACACCTGCTCCAACAACAACCCCAGCTCCTACGACAACACCAGCACCAACAACAACGCCTGCTCCTACCACAACACCAGCACCAACTACAACACCAGCTCCAACCACAACTCCAGCACCAACAACAACACCTGCTCCAACCACAACACCAGCTCCAACAACAACACCTGCTCCAACCACAACTCCAGCACCTACAACAACACCTGCTCCAACCACAACTCCAGCACCAACAACAACACCTGCTCCAACAACAACACCAGCTCCTACGACAACTCCAGCACCAACAACAACGCCTTCTCCTACCACCACACCTGCCCCAACAACTACACCTGCTCCAACCACAACTCCAGCACAAACAACAACCCCTGCTCCAACCACAACTCCAGCTCCAACTACATCACCAGCTCCAACCACAACTCCAGCACCAACAACAACACCTGCTCCTACTACTACACCAGCACCGACAACAACACCTGCTCCGACCACAACACCAGCGGCTACAACAACACCAGCTCCAACTACAACACCATCTCCAACCACAACACCTGCTCCAACCACAACACCAGCTCCAACAACAACACCTGCTCCAACCACAACTCCAGCACCAACAACAACCCCTGCTCCAACCACAACTCCAGCTCCAACTACAACACCAGCTCCAACCACAACTCCAGCACCAACAACAACGCCTGCTCCTACTACTACACCAGCACCGACAACAACACCTGCTCCAACCACAACTCCAGCGGCTACTACAACACCAGCTCCAACCACAACACCAGCTCCAACAACAACACCTGCTCCAACCACAACACCAGCTCCAACAACAACCCCTGGTCCAACCACAACTCCAGCACCAACAACAACCCCTGCTCCAACAACAACTCCAGCTCCAACTACAACACCAGCTCCAACCACAACTCCAGCACCAACAACAACGCCTGCTCCTACTACTACACCAGCACCGACAACAACACCTGCTCCAACCACAACTCCAGCACCTACTACAACACCTGCTCCAACCACTACACCGGCAGCAACAACAACACCGGCTCCAACCACAACTCCAGCACCAACAACAACACCTGCTCCTACCACCACACCAGCACCAACTACAACACCTGCTGCAACAACTACACCTGCTCCAACAACAACTCCAGCACCAACAACAACACCTGCTCCAACAACAACACCAGCTCCTACGACAACACCAGCACCAACAACAACGCCTGCTCCTACTACCACACCAGCACCAACAACAACACCTGCTGCAACAACTACACCTGCTCCAACAACAACACCAGCACCAACAACAACACCTGCTCCAACAACAACACCAGCTCCTACGACAACACCAGCACCAACAACAACGCCTGCTCTTACTACCACACCAGCACCAACAACAACACCTGCTCCAACCACAACTCCAGCACCAACAACAACACCTGCTCCAACCACAACTCCAGCACCAACAACAACGCCTGCTCCTACCACCACACCTGCCCCAACAACTACACCTGCTCCAACCACAACCCCA
Source organism: Anodontia alba (assembly GCA_964016985.1). NCBI lineage: Eukaryota > Metazoa > Mollusca > Bivalvia > Lucinida > Lucinidae > Anodontia > Anodontia alba. The sequence continues at coordinate 67,539,965 of OZ024833.1, read as the reverse complement.
GCAGCAACTACAACACCTGCTCCAACCACAACACCAGCAGCAACAACAACACCTGCTCCAACCACAACTCCAGCACCTACAACTACACCTGCTCCAACCACAACACCAGCGGCTACAACAACACCAGCTCCAACCACAACTCCAGCACCAACAACAACACCTGCTCCAACCACAACTCCAGCACCAACAACAACGCCTGCTCCTACTACAACACCAGCACCAACAACAACGCCTGCTCCTACTACCACACCAGCACCAACTACAACACCTGCTCCAACAACTACACCTGCTCCAACAACAACTCCAGCACCAACAACAACACCTGCTCCAACAACAACACCAGCTCCAACGACAACACTAGCACCAACAACAACGCCTGCTCCTACTACCACACCTGCACCAACAACAACACCTGCTCCAACCACAACCCCAGCAGCAACAACAACACCTGCTCCAACCACAACACCAGCGGCAACAACAACACCATCTCCAACCACAACTCCAGCACCAACAACAACGCCTGCTGCTACTACTACACCAGCACCAACAACCACGCCTGCTCCTACCACCACACCAGCACCAACTACAACACCTGCTCCAACAACTACACCTGCCCCAACAACAACTCCAGCACCAACAACAACTCCTGCTCCAACAACAACACCAGCTCCAACGACAACACCAGCACCAACAACAACACCTGCTCCTACTACCACACCAGCACCAACTACAACACCTGCTCCAACAACTACACCTGCTCCAACAACAACTCCAGCACCAACAACAACACCTGCTCCAACAACAACACCAGCTCCAACGACAACACCAGCACCAACAACAACGCCTGCTGCTACTACCACACCTGCACCAACAACAACACCTGCTCCAACCACAACCCAAGCAGCAACAACAACACCTGCTCCAACCACAACACCAGCGGCAACAACAACACCATCTCCAACCACAACTCCAGCACCAACAACAACGCCTGCTGCTACTACTACACCAGCACCAACAACCACGCCTGCTCCTACCACCACACCAGCACCAACTACAACACCTGCTCCAACAACTACACCTGCTCCAACAACAACTCCAGCACCAACAACAACTCCTGCTCCAACAACAACACCAGCTCCAACGACAACACCTGCTCAAACCACTACAGCTCTCAGTAAGTTAAACACTTAAAGCATTCATGTATTAACTTTCACATAAAGTCTGGTCTATGTTTAACTTACAATGTAATAAGCATAGACTATTTTTGTGAAGGCTTGTACTTGATTATAATAACATTAAGCAGTTCTAGGAAAATATCATCGGCCCAGTCCATGACCTTTCTCAAAGTGCTTCTGGAGTAATGACAAACATAAACAGCATCAGATCATATTTTTAATGTATGCTTTTTTGGAGAAAATTATGTGTTATATTTTATGTGAATCATATGTTAGTGCTGACGAATTGTCTTCTGCTAGATTGACGATTCACATTAAATATTGGTTTGGTATCTTATTATATGCCCGTTTGAAAAACTAGACATATTATGTTATGGGGTATGGCGTCTGTCCGTCCGTCCGTAAACTTTTTCGTTTCTGGCTAACTCCTCCTACAGTTTACATCCCATCAAGCTGAAACTTGGTATATAGTTAGACCATGATGTGACACAGCGCATATTTTTTCAGGGTTACAGTCCACCAAATGTTTGCAGAGTGATGCCCCTTAGAAAATTTCTGTAAACTTTTCATTTCCGGTTAACTCCTCCTACATTTATATCCAATCAAGCTGAAACTTCATATATAGTTAGTTGTTATTTCAAGGTTACAGTCCACCAAATATTAGCAGAGTTATACCCCCTTGAAAATTTCAGTTTACTTTTCGTTTCTGGCTAACTCCTACAGTTTACATTTGATCAAGCTGAAACTTAATTTGTTGTTAGACCATGATGTGGAGCAGCGCATATTGTTTCAAGGTTACAGTCCACCAAATACTAGCAGAGTTATACCCCTTTGAAGATTTCTATAAATTTTTCCTTTCTGGCTAAATCCTCCTACAGTTTACATCCAATCAAGCTGAAACTTCATGTACAGTTAGACCATGATGTGATGCAGTGCATATTGTTTTGCGGTTACAGTCCACCAAATATTAGCAGAGTTATGCCCCTTTGAAAATTTCAGTAAACTTTTCATTTCCGGCTAAATCCTCCTACAGTCTACATCCTATCAAGCTGAAATTTTATTTGTAGTTAGACCATGATGTGGAGTAGCACATATTGTTTCAAGGTTACAGTCCGCCAAATATTAGCAGAGTTAAACCCCGTTGAAAAATTTCTATTAATTTCTATTAATTTTTTGTTTCTGTCTAAATCCTTCTATAGTTTACATCCCATCAAGCTGAAACTTCATAAATAGTTACACGATGATGTGGAGTAGCACATATTATTTCCAGGTTACAGTGCACCAAATATTTGCATATTTATGCCCCTTTGAAAGTTTTTGTAAACTTTTCGCAGCATATTGTTTAGAAGTAATAGTGTGCAAATTTTATTTTATAATAGGCATATTCTTTGCAAATAACTAGAGTTTTGGTCATATGGGCAAGATATTGATTTTTTAGCTCACCTGAGCTCTGCTCAGGATCACTTTTTGTCCGTCGTCCGTCCGTCTGTCCCTGCATCTGTCCGTCCGTTAACATTTTCAAATGACTTCTCCTCTGAAGCTGCTGAGGCAATTTTGCTCAAATTTCATTGGAGCCTCCTTAGGGTGGGTGAACAAACAATTGCTAAAATGGTCGCTGTCTGTTGACCAAGGTGGCCGCCATGCCCATATATGGTAAAAACCTTTAAAAATCTTCTCCAGAACCAAGAATGCCTTGGGGCTGAACCTTTGCAGGAATCATCAGGGACGTGAGGTCTACCAAAATTGCTAAAAAAATTATCGTACGTTGACGTTTGATCTTTTTACGGCAAGGTCACGTTTGCTTCCCTATACATTTGTATGGGAAAAACCTTTAAAAATCTTCTTCTTCAAAACCGAGCATGCCTTATGGCTGAATCTTTGCATATATCATTGGGAATGGGAGGGCTATAAAAATTGCTAAAATAATGGTCGTACATTGACATTTGACCTTTTTACGGTAAGGTCAATTTTGCTTCCTTATGCATTTGTATGGGAAAAATGTTCAGAATTTCAAACAACTTCTCCTCTGGAGCCTCTGGGCCAATTTTGCTCAAATTTCATATGGAGCCTCCTTAGGTAGGGGGAACAAAAGATTGCTAAAATGGTCACGGTTCGTTAACCAAGATGGCCGCCATGCCCATATATGGTAAAATCTCTAGAACCGAGGATGTTTTGGGGCTTAATCTTTCTTTCCATAAATCATCGGGGACAGGGGGTCTACCATATTTGCTAAAATAATGGTCGTACATTGACATTTGACCGTTTTACAGCAAGGTCAAGTTTTCTTCCCTATGCATTTGTATGGGAAAAAACATTTAAAAATCTTATTCTCCAAAACCAGGGATGCCTTGTGGCTGAATCTTTGCATATATCATCTGGAACGGGCGGTCTACCAAAGTTGCTAAAATAATTGTCATACATTGACATTTAACCTTTTTACGGCGAGGTCAAGTTTGCTTCTGTATGCATTTGTATGGGCCCCATACATTTGTATGGAAAAAATGTTAATAATTTCAAATGGCTTTTCCTCTGAAGCCTCTGGGCCAGTGTTGCTCAAATTTCGTGCGGAGCCTTCTTGGGCAGGAGAATGAAAGATTGTTAAAATAGGCATGGTCCATTGATCAAAATGGCTGCCATGCCCATATATGGTAAAAACCTTTAAAAATCTTCTTCTCCATAACCAAATTAGCCCTGGACCCTAATCTTTGCACAAATTATGGGGGACAGGAGATCTACCAAAATTGCTAAAATGATGGATCTATGTTGACATTTGACCTTTTTACCTCCAAGGTCAAATTTGCTTCCCCATTTGTATGGGCCATATACATTTATATTGAACGTATCGAAGTGACTTGTAGATCAACAATAGTTAAAATTGTTGTGATTGGAAATCTAAGATGGCCATCATCTGGTTTATATTTATTATATTTCCCTGCCACTGTGCTGTTTACATGTATAAAATCATGATTCTTCAGAAACCACAGAAAATTTCACATTGATCCTTCTGTTGAAATGTGATTGATAGTTTATTCAAATGATCATGCTCCATTGACTGTCAGGCCCATATATTCTTCTTCAAAACTAAGAACTGCTCAAATGATAATATTTTCATTAGTTGCGATGATAGGATTGGAAAAATGTTGCATAACATCTGCATGTCTGCAGTGGCTATGTCACCCAGGTGAGTGAACCGTGGCCCGTGGGCCTCTTGTTTTTTCTTCTTTTATTAGATTTGCAAGGAAAGGTTGCCATTATTAAATCTTTATAAATACATAATTCTTTTTGGATTTTTTTTATCTTTTTTTTTATTTTAATACTCTTCTGATTTGGCTCCCTTGAAGAACAAAAATAAAATCAGTAGTATTAAACAAGTTAAAGGTTTACAAAAAAATTTCTTGCAGCATTTTTTTTTTTTTGGTTGTTTATTTTTGTTTTGTTATTGTTTGGTCCAATATTGAAGTATAGGATAAACAAATCAGCCAAAGGCTCATATGAGCTTATAATATAGTCATGCTTCTGTGGTGTGCCCTCCATCAGAAAGCACTTCTCCCTAGAAGCAGCAAACTTCTCCCTATTTTCCCAGGAGAGAGAAGTCACTTAATTCCTGGGCCAGCTTGGTTGCTTAGGTTACAGTTCACCAAATATCAGCAGAGATATGCCCCAATGAAATTTTTTTATTTATTTTTTTTGTAATTCCACTTACAGTTTTTATCCAGAGCACTGAATTATACAGGAGCCAGTTTTTGTGCTATATCTTTTTACTTGCCACAGGCGTATAATGCCCCGCTTGGCGGAGCTCTTGTTTCAAAATTGAAACATGCTGCTAATGCAAAATATGGAATGCATTATTGATGCACTAAGTACGCTTTGTTGTAAAATTGTTTAAAAATATGTGAGTTTATTCATGCATAAAGAACGCGTAAATGACCAAGGGGTCAAAATAAAAAATCACACTTTCTGACAGGTTAACTAACTGTCTGATTAAGAGTTCTCACTGGCTCATAAACTGGTGTAGACTTTATTAGCACTTTAAATGAGGTCTCAAAAACATCATCAGGAATTTTCAGCATTGTTAACTAACTAATCACAAACTTAGTTACCTTATGCCCCTTTGTGCAAATGCCGCAATGTAAGTTATATTCTTGACAGCATGAGATAATCCTTTGTAATTTGCCGTAAAAGGAATTGGAAACAAACACTTGTTTAGGTTGAATTTGAGGGTAAGTGGTTGGAATCAAATTGAGTAGGCTACTGAAAAGACGTAACTCTTTATGTGCTAAAACTAATGCAAACACGACATGAAATTTCGGGCGCTGGATTCTTGAAGCCACTTAACAGAATTAAGTAAAATTCATTTGCATCTTTATCCTGAAGTGCAGTGTATGTATAGTGTTGTGGGAGACAAGATTTTGCCATTAAAACTTTTTTATCAGCCTTAATGTGTGAATACCAAACCTGAAGTGGGCAAAACACAAACAAATTTGAAACCCGAAACCTTGTTTTATACAATTTGTTTGTCCATAACTTTACTTGTTATTATGCCCAAAGTACCATATAATTCTAACAAATTATAATTTAGATATTTTCAGATTTTCAGAAGCTTTAATAAAAACTTTAAAATGTGAGATAAAACTGCGGTAGAGTCAAACTTTCTGATGTTTTACACCCTTTTCATGCTTGTTACATCATAATAAACACATGTGCAGCACAATCCAAATGAAAATTGATTTTTTGTCACATTCTGCAAGAATTTTGTGTTTTTTTTTTTTTGTTTTTTTTTGATAAAACTCGGCATAAATGATAGGCAAATTGTAACTGTACAATACATTAACCTATAGATAATGTGCTATTATATTCTGTATTTCACACCTTCCACGGAAAAAAACGACAGTGCAGTCGTCTTAAAGAGTCTTAATCCAGAAGATGTCTTAGGCAGTTACCTGTGTGACATCACTCTTCCCGCTCTTTTACTCATGTGTCAGGTTCTTTTCTGTGGACAAGAAAGTAAACAAAGGATTTTTTACCCGGTGAAAAAAAATGTATTTTATTTCCTTTTCTTTGGTTAACTTTCTTAATCCTTTTCTTTCTTGTGTTTTCTATCATTCTTTTCACCAAATATCTTATTACTTTGTGTAGATCATTTTTCGATTTCTTGTTATTCTGATCGTTTGTCCTTGTCATGTGTTTTCGCGACTTGTCATGAAGATCGTTCATGGCAATTGTGGACATATTAAAGCACCGTGGGATAATCACCATAATTGTCTATCATGTTCTTCTTGTTCCAGGTTATCGATGTGTAGCATTTTCGTCAAGTACTAGAAAGAACTTTCCCAAGAGGAATAGTAACTCCAAACAATTCCCTCCTCTAAACTTGCCTCCTCTTCCACAAAGTTCTGAAAGCCAACCCATTGCACTGCCTTTCTTACCAAGCCTAGATATTCCAGTGGGGGGGACGATTGGCCCACTTAGTGGAACAATGGGAAAAATTAACAAACAACAAATGGGCCCTCTCTATCATTTGAAATGGTTTCAGGATACCATTCAGGTTAATTCCTCCCCTTTCATCAGTTCCAATCCTCCTCCCTGTTACTTCAAGAAGAGATCAAGACTCTTCTCCAGAAACGGGCAGTAGAAAGGATACAAGATCCGGGAACTCCCAGCTTTTACTCCTGGTTATTTCTTGTGCCAAAAAAGAATGGAAAGTTGCGTCCAGTAATAGATCTTTCTTTACTAAATCAATACATAAGGAACCCATCATTCAAGATGGAGGCAGTCAAAACAGTAAGATAGCCAATATTGATCAATGACTGGGCTGTGGACCTGACAAATGCTTACCTTCATGTTCCAATTCATCCGCAATCCAGGAAGTCTCTTCGGTTCAAATCTTCCAATTTACAGCCTTACCCTTCGGAATGTCTCTAAGTCCGTGAATTTTCACCAAACTTATGGGCTTATAAATAGCATCGCACCTGCCTCAACGTGCCATCTCAGTATTTCCGTACCTAGATGATTGGCTGAAAAGAGATCTGATCCGTAATCAACTACTATCTCAGACAATATATTGCCTTAAAGTTGTACAAAGTCTAGGTTTCATTTGAAATCTAGAGAAGTCAGATTTGATGCCAGCCCAGAAATTCATATTTATAGGCATGGAATTTCTGACACAGCAAAATATAATCAGAGTATCAGCAGACTGAGTTGATTCTCTAATTTGACTATCAAAATATTTCTTTTTCTGACTCATGTTTTGGCACGCCTTTCTCATTTGGGCAAACTCAGTGCCGCAGCAGATTTTGTTCTCCTTGGCAGACTTCACTTACGTCCTCTGCAAATGTGTCTTCTATCTGTCTGGAGACCTCACATTTTTCCTTTCGATAATCATATTACGATCAGCACTATGATTTGATTTCATTTGAATTGATGGATGGACACCAACGGTTTTGCTCTAGGAACTTCATTCATCCTCCAGATCCCAGTGTATTCCTCTTTACAGATGCCAGTCATTATGGATAGGGAGCTCATCTAGAGCCGATGAGACTATCCTTTCATGGTCGCTGGTCTGAAGACCAATCCCAGCTCTATATCAATATGTTAGAAATAATGGCCATTTGTTTCACACTGAAGAAAGCCATAAGATTTATACACCACTCTTGCATCATGATCTCTACCGACAATACAACAGTAGTCTCCTATATCAACAAATAAGGTGGAACACATTCTCCCAATCTGTGTGTAGATGTATGGGAGATCCTCCATTGGTGCCTGGCACATGATGTTGTGATCAGAGTTTGCCATATTCCAGGCAAATTCAATATATTGGCAGATTGCCTCAAGAGAATGGACAGACCTATCAAAACAGAATGGGCCTTGGATCAGTCTATTGTGAATTCCTTATTCCAAATGCTCAATCATCCCAGTGTGGATCTGTTTGTGACACGAATCAATCACAAATTCCCATTGTATGTATCTCCAGTACCGGACAGCCATGCCTTAGCGGTAGACGCTTTTTCAATGAGCTGGAATCTTCTTCATGCATATGCATTTCCTCCTACAATTCAGTTACCCTCTGTTCTAGCCAAGATACGCCAATATCGGTGCAGAATAGTTTTTATTGCTCATCTTTAGCCTCAACTGCCATGGTTCTCAGAGGTCTTACAACTATTAGTATCAGCTCCAATTCATCTTCCACTTTTTCCAAAATTTCTGACACAATCAAAAGGAAAATTTCTACATCCAAATCTCCCATTACTCTACCTTCATGCTTAGGAGTTATTAAGCAATCAATCAGAGAGAAAAAGTTTTAGCAAAACGTTGCAGATTTTGTCTCAAAATCAAGACAAACATCTACTCAGAAAGTCTATGATTCAAAATGGGTCGTATACTCTAATTGGTGTCATAGAAAGGACATTAATCTGGTCTAGGCCCCTCTTACAGTTATAGCTGACTTCCTTATTTACCCCTTTTCTCAGAAAAAAACGTATCGTCAAGGGCTATAGATCTATGATCTCTAATGCTCTTAAATTTAAAACTGGCAACAGAATTGGATCTAATCCAGTCTTGTCAGAATTAATTAGATATTTTGAATTGCAACACCTAGTACAAAGATCTCTTACTCCTAAATGGGATTGTGTCCTAACTTGTCTTCAGAAGCCCCATATGACCCTCTACATAAGGCATCTAGACTTCGTGTTATGATTAAAACACTCTTGCCACTGCTAAAAGATGCAGCAAAATTCATGCTTGGCAATGGATGCAAATCATTTCAGGTTCAATCAATCTGATGGTTCAGTATCATTGATTGTTCAGACTGGGTTCTTGGCTAAGAATCAGCATCCATTCATCAGCCCAGATCCTATAGTTATCCCTAACTTAGCTCAAACATGTAAAAGGGAACACTCGAATAGACTTTTATGCCCACTAAGAGCATTAAAATTTTACCTTAAAATGATTAGTTCTTATCGTCAGAATAGAACTAGATCATACCTACCAATCAAAAGCAAACAAGATATCTCGAAAGCTTTGGTTGCAAGATATCTCGAAAGCTTTGGTTGCAAGATGGGTATCTTATACTATTAAACTTGGAAACTCACTAGTAGAGACATTTCTTTCCTAAAGATTAAAACTTATGAAGTTAGGGCTCTATCTTCTTGGGCGTTCTTTGATACGGTTCCTCTTAAAGAAATACTCAAAGCAGCAGTCTGAAATCAATCCTCTACTTTTGCTAAATTCTACTTGAGAGACATGTCTCAACAAGCAGCAAATCTTCAGAAGTTGGGCCCAATAGTTGTTGCCCAAAAAGTGGTGGGGGCCAGGAAATTAATGCATTTGATGCCTAAAGAAGACTGACAGCCTCCAAAGCCTACAGTATATAATTTAAGATAATTAATATCTTATACATATGTTAGGAATTAGAACATTCCCAGGATTATATATCATAAATGTATCTTATTCCTTAGAGCTTCCTTAGTATTAATCCAGAGGTATAGGGATTATATGTTGTTGTTTTTTTTGTGTTAGAACCAGGAGAGCTCCTCCCTCCTAATCTGCAAATTATAGCACATTATCTATAGATTAATGTATTGTGCAGTTAAAAAGAAGTTTTTAAACTTAAAACATATTTTAACTACCAATACTTAACCTATAGATAAGAGAATCCCTCCTTACTCCCGTGCAGCTCAGTTTTAATTGTTTTTTTTTTTTTTATTGTTTTATCCTTCAAAGAAACTGACATGTGATTAAAAGAGCGGGAAGAGTGAAGTCACATAGGTAACTGCCAAGGACCTTCTGGATTAAGACTCTTTAAGATGACTGTACTGTTGTTTTTTCTATGGAAAGTGTGAAATACAGAATAGAATAGCACATTATCAAAAGGTTAAGTATTGTTATTAAATATGTTTTACTTTTAAAACTTAACCTTTTACTAAGTAAAAAGTAAAATATTATTTTTTTAATGAGGTTAAACAAAAGAATAAAAATAAGAGGGGTGTTCAGATATGAATGCAACTGGGTTAATTTTCAAAAGCGCTTAACAAACAATGCCAAAACCTTTATCTCAATCCTTCAAAATACTCGCCACCATGTGATACACAAAGTTTCAGTCTTTTAATCCAATTTTTAAATGCATTTTCATAATCTTTTCGAGGTATACTGTTCAGACACTGAAAAATAGCCGAACCGAGATTTTTGTGGGTTTGATATTTTCTTCCAGCGAGGTGTGTTTTGAGCCTCGGGAATAAGAAAAAGTCACAAGGGGCAAGATCTGGCTAATAAGGAGGGTGCGGAAGCTCAACAACCTTTTCCTGTTTCAGATATTCACATACAATGGCTGCTTTGTGTGACAAAGCATTGTAGTGCAACAACCTGACACCACGGAGACCAGTGTCTGGTCGATGGTTTAAGAAATATTTCTTTAATCTTTTCCCAACCATTTTAGCTTTAGTGTACACGAGTAGACAGTGTTAATCAAGCAATTGTCAAAGCTAGACTGAACGGATTTACACATGTATTGTATCAACGTAGAGCTTACACAACCATCTATATGATACATGTACCTATTTTGTGCAAATCGTGGTTAAAAGCGAGATATTGGCCTAGTTGCATTCATATTTGAACACCCCTCATATGTGTTTCTTTTGCTTAAGTTTAAGTTCAAACTTACAAAATAATTCGTTTTTGTAAAGTTAACTTTTTGTCATCAATGAAAAAAGTTTCAATTGATGTCTTAATAGATTATTAATTAATAACAAGTGCTGTCTTGCTAAGCGTCATTTCGATGTCAACATTGGATGTATCCTCCTTTACGCTGTTGTAACTCACGTACTCACAGTGGCATACCTTGCACTAGTTTTTGAAGAAACTGGGGCTCCAAATTGTTCCACTTGTCAACAAGTGCACATGCAAGATCATCGAGCATGGCAATGTCATTTCATTTGTTGATTTTACGTCCGATAAGGCTCCAACAGTGCTGGATAGGATTCAACCCAGCAGGCACATGACGTAAATATAACGTCGCCTCAACGTCGATGCAACGTCATGACATTGCATCGACGTTGAGGCGACGTTATATTTATGTCATGTGCCTGCCGGGATATAGGGATGCCTGATAGGCCACTGAAGTTTCTCAATCCCTTCCTGGGCAAGGATTCTGTAACAACATGGGCCCTATGCAGACCGGCATTGTCCTAAAACATGGGACGTCCAGATTGATGTGCTAAAAAATGTGGGTACACAATAGGCTGAAGGATAACATCAATGTAGGGCTGTCCTGTCAAAGTTTGTCTAACCACTGCAAGATAAAGTTTGTGGTCATGACTAAAGCAGCCCCACACCATAAGGGATGCACCACCAAACATTTCAGTCTTGGCAACAAAGTTATTTTGAAAAGGGGATCCTGTCTATGTCGACACCAATCACGTGCACACCCATCCATAAATTGTAACAGAAAATGGCTCTTGTCTGACCAGTAGATATGGTACTTCTTAATTTCCAGCAAAGTTTGTCAGTGGCCTATTGCACATGATTGTGTCAATGATCAGGCATCATAAATGTTCGATGGCAAGGGTGACGCGCCTTCAGTCCAACCTTGTTAGGTCGCCTGTTAGCAGTTCTGGTATTGGCATGCACATTAAGATTTTGCCACTGCTGACATAGTTCAATACAAAGAGCCTTAGGATCATGACCAGTTGATCGGGCAAGCATTCTAGCGTCTGCTGTAGAAGAAAGTCTCTGTCTCCCAGACCGTGGTCTGTCAGTACATCATTGGTTTCATGATACATTGCAATTAACTGGCTTACTTGACTCTGATTTATCCCAAAACATCTGACAATTACAGTCTGGGTTTGGCCAGTCTCACACGTATCAATTTGCAGAGTACAATGCACCATGATGTCTTCTTATCAAATTTGGAATTTTGAACATGAGGGTAGCCTAAGAATATGCCAGTTTTCTTACCTTTGCGAATTTCCAAAAATAATTTTTATATATATGTGACCAGCCATGAGATTTTGGGTCCAAATGAGGTCCATGGGCCAAAATGAGATAATGGCATTTTCTGGCAGCATTATAATCCTGGAGTCCACATTTGAAATTTTATACCATTATGGGAAGTACTTTTGGAGATATAAAAGTTAAAAGGCACTAGATTGTGATTTCTCTCGTTACGTCTCCAGTAATATTATATGTTTTGTTTTCATATCCTTCTCCCAAGAAATCATGTAGATTGTGGGAAGTGACATATGGCAGAATGATTCCACCTGTGTTCCCACTTTCCAAAAATATTTAAAACCCTTCACAGAAAAAAAAAATAAATGCATGTTGCATTAAACAGTTGTCATGGAAACCAGTGTTTAAGATTTCAACAATAAGGGCCAAAATGACGATTAAAAAATTAACTGCACATAGATGGTTATACACCTACCAAAAGAAGATATAGATTTCTGTAATATGTTAGTTTCCTCATAAATAGAAGTTTTCATCAAGTTCATTCCAAAGATTGTATGATGAAAGATCAGGCATTAAACTTGTCAGCTTGCTTGAGTAGCACAAATAACAAGTAGCAAATAGCAAATAACAAATAGCAGCCAATTCAGTAGAGGGTTAAAATAGACATTTCCAAATGGCATTGTCTGCTTTTAACAAAAGTGATAGGAACTATTTCTGTTATATGTAAATGAAAATTACTTCTTTACAATTACCCTAAAAAAAAAAAAAAACCAAAAAACAACAACACTATGATGGACACCATAGCAACCAAAATTGTGTATCATCGCAAACATCTCAAAACAGACATTTAAAGGACAATTACCGTATTTGACCTTATTACCGCACTGTGCGCTGACCTAATTACCGCACTGTGCACTAAGGTTTTTCAAAATTACTGGGAAAACTTATGTAAAATATGCATATATCTACTAAGGGTACACTTTAAAAATTATCAGCAAAGTACTTATTTGATTATGTTTAGGCGATTTTTATCTGATTTTTGTTATAAAAGCATATGTTACGGGTACCCATTTGAATTGCATCGACAAGTCGATGCAATTCAAATGGGTACCCACAACATATGACGTTATAAAGAAGAAGACTAAAAGTACACTGGCTGTAATCTGAAGACTACGAAATTGTTCGACTGTGCGCTTATAGGGGTATGCGTGGTAATTAGGTCGAATATGGTATCTGCAATCAACAAAACCAGGGATAGAATTATTCTAGTGGCTTAACATAAGTTCTGTCCATAATATACTGTATTTGACCTAATTACCGCACATACCCCTATAAGCCCACAGTCAAGCAGTTCCGTAGTCTTCAGATTATAGCCAGTGTACTTTTTGTCTACTTTTTTGTAAAGGCATATGTTGTGGGTACTCATTTGAATTGCATCGACTTGTCGATGCAATTCAAATGAGTATCCACAACATATGCCTTTTTTAAGACAATCAGACAAAAATTCGCATAATCATCAAATACGTCCTTTTCTGATTTTTTTCAAATGTACCCTTAATAGTATATGTTACAACAACTGAGTGTTCCCAGTAATTTTGAAAAACCTAAGCACACAGTGTGGTAATTAGGTCGAATACGGTAATTACACATAATAAAATGTTCATTGGGTTTTATCTTTATTTGTTACCTTGGAAAACTAAGAATCACACAGTGGCGAAGATTACAAATATCAGACATATTGAAAACCAAACCGATTATCTGAAGTAAACAAAGCTCTGGATTAATGCTCATTATAGATCTAAAACTGCACTCATTTTATAATTACAGAAAATATAAAGTTCTAAAATGTTACTTGTTTCCATTGCATTAAAAGTATTATCATAATGTGGCAAACTTGAAAACATATACATGAAAGAGTTACCAGCTTCTTGGGGATCTTCATAAGCGACATTTTAATTATTATCACATCCCTAACACAATACCTACACATCCACCCACATACACATATCACCTCCACCCCTACCTTCCACCCATTACACACATTCAAACGCATGTGGACTTTATTACCCCACTACATAATCAACAACAGTAAAGTTTTATGGCTTTTACTTTCATATTATCATGTTGTGTTCATTAAGCCGATTTTTTTTTTCACAGTTTATTTGGAATTTGGTTCTTATGGTTTCAACAACGGTTAAACGTAGACATGTTCTCATTTTTCAACAATCGTAAAACAGAAAAAAAGTTATCTGTATATATGTTGTTAATGTTATTAATGCATCGCCTAATGGGACGCGTCTGCTGTCTGAGAGACAATGTGAAAATAACTTGTGTCATTCATGCGATTCATCTAGATCTTGTGACATACTCTTGTTTCAGTTCAAATAAAATGGCACCTTTGAACTTCCGACAACAGCTGTGCGATTTGCGGCGTATCAAAATAACTGCGTAAATGAAACAAAACATGGACTTAGACCCAGCATGCACTGAGGAGTTCGGATTGTGTCCAGCTGTTTCTTGGAAAGGTTTATTTACAAGCAGCAGACTGAATCACACGTGCAAGTAAAAAAAAAAAAAAAAAACACAAAAGAAAAAGTGTATCAATCCTCTAGGTGTACGCTTCATTAAACTGATAGTATTCTTCATATATGGACAAGATTCTAAATAGACTGTTCATATATTCCAAACATACTTTCTACTCAAAAAGTATTAGTTGGGAAATCTCTATCTAGTCAGAGCAAAAACTCCAGAAATATGACAATCCACTCTAAGCGGATACCTAGGCAATGATTCTCTTAAATAACTTTCATCAAGGACATTTGTTTCATAAATTCATATATCGCGAAAATTCAATTTCAAAACGATAAAACATCGACTTTAATGATTCAGGAGGATTGAAAATAAATTACACAGGCGCAGATGTGCGAAGTGAATTATAATTGCTCCTGGTTAAAAAAAACACAAAACAAAACAAAAAAATTCAAAGATTATTATAATATTATTATTATTATTTATTGTTAATATTATTATTAGTAGTAGTTGTAGTAGTTTTGTTGTTGTTGTTGTTGTTGTTACTTTTTTCTCAGCATGAAAATACCACCGAAACACTGAGCTATTTAGAAAAATTCAACACAACAAAGACATAGACGACATAATTATGCCGGCATATAAGCTGGATCTCTGCAGTTCCTTATCTGTGTAAGAACAGGCTTAACTGCTTATGATAGTATCAGCAGTTATGTGCTTACAGATCATTTTCCATCAGCAGCGAAAGAAAGACTACTTACATATACAGACACATTTATTTCTTCCGTACTGTGCTTATCCTGAAATTTAAATAAACGATTTGGGCCCAGTTGTTCAAAGCTAACGATGTCGTTAGTTAACGATTCGTTAAAATTTACATCGAGTGATACGCAAATATGCTGAAATTTTTTGCTGAAAAAATGTGAGTAGCTTTTGCAGTGCAAAAGCTACTCACATTTTTTCAGCAAAAAATATCAGAATATTGTATATTGCATCTGCTAAAACAGTTAATGAAATGGCTCTTAACGAGCTTGTTAAGCTAACGAGACTTTGAACAACTGGGCCCTGATGGTTAGTCTACCATGTGGCCCTCTTTTCTCGAAAGAAATAACAGTAAAGAACATTTTGCTGTGCATTATGGTCATATTAACCTTTTAAAAGATTTGAATACGAGACAGAATAAATATTGAAGTATATGGTTTACACAGTAAAAGGCTGGGCTACTGATTATAAATTAATTTTTTGATTTTGAGTTGTTGTTGTTGTGCGGATTTTTAACGTTTAACGCTACCAGGCACCCGAGGCACATAGAGGCAGCGGTGATTGCTATGATGTACATGTATTTGTACAGCCTTGCTTTCATGGATCACCCATGCACACTTGGTGCCGCTGTCTGTCACCAAGCGCCGCCCTGCCCACTTTATACTCAACCAAGGGCACGTCAAGTATGAGCAGGCGTAATAATGGTCTGAAAATTGTCTCAACCCGAGCGGGATTCGAACGATTTTGAGTTCCTTCTATGCTATGTTTATATATACACAGCCCTTTAATTTGTTTAGGCAATTATGATCTTTGATTTCCATATTGAATGCCGAAAACAAAAAACAGAACAATTTACACAAAAAATTGAAGTTATGAAAATTGCTTTGTAAGCAAAAAATTATAATGTTCTAAATGTATCAAATTCAAAAAGCAACATTACCA
Organism: Anodontia alba; assembly: GCA_964016985.1. Classification (NCBI taxonomy): domain Eukaryota; kingdom Metazoa; phylum Mollusca; class Bivalvia; order Lucinida; family Lucinidae; genus Anodontia; species Anodontia alba. The sequence continues at coordinate 67,523,619 of OZ024833.1, read as the reverse complement.
ATATTAATCTGCATACCCATATAAGACCCACTCTGTAGGTTTACGGTTTAAAGGGAGGTAATTACACTGTACACACACCTAAAGACATCAATAAGCTGTTTTACAAGTTGGACCCATGAAAGATGGGATGAAGAACAGGGTTTTTTTTTTGTTTTTTTTTTTATTTTTTCAATTATGCCAATCAAAATGGTGCTATACGTCGGTGCATATCTCGGTAAATATCTGACATCTGTCTAAACAGGTGCGTGTAAATTACGTCATTGTTTAAGCATGTTTTTCTCGAATGACATAATGCCACATTTGGACCCACAATGTCATGACATGTCACATATATACTTGTAATGTGTCCAAGGAACTAATGTATCCAAATATTTACAAAAAATATTGAAATACTTTCCTGTATGTACTACCAGTATGGCAAGGGTTCTCATTTATCCCTCTTTGGATTGCCTGGAGGCTGTAAAATGCACATGCATTCAGCAGATACTTTGATCAGACTACATGAATTCACAGGCTGATCTGAATCTTTGCTGGTCACAGGTAGGTTTTGTCATGCACTGGCTCAGTTGATATTTTTACTTCCAGATAAACTGTTTGACATGTTATGCGAATTGTCTGCAATGGAGATTAGCATGCAACATCAAATCTTGTTTTCTGTAAAAAATAAGGATCAAACATGGTTTTTCATGCATTAACATGCATGCCGAAGGCCGCAGTTTTCAACACTTTCCAATGGACCTGGCGAATGTTAATGCATTGAAAAACCATTTTCGATCACTATTATTGCATAAAAAGTGACAACATTTGCTACATTTCACATTATTTCTTGCACTATTTTGTTTCGCCTTTGCACCAATGTCTTGCGAACGTAAGTTCACTTGTCACCGGATGAGGGTTCAATCAGGGCAACAAACACACACACAAGACATAATGATGATGGAATGATGATTTTAAGGATGATGCTGATGATTATCACTGGTACAGATATCTGTAAATATATATAGAATACATTTACTATAACACAGCAACCATAGTAAAGTACCAACTTTACTGGTGTCTACATGGCGAATGCCCTGCAATAACAATAATGAATACGATACATACATGAAACAAATTGGATGTAAGAAATGACTAGATGAAAACACATATGATATTTATGAAATAAGATATTTATGAAAACTGAGTACGGATTTATGATATAAGCTCAAATTGACCATCCTGCAGTTTCAGTTCAAAATACATTTAAACTACAAAACTCACTAACTCCTTACCAAATATTATTTCTATCTAATTAACAAACACTTAACACAGACATACCTGTAAATATATATAGAATACATTTACTATAACACAGCAACCATAGTAAAGTACCAACTTTACTGGTGTCTACATGGCGAATGCACTGATCCATGCATTAAAACATGCACAAAAGGTGATCCGGTTAGTACATAACAGTACATGCTGTATTAGTATTATGACTGTTTGTGAGGGCGGGAGATGAGATCTGTAAAGGGAAAGAGTTGAATCTGGGGAAATGAAAATAAAACAAAGACATTAACACATTTCTTGATTTTATTTTATTGTGCAAAACCCGACCTATGACATACGGACTATGCTCGTTCTAGAGCCAGGCAGTACACATCTCATAACGGCAGCAATTCTGTGGCCCGGGTACAGGCATATTGAAAGTTGCGTAGCCGTCCATTAACAGCGCGTGAATTGCCTTGTTAATACAAGGCTTTTCGCTGGTTAATGCACGGCTGTTAATAACGTGCGACACTGCTTTTTATGCAATAATACATTTTATTCCCAAATAAACACAAACAAATGACCACGTTTACCCTCCCATCAGGTATATAATGTTGCATGTCATTTCAATTCAACATTGATTCGATTCAACGACAAGATGTTGAATCAATATTGAATCAATGTTGTTTCGAGATTGTGTATCATCTGAGCTAAATATCCAGATAGGCAGATGAGATGCAGCAGAGCACAGCATCTGACTGGCTCTGCATTTTTTGCCATTGGTTAGTCAGATGGACTTGTTTTACGGGAGGTAACTAAGTTAGGGAAAAAGGAAACACAAACTCAGATCCTGTTATATACCGTCACTATATTTATACTTCCCAACATCACTTTGGCATCAAGAATCAACCCAACTATGAATTCCCTATGACTAGCATCGAACCCTGTACACCCCTAATGCAGGGCAACCCAATACAAGGGCCAGTGTGTCTCAGCTAGTCCAGCCTTTGAGCCCATCTGTGCAGAGATAAGTGGTGCACGCTGACATAGCATAATCACTAACACAGAAAAGCAGGTACATGCCCGGAGACATGTTAGATAACAGTCAGTGCAATGCTAAGCCAGAGAGAAAATCTGCAGCTCAGGTAAAGGTGGTGAACTGGGGTTCAGCCAAGTGGTGTCCGTTGACTGACGCAGAAGATTCAGACCAACAGTTTGGCTTAAAGGTATAAACAAGTGACCAAGTCCTGCACAGACTGTAATTACTTGTGGGGAAAACAATGGTTTAATTTCAGGTAGAAATCAAATGAAATCCACAAAAGACTGTGTAGAAAATGTGAGATGATATAAGTTTCACATTGGGTTGGTTTTCCACAACAATTTGGGAAGTGAAAAATGAAATATGGAACCATTACGAAAACATGCCTATTCAAATATAAAGAAAATTTCACCTTCAAAAACTGAAAATTTTCAAATAAAAAACTCTGATATTTTTCATATTTCTGCTTAAAACATAGATTGTGGGTACTTGTTAGAACCGCCTTGGCGACAATCTATGTTTTTGAGCAAAAATTAGAAAAATAATGTATACCCCTGTAAACCCCAGTCTAACTATATAAAAGTGGGGTTCAAGGGGCTCAAAATTATATAGGTATGTTTTTGTGATGCCCTGTTCAGCACTTGTATTACAGAGTAAACTAATAAGTACATATAAAATGGTGTATTGCCTGTTGCAGAGACAGACTGGTTGCAAATAACTCTAAATTTACACTGAACCATTCAAACTGAATCATGTATACCCCTGTAAACCTCAGTCTAACTATATAAAAGTGGGGTTCAAGGGGATCAAAATTATATAGGTATGTTTTTGTGATGCCCTGTTCAGCACTTGTATTACAGAGTAAACTAATAAGTACATATAAAATGGTGTATTGCCTGTTGCAGAGACAGACTGGTTGCAAATAACTCTAAATTTACACTGAACCATTCAAACTGAATCACTGAAATTAGCACAAAAATAGCCAGTGATGAAAAAAGCTACAAGGTCAAATTCATGTAATCTGTTGATATAACCTGATTAAAATTCCATAGTAAATACCATAATTAAATAGTTCAGGAAGGCATTTTGGGTGCAACTAGACCTGATAATGGAAAAGAAGTTGTAAAAAAGAAAAATACTAGCAGCTGTCTGGACAAGTTACGCTGATCACCCTCATTCCTGTGTGAGCTTTTTATACATAAGCCAGTGCACCAGATAAGGGGGTGGGGGGGAGGGAGGGCATACAGAGAACAATTCTCCTAGTCCCTCAGGAAAAACACATGCTATGGTCACTCATCTAAATTGCCTGATAGAGACAACCCCAATGAGTACCCACAACAAACAACCTGAAAAACTATCATCAGACACCCCTCCCATCCAGAGCCCTGTAAGCACAGTGTCTTTTTTTTTTTTTTTTTTAAGTTTTTAATGCTGTAAGAAGTGCTGTCTGAGCTGCTTGTATTACTTTGTTAGATGTTCTCACATATGTCCTGTAACAATCTGGGCCCGGTTGAAGACCATCTACCAAGTATTCAACTGATGCAGCAGACGACATAAGCAGATGACATTTTCAGATGCAGATTTTCTTAGCGCTTTAAGGGTTAAAGTTGCCCTTGGAAACAAAGAATACATTAACCCTTAAAATGCCAAGAAAACTTGCATCTGAAAATGTCGTCTGTTTATGCCGACTACTGAATATTCTTGCAAACTTTTAAAACCAATTTTTGCATACAGGCAAACAGTGTGGAACCTGATCAGACTGGAGCAGTCTGATTTGGGTCCACATTGTTTGCAAAAATGACTTTTAAATTCACAAGCAGATGACAAAGCAGATGACAGTTGTTGTGATCGGTGCTTTAAGGGTTAAATTTATCATAAGGTCTTGTAATATAACTAAGGAGAGCTCTATAAGGGCGCAGTTTCAACTAAGCACTGTTTTTGAAAAAATGTGTGGTAGAAGACTTCAATCTCGAGACTTCAATATCAGTTCAGCGTGGCTGTCATGAAAATGTACATCACCAAGGCATAAATGAACTGTTGAATCAAACTCTCTGTCACTTGTTACAGTAAATTCTTCACAATGTAAAAATCCAAAGAATGCTATTATATAGGCAGTCAACAATAAACAATCCCTGTATGGTGTGAGATAGCCTGCATTTAAGACAGAACATATATCATCTAAAACAGTAGCTGTAATAGGTTGTCTAATTTTGGCTGTTTGTCCCTGTATACGCTTTATGGCATGAAGTATGGAAGTTATCCTCAAAAAAGAAAAATTGTTTGTACACACTAATGGACATGATATCCAGCTTTCATGAAAGCAAAATAAATGCCACGTAAATATAACTTTATAATTGTATATCTTAACCCTTAAAGCGCCAAGAAAAACTGCATCTGAAAATGCCGTCTGTTAATGTCGTCTGCTGAATATTCTTGCAAACTTTTCAAACCTATTTTTGCATACAGGCAAACAGTGTGGACCCAAATCAGACTGCTCCTAAAGGAGCAGTCTGATCTGGGTCCACACTGTTTGCAGAAAGGATTTTTAAAGTAACTGGCAGAAAACAAAGCAGACAACAATAGTTGTGATTGGCGCTTTAAGGGTTAACTTCAGCGTTTTATAACAGTGTGCAATGTACAGAAGAAGGTCATCATCAGATACTGCTGGTAGTCTGTCAGTAGAATGCACTAGATTATTCATTGGCAAAAATTAATGTCTTGAATGACTGCAAGCCAGTCTCATATGCAGCCAAAGGCCTGTGACTCAAAGCATAGTCCCAGAGAGATGTAACTTTCTGATTTAAATCGTTTAGTCCCAGATTAGCTGCTCTGGTTGAGGAGGACAAATCTGAGGATCCTTGTCTGCCATTGGAGATAGTTCCCGGAACTGCTGTAACAATAAACGTGACATCACGAAAACATACCTATATAATTTTAACCCCCTTAAACCCCACTTTTATATAGTAAAACTGGGGTTTAGAGCAGTATACATTATTTTTCATATTTCTGCTAAAAACATAGATTGTGGGTACTGGTTAGAGCTGCCTCAGTGAGGCGGTTCTAACGAGTACCCATAATCTATGTTTTGAGCAGAAATTTGAAGAATATCAATTTTTTTATCTGAAAACTTTCAGTTTTTGGTGGTGAAATTTTCAATATATTTGAATAGAAGTGTTTTTGTAATGAGAGACTGACTGCTATTAAGTTTTGTCTGCCTGGTAAATGCTGAGCAGAAAAAGAAAAATTGTTAGTTGCAGCTGTCCAAGTCAGTGTGCACATAAGTTTCATAATAGGAATACACTTTGAACGTCCCTTTCGTAGAATATACACTGTCCACATGTTGTCACACATAAACATAATCCTTTTTGTTGTCCAATATTCACCCCAGAGTAGAGCAGCTGCAACTACAGGAGAAAGCTCTCAAAACTCCATAGAGAGATCATTGTTGCTGACAGATGGAATGCTTTCTAGCTATTCAGAACAAAACCACTCATTTTAACTGCACAATACATTAACCTATAGATAATGTGCTAGTCTATTCTGTATTTCTCACCTTCCATAGACAAAACGACAGTTCAGTCATCTTAAAGAGTCTTAATCCAGAAGGTCCCTTAAGCAGTTACCTGTATAACATAACTCTTCCCGATTAAATGATCATGTGTCAGTTTCTTTTCTTAACTGAATAATGAGAAATAAAATTATTAAGAATAATTAAGTGCAAGAAAATAAAAAAGAATGAAACAAATATATATCTCTTTACATTATCAAAACATGCCTATTCAAACATATATTGCATAAAAAGCAGTGTCACACGTTATTAACATCCGTGCATTAACCGGGGAAAAGCCGTATATTAACAAGGCAATTCATGCGCTGTTAATGCACGGCTGCACAACTTTCATTATGCCTGTACAGGGGCCACAGAATTGCTGCCGTTCGAAATGTATACTGCCCGGCCCTAGAACAAGCATAGTCCATGGAAATTGCATTCGCGAGACATCGGCAAAAAGGCAAAACAATATAGTACAAGAAATAACACGAAATGTAGCAAATATTTTTTATGCAATAATAGCGATCGAACATGGTTTTTCAATGCATTAACATTTGCCAGGTTCCTTGGGAGGTGTTGAAAACCGCGGCCTCCGGCCTCGGTTTTCAACACCTCCCATGGGACCTAGCGAATGTTAATGCATGAAAAACGATGTTTGATCCCTATAATGGAAATTTCACCACCACAAACTGAAAGTTTTCAGGTGAAATTCTGAAATTCTGATTGTGGGTACTCATTAGAATGGCTTCATGGAGGCAGTTATAATGAGTACCCACAATCTATGTTTTTGAGCAGAAATAAGAAAAATAATGTATACTCCTGTAAACCCCAGTTTTACAATATAAAAGTGGCGTTTTATGGGGTCAAATTTTTTTTTGTATGGTTTCATGAAGAAGTATATATCTAAAAATGTCATCTGCTGCAGTTGTGATTGGCACTGGTTAAAAAGCTACATTTTAAAGAACAATATTTTTTTTTTTTTTTTTTTGTTTCTTCAAAATTAAGCTAAATTTTTAAAGAAAGAGAACACTCCCGCTCCTCCACACTAGGACCTTCATTTATATTGAACTTGTCGCATCTTGATCGGAGATTTCAAACGAAATTGGTAAGAGCTTGTCGCTGTTGACACAGGTAGGGTGAAAAGTTGAGCTGCACTATATCTGTGACAACAACGACACGCTTTTGCTGAACTACTTCTTTGGATACATGGTAAGTTGAAGAGGTTAGCTCTTAACTCTTTTGGTGCCAAATTTCAGACGACATTTGTTGTCTGCTTTTTTTTTTTTTTTTTTTTTTAACAAACTATCAGTCATAAATAAGTCTATGTAAAATACTGAATGCCAAACAACGTAGATCCTGATGAGATGGCTCATTATGAGCCATCTCATCTGGATCTATGCTGTTTGCAAAAGCCCATTACCATAGTAGACTTCTGAAAATGTTGTCCAGATGATAGCGATTTTTTTTTTTATTTTTGATCGAATCTTCATCGGACTTGCAGGTAATGAGGACAGCCATGAAATCTTGGACAAGTTAGATTTTGGGGCAGATTGGAGTATTCACATGAGAGTTACTAGGACCTTCGTCTCTCATAGATTTATAATAATGAAAATGTTGGTCAAACAATAGGGACTTCATTTTTGATTGTATCTTCAACAAACTTGTATATAACAAGGACAGGCATAAAATGTTGGACAGTTAGATTTCCGGCCCTCTTCCGAGTATTGAGAGTTAGCTACCTCGAGGGCCCCATAGTCTTTGAAAAATGTTATCATATTTTATCGAATTTCAATCAGACTTGCAGGTAATGAGGACAGCTATTAAATCTTGGATGAGTTAGATTTTTGGGCAGATCAGACTCTTCACATGAGAGTTACTTGCTCTTTAGTCTCCCATAGACATATAATAGTGAAAAGGTTGTCTGGATGATAGCCACTTCATTTTTAATCAGATCTTCATCAAACTTGCAGAGATGATTAGGATAGGCATAAAATCTCGGATAATATTGATTTTGGTCTAGTTTTAGTTATTTGCATGAGAGTTACCTGCCCTTGAGGGGCTTATAGACTTAGGAAAATGTTCGGATGTTAGCAATTTCATTTTTGATCAAATCTTCATCAGACTTGCAGATAATGAGGACAGCCATAAAATCTTGGATGAGTTCGATATTGGGCCAGATTGGACTAGTCACGTGAGAGTTATTTGCCATTTAGTCTCTAGTAGACATATAATAGTGAGTGAGAATGTTGTCCAGATGATAGTGACTTCATTTTTTACTGGATCTTCATCAGATTTGCAGATAACTGGGATAGACATAAAATCTTAGACAAGTTTGATTTTAGCCCGGGTTGGACTATTGGCAATAAATATAGTTACCTGCCCTTGAGTGTCCCATAGACTAATAAATTGCTGTGCTGGTGATAGCAGCTTCATTTAATGGGAAATGGTGTCTCCATGCTAGGGCTTTCATTTTTGATCAAATAACCATTAAATTTGCTGGCAATCAAGACAGGCATAAAAGCTTGGGCAAGTTTGATTTTGGGCCTCTGGTTTCCATAGCCCAACTTACTTTCCTTAGGTGTCTTACATGACATATATTTCCAATCAATTAGGGACGTGTAACACTTAAAGCGCCAAGAAAAACTGCATCTGAAAATGTTGTCTGTTTATGTCGTCTGCTGAATATTCTTGCAAACTTTTCAAGCCTATTTTTGCATACAGGCAAACAGTGTGGACCCAGATCAGACTGCTCCTAAAGGAGCAGTCTGAACTGGGTCCACACTGTTTGCAAAAATGACTTTTAAAATCACAAGCAGATGACAAAGCAGATGACAATAGTTGTGATTGGCACTTTAAGGGATGTGTTTGTGTTAACTATGTGTTCATAGGATGACACCTATAGCAAAAACATATGTGATGCTAGCTTGGAGTTTCGAATTATATTCATACCTTCAGCTAACTGTTCCACAGGTGAGCTATCATTGTCCTCTTGGGCTACTTGTTTTGTTTTTTTTTTTTCTATCAGACTTTTTTTTTCCATCAGACTTGTAGCATTGGAGTTTTGCTCATTTTTGGTCTCATGAACCAGACTGTGCCAGCAAGATACCATATTTGACCTTATTACCGCTTCTGTCCCAATCAGCATACAATCTCACAAGTCTTTAGTCTTCAGCGTCTTACAACAGCATACGCTTTTAGAAATTAATCAGAAAAATTTGGCACAAGCGTCTTAAAATAATCTTTCTTTTTTTTTAACATGTGCATTATCATGTGGTTATTTTATAAAATGTCTTGTCAGTAATTTTGAAACACCCAAGCACACAATGCAGTAATTACAGTTGGTAATTAGATTAATTTTAGAACAATTTCCAAAAACTTTTGCCTTAATTACATCATGAAAACATGCCTATATAATTTTGACCTTAAAACCCAGCTTTATATAGTAAAACTGGGGTTTTCAGTGTTATAAATTATTTTTCTTATTTCTGCGCAAAAACATAGAGAGTGGGTACTCTTTAGGACTGCCTTGCTGAGGTGGTGCTAACAAGTACCTGCAATCTATGTTTTGAGCAGAAATATGCAAAAAAAAAGTTTTTATCTGATAATTTTCAGTTGTAGGTGGTGAATTTTGGTTTACAGTGGTATAAATTATTTTTCTTATTTCTGCACAAAAACATAGATTATGGGTACTCGTTAGAACTGCCTTGCTGAGGTGCAGAATCTATGTTTTGAGCAGAAATATGAAAAATATAAGAAGTTTTTATCTGATAATTTTCTGTTTTAGATGGTGAAATTTAGGCGTGTTTTCATAGTCTGTCCACTCATGTAGCATAGCACCATACAAGACCTTTTTTTCTATTTCATTATGCACACATAAGTAGTGGCAGAGTTACATATACCAATGCAGATTAACCCAGTTTGTTGATACTTATTAGAAATATATCAGTGATGTGCTGACCTCGGTGGCTCAGTTGGATGCACCATCTGACTGGAGACCAGGAGGTCGCGGGTTCAAACCCTGCCGAGGTTGGCAACATTCTTTCCTGGAGATTGATCATGAAATATTTTCTACTGTCATTCTCTCCCCTCTGCTGATGCAAGTAGGGTAATTGTCCGTTTCTGGCAAAAGAATGTGCACAATACTGGTTAACCGCTTAGAGGACTAAGCCTGCCCAGTAAACGTGTGATTAGGTAAACTGACCGCAATGCACATGACCCCATTGGGTTGACTGGGCCGTAAAACCCCAACACAACAAATATCAGTGATGCACTTCTGAAGATTCCCAGCCATGCATGTTTTCTTTGAGAAATAAGAAAATACATTTATTACAATACCTTTCAATATAATATGTAGAGCTGTGTGTTTTTCTGAGAATTTGGGAGAAACCTCACACAATATTTGGGCGGCCCCATGGGAAAATGTGTCTTCGGGCATATGTGGACAGCAAAGGCCCAGATCAGCCTATGCAATCTGGGCCCAGTTGTTCAAAGCTAACGATGTCGTTAGTTAACGATTCGTTAAAATTTACATCGAGTGATACGCAAATATGCCGAAATTTTTAGCTGAAAAAATGTGAGTAGCTTTTGCAGTGCAAAAGCTACTCACATTTTTTCAGCAAAAAATATCATAATATTGTATATTGAATTTGCTAAAACAGTTAACGAAATGATCCTTAACGAGCTCGTTAAGCTAACAACGCTTTGAACAACCGGGCCCTGATCAAGGCATTCACTGCCCGCTAACAGAATCATTGAATACTACACATTACGAAAACATGCCTATTCAAATATACTGAAAATTTTACTACCAAAAAAAGGAAAATTTTGAGATGAAAAATTCTGATATTTTTCATATTTCTGGTTGAAACATAGATTGTAGGTACTCTTTAGAACTGCTTCTAACAAGTACCCACAATCTATGTTTTTTAGCAAAATAAGAAAAATAGTGTATACCCCTCTGAACCCCAGTTTTACTATATAAAAGTGGGGTTTAAGGGGGTCAAAAGTATATAGGCATGTTTTTCATGATGAGAATGTATGAATGGAAAGAAAATGGATGATACTTTGTGCATGTGCAGGATGAACTGAATCTGCTCATCTTGTGCATTGTTGTTCGAAGGCATGTTTTCCCTTGACGCAGCCAATTTGTTTTTACAGTATGTGAAGAAGAAATGTTCCGAACTCACGATGTTGTCAGCATGACGCTGACAACACCACAAGAGGAGGCGGTTACAGTAATAAAGTGCAGTGATGCAGGAAACATTACTGCTATTAAAATAAATGTACAACATGTATCGTCTGTGACTGTAGTGTATAATGATGGCTCCACAGATACCCTGGTATGTGTTTTTTTGACTGCCATATTGCTTTTGTACTTAATGTCTTTTCAATATCACACAGAAAAATGTTGTTTTTTTTGGCATTGTATTTCAAATGAAAATATTCTGTTTTGATTTACCGTATCTGATCATAATCATTTGTCTTTTCTATTTCCGAGTTTTTTGGGTTTTTTTTGTTTTTTGTTTTTTTTCTGAAATAAATTTTCTCATTTTCAGTCTATAACTCATCAGATTCTTATGATACTTGGTAGGATTATAGAACCAAAGAAGGCAGAGTGTCCTATACAAGCATGAAAACACACGCTTTTTGTTTTCAATTGATCTCGCCTTTTATGTGTATTTTTTGTTTAAGAAATAGATCAGCTCTAGCAGCGTCAGCCTCAGTGGCTCAGTTGGATGCGCCGTCCGACTGGAGACCAGGAGGTCGCGGGTTCAACCCCCGCTGAGGTCGGCAACATTCTTTCGTGGAGATTGATCATGAAATATTTTCTACGGTCATTCTCTCCCTTCCGCTGATTCAAGAAGGGCAGTTGTCAGTTTCTGGCGAAAGAATGTGCACAATACTGGTTAACCGCTTAGAGGACTAAGCCTGCCCAGTAAACGTGTGGTTAGGTAAACTGACCGCGCTCGACATGACCCCATTGGGTTGACTGGGCCGTAAAACCTCAACACAAACAAAGCTCTAGCAGTGATTTGTTGAGTAATAATTCACTGTTTGGACGTCAGTTGTATAGTAGATCAAATCACAAATGCATAGATTTATCTACTTACAAATGACCGAAAAACTGTTATTTATTACTCAACAAATCACATTCAAGAGCTGATCTGTTTTTACTCTAACACATAGAAAAGGACAAAAAGGTAATTGTATCCTTCAGATTCTTCCAACTTTCTGCCATCGCATAAAGAAATCCCGCCAATAGTTTTGACTGTAATGCTGATGTTCACATGCATTTCTTATGTTGTTGACTCAAGAAAAATGAAGTTAGACCATCTAACATTGTGGCAATGAAAAATTGACGTCAGCAAAGTGTAAAATGATGTCAGAACCACGCTAGATAGCATCACATGTTTCCGTCCTATGATTTGTTGCAGAATAAATCACTATTGCCTATATATGTGTGCTGTATTAGAATATCAGTCTATAGCTCTGTAGCCCTTTGAAGGAGATTCTTATGCTACTTTGAAGGATTATAGACATCACGAAAACATACCTATATAATTTTGACTCCCCTAAACCCCACTTTTATACAGTAAAACTGGGGTTTACAGGGGTATACATTATTTTTGTTATTTCTGCTCAAAAACATAGATTATGGGTACTCGTTAGAACCGCCTTGATGAGGCGGTTCTAACGAGTACCCACAATCTATGTTTTGAGCAGAAATATGAAAAATATCAGAAATTTTTATGTGAAAAATTGCCATTTTTGGTGGTAAAATTTTCAGTGTATTTGAATAGGCATGTTTTCATAATGATAGGGCAAGAATGGCTGTTTTGGGCATGATTATGTGGTTATTTTGAGCTTTATTCCATTTAAAATACATTAGACTAGCCCCTAAACTATTTTGGAAAGCCCTTAAATCCCTGTGGAAATTAAAATTGTGGTAACCCCACAAAACCCAAAATGTTAGAATATGCATGCACTATTTATCTGTTAATACTTAAATGAAAACTCCTCCATAGCCATCAAAGAAATTTGTCTCTAATTTGATGCAAATCTTGCTTGTGTAGGGGGATTTAAAAATAGCTAAAATTATGGTGATCAGCCTCTTTGGTTTGGTTGTGATGGCAACAGAAAGCTCCCATAGACTTACAATGGCATCACGAAAACATGCCTATATAATTTTGACCCCCTTAAACTCCACTTTTATATAGTAAAAATTGGGTTTACAGGGGTATACATTATTTTTCTTATTTCTGCTCAAAACATAGATTGTGGGTACTTGTTAGAACTGCCTCAGTGAGGCAGTTCTAATGAGTACCCACAATCTATGTTTTGAGCAGAAACGTGAAAAATATCAGAATTTTTTTATCTGAAAATTTTCATTTTTTGATGGTAAAAAAATTCAGTATATTTGAATAGGTATGTTTTGGTAATGGGAAAATGGTTAAATTGCATTTTCTCCATATTCAGCAAAGTGATATAAGCCATATTTTACAGTAATGATCAATTGATGATTGTCTACCCATTTTTTGTGATAACTTTTCCCATAACCACTGAAGCAGTATAACTCTGATTTGGTACAAATGTTGTTTGGGTAAGTGCAATTCAAAATAGCTAAAAGTTTGCTAGTCTGCTTCTTGGTTTGGTGCCATGGCAGCAGAAAGCTCCCATAGACTTATAACGAGAAAATGGTTAAATTGCATTTTTTTTCCATAACCAGTGAAGTAATATGAGCCATTTTTGGCATTTAGAATCATCTGATGATTGTTTACCCAGTTTATATGTTTTATGACCAGTGACTATTTTGTTTGATTGCCATGGCAACATAAAATTTTTAGAAAAGGATTTTTTTTTAAATGACAGCTCCTTCAAAACCACTAAAACAACATGACTCTTATTTGGTACAAATGTTGCTTGGGTAGGCAATGCAGAACAGCTAAAAGTTTGCCAGTCTGCCTCTTGGTTAGGTTGCCCTGGCAACAGAAAGCTTCCATAGACCTAGCATGGGAAAATGGGTAAACTGCATTTTCTCCATAAACAGTGAAGTGATGTGAACCATATTTGGCAGTCATGATCATTTGATGATTGTCTACCCAGTTTATGTGTTTGATGACCAGTGGCCACTTTGGTTTGTTGCAACAGTAAATTTAAGAATTTTTTTTTTTTTTATCAAATGACAGCTCCTCCAAAACCACTGAAGTATTATGACTTTAATTTGGTACAAATGTTGCTTGGGTAAGGCTAATTATGGCAACAGAAAGTGCTCATAAACTGATAATGGGAAAATGGTTAAATTTCATTTTTTGTGAACCATATTTGGCATTTATGTTCATTTGATGATTGTCTACTCAATTTATGTGTTTTATGACGGCAAAATTTTAAGTATGAAATCTTTAAAGCATCAGCAGGGAAAGAAGACCCTCTTAAGCATCAGCGGGGAAAGAAATCCCTGTTAAGTACCAGCTGGTGAAGAAGGCCTTGTTGAGCTTGTCTTGTGTCTGGCCTTGTAAAGAGACATAGGACAAGGGCCCAGTTGTTCAAAGCTAACGACATCGTTAGTTAACGATTCGTTAAAATTTACATCGAGTGATACATTTTTTCAGCAAAAAATATCAGAATATTGTGCATTGGATCAGCTAAAACAGTTAACGAAATGACCCTTAACGACGTCGTTAAGCTAACGACGGTTTGAACAACTGGGCCCTGGAATTGAAGTACCTCTTCTCCCATCATTTCATTACTTACTCAATATAGATGAGAGTTTGACAAGTCCCTGTGACTTGCAAAGATAGATTATATAAAAAGAACTATCCTTGAGAGCAACGAACACACACACAAAGACGAAAATAGCTGTAGCATCTAAAACATACGATACAGTCGACTCTCGTTATCTCCAATTCCAAGGGACTCTCTGAAACACTTCAAGATATCCGTACCTCGATATATCAGAGTTGCAGAAGTGAGGAAAACAATAAATTTTACAATCGCATTTGACAAATGAATATGTTATTTGACTCCTGATGTTAAAAATATATATAGAATAATGTGGAAAAGAGGAGAAATTTCTCCTTAGGAGCAATTTCTCCTCTTTTCCACAATATTTTGTTACTTGTTCTTAGAATTCCATGTTAAAACAGGGCCCTGATTTTCACTTCGATATAAGCAGTTATTCGAGATAAGCGAGTTTGAGATAACGAGGGTCAACTGTATATGATTGAATAAGCAGAAGTTTGAAGTGAGAACCAAATTTTATTCTGCAAGAGGTATCTTCCCCTGCCCACATGCTGCTTACATGTATAAAATTATGATATTGTAAAACAATACTTCAGAAGCCTCTTGGCCAGTTTCCACCAAATTTCATGTCAGTCGTACTGTTGAAATGGGATGGAGAGTTTGTTCAAATGGTCTTCCTCCATTATAAGATGTACATTAAAACAATAATAATAAAAACACATTCTTCTTCTTCAAAACCAAGAACTGCTCAAATGATGATCCTTTCATTTGTTGCAATCACAGGAATGAAAAAAAAAAAAAAATGTTGCATAACATAGGTCTGCATGTCAGCAGTGGCTATTTCACTCAGTAAGTCGAGCCAGGCCTGTGGGACACTTGTCTAATTTTTCAATTCACGTTTGTCCAGTAACACACTTAAAAAGCAGATTAAAACATAACAATTTTCTTGTTGCATTTGACTTGGTATAGTCCCAGCAAGCACACAATGTTGAAACAACATCAATTCAACATTGATTTAATTTCAAGACATTGAATCAATGTTGATTCAACATCAAGACGTTGAGTCAGTGTTCAATCGACATTGTTTCAATGTTGTGTGCCTGCTTGGTATCAAACTGTGTTAACCCTTGTCATGCTGAATAAATTAAGATACCCCACCCAGTTCTAATTTTCAGCCAGATTACTTGACCTGGGTTGCTGATACAGATTCACATACTTGATTACAGACAGTGCAGATCCAGACCGTTTGGCTTCTAAAGAAGCCAACTGATCTGGATCTACACTGTTTTCAAAGGGTATATCTGGGTTCAGCAGGACAAGGGTTAATTTTGTATAAACTGAAAATCTAGCACTTGATGACATATGAGATGCAAAACATGTATATATAAACAAATCTTGAAAAAGGTTTCAAGCACTAGATAGATCATGAATATAATACAGTTAACTAAGATCTGAGGTAACAGTTACCTAGACTTGTTACTGTGATATTATATTATTGCCTTTGATTTCATTCTTAATTGCTCCAAAAGTTTGATTAGAATGGAATGGAAAGAGATGTTCCTCACAGATTTATTTTATAAAAATGGTTATATGCTTATCATGCTGGGTAAAATTTTCAGCAGGCAACATTTTATTTTTTTATTTCTTATTTGTTCCAGAAAATATGCTTTGATATATCAAACAGGGCCCAGTTGTTCAAAACTAACGATGTCATTAGTTAACGATTCGTTAAAATTTTAATCGAGTGATACGCAAATATGCTGAAATTTTTTGCTGAAAAAATGTGAGTAGCTTTTGCAGTGCAAAAGCTACTCACATTTTTTCAGCAAAAAATATCAGAATATTGTGTATTGAATCCGCTAAAACAGTTAACGAAATGACCCTTAACGAGCTCGTTAAGCTAATGACGCTTTGAACAACTGGGCCCAGATTGCCTCCTGAGCAGACAATTCACATGAAATGTCAGAGCCGGTTTACTGTGAAATAAGAAAAATATCATTAATTTGTTGTTAGCTGAATTTGTCCAGTGGTTAACTTGAAACATTGTTTTCAAATGTAAACTGTCATTTAGATTCCAGACAGTCAGGACGAGGTAAAGATCAATACTATGGGAGGCAGCACCCTAGAGGATGTAAAACTCATAGTCACTCCAGACAGTTCAGGATATGAGCCAGTTGTAAACATAGTCAGCATTGAGGGAAATGGAGGCCATATGCCCTCCGATTCATGCAAGGATACGCAAACAAATGGTTTCACTCCGGAAGATGGCAGCCCAATCATGTTTAATATTGAGAGTGGAGAGAGTGTAAAGGCCATACAGCTTTATGCAGAAAACATATATCAAATAATAAGTGATCCGTCACCAGTGGTAAGAAATTATAAGGAAGACTACCTTAACCCTTTTATGGTCTCTTCTACCTTAACATTTTAGACCAGTCCTTTTCCAATAGAAAGGGTGTCTGGTTAATTTTTATTATTACCATGTTTTATAGAAATTCCTGTATTTAATGCAGTCAGAGTAGATCTTGGTCAGATTCCGCATTCTGCAGCTTCTAATCTGGATCTACACTGTTTGCCAGTGTCTGTTTATGGTATGCTGGGCATAAACTGGTTAATGCTCAGCAGGCTGGGTAATTTTTTCAACACATTGCAAAAACATGCCTATTCAAATGTATTGAAAATTTCACCACCAAAAACTGAAAGTTTTCAGATAAAAAGTCTGATATTTTTCATATTTGTCCTCAAAACATAGATTGTGAGTACTTGTAAGAATCACCTTGCTGAGGTGGTTTTAACGTGTACCCACAATCTATGTTTTTTAGCAGAAATAAGAAAAATAATGTATACCCCTGCAAACCCCAGTTTTACTATATAAAAGTAGAGTTTAAGGGGGTCAAAATTATATAGGCATGTTTTCATGATGGAGGACCTACACACATGGGAATATTTTTTTTTTCTGCAGGAAACAGGTTTTGACATTTCATGCAAATTGCATCCCGATGAAGGGATGAAATGTCAAATCATATTTTCTGGGAAAAATAAGAAAAAAACATCATCAGTTTTGTCATCCACTGAATTAGCCCAGAGAATGGTAATGTTGAAGTAAATGTATATGAAAATAACAGCTCAGCCTACTTGTTGACCAATCAGAGTTTAACCCTTGTCATGCTGAATATATTAAGATGCCACACCCACTTCTAATATATAGTAAGTCATGCTCAGGTAGACAGGTAAAATTATGATCAAATCTTCATTGATTACTAATCAATTATAGATCACAATGACATGACTGATAATCGATTGTCTTCTCAGCTCTGATTAGCCAGCCTTAGTTAAAATATATAAGGAAAATTCTAAAATGGACTGAAACAGAATGAAACAAATGAAACAGATCAATTTTAGTTCTCACTGATGGTCAGTTTCATTCATTTCATTTGTTACAAAACAGGATAAAACAGTTCAGAAACTTGGTCAATGCTCATTACAGAACAGTGTAAAACTAAATGTAACAATGGCACAGATACTATTCCTAGCCTTTCGAATTTTTTGTAAAATCATTTCTGTTTTGTAACAGGATGAAAAAGACCAAAAACCTTGGTCAGTGGTTGTTACAAAACAAGGAGAAATGAAATGAAACGATGATTCAGATACTTTCGTTTGACAACCCATTTTCTGTTTCATATCAACTGAAACGAATGAAGCAGACCTACAACCTTGGTTAGGGCTCATTTTGAAACAAGGCAAAACAAAATGGAATGATGAAACAGCTACTATTCCTTGTCATTCATTTTTAGCTCACCTGAGCTCTGCTCAGGATGAGCTATTGTGATCACTTTTCGTCAGTCGTCCGTCCGTCCGTGCGTCCGTCCGTTAACATTTTCAAATGACTTCTCCTCTGAAACCGCTGAGCCAATTTTGCTCAAATTTCATATGGAGCCTCCTTAGGGTGGGGGAACAAAAAATTGCTAAAATAGTCGCGGTCCGTTGACCAAGATGGCCGCCACGCCCATATATGGTAAAAACCTTTAAAAATCTTCTCCTCCAGAACCGAGAACGCCTTGGGGCTAAACCTTTGCAGGAATTATTGGGGATGGGAGGTCTACCAAAATTACTAAAAGAATTGTCGTACGTTGATGTTTGACCTTTTTACGGCAAGGTCAAGTTTGCTTCCCTGTGCATTTGTATGGGATAAACATTTAAAAATCTTCTTCTCAAAAACTGAGCATGCCTTATGGCTGAATCTTTGCATATATCTTTGGGAACAGGAGAGCTACCAAAATTGCTAAAATAATGGTCGTACATTGACATTTGACCTTTTTACGGTAAGGTCAATTTTGCTTCCTTACGCATTTGTATGGGAAAAATGTTCAGAATTTCAAACAACTTCTCCTCTAGAGCCTCTGGGCCAATTTTGCTCAAATTTCATATGGGGCCTTCTTAGGGTAGGGGAACAAAAGATTGCTAAAATGGTCACGGTCCGGTGACCAAGATGGCCGCCACGCCCATATATGGTAAAAACCTTTAAAAATCTTCTCCTCCAGAACCGAGAATGCCTTGGGGCTGAACCTTTGCAGGAATCATTGGGGATGGGAGGTCTACCAACATTGCTAAAAGAATTGTCGTACGTTGATGTTTGACCTTTTTACGGCAAGGTCAAGTTTGCTTCCCTATGCATTTGTAAGGGAAAAACCTTAAAAAATCTTCTTCTTCAAAACGAGCATGCCTTTTGGCTGAATCTTTGCATATATCTTTGGGAACAGGAGGGCTACCAAAATTGCTAAAATAATGGTCGTACATTGACATTTGATCTTTTTACGTTAAGGTCAATTTTGCTCCTTATGTATTTGTATGGGAAAAATGTTCAGAATTTCAAACAACTTCTCCTCTGGAGCCTCTGGGCCAATTTTGCTCAAATTTAATATGGAGCCTCCTTAGGTAAGGGGAACAAAAGATTGCTAAAATGGTCATGGTTCGTTGACCAAGATGGGCGCCATGCCCATATATGGTAAAAAACTTTATAAATCTTCTTCTCTAGAACCGAGGATGCTTTGGGGCTGAATGTTTGCATAAATCATTGGGGACAGGGGGTCTACCAAAATTGCTAAAATAATGGTCATACATTGACATTTGACCTTTTTACAGAAAGGTCAAGTTTGCTTCCTTTTGCATGGGAAAAAACATTTAAAAATCTTATTCTCCAAAACCGAGGATGGCTTCTGGCTGCATCTTTGCATATATTATCTGGAACGGGCGGTCTACTAAAGTTGCTAAAATAATTGTCATACATTGACATTTAACCTTTTTACGTCGAGGTCAAGTTTGCTTCTGTATGCATTTGTATGGGCCCCATACATTTGTATGGAAAAAATGTTGATAATTTCAAATGGCTTTTCCTCTGAAGCCTCCAGGCCAGTGTTGCTCAAATTTCATGCGGAGCCTCCGTGGGCAGGAGAATGAAAGATTGCTAAAATGGGTATGGTCCATTGATCAAAATGGCTGCCATGCCCATATATGGTAAAAACCTTTAAAAATCTTCTTCTCCATAACCAAATAAGCCCTGGGTCCTAATCTTTTCACAAATTACGGGGGACAGGAGATCTACCAAAATTGCTCAAATGATGGGTTCTATGTTGACATTTGACCTTTTAGCCTCCAAGGTCAAATTTGCTTCCCTATTTGTGTGGGCCATATACATTTATATTGAAAGTATCGAAGTGACTTGTAGATCAACAGTAGTTAAAATTGTTCTGATTGGAAATCTAAGATGGCCGTCATCTGGTTTATATTTATAATATTTCCCTGCCACTGTGCTGTTTACATGTATAAAATCATGACTCTTCAGAAACCACTTAGCCAATTTCCACCAAATTTCACATTGAACCTTCTGTTGAAATGTGATTGATAGTTTATTCAAATGATCATGCTCCATTGACTGTCAGGCCCATATATTCTTCTTCAAAACTAAGAACTGCTCAAAAGATGATATTTTCATTAGTTGCGATGATAGGATTGGAAAAATGTTGCATAACATCTGCATGTCTGCAGTGGCTATGTCACTCAGGTGAGCGAACCGTGGCCCGTGGGCCTCTTGTTTTTATAATCCCATTTCCATTTCGTAACAAATAGAATGAATGAGATATATAAGGAAAACTCTGAAATGATGAAATGGACCAAAAGCCTTGGTCAATCCTTGTTACAGTATAAGGCAAAACAGAATGAAATGATGAAACAGATGCTTTTTTATCTGTGCTGTAGCATATGAAAAATTAAACAGACCTACCAGCTCGGTCAGTGCTCGTTACAAAACGGGGCAAAACGAAATGAGACAATGAAACAGATACTTATTTTTTAATCAGTCCATAACAAATGAAAAAAATGAAACAGACCTACAGCTTTGGTCAGTGCTCGTTATTAAATAGGGCAAAACGAAATGAAACAATGAAACAGATACCATTCCTTGTCTTTCAATTTTCTTTTATAAACCCATTTCTATTTTGTAACACATGAAACAAATAAGATACACTACAACCTCTTTATAAAATGGTTCGTTATAACACAGTTTTGGATATAACATGGTTCAAAGATGGATCCCAAAAATGTATAGATTATCTTGAAAAATGACCATAAATGGTCATTTTTCAATACAATCTATACATTTTTGTTTGGATATAACACGGTTGTTTAACTAACATGGTTTATACTGTGGACCCCAACAATAGTGTTATAAAGAGGTTGTGGTGTATATACATGTAAATTGATGCATTCTACATTATTCATGGTTTCTATAAACAGACAGCAAAGTGCCTGACCAGACTGTGCAGTTGCACTACCATCTGTTGCATTATACTGACATTGGTGTGACCACTCCTGGCCCTTCTGTCTAATGCTAAGTGCCATGAGACAGAATTACTGGTATCAATTGTATAAAGTTTTAGGTATGATCCAGCTGGATATTGACCTTATAAACTCTACATCTGAAGGTAGGCACTCCACCATCTAGGCCACTCATACTGGTCATGGGCCTTTGCTATCTATATACACCATAATCACTTTATAACACTATTATTGGGGGCCCTATCATAAACCGTGTTAGTTAAACAACCGTGTTATATTCAAGCAAAAATGTATAGATTATATTAAAAAATGACCCATTTATGGTCATTTTTCAATATAATCTATACATTTTTGGGATCCATCTTTGAACTGTGTTATATCCAAAACCGTGTTATAACGAACGGTGTTACGAAGAGGTTGACATGTATGTCCTAAAGGCACAATTTTGCATAGTGTGTCTCATTTATTTTAATGCTATTGAGCAACAGAGAACCCTCTTTATATCTACACTCAACATAATGACAAATTCGTTATAATGACAGTTTGACCGTCACGAGACCTTCACTTAAGAGGTAACAGTTAGTCACAAATTATGCAAGAATATTGTATTTATACTGTAAAGAAACATACGTTTTGAATATTTGTTAGAATTGCCTCAGTGAGGCAATTCTAACAAATATCCAAAACATAAGTTCTGTGAGCAAATAATAAAGATAGGTCTATATAATCATTCTGTCCTTTAAGGATTCTTTACGACAGCAAATTCATTATAATTGCAACATCCTTTGGGGACAAATGCTGTCGTTGTAATGAGGATTCACTGTATTTCCTATTTTATGCAAATTTATATGGGTAAAATGGAGATGAACCAGTGAAAGAATGGGAAATAGAGGTAAATAGGTATCCTTTCCCATCCTTCCCACCCCAACCCACCCCACCCCGCCCCCAGAAAACCTCACCAAACCCAAACCCACCCCATCTAATATCCCTGAATGTCAGTAACGGTCGGGATTATTTCCCCTGATGGTGAAAAGAAAATGCCTGCCTTCTTATTTGATGTAGTAAATTAAATTATTTCATCCTAGAAGAACAAACACTGCAAGACACTGTAGGGGGACATTTTTGAGAATTCGGCATAGATTACCTCTACATATTTCACAAAGTTAAAAAATCAAAAACGTTACCCCACAAACATTGAGCAGAAAAAAATATTTATAATCCAGGGCCTGGTTGTTCAAAGCGTCGTTAGCTTAACGAGCTCATTAAGGGTCATTTCGTTAACTGTTTTAGCGGATTCAATACACAATATTCTGATATTTTTTGCTGAAAAAATGTGAGTAGCTTTTGCACTGCAAAAGCTACTCACATTTTTTCAGCAAAAAATTTCAGCATATTTGCGTATCACTCGATTAAAATTTTAACGAATCGTTAACTAACGACATCGTTAGCTTTGAACAACTGGGCCCTGATTACTCTTCTCTAGGTAAGTTTTAAATAACCCACTAATAATACAGTACCATATTCTATGTTTATACCTTGTGATGCACGATTTTCAACTGCTTTCTTTACACCAAAGTGGCATGACTGACAGATGCCAATTTTGAAAAATGAAGGGATCTTAAAAAATTCAGATTTCTTCATCTAATTAGTGGAAAATCTAAAATGAATTTGAAGATAGAACCTTTTGGAGAAGTTTGCGGAGGTTGCCCACTACAACTTTGTCACTGAATACCTTTCACTTAAATCAAAAATAAAAAAGTTATTGTAAAAATTTAAGTGAAATACTTTTACCTACTTCATTGTAAAAACATATGTTGTGGTTACTCATTTGAATTGCCTCGACAAGTCGAGGCAATTCAAACGAGTACCCACAACATATGCTTCTATAAAGAAAACTGAAAATAATATCGCATAAGCATCATTTAATATGCTCCTCATGAAGTCCTCTTTTGATCTTCCTTTAAAGTGTTCCCTTAATATGAGGGTGAGTCAATAAGTAACCAGCCTAACTTATTTCCGGTTGAGATCCACCTCTTCTTTTTTGATGTAATTGTCCTATAGTGTGATGCATTTAGACCAATGGTGTTCAAGTTCCATCAGCCCAGAACTGAAAAAGTCAGGGTCCTTTCTATTGACCCACTCCTCAACTGCCGTCACAACTTCTTCATCAGACGGGAAATGAGGTCCACGGATATCCTTTTTCAAGTTTGGGAATAGGAAGAAGTCGCTAGGAGCTAGGTCAGGCAAATAGGCAGGATGTAGTATTAATTCATACCTGTTTCGCTCTACAGCATCCATTGCAACTTTGCAAGTGTGGACTCTTGCGTTGTCCTGTTGCAGCAAAACACCTTTAGAAAGTTTACCTCAGTGTTTTTCACGGATGGCGGTTCTCAGCTGGTCTAACAAGTTTGCATAGTACACTCCAGTTATTGTACTTCTCTTGGGTAAAAAGTCCAACATAATAACGCCTTTTGCGTCCCAAAATACTGTGCCATCACCTTGCCAGCAGATGGTTGCGTCTTAAACTTTCTTGGCCTCGGGGACCCAGGCCCTACCCGCTGACGACTCTGAGCTTTATTCTCTGGCTCATAATAATGAACCCAAATCTCATCTACAGTCACCAGACGCAAAAGAAAATCATCTTTTGACCTAAAAGTTTCAACAAGGCGCTGCATACTGATGCTCTGGTTGCCATTTGCTCATCGCTAAGGGATTTGGGGACCCAATGGGCTGTTAGCTTGCACATACCTAAACGATCATGTTACATTGTTGAAACACTACCATATGAAATGCCTAATGCCTGTGCTATTTCTTCCATCTGAATTCACCTATCAGAGTATACCAGATCCCGAACCTTCTTACACATTTCTTCGTTGGTGGCGTCCATTGGGTGTCCAGACCTGGCTTCATCTTCTAAAGACGTTCTACCGTGTTTGAATTCCCCTACCCAGAATTTAACCTGAACATAAGCTGGTGCAGAAGACCCATAAACATCGGCTAGCTCGCCGTGTATTTCCTTGCCTGTTTTACCTATTAAATACAAGTACTGAATTACAGCACGGTACTCAGCTTTAGGTGAAAAGCATGCCTTTGCATCACTAGCCATGTTTGACATTCAATATCTTATTAAAGAATGACTCCATACGTGTGCAATTTTGTACCCATGTATAAAACATATATTGAAACAAAGCATGAAAATCGTGACCATCTCGGTCCATCAGAAATGGGATAGGCTGGATATTTATTGACACGCCCTCGTATTTAGTATGTAGCAATGTTTAGTGTTCCCTACATAAATCCAGCCAATTATGCCCCTGGGATCCAAACTGGCCATGCCCCGGGGGTCATTAGCTTCCATAGACACATTTGTAATGGGAAAAAAAAAAAAAAAAAAAACTTAAAAATCTTCAGGCCCGCAGCTGATATATTTAGTATGTAGCAATGTTTAGTGGTTCCCTACATAAATCCTGCCAGTCAAGTCCCCAGGGCCCAAACTATCTAGGCCCCAGGGGTCATTTATTTATATAGAACTATATAGCTAAAGAACCCTCAAAAATGTTCTCTGAAGTAATGAGAGCCAGAGCTAAAAAAAATTTTGTATGTAGCAATGTTTAGTGTCTTCTACATATAAATCGTGCCAATCATGCCCCTGGGGTCCAAATTGGTCATGCCTTTGGGGTCATAAGTTCCCATAGACTTATAATGGGAAAAACTTCTCTGAAACCTTGAGACCCACAGGTTGTATATTATATATAGTATGTAGCATTGTTTAGTGGTCTCCTACATAAATCCTACCAACCAATTCCCTGAAGTCCAAATTGGCCATACCCAGTGGGTCATTTATTGATACGGAGCTATATAGCTGAAACTTAAAAAAAAAAAAAAAAAAAAAAAATTCTCTGAAATCAAAGGGCCCTAAGCCCAAAATGTTTGTCTTGATGAAGTCTAGGTCAAGTTTGGACCTGGGTCACTTATGACCTACATGTATATTTAACGATCCAGTGACTTCCTTAAGTTTTTTTCCATTTAGGTCAGTTTCTCAGTAACAGCAGTGTACTTGGCACTTGCAAACATCGTAGCATGGCCTTTTGAATACAGTTGATTTTGACCATGGTCCACTGACTTTGTTAAGTTTTTGCATTTAGGTCAGTTTCTCAGTAATAATTGGTTGTACAGCCAGTGATACTTAGCACATCTTGGCATGTCCTCTTGAGTGCAGTCGTTCATATTTGTGGGGTGGTTGGGTGGTGCGAAAGTATCGTACGTCACCAGCACGTCCAACTGATATTGGCTTACAGCTGGGCAAGGCCTGCTGTCCTTGTAGCAGGTAAGGGTAGAGGGGATGTTTTTATTTCTTCTGTTTCTTCACTTTCATTCCTGTTCCTCTATCTTCCCTGTCCCTCTCTTTCATCTCCTCTACTATCTCTTCTATCTCTTTTCTCCCCTTCTCTGGGAGAGGACACAAAATGACCCACAAGGGTTGACATGTCGTTAAAACCCAACTCAATCAATCATTCATATTTGACCTTTGTCTATATTTCATGGTCCATTAGACATGGTACATTGTCTTGCTTGTTTATACATGTATAATCATCATGAATCTTGTTCAGAATGTTTGCCTTGAATATTTATGGGTCAGGTTCTCTAAGTGCTATGATACTAAGGTGAGCTTTACAGGGCAATCATGGCCCTCCTGTTCTTATTTCTGCTCAAAATCATAGATTTTGTGTACTTGTTAGAACCACCTTGCCAAGAAAGTTGTAATGAGTACCCACAATCTATGTTTTGAACAGAAATATAAAAATAACAGTTTTTTTGGTTGTAAAAATTTCATTCTACCTGAATAGACATGTTTTTGTAATGTTAAAAGGAAAGAATGTGCTCCCAATAGACAACTGGAAAAATAATTTTGTCTCCCTTCTGAAATTGGATCTACTTTGAAAGAAAATAATTGCTACTGTGGGAGCAAATTATTTCCTTAAACCCTTGTCCTGCTGAACCAGGATATGGGTTAATAACCAGCCTTTTTCAAGAGAGATTTGTGCACATAGAGCAAATTGAGAGCCACAAAACTGTCTCAGTTGTATGAAAATAATGACAGAAAAGTTACAAGTTTATGCAGCCCCCTTAACCCTTTTCCTGCAGAATAGATTAAGATGCCACACCCACTTCTTATTTTCAGCCAATCAGATTACTTGATCCAGATCATTGATATAAATTCACACACTTAATGGCAGACAGTACAGATCCAGATCAGTTGGCTTCTTCAGAAGCCAAATGATCTGTAACTACATTGTTTGCAAAGGCCGGATATATCTGATTTCAGCAGGACTAGGGTTAAATCAAGCTGGTAAACCTATTTTAGCATGGAGACCCAAAGAAACTGGCAAACAGTGCAGACTCAGTTCACTTATCACACCCATCGTATCAGGGACTCCACTGTTTGAAAATAGTTAAGGCTTTTATGTTTAGGAATATCAAAATCACATAGTCTGACATACCTAAAATTTAAATTGGACTCTTCCAATATATAGTGTAGGGGAGTTAATTAAGTCTAAAATGGGTTTGACTTTGTTTTTGACTCCCTAGGAAATTCTTCAGTTAGCTTAAGAAAACACATATTTATAGGTTGTTTAGGGACATTTTCTTATTTTATCATAAAAATCTCTGACCTAATAATACCCGGACTTGTCACTAACGGAACTGCCATAATATTTTGCGCTATTTTACAGCACTATGGTCATCAAAAATGATTAAACAGAAGTTGTAATAAATTGTTTTGGATAGGTTTGGTTGAAAAATGTTAAGACACAATTAATAAAATTGAAGTTATACCATCATTTTGGGTGAATTTCTGATGATTTTCTTCTAAAAGTGCCGAAAATGGCTAAAATAGGTACCTAGGTTTCTTGTAGGTGTTTACAAAACATGTTTGATTTTCCTGAAAGATAATGTTGCAGTCTCAAAGGTAATATATTGAACTGTTGCTTTCAAATCTCAGATATTTGGAGATTTAAATGAAATATGAGCATTTAAACTTCATCATACAAAATTATGAAAACTCAGCCACAACAATATATTTCCAATAAATACAATACCTGTACCATAGTTACTAGTCCAGTGTATATTGGGTCCAAGTAAAAATGTACAGTCGACTCTCGTTATCTCGAATTCCAAGGGACTAACTGAAACACTTCGAGATATCCGTACTTCGACATATCAGAGTTGAGAGAGTGAGGAAAACAATAAATTGAACAACCACATTTAACAAATGAATATGTAATTTGACTCCTGAAGTTAGAAATATATATATAAAATAATGTGGAAAAGAGGAGAAATTGCTCCTTAGGAGCAATTTCTCCTCTTTTCCACATTATTTTGTTACCTGTTGTCATAGTTTCATGTTAAAACAGGGACCAGATTTTCACTTCGAGATAAGTGGTAATTCGAAATAAGCGAGTTCGAGATAACGAGGTTCGACTGTATTTCAGTGCACTGATTAGAATGTGACAAAACAGTTCTCTTTTTGTATTTCAGAATGCCAAGCTAATAGGAGACTACTATTGGCTTTTCTATGAGCCAGCCATAACTACTAATGTAAAGCTTACATTCAAGGTTCTCTTTTTGTATTTCAGAATGCCAAGCTAATAGGAGACTACTATTGGCTTTTCTATGAGCCAGCCATAACTACTAATGTAAAGCTTACATTCAAACCTTCAAATCCTAGTGAAGACATGGTAGTAGTGGATTGGTGGGCTCTCAAGACAGTGTCGCCTTACACCATTAAAGTGGACAGCCTGGAACTGAAGGACATTTCTGATCAGGACCAGATGTATGCAGTACCTGAGCTTTCTTTTGATCTTAAACTCAGTTCACCATTTGGCAATGTAAATTGGATAGGAGGTATTATGACAAATGTGATGAATGTTAAGAAGATTAAAGTTCTGTCTCTACCAGACCTGGAAATTTTAGCAGTAAGTATGACAAAGATTCTAATAATTGGATGCTAAGAATTTGGATAAGATATTAAAGATATTTATTATCCAGTCATGGACCATTATATATGGTTTACAATCACACAGTACATGTATATAATAATCATCCTTACAATTTAACCCATCTCATGCTGAATTAATTAAGATGCCACACCACTTTCTAATTTCCAGGCAGTCAGATTACTTGATCCGAGTTTCTTATAGAAATTCACATATTTAATGACAAACAGTGCC
This sequence comes from Anodontia alba, assembly GCA_964016985.1. Lineage (NCBI taxonomy): Eukaryota > Metazoa > Mollusca > Bivalvia > Lucinida > Lucinidae > Anodontia > Anodontia alba. The sequence goes on along the minus strand of OZ024833.1, from coordinate 67,494,980 downwards.
AACTTCAGAAGCCAACTGATCTGGATCTACACTTTGTTAAGACAGGGCATGACGTGTTTAGCAAGAGAAGGGTTAATGATTCTGATACAAACACAACATACATTTGTGCCCACGAAGTCAGGAAACATACCTTTGCCATGCAAGCCCAGTAAAGCTTCTGATCATCCTGGGCATTCTAGTAGTCTTATCAAAATCATAACAGCACATTTTTAGACATCCCAGGATGCAAATTGGAAACAAACGTTTTGAAACTTAACAAGCTATAGGTAATTCAAGCAGACTCTAAATTGATGTTGCTCATTCTCTTATTTTCCCTAGAAAATAGGATTTGACATTTCATGTAAAATGTCTCCTTAGAAGACAGATGAAATGTTAAATTCCATTTTCTGAGTAAAGAGACAATTAGCATGGACTGGCAAAGCCATTTCATCAGGGAAAACAAGAAAATATTCCCAAAGTGCTAAGTGTTACAGCACCATAAATATGGGCTGTGTAAAGCGAAAACATGCCTGCTGATATGGGCAAAAATGTGCAGACTCACATCATCCTGCACATAATGCAGTGTCTCTTGCAGGCATTTAACCCTTAAAGCACCAGTCACAACTATTCACTGTCCATTAAAGTGTGCACATTCCATGCACCGATTGTTAAAGGTATCACCTTTGCCTTCTTTTTTCTTGTTCGACCGCTAAGTGGGATCCCCGCTGATCGTTGTTAACCAGCCAGGAGTTTTGACGCAGGCAATTGTTTAGGGCACCCTTTCTAGCCCCTTCCCCATGCTAAGGGGGTGAACAGTGTGATCCTAAAAGAGTCTGCTCAGTCGCTCAGTTTGGCTGCCGAATTCCCTGTAACGCTTTATTTTTAAGGAAAGCGACCATATAGAACCAAGCCGCTTGTGTGCAGGTCCGGAACTACAGCTTCGTCTGCTTTGTCATCTCCTTGTGATTTTAAAAGTCATTTTTGCAAACAGTGTGGACCCAGATCAGACTGCTCCTTTTCACATTTTCAGATGCAGTTTTTCTTGGTGCTTTAAGGCTTAATCAGCATTCAAACATTCTATAGTAGCCAATGTTTCTGTTACTTGACAGCGCAAGCCAAAGTGCAGGCCGATCTTGGCCTTTGCTGTCTGCATATACTCAAAGATATGCTTACACATGGCATGGCCTATATACTGTTATAGTTCCTAGGATGATGTCGCACTGACATCAAAGAGACATTGTTATGACTTTGTGTGTGTTGATAATCATGGTTCTACAACTTTTCATGCAGGTACAGGATGTTGACACAGATGGTATGGTTAGCATCAGTTTAGAAAGGTACTATACTGACTTAAGAATTGAACTTGAGCCCAATGATGAATACAGTGCTGCTCGAGTTGGAAATTTCTCCGTGAAGGCATGTCTTGAAGAATTTGGTAAGCCCCCATATTCTTTATCTCTTTTTAACAATGCCTTTGGCCATGTCAAGAGATAACGTTACTTCAAAATTGCCCAAAATGCAGTTTAATGCACAGACAGATAATTTTGAGCATGTTCAAAGTATCATGCAGGCCTTTGCTGTCCATTCATACATTACGTACTATCCAGTGTCCCTATGACACAGGGTCATTTTGTATGCTCGGAATTTTCCGACAATACTGAAAAAGCCGACTCGGTATGTTCAAAATTCGAATAGTTCGAAAAAAGCTAAAAGTCCGAGGCATTTCAAACTATCAAAGTTTGACTGTATTTTACTACCTGTTGATGTGTCTAACATAGTGCTGGATGAGTTGCAAACAATATAGACCCTGATCTGAAGAGATGATTTGCATAAATTGTCAAATCCTGTTTTCTCTGAAAAAAAAGAAAAAAATATTTTAAAGTGTCATCTACTGAAATTCCTACCCAGCATGCAAAGTATTAATAACTTTCCCACACAGTAGATTTTTATTCTTTTTTACAGAGATTTGCGATTACGATGAAGAACTGAATGCAGTTGTCAACCCCAACCATATTTACATTGTGACGGATGATTACCCTAATTCACAAGGTTATCCACAAGGAGCCTTGGCAGGATCACAAAGTGCTTATAGGGCACCATCTGGTGTTGAGGAGTCTAATCTTGGCATCCAGATTATTAGAACTGTAGATGACGAAGCCATTATCACTTCGGTCAGGTTTAGAACCAAGAATGCAGAAACAGCTCGTCTTAAAATTATGACATCAGCGGGCACGACAATGGAATATGTATGTTACATTCATTTACTCTAAGTATCCTAACTAGAATGACCTCTTATCAGAACTGATACACTTTTAAGGGGAACAACTCTGTTAAAACTATTTCTGCTTCCTTCTGATAAGGGGACTGCACAATAAGGAAAATTCTTTCCTATTAGATTACCCCATTTTCAGAAAAATACCCGCTGTAAAGAGAAAACAAGATTGCTTCCCTTTGGAGCATTTTTTTCTTTTAGAGTAAACCTTTTTACAGAAGGCATTCTATAACATGAAAGCAGACAGTAGTTGCAAAAGATGTCTCCCTTGTCAAAATACTTGGACCTCTATCAAGTGTACTTTCTTGCATACTCAGGGCCCAGTTGTCAGAGCATTGTTAGCTTAACGAGCTTGTAAGTGGTCAAAATGTTAATTGTTCTAGTAAGTACAACATCTAATTCATAGGTATTTTTGCTGAAAAAATGTGAGTAACTTTGCAAATGCAAAAGCTACTCACATTTTTTCAGCAAAAATATGAGCATATATGCCATATTTGATGATCAAAGTTTTAACGATACGTTAACTAACAACATTGTTAGTTTTGAACAACTGGGCCCAGATAGAAAATCCCGGATTTAACCTCGGGATAGAAGTCATATCCTAACCAGGTTATGCTACCCAGGGTAAAATAGAAACTGAGAATTCTTACTTGTTTAATATACACTGATTGTAATGGACCTCACGTACGCCATCATTAAGGTTTATGTCACTGAACATAATGATGTCATTAAATGCCAAAGTACTGTTATCATAATATGGCGAACATCAGGGCCCAGTTGTTCAAAGCTAACGATGTCGTTAGTTAACGATTCGTTAAAATTTACATTGAGTGATACGCAAATATTCTGAAATTTTTTGCTGAAAAAATGTGTGTAGCTTTTGCAGTGCAAAAGCTACTCACATTTTTTCAGCAAAAAATATCAGAATATTGTGTATTGAATCCACTAAAACAGTTAACGAAATGACCCTTAACGAGCTCGTTAAGCTAACGACGCTTTGAACAACTGGGCCCAGCAATTGAAGTCGCTGTATTTTTAAAAGATTTATGTTCAGAAATGAAAAGAATCTATCATGGCTGTGAGGGGTAGATATAAAAATTTGTCCCTCCTGATCAAAGTCTGGCATCACTCGGCAAACCTGTGATGCCAGACAGTTATCCTCGGGACAGATTTTCTATCAACCCTTCAAACCAGTGATAGATCCTTATAATCCATTCCCCATAATACCTGTATAGCTGAGGTTTTTCTGACATTTTTCAAAGTGATTGAGAGGGATGGTGACAAGTTTTGTCTGACAGAAACTTTGTTCTTTTGTGCTTGATTCCAGTTAATATTGAAACTACTCTTAGAGAAAAGAATTTGTTCCCAGAGAGAGAAAAATCTGTCATTTAAGAGCCAGTTACATATTGGTTAGCTGTTCTTAAAGGAAAGAATTTGCTCCCCATTACGAAAACACGCCTATTCAAATATACTGAAACTTTTACCTCTAAAAACTTAAATTTTAAGATAAAAATCTTTGATAGTTTTCATATTTCTGTGCAAAACATAGATTGTGGGCACTCATTAGAACCACCTCACCAGGGTGGTTCTAACGAGTATCCACAATCTATTGTTTTGAGCAAAAATAAGAAAAATAATGTATACCCCGATAAACCCCAGTTTTACTATATAAAAGTGAGGTTTAAGGGGGTCAAAATTATATAGGCATGTTTTCGTGATGCAGAGAGAGAAAATCTTTCATTAAAGAGCAGCCCCATGCACCCTTTCAGCCTCATGAAAAAAAAGGTAAGCATTTCATGCTGGAGTTGTTTTCCTTGGAAATGTTCCCCCTCTCCTTAGCCCTTTATCAAACTCATCCTTATGTTTTAACAAGTCCATTTAACTTTTTAACATTTTAATATCAAATTCACTATCTACAGTCATCTGCTTGTGGTATTAAAAGTCATCTTTGCAAACAGTGTCGACCCAGATCAGACTGCTCCTTTAGGAGCAGTCTGATCAGGGTCCACACTGTTTGCCTGTATGCAAAAATAGGTTTGAAAAGTCTGCAAGAATATTCAGCAGACGACATAAACAGACGAATTTTTCAGATGCAGTTTTTCTTGGCGCTTTAAGAGTTAAATAAGTGGAAACTAAGTATCATCACGAAAACATACCTATATAATTTTGACCCCCTTAAACCCCACTTTTATATAGTAAAACTGGGGTTTAGAGGGGTATACATTATTTTTCTTATTTCTGCTCAAAACATAGATTGTGGGTACTCGTTAGAACTGCATCCGTGAGGCGGTTCTAATGAGCGTCACTTTAACGTTGACCAACATTATCGAAGAAGTCAAGAATAAGTAATTTATTTTTTTAACACTTTATGTAGCTTTGAAATTTCTGCAATTGCTCCAGTTAATGAAATGAAAGTTAAACTAGTATAGATAAATTGTATATGGAAATGATTCCCATAATAGAATGTTAAAATCTGACTGGTTCCATAATGTTACAATTATGAGTAGACACTTTGCGTTATAGTATCTGACATGCTACTTACGATCTGAGAGGAAAGTGCCAGGTGAATCCTTCAAATTTAGTTGTCACTTTTTTTTTCATTTTCGTATTATTAATTGATAATAACGTGAAATACAGACTACTCTCGTTATCTCTAATTCCAAGGGACTCTCTAAAATACTTTGAGATATCCGTACTTCGACATATCAGGTTTGCAAAACTAAGGTAAAATAAATGGAACAACCACATTTTACAAATGTATATGTAATTTTACTCCTAAAGTTAAGAGATACATTGAAAATATTGTGGAAAAAAAGGAGAAATTGCTCCTAAGGATATATTTTGTTACCTGTTGTCAGATTTTCATGTTTAAAAAGGGACCAGATTTTCACTTTGAGACAAGGGGTTATTCGAGATAAGTGAGTTCGAGATAACAAGATTCGACTGTATTTGCATTATTTATTGAAAATAGCATGTATATATTTCTTGCCACTAAAAAAACATCTTTGAAAATTCACGAAAAAAAAAAAAAAAAAAAAAAAAAGAAAGTAACTAGGTTTCTCGCCAGTTTTCAATTTGCGAGATTGGTAACTTTGGGAAATCAACTCGCGGGCGATCGGGTTGTGAGCAAATCAAGTGGAGGGGCTGTTGAGCATTGCTGCAGTATTTGCAAAATACATACAAGAAAAAAAATATAAAGGAAATAATAATAATAATATTATTTCTGGGAGCTTGAATAATTTTATTTTATCCTTGAATACTCTCAGATCAGAAACTGATGATATTTTTCTTATTTCTCCCCCAAAATAGCCCTTCACAAAATATGCAAATTATCTCCTTAGAAGACAGTTTGCATGAACTCTCTAAGAATATTTTCTGAAAAAGAAAAGTATCTTAAAATGTCATCTGCTGATATGTGTTATCAGCATACTAAGCAGTAATGTATTAGGACACATTTAAGTCCAGCTGAAGCACTTTTTTACAACCAATTAAGAAAACACGCCTATTCAAATACATGTATATCTTAAATTTCACCACCAAAAACTGAAAGTTTTCAGATAAAAATTCAGATGATTTTCACATTTCTGCTCAAAACATAGATAGCTGGTTGCTTGTTAGAACTGCCTCTGCAAGGCAGTTCTAACGAGTACCCACAATCTACGTTTTTGAGCAGGAATAAGAAAAATAATGTATACCCCTGTAAACCCCAGTTTAACTATATAAAATTGGGGTTTAAGGGGGTCAAGATTATAAAGGTATGTTTTTGTGATGAAAAAGGTCTATATCTTTCTTACTTCTCAACGGAAGTATATGTTGAGGTACTCTCTGAATGCGCCTCAGTGAGCTACTTCTATTGAGTACCCACAACCTGTTTTCAAGAACAAATAAGAAAATTATCTTCCTGATACCTCTTCTTATCTGGAACTATGGAATCATGTATTATGTCAGAGCTTTATTTGCAATAAAATTTTCTATTTGTATATTTTCAGATAAAGAACATAGGGAATGATTTCGAGGAGACACGTTTTGACATTGAAAATGGTGGTGTATCTAGTACAGCTATGATCCTTACAATAATTAGACGGTCTAGTAGTAGTGGACGCATCAAAGTCTTTGAATTAAGTGTGTGGGCATGTTTTGAAGCAGAAGGTAATATTGTAAATAGGGACACTGATTGTAAACATTAGCCAGTCACAGCAGCAGCAGCAGATATTTCTCTAAAAGCATTTTTAAGCTCCTCCAAACAATAGTGGTAGGATATAGTAAATATCCTAAAACTTGTATGCTGAAGTTTCTGACAGAATGGCTTAAGCAAACAGTGCAAATTAAATCTGGGAGCAGTCTGATTGGGGTCTACACTATTTGCCTCTTAACTAAGTATTGTATGAAACAGCTGCATAAAGAACATAATTTAAGCAAAAAAAAAAAACAAAAAAAAAAACATGTAATAAACTGTTTGAAATTTTAGAACATTTATTGTATTAAGCTTTCATGTTAATGGCGCCACAACAAAATGTTTATTTCATGTTTCATAGGCAAAACTTACCTTGGGTCCATAAGTATGATATTTTTTATCTTTTTACAATGTAAGTAGACATAATTATTTGCTACTTTGTGACAATGAATTCCAATCATAACAGTTCTACAATTTCTAAGGGAAGTCTGCACATAAAGTTCACAAAATATACACAAGATTAAAGCAAATCATTGCATAAAAAGCAGTGGCACACGTTATTAACAACCGTGCATTAACCAGCAAAAAGCCATGTATTAACAAGGCAATTCAGGTGCTGTTAATGCATGGCTATGCAACTTTCAATATGCATGTACCAGGGCCACAGAATTGCTGCCATTACAAGATGTGTAGTGCTCGGCCCTACAACAAGCATAGTCCGTGGAAATTGCATTCGCGAGACAGCAGTGAAAAGCGAAACAAAATAGTGAATAACACAAAATGTAGCATATGTTGTCAGTTTTTATGCAATAATAGGAAACAAACCTGTTTTTTCAATGCATTAACATTCGCCAGGTCCCTAGGGAGGTGTTGAAAACCGCGGTCTTCGGCCTCGGTTTTCAACACCTCCAACGGACCTGGCGAAGGTAAATGCATGAAAAACCATGTTTGATCCCTATAATGACACATGCAATACACAATTAAATTTGATGATTTTTGACCAGTAAATAATGGAGCTGCCACTTTTTAAAATGTGCATACATTTTCTAAATCTAAGATTTATGTTGATGTCAACGGTAATATGTCTGAAAAATTTACTCAAGAATAACCTGCAGTGCAGACAATTCCCGGAAATGTCAAGCCTATTTTTTTTTAGGAAAAGTTAAAAATAAAATGTTGTCTGCAGCAATTCTGAATTGTCCTTTAACTGTTAAGTAATTCTCTTTGGTCAACACGCATCTGAATATTCATTTTAATTCATGGCTAATGGAAATGGTGCAGGTAAAGCTGTGGAAACATTAATCTTTACCAGTCTATGAGCAAATTCAATAAATGACAAATCAGTTTCATTTTTCTTATTTTTTTCCAAGAAGTAGGATTTGAGATTTCATGCACAGTGCCTTTTGTCACATTTAGATGAATTGATACATTTTAACTCATTGAAGACTGGAGACCCTAAAAGGGGAACTGGCAAACAGTGCTGACCCAGATCAGACACCACAGAATGGGACATCAGATCAGGATCTCCACTGTTTGCAAATATTTCAACCATTTTTCTTTTGGAATATCTATGTCATATAGCCTGACATAGCTAACATTGATAATGGACTCTTCCAATATGTAGTATGGGAGAGTTTATTCAGTCTTTAATGGGTTAAGAAATCTAACAGCAGGTAACAAAATATTGTGGAAAAGAGGAGAAATTGCTCCTCAGGAGCAATTTCTCCTCTTTTCCACAATATTTTCAATGTATCTCTACCTTCAGGAGTCAACTGACATATTGGTTTGTGGAATGTGGTTGTTCGATTTATTTTTTCCTCAGATCTGCAAATCTGATATGTCCCGTTACGGATCTATTGAAGCATTTCAGAGAGTCTAATTAAATACATGTATATTGAAAATTTTACAGACAAAAAGGAAAATTTTCAGAAAAAAAAATTCTGATATTTTTGATATTTCTTCTCAGAACATAGATTATGGGTACTTTTAGAACTACCTCAGTGAGGCAGTTCTAGCAATACCCACAATCTCTGTTTTTTTTTTAGCAAAATAAGAAAAATAATGTATACCCTGGTAAACCCCAGTTTTACTATATATATACATAGGTCTAGATAAGAGTGGGTATCAGATAAATAGTTTTCTTATTTCTCACAGAGAACATGTCGTAGGTACTCATTAGAAGTGCCTTGGTGAGGCGCTTCTAATGAGTACCCACAACATATGTGTTTTGAGAAATAAGAAAAATAGAGATATTTTTTGGTTGAAAAAAGCACCTTATCAAGAGCTATGTATATAAGTGGGGTGCAACAGGGTCAAAGTTATATAGGTGGGTTTTCATGATGATATTTTACAGATATTTGCTTGGAAGCTATGGATCCAGACGCACATTTGCTTTACTCCCATCCCCCAGTACCAGGAGAAACATTCCCTATTCATGGTGATGATTTCAGTGGTCTCACGTATCCATCGTCATCAGACCCAGATCCAGTCATAGTCAGGGTAGAACCGACGGGTTTGAGTGAAAGTGGTGCAGAATTCTACCAAACTAATATAAAATTCGCAAGCTCAAACCGTTTGGATAAACTTATAATCCACTTACGAAATGAGTTGGGTGCCACCGTTCCAAGCATTGGTGATATAGTAAGTTCTTCACATAAATATAAAGCATATTCCTGTAATGTCAAATTTTATGCCTCTTCAGCAGTTTTGGGTCATGAGAATCTCCACACTGGCTAGCTCCAGAACAACTAGAATTGAGATGAATTGTGTACCAATGTTTCATATTTAACCCTTGTCCTGCTGAACTCGGATATACTCTGCCTTTGCAAATAGTGTAGATCCAGATCAATTGGCTTCTGAAGAAGCCAACTGACCTGGATCTGCACTGTTTGCCATTAAGTGTTTGAATTTATAGCAATGATCCAGATCAAGTAATCTGATTGGCTGAAAATTGGAAGGGGGCGTAGCATCTTAATTTATTCAGCCGGACAAGGGTTAAACCCTTAAAATGCTGCAGCGGATGACATTTTTTCAATGTTTTGTTTATTTTTCACAATAAATAAGGCTTGTCATTTCCTATAAATTATGTGCCTATATCAAGAAAACATGTCTAAATAATTTTGACCCCACTTAACCCCACTTTTATACAGTAAAACTGGGGTTTACAGGGGTATACATTATTTTTCTTATTTTTGCTCGAAATCATGGATTGTGGGGACTCGTTAGAAACGCCTTGCACAGGAGGTTCTAACAAGGACCCACAACCTATGTTTTGAGCAGAAATATGAAAAATATCAGAGTTTTTATCTGAAAATTTTCAGTTTTTGGAGCTGAAATTTTCTATATATGTTTTCGTATAGAGCTTGACAGACAGTTCACATGATATGGGAGTGGACTCTAAAACAAGCCTTGCTTTCTATGAAAAGGCTGCCATTTTATGTGAATAATGTGAGAGATATACTTTACATGAATTTGTAAGCCTTATTTTCCTCTATCTGCTGCTGTTGTGATTCACATGAAATGCTGTCTTAGTTTTTCTGAAAAAAAAAAATGATAGCAAGTCATCTGTTGCAATTTTGCTTAACACTTTGAAAACACACACAGGCATGGTGAATGAACTGAAATTTACAGTAAACAGCTATATAAATGCTGAAAGTATTTAATAGAGTCATCGCCAATTGAGAAGAGGTTAGTGGGTGTTTATTAGAGGCTCTAAGTCATTACAAAAACAAGTCTATTCAAATTTATTGAAAATTTCACCACCAAAAAATGAAAATGTTCAGATAAAAGATTCTGACAGTTTTCATATTTCTGCTCAAAACATAACTTGTGGGTACTTGTTAACAGATAGCAGTCTTGTAAGGTGGTCTGATCCATTCATGAAGTTAACTGAGAGATAGATGCCAAAATTGTGTTCTATATTTCAGACAGTGTGAATCCAGTTTTTTTTTAGTGGAGTCAAGAAGGCCATTTGAGCAGACTGGCCTCAGTGAACAACCCCAATGTAATAAGACTATTTACATAATATATATGGATAGAATATATACATTATATTAGAACTGACTACAACAACATTAAACAAATAATCTGGTGTTGCAGGGAATAGTTGGTGGGATGAGCTCTCCAGCATTGCACTAATGTTTGCTTCTCCTTATCCAAAGAAATTATCTGGACTGCACCTGCAGCTTTTCCGTGTATAGACCACATGATTGACAGTATGCTTAACCAGTTAGTGCCTGTCCAGCTACCTGTTGTTTTGACCAGCATATTCTGCCCATTACACCAAGTACACAGCTGCCCATCAACAACCCAGACAACACCATATATATTATCTTATAATATTTGAACTCAGTCAATTATAGGAATAAAATAGTTCACCTGTCTAGAAGCAGTATTATAGAATAAAAGTTTTGCATAAACTACAATTACAAAATTGTCATAACATGATTAAACAAAGGCATCACCCAAGTAACAATTATTAAAACAGGATTTCTAAAAACGCGACACCTGCATGATAGTTATCAAAATATACAGTAAAACGTGTGTAAGAGAGCCACCTTCGAGACTGACTTTAAATAGTGGTTGATGTGGAAAAAGTTGTCTGTCTTATAAAGGTACATGTCATGTAATTTTGCTAGCAAAATTACATGACATGTACTTTATAAGACAACAACCAATAAGGTCAATTTCAAAGGTGGCTGTCTTACACAGGTTTTACTGTAACTTCATATATTAGAGTGACACATGCATGACCATTATCTAAACTTGAGTTTACTAAGGGCAACACCTGAATGTCAGCTATTGAAACATGACGTCACTAATGGTAGAACCTGCATACAAGCTATGAAACAGGACTTTGCTTATGGTGACCTCTGCATGACACTTATCAAAACATGATTTCACTTATGGTGACACCTGCATGACAATTATCAAAACATAACTTCTTTTGAGGTTACAGTGCACCAAATATTTGCAGATTTATGCCCCTTTGAAAGTTTTGTAAACTTTTCGCAGCATATTGGTTAGAGGTAATAGTGTGCAAATTTTATTTTATAATAGGTATAGTTTTGCAAATTACTAAAGTTTTGGTCATATGGGCAAGATATTGATTTTTTTTCTTCTTTTATTAGATTTGCAAGGAAAGGTTGCCATTATTAAATCTTTATGAATAAATAATTCTTTTTGGATTTTTTTTCCATTTTTTTTTTAATACTCATCTGATTTGGCTCCCTTGAAAACAAAAATAAATCAGTATTAAGCAAGTTAAAGGTTTACAAAAAAATTTCTTGCAGCATTTTTTTTTTTTTTTTTTGGTTGTTTATTTTTGTTTTGTTATTGTTTGGTCCGATATTGAAGTATAGGAAAAACAAATCAGCCAAAAGCTCATATGAGCTTATAATATAGTCATGCTTCTGTGGTGTGCTCTCTGTCAGAAAGCACTCTCCCTAGAAGCAGCAAACTTCTCCCTATTTTCCCAGGAGGGAGAAGTCACTTCTTCCTTAATTTCTGGGCCAGCTTGGTCGCTTAGTTTACAGTTCACCAAATATCAGCAGAGATATGCCCCAATGAAATTTTTTTTAATTTTTTTTTTTTTTTTTTTGTAATTCCACTTACAGTTTATATCCAGAGCACTGAATTATACAGGAGCCAGTTTTTGTGCTACATGTTTTTACTTGCCACGGGCGTATAATTCCCCGCTTGGCGGAGCTCTTGTTTAAACTTGTATGTTACCGTTATTCTTCAGTGGATTGCTTTCATATTTGGTAGGGATGAAGAGGGGGACCAATAGTAGTGTCACATGCTAGAGTGATAGCTCTCACTGTCTTCATTATCTCCCCTGATGGCGGAGGTTTACTTTTTGGTTAACCTTTTTGAGGAACCCATCCATAATGCCATTTGGCATTTTTTCTTGTTATGAAAATAGCTTTATAGATTACTGATGAAAGGGCTTACTGTTTGATTATTAGCAATTTTTGATACCCCCAATCCAGACTCTCACATGTTGAATACAGATAAATATGTCATCTGACTTTCTTGTGAATTCTATTAAATAAAAGTGCCTATACTCGTATATACCTTAGTCAGTGTTATAATGTGGTATTAATACAAATAAATATTGTTTAAATTAAAACATAACTTTGCAAATGGTGTCTCCTGAGTGAGATCTCTTGAAAAAAAAAAGACTTTGTAAATGGCATCACCTGCATGACAATTTTTAGTAATTGGCCTCACAAATGAGCAGTCTGATCTGGGTCTACACAGTTTGCATATTCAATTTTGTTACAAAAATTGTTGTACAAAGTATTTAGACATTTACAGTGCCATTTTAAACGATACTATTTCTTTGTTTGATTGACAATAGTTGGTCATAGTAGTTGAATGTGACAATCACACACAAAAAAGCTAGTAAGCAATATTCTTGGCTGGGGTTATTTGCCATAAAGCTAGTTGGCCATCTTCTTAACTGTGGTTATTAATCCAAAAGCTAGAATGCCATTTTTTTTACTATGGTTATTAATTGAAAATGTAGTAAGCCATCATCTTGGCTATGGTTGTCATTAGTGGTTATTAGCAGAAATGCTAGTAGGCTTTAATTTTGAGTGGACTATATATATATCATCATCATCTTGGCTGTTGTTATTTGTCAAAATGCTAGTATGCCATCATCTTGGCTGTGGTCATTGGTCGAAACATAGGAAGGCCTGCATCTAGGCTGTGTTTATTAGTCAAAAATCATGTATCCTGTCATCTTGGCTGTAGTTATTTGTCACAAAATTGGTAGGCCATCATCTTGGCTGTGGGTAATTGTAGAAAGGCTAGTACGCCATCATCTGGGCTGTAGTTATAAGCAGAAAAAGCTGTTAGGTCATAATCTTGACTATGGTCATTGGCCCAAATCCTTGTGCGCCATTATCTAGGCTGTGGTTATTAGTCAAAAAGCTAGTAGACTGTCATCTTAGCTGTGATTGTTGGTCCAAAAGCTAGCAGGGGGTCATCCAGGCTGTAGTTAATAGTCAAAAACCTAGACGGCCATTATCTTTTCTGTGTTAATTAGCCTCAAAACCTTTTAACTATAATCTTGGCTGTAGTTATTATTTGAAAAGCTGTATGCCATCATCTTGGCTGCTGTTATTTGTCAAAATGCTAGTAAATTATCTGTCTTATCAGCATTACTTAATTAATGGGTAACAGAGCATCATTTTATTGGCATCTGTGCAGAGTTTTATGATCTCAGTCATCAAAAACATATGGAAATGCAATACCCCACTAACCTGACTTTTGATATAGCATTAAAACATGGCATGAATGTGCATAATACTGGTTAACTGCTTAGAGGACTAAGCCTGCCAGTAAACATGTGATTAGATAAACTGACCACACTTGACATGACCCCATTGGGTTAACTTGGCCATAAAACCTCAACACAAACAAGTCTCATCTGAGGACAATGTCCTCGTGATGAGATATTGTGAAGGATTGTCTGCTTTCATCATTCGTCCATCCATCCAATCATAATGATATTGACCAAAATTGGATGGAATGATCCTTAGGTGGTTTTCTTTTAAAGTTGTTTGAAAATGGGATAAAAATGAAGTGCTGCTGCCATATATTTAATTGTGTCACTAATGGCCCACCATACCGAGTGGCTGTAAGGAGCAAGTGAAAACTGCAGTGATTTCACGGGGGAGTAATTTTCTATAATAGGATAAAATTTCGGTCTAATCCGTTCAGTCTTTCAAAAGTTATTGGGGGGTGGTCGGGTGGTGCGAAGGTGCTGTGTATCTTACATCACTGGGGCGTCCAACTGATATTGGCTTACAGTTGGGCAAGGCCTGCTATCCTTGTAGTGGGTAAGGGTAGAGGAGGAATGTTTTTATTTCTTCTGTTTCTTCACTTTCATTCCTGTTCCTCTTTCTTCCCTGTCCCTCTCTTTCATCTCCTCTACTCTCTCTTCTATCTCTTTTCTCCCTTTCTCTGGGAGACGACACAAAATGACCCTCAAGGGTTGACGTGTCGTTAAACCCCAACACAATCAATTCAAAAGTTATTGAATTGTGTGTTGACAAAAGTAAAGCACACTATGAAAAAAGTAGACCTGCAACTGGTTTAAGAGGTCTGTGTCTTATCCATGACAACGCACCTGCTCACAAGTGTCTTCATGTCCAAGACTTCTTGAAATAGGAAAAGGTAGTTCAGCTGTCTCATCCACCGTATTCGCCAGACCTTAGTCCTTGCGACTTTTTCCTGTTTCCTATACTAAAGAAAACCCTTTCTGGTCATCATTATGAATCCTGAAGTGCACTTGGTAGTACAATTTACTGGTGTCTTCAGGGTATACCTAAAAAGGCCTACTTCTCGGCCTTTACAGAATGGATTTTGAGACTTGAAAAGTGTGTTTCCATCAAGGGAGAATACTTTGAAGGGTTGAAGTAAACAAAATGTGAATGGGATTAATAATGCGCCCTGTAGAACCCCAATGACAACAGTAAATGAACACCCCTTATGAGGCATTGCTACTCCATAGATAGGACCATCATGTCACTGTTGAACATAAAATTTATACAAAAATCTTAAAGCAGTCTACTTGTTTAAAACTTCAGTATTAAAACTGCAAATCTGGTAGCTCAGGTGAGTGATTTGAGACCATTATGACCCTCTTGTTTATGCAAAAGCATTAGAATACTGCTGAATTATTCCACTATAATTAATCAAAGCAACCAAATAAACTCTATTTCATCAGTATCATTTTGGCCACACCATGCAAAAACATACTTTCAGGCATATGCAGACAGTGACAGCCCAGATCAGCCTGCGCATCCATGCAGCCTAATTAGGGCAAACAAATTCATTGGGCAATATTAACCCTTGTCATGCTGAGTAAATTAAGATGCCAGGTCTATTTCTAATTGTCAGCCAATCAGATTACTTGATCCAAGTTGTTGATACAAATTCATATACTTAATGACAAACAGTGCAGAACCAGATCAGTTAGCTTAAGCCAACTGACCTGAATTTATACTGTTTGAAAGGCAGGGTATATCTGGATTCAGCAGAACTAGGGTGAAATGTTTCCAAGGAGAGTAAATACACAGCTGAGACTATCCACATGTGCAAGATGATCTGAATCAGCGCATTTTGCACATGTTCAAACATTACGAAAACACGTCTATTCAAATATATAGAAAATTTTACCTCCAAAAACTAAAAATTTTCAACAAAAAAACAACTGATATTTTATATATTTCTGTTCAAAACATAGATAGTGGGTACTCGTTAGAACCGTCTCGGCGAGGCGGCTCTAACGAGTACCCACAATCTATGTATTTGAGCAGAAATAAGAAAATAATACATACCCCTGTAAACCCCATTTTTACTATATAAAAGTGGGGTTTAAGGGGGTCAAAATTATATAGGCATGTTTTCGTAATGGGCACTTTTGCCCATTTTATTTGGAGAGATAAAAATTATTTTACAGGAAATCCCAATAAATCCAGGGCAGACAGAGTTCTTATTCAATTTTCATGGTGCAATTGGTTATTACCTTGAGATTGAGTTCGTGGCAAAACCTAATAAGGATGTTGAGTTGGTGGATATTGACATGTTTTATTGTGCAGAGCCAGTTAATCCAGGTTAGTTTATTTTCCTACTGTTTTGCAGCCTCTGAACCAGCATGTAAATGTCTGATCTACCCTGCCCCATTTATGATTTGGAGAGGGGATGACATATTCTGAATAAATGTATTATATTTCTTTGTCTGGTTGTCTTGAAACCTCACAAATAGTTTTTCATAACGAAAAACACGCCTATTCAAATACACTACAACCTCTTTATAACACGGTTCATTATAACACGGTTTTGGATATAACACAGTTCAAAGATGGATCCCAAAAATGTATAGATTATATTGAAAAATGACCATTTTATGTCATTTTTCAATATAATCTATACATTTTTGTTTGGATATAACATAGTTGTTTAACTAACACGGTTTATGCTATGGACCCCAACAATAGTGTTATAAAGAGGTTGTGGTGTATATTGAAAATTTCACCACCAAAAACTGAAAATTTTCAGATAAAATTTTTAATATTTTTCATATTTCTGCTAAAAACATAGATTATGGGTACTCATTAGAACTGCTTCACTGAGGCGGTTCTAAGGAGTACCCACAATCTATGTTTTTGAGCAGAAAAAAGAAAAATAATGCATACCCCAGTAAACTCCAGTTTTACAATATAAAAGTGGGGTTTAAGGGGGTCAAAATTATATAGGTATGTTTTCATGATGGAAACATGTTTTCAAACCACCTACTGAAAAGTGATAATGTTTGCTCAAGCACACTGGTGAGGATCCAAGGTTGAAAACCTAAACTTTAAACTATAAATCATTGGCTGGCTAATCAGAGCTGAAAAGATTATCAATTGTAAGTCATGTCATTGTTATCGATAATCGATTAGTAATCATTGAAGATTTGGTCATAATTTTACCTGTCTGCCTGAGCATGAGTCTTACCCTATCTCATACTTTACTGTATAGTTTGGTCCGACAGGCCTAAGCAAACAGTGTAGACCCAGATGAGATGCCACAAACGTGGCATCGTATCTGGGTCTACACTGTTTGCCACTCATTCAACTATTTTTAGACTCAGCATATGGTATTTAATTGTACTTATTCAAATTTTAGATAAAGTATGATAAAAAGTTGAGGTGTTTGAATACAAGGGGTAAATACACTAAAGTAACAGACACAGAAATAAAATGATTGATTATCAGTAAATCTGTAAGAATCATCTTGTTTGTGCTATTTATCAATCAATTAACTGATTATCCGATTGATTGTACCAGACTTACTATAAACCATTCTAAAAGCAGGCAACATTTAAATCATTATCTTATTCAAAAGAAAAAAACATTAATATTTATCTAACAAGTTAGACTCCTCAGCACTGTACGAGGGATGTTCGAAATGAATTGCTTATTTCTATCTGGAGACTTCAAATTTCAAGTTAGCCCAAAAATACTCATTTCATGCCCTCGAAGTACTCCCCGTGGCTAGAAATACGAAGTTTCAGCCGATGTATCCACTTCTTGAAGGCGTCACGGTACGCTGATTTGGGCACAGTAATAAGGTACTGATGAATGGCAGATCCAAGTGCCTGTCGGGACTGGTATTTCCGCCCAGCAAGGAATGCTTTCAATTTCGGAAACAAAAAGAAATCACATGGGGCAAGGTCTGGGGAATACGGGGGGTGAGGCAAAACAGTTCTTTTTCTTTCTTCAAAAAAGCCGTAACTATTGCGGAGGTATGAGCTGGGGCATTGTCATGTAGAAGACGGACATATTTAAAACCAGTGGCAGGGTGTCGTTTCTGATAATACTTTTTCAGTTTCTTCAGTACTACGTCTTTGTAGTACTTTCCGGTGATGCTTTTGCCCTTTTTCACTGGCACTTTTATTGCGACTCCTTCACCAGAGAAGAAGATTGCATACAAAACCTTCTTTGTACTCAAAGAACGTTTGGCAATTATTGGGCGTTTGTTGTGTTTAGTGGCCCAGATCTTATTGCTAACCTTTCTGATGGGCTCAAAATAATGGACCCAGGTTTCATCACATGTGACGACATTGGCAAACTGCTTTTTGTCATATTTTGAAAACATTTGAAGCAGCTTTTTAGCCACTTTAACCCGTTGCCTCTTTTGCTCGTCAGTCAACAGATGTGGCACCCATCTAGCAGAAATCTTTCTGACTTTCAAATGCTTCTTCAAAATAAGGTGAACCGTTGATAGTGATATGCCTACCTTTCGTGCAATATCACGAACTGTAAATCTGGCATCTCCTTCAATAATTTCCTTTTTTTTGGAAACGATTTCTTTACGAGATGCAGATTTTGGCCTACCTGATTTCGGTGCATTTTTGATGGACTCTATACCAGACTCAAATTTCTTTTTCCACCACCGAACTGTGTCATAAGACACACAAGAAGGTCCAAAAGCAGTAGAAATTTCAGTCATCAGCTTCTTCAAAGAACAACCAAGTTTTGAGCGATCTTTGATGTAAACCCGTATTTCATCCTTTTTGTCGATGCTTCTACCAACCATTTTTACTGCAGCGGTCAATGACTGCATGTATTCAAATGGCAAATTTTATGTCTTACACTTAGTCTAACATGTACATTTATACACCATTGTGTAGATACTGAATAACCCTATACAGGTATGTATTGGTTTTTATCGTGACCCACGTGGATATCGAGCTACAGGACAATAAGCAATTCATTTCGAACATCCCTCGTATATTGGAAGATTCTGATTTTGATTTTAGGTATGTTAAGCTATTTGATTTGGATATTCCTTATTTAAGGTACTGCTATTATATTTAGCCAACACCTACCTTAGGGTAAGACCTTTCAATAGCATACACCCCAAATCCTCAACTTTGACCCTCCATACAGGTCATGGTCAGTTCACACGTTTTCATTTGCACCCATGTTAAAGTTCTGTGTTTAAGTTTTGAAAAGTGTATGTAACTGCTGAAGTATTCAAGATAACCTTTAATGTTTAGCCAAAACCTATCTGAGGGTATGACCTTTCAACAGCACACACCGCTTTCTGAGTTTGACCTTCTGCCTAGGTCAAGGTCAGGTCAAACTTTGTCATTTAAACCCATGTTCTAGTTCTGCTTTTAAGTTTTGAAAACTGTACATAATTGCTGAAGTTTTCAGGATGCTGCTTTAATATTTGGCCCACATCTACCTTAGGGTAAGACCTTTCAATAGAATGCTCCTCTACTTAAGTTTGACCTTCTGCCTAGGTCAAGGTCATATTTTGTCATTTACAGCTGTGTTTAAGTTATGAAAAGTGTACTTGATTGCTGAAGTTTGTAAGCTATAGCTTTCATATTTTGTCCACACTGACCTAAAGGATTCAGCATGTAAGATAGGGATTTCATATTTCGTCTACACCAACCTTAGGGAAGAAGTTTCAATGGCATATACCCCATCCCTGCATTTGAAATTCTTCCGACATCAAAGTCAGCTCATACTCTGTCCTTTTCAGCTATGTTTAAGTGCTTGCAGGGACTATGTCCATGGAAAGCTTATGTGATCACCCAGTCTTTGGCATCAATATCTGTCTGTGTCCATGTTGGCATGGGTGCCCCCCACCCCCTTTAGCACTGTTTTTATGTTTTCAAAAGTGTGTATAGTATTTTAATTATTTAAGCTACAGGTCAGTCCTGTTTGTTCTTGCATTGTTCATATGCAAATACGGATATAACGTGGGTGCGTCATGCATTCCAATTTGTTTTCCGATTGGTCCCAGTTTCCCCACCCATTAGATCAAAGTAACAAATGTGATTTTACTTTTCAAGAACTTTGATCTGCAGAAATGGACCAGCATAGCTTGTCTTATTTTCTTTACAGATGCTTATAATCCCTTAACCTGTAAAGCACCAATCACAACTGCAGCAGAAAACAATTTTACTTTTATTTATTTATTCTATTTTTTTTTTTTTTTTTTTTTTCAGAGAATAAAATCTTGACATTTCAGGTGAATCACCATTCACATGAAATGTCATGATTATCAAAAATTCAAAATTCAAAATGTTGTCTGCTTCAATTTTTTGCTTAGCACTTTAAGGGTAAGCTTAAACAGTTGCTGTCAGTCAGCTTTGATCTAGCTACAATAACCGTAAATGCCCTTGTGCCTTTTATGAGTGAAACCTGAGCAAATCAAAGAATGCCGAAAAGCCTTCGATGTTATCCTAGGTTGTGAACACATTTAACCCATAAAGTGCCAAGCAAAATGTTTGGTAGACGACAATCTTAATTTATGTTTTCTATTTTCAGAGAAAACAAGTCTTGACATTTCATGTGAATTGTCTCCAAGCAGACAATTCACATGAAATGTCAGGACTTAGGACACCTTTAAAAATAAATGATGTATTTACATGTGTCCCATGCATCTCAACATTTATAAGGTCAGACCAGTCAGCTCTGAAGCTACTTTGCCCCTCGTCTATAATGGGGTCTGGATTTGTGCACCCCAACAAGTACGCATTAATGGGACTGACCTGTACTGCTTTTATATTTGGTCTACACCTGCCTTAGGGTAAGACCTTTCAATAGCACATACCCTTTCCTTTGACCATCTGCCGAGGTAAAGGCCAGGTCATACCTTGTCATTTACACCCATGTTCAAGTTCTGCGTTTACATTTTGAAAAGTGTACAAAACTGCTGAAGTATTCAAAATACTACTTTAATATTTGGCCCACACCTACCTTAGGGTGAGACCTTTCAATAGCATGTTCCCCTTCCTCAGTTTGACCTTCTGCCTAGGTCGAGGTCAGGTCATAGTTTGTCATTTACATCTGTGTTCAAGTTTTGAAAGTACATGACTGCTGAAGTGTGTAAGATATAGATTTCCTGTTTCGTCCACACCAACCTACAGGGTTTCAGCTTATAAGATGTAGATTTCATATTTTGTCTACACCAACCCAAGGGAAGTTATTTCAGTGGCATCTACCCCAACCCCTCAGTTTGACATTCTTCCAACATCAAAGTCAGATCATACTCTGCCCATTACACCTCTGTTTAAGTTTAATCCTTAAAGCGCCAAAAACAACTGCAGCAGATGACAGTTTTTTTTATTTATTTATTTTTTTTATTTTTCAGAGAAAACAAGTCTTGACATTAAATGTGAATCATCTGCTTGGCAGATGATTCACATGAAATGTCAAGACTTGTCTTCTCTGAAAAATAAAAAAAAAAAATTCAGAATGTTGTCTGCTACAAATTTTGCTTGGCGCTTTAAGGGTTAATTTCTGCATTTCATCTTTAATATATAAACAGCTTTCTTATTTGATCCACATCTATCTTAGGGACTTTCAATGTAGATTAAGGTCAGGTAGGTCTTGG
Source organism: Anodontia alba (assembly GCA_964016985.1). Classification (NCBI taxonomy): domain Eukaryota; kingdom Metazoa; phylum Mollusca; class Bivalvia; order Lucinida; family Lucinidae; genus Anodontia; species Anodontia alba. The sequence goes on along the minus strand of OZ024833.1, from coordinate 67,473,642 downwards.
TCATTTTTATAGATATGCACTTATGCCCAGGCTGATCAAGGTTTTCATTGTCTGCTCACAGAATCAATGGATACTGTAGGATATGTCCATGGAAAGAGTATGCTCTGATCAGACTGCATGGATGTGTGAGTTGATCTGGAGCTTCATTTTCCACAAATCATGCCATGTTTCCATGTTTTTCTCTTAGACTTATCTAGAGCACTGGGTTCATGAAAGATCAGTAGGGTATACTCAGCATCAATGAAAAGTAATTACTTCACAATATTTATTAAGGCTGGATAATCAGAGCATTGTGAACAATAATCAGTTAGTAATCACTGAAGATTTGGTCATAATTTTACCTGTCTGTCTGAGCATGACTCTTACCAAATGTTATACTTTACTGTATGTATTTGGTCAGACAGGCCTGAGTAAACAGTGTAGACCCAGATGAGACACTGCAAAACGTGGCGTCTCATCAGGGTCTACACTGTTTGCCACTCATCCAGCTATTTTCAGACACAGCATTGGGTAGTAAATTATACTTGTTCAAATTTCAGATAAAGTATGGTAAGGAGATGAGGTATCTGAATACTAAGGGTAAATACGGTAAAGTAACAGACACAGAAATCAAATAATTGATTGTTAGCAAATCTGGAATGATAATCATTTTTGTGGAATTTATAGATCAATTAATCGAGTATCAGATTAATTATGCCAGCCTTAATATTTATGCTCCCAAGCAAAGCAATGTGCAAATAATTTTTCTAATATCTGATGTTGGGTTTGAAAGTCACATTAACGCTTAGCACTCTGGGTAAAATTTTCAGCAGACGACATTTTGAAATATTTTTCTTATTTTTCCCAGAAAACAGGATTTGACATTTCATGCAAATTGTCTCCTAAGGAGACAATTTGCATGAAATGTCAAATCCTGTTTTCTGGGAAAAATAAGAAAAATAACATCATTTTGTCATCTGCTGAAAATGCCCAGAGAGTGGTAAAGGTTAAATCAAACATCGCAAATCTTAATATTGAGTGTGTCCTCCACTAACATCAAAAAATTGCTTGACATATATGCCTCATACTGCAAACCCATTACGAAAACATGCCTATTCAAATATACTGAAAAATTAATCACCAAAAAATTGAAAATTTTCAGACAAAAACTTTAAATATTTTTCAAATTTCTGCTCAAAACATAGATTGTGGGTACTTGTTAGAATCACCTCACAGAGGTGGTTCTAACGAGTACCCACAGTCTATATTTTTGAGCAGAAATAAGAAAAATAATGTATACCCCTGTAAACCCCAGTATTACTATATAAAAGTGTGGTTTAAGGGGTCAAAATTTTATAGGAATGTTTTCGTGATGCCAAACTCTGAATCCTGAACTTGGTAAGTGCCTGAATCAGCTGCTGATGATTATGGATATGTTGTCTGCCATCCCTCATGCTATGCCCCAATTGGTCCCATAGCTGCTCAGATGAACTCAAATCAGGGAGAATGCAATCCAAGGTAACTGTGTGACTGGCACATTATTTTGGCCAAGAAATTCTATTGTCAGTCTTGCTAAATGAAGTCTGGCATTATCCTGTTGATAATGCGTTACATTGATGTGATGTCTGAAGAATGGTAAAACAACTGGCTGCAGTATAGGAATCAAACATGGTTTTTAATGCATTTACATTCGCCAGGTCCTTTGGAGGCCTCAGTTTTCAACACCTCCAAAGGGACCTGGCGAATGTTAATGCATTGAAAAACCATGTTTGATCACTATTATTGTATAAAAAGTGAAAACATTAGCTACATTTCACATTTTTTCTTGCACCATTTTGTTCGCCTTTTCACTGATGTCTCACGAATGCAATTTCCACAGACTATGCTCTTTCTAGGCCCAAGCACTACACATCTCGAAACGGCAGCAATTCTGTGGTCCTGGTACAGGCATATTAAAAATTGCGTAGCTGTGCATTAACAGCGCTTGAATTGCCTTGTTAATACATGGCTTTTTGCCAGTTATTGCACAGCTGTTAATAACATGCGGCACTGCTTTTTATGCAATAATACCTGACAAATATAGCATCTAGCAGGCATATTTGTGTCAATAACCACAAGTGGTGTCCTTAAATGCAATGAAATACCATAATTCTTTTGCCAGCCAACATGAAATCTCCCGTATCCAACAATCAGCATAACATTCAATAAGACGTCACCACCCCTTAGCACGTCATTCATATCAATGCAGAAACTTGACTCATCTGTAAATAAAACACCTAGCCACTGACACTGTGCCCATAGCAGATATTGCAAACACCATTTTTAGCGATTTCTGTCGACATACTAACATCAGTACTTTACCTCTTTACACCTTGTGGCTGCCAATGTCATAGTCACAAAAGCGTCCTCTAGCTGTAGAAGCACTTACGGGCTGGTTATTTATCCCCAGAGTCTCTTGAGCCATTTGTGTGGAAGTTCTGAACCAATCCTGAAGATGCGTGAGAAAAATGTGGCAGTCCTGTTGATGTGATGTAACTCCCCGGGGTCAAGAGCATGGTCTGTCACTCAAAGATCCTGTCATTGTGTTCTGTTCAATGAGTCTCATGATTGTTTGATGCAAACAATCCATTCTCCTGGCTACCTCATGAAATGAAAATCCTTCCTCAACCATGCCAAAGGCATGGTGATGTTGAGTGTTTAGCCATCCCATATTTAACATTATGGAAGCTCAAACTGGTGTTTTGTTGGAATAATGTTAAACATTCAAAATCAGAAAAGAAAGTGAGGTTCGCATAGATTTTATTTGTATTGATTAAAATCCATTTTTGCATGTACATATAAAGGGGGACAGCTGAGATAATCAAGCACATGGATTTTTTAGATATGGGTCAAGAACTGAGTATAATAGCGATCAAGATAAATCAAAGATCAGTTTCTATTGCAAGATGTCATATATTCATAATCTTTACCTGGTAACTATTCATTGATGCTGAACATATTTAATGATGCTTATATGGTATTTTTTCTGGATCCAGTTGTTCAAAGCGTCGTTAGCTTAACAAGCTCTTTAAGGGTCATTTCGTTAACTGTTCTAGGGGATTCAATACACAATATTCTGATATTTTTTGCTGAAAAAAATGTGAGTAGCTTTTGCACTGCAAAGCTACTCACATTTTTTCAGCAAAAAATTTCAGCATATTTGCGTATCACTCGATGTAAATTTTAACGAATCGTTAACTAACGATGTCGTTAGCTTTGAACAACTGGGTCCCGTTTTTCTTTTAAAGGCACATGTTGTTGGTATTAATTTTAATTGCATTGGCTTAATGAATATCAACATCATTTGGTTTTAAGAAAATAAGAGAAAAATGTCAAATAATCATTATTTGATACAGTTAAATATGGGAAATAGAAGTACAGAGACCGAGTTTAAAGACTAAGAAAATGATTGACTTTGCAGGTGCCAGCCTCAGTGGCTCAGTTGGATGCGTGTCCGACTGGAGACCAGGAGGTGGCTGGTTTGACCCCCACCGAGGTTTCATGGAGATTGATCATGAAATATTTTCTATGGTCATCTCTCCCTTCCCCTGATTGAAGAGGGGCAGTTGTCAGTTTCTGGCGAAAGAATGTTAACCACTTAGAGGACTAAGCCTGCCCGGTAAACATGTGGATAGGTAAACTGACCATGCTCGACATGAGGCCATTGGGTGGAGCGGGCATAAAACCTCACCACAAACAAACAAATGGATGATATATTTCTTTTTTTCTTGAAAAATGGGATTTGACATGTCATGCAAATTTTTCCATTGGAGACAATTTGCATGGAATGTGAAAACCTGTTTTCTTGGAAAATAAGAAAAATACTTCAGTATATTGTCTGCTGAAAATTGTGCAGGTGCTGTAATTAGGTCGAATGATATAGATTGACTATGTGCGATAATTAAGTCAAATGCAATAAAATAATTTTCAAATTTTCTTGCAGAGGATTGTCCTAACAAACCATTTTCTGCTCAGCTTGAGCATATAACTGTTACTTCAAGTATCAGTTCGCAAGATACAATCAACACACCTTGGCAAGCTTTGTACCTTTCTGGTAGTCAGTACACAGTACCTGCTGGTAATTCTGATATGACACTATTCATCACGTTTAACTCAGAAAATGAACCAGAGATAGAGGGTGTTAGTATGAGCACAACAAATGTGGAAGCAATTCACCTGAAGATTACAAGAATGAACTCTCCTTCATCTATAGTATATCATAGCACAGTAAGTTGACAACTACTGTTCTTTCAACATCTTTTGGAAAGACGTTTTTTGCTTGGCGTTTTATTTAAATGAAAATATTTTGTTCCGGTTGACCATATCTTATCAGAAACCATTTGTCTTTCCTGTTTCTGTGTTTTGTTCACAAATATTTACACTAAAATTAAACTTATGGCCAAAAGTTGGTCTGACCTATGCAATTTCTATAGTAAAGTGATTTTGGGAATTTTTGTCTTAGAAAATATTTTTTACTTTTCTTTGTTGAATTTGAATAATTGATGTTTTACAACAATATTGTGAAAATTTCATCAAAATTGAACAAGGGGAACTTGTTAAAAACCTTGCTCCAAATGACCTACCTTACAGATTTCTGCATGATTTGGCTTCATTTTTACTATAGGAAAAAGTGAAAATATTTGATTTTTTAAAAACCAATGACTAAAATAACTTTTTTTTGTACATAGGTAGTTACGACAAATGGTTTTGCATTAAATCATAACAAAATTTTGCAAATTTACTTCTTCTGAGTAAAGCGTCAAGCAAAAATCGACTTTCTGAAAGATGTCGAAAGCACAGTAAGATTTTGTTTTTACTTGTATGGTGTAAACATTTGGTTTAAACATATTTTATTTGTATAGCTGTTACCAACACATAGACAAACAAAACATTCATACAAAAACTACAGATGGGATTAGGGACTTTTGTTAACCCATGGTAGTCTGGAGACCCCTAAAAGAGTAATTGGCAAACAGTGCTGACCAGATCAGACACCACAGAATGTGGCATCTGATCAGGGTCTCCACTGTTTGCAAAAAAGTTCAGCCATTTTCTCTCCGAATATCTAAATCACATAGCCTTACATACCGAATACGGAAATTAAAATCTTTGCATATACAGTTGACTCCTGTTATCTCGACCTCGCTTATCTCGAATAACCGCTTATCTCGAAGTAAAAATCTGGTGGCTGCCTAACATGAAAATCTAACAACATGCAAAAAATATTGTGGAAAAGAGGAGAAATTGCTCCTAAGGAGCAATTTCTCCTCTTTTCCACAATATTTTCAATATATCTCTTTCAAGAGTCTAATTACATATATATTTGTTAAATGTGATTAATCAAATAAGTTCTTTTCTCAGTTCTGCAAATCTGATATGTCGAAGTATGGATATGTCGAAGTATTTCAGAGAGTCCCTTAGAATTCGAGATAACGAGAGTCAACTGTATAGTGTTTGGGAGTCTATTCAGTCTGCAATGAGTTTATCAATATCTGATGAGATTTGTTTAGTTGCAGAGCAAGAGGAACCACCTGTGAGTCATAGTTTTCCATTTGCTTGGAAAATTTGAGCCAGCGCATGACAAAACCTTTTTGTGCAACCAGCAAAGATTCAGATCAGCCTGTGAATCTGTGCAGTCTGATCAGTCTTTCCTGATCACATGTGCCTTCTATAGCCTTCAGGCTATCCAAAAAAGGATAAAAGAGAGCCTTTGCAATCCTGGGTGGATGTACAGGCTGATCTGAGCCTTGACTGGTCAAACAGGTCTTATTGTAGGTTTTTTTGTGTGCTGGTTCTCGGATAAATTTTTGACAACCATTTAACCCTGAAACTGCCAATCACAACAATTGTCATCTGCTCTGTCATCTGCTTGTGATTTTAAAAGTCATTTTTAGCAAACAGTGTGGCCCCAGATCAGACTGCTCCTTAGGAGCAGTCTGATCTGGGTCCACACTGTTTGCCAGTATGCAAAAATAGGTTTGAAAAGTTTGCAAGAATATTCAGTAGACGACATAAACAGATAACATTTTCAGATGCAGGTTTTCTTGGCGTTTTAAGGGTTAACCATACTTACCTTATATATATTTGGATATATTAATTCCTTATCATATGGGCAGCGTCAAGCAAAAAAATGCCTTTGATCATGCACAAAATTTGCATATTCTGATCATCTTTGTTTGCGCAAAATCTCATCCTCACCTTTGCTGTCCTTCCATACTTTCTGTAGTATCCTATACAGTCGACTGTTGTTATCCCGAAGTCAAGGGATTCCCTGAGATACTTCGAGATATACATACCTCCACTTATCAGATTTGCAGAATTGAGGAAAAAATAAATTGAACAACCACATTTCACAAATGAATATGTAATTTGATCGCTTAAGTTAGAGATACATAGAGGATATTCACTCTTTTGCTGTGAATACCATAAATATTGTCATCGAGTGTAATGAAAACATCAGTATTTTTATGAGTGTGAAGCAAGAGTGAAAATGTAAATATTTTCATTACACGAGATGAAAATTTTTATGATATTCACTGAAAAAGAGTAAATTTTCTTTTTATTTATTGTTTACACAGCAACATGCGTTTCTGACGTCATAACTAATGTCACCAAATGAAACATGAACGTCATGGCATCGATGTTCAGTGCTCAAAATAATCTTGATCCAAAATGGTCCTTACATTCTAACTAAGACAAGAGGCCCACGGGCCACGGTTCGCTCACCTGAGTGACATAGCCTCTGCAGACATGCAGATGTTGTGCAACATTTTTTCCAATCCTATCATCGCAACTAATGAAAATATCATCATCTGAGCAGTTCTTAGTTTGGAAGAAGGATATATTGGCCTGACAGTCAGTGGAGCATGATCATTTGAATAAACTATCAATCACGTTTCATCAGAAGGATCAATGTGAAATTTGGTGGAAATTGGCTAAGTGGTTTCTGAAGAATCATGATTTTATACATGTAAACAGCACAGTGGCAGGGGAATATAATAAATATAAACCAGATCTACAAGTCACTTCGATACTTTCAATATAAATGTATATGGTCCTTATACAAATGGGGAAGCAAATTTGACCTTGGAGGTAAAAAGGTCAAATATCAACACAGAACCATCATTTAAGCAATTTTGGTAGATCTCCTGTCCCCCATAATTTGTGCAAAGATTAGGGCCCAGGGCTTATTTGGTTATGGAGAAGAAGATTTTTAAAGGTTTTTACCATATATGGGCGTGGCAGCTATTTTGATCAATGGACCATGCACATTTTAGCAATCTTTCATTCTCCTGCCCAAGGAGGCTGCACATGAAATTTGAGCAACACTGGCCTGGAGGCTTCAGAGGAAAAGCCATTTGAAATTATCAAAATTTTTTCCATATAAATGTATGGGGCCCATACAAATGCATACAGAAGCAAACTTGACCTCGCTGTAAAAAGGTTGAATGTCAATGTATGACAATTATTTTAGCAACTTTGGTAGACCACCCATTCCAGATGATATGTGCAAAGATTCAGCCACAAACCATCCTCAGTTTTGGAGAAAAGGATTTTTAAATGTTTTTTCCCATATAAATGCATAGGGAAGTAAAGTTGACCTTGACGTAAAAAGGTCAAATGTCATTGTACGACCATTATTTTAGCAACTTTGGTAGACCCCCTGTGCTCGATGATTTATGCAAAGATTCAGCCCGAAAGCATCCTCGGTTCTAGAGAAGATTTTTAAAGGTTTTTACCATATATGGGCATGGCGGCCATCTTGGTCAGTGAACCGTGACCATTTTACCAATCTTTCGTTCACCCTACATAAGGAGGTTCCATATGAAATTTGAGCAAAATTGGCCCACAGGCTCCAGAGGAGAAGTTGTTTGAAATTCTGAACATTTTTCCCATACAAATGTATAAGGAAGCAAAATTGACCTTACCGTAAAAAGGTCAAATGTCAATGTACGACTATTATTTTAGCAATTTTGGTAGCCCTCCTGTTCTCGATGATATATGCAAAGATTCAGCCATAAGGCACTCTCAGTTTTGGAGAAGAAGATTTTTAAATGTTTTCCCCATACAAATGCATAGGGAAGCAAACTTGACCTTGCCGTAAAATGGTCAAACATCAATGTACAACAATTCTTTTAGCAATTTTGGTAGACCTCCTGTCCCCGATGATTCCTGCAAAGGTTCAGCCCCAAGGCATTCTCGGTTCTGGAGAAGAAGATTTTTAAAGGTTTTCACCATATATGGGCATGGCGGCCATCTTGGTCAACGGACTGCAACCATTTTAGCAATTTTTCATTCCCTTACCCTAAGGAAGCTCCATATGAAATTTGAGCAAAATTGGCTCAGCGGCTTCAGAGGAGAAGCTGTTTGAAAAGGTTAACGGACGGATGCACGACGGACAAAAAGTGATCACAATAGCTCATCCTGAGCTTAGTTCAGAAACAAAGAAGTTAGAGGTGATCAAAAATCTGAAGTGGAGGTAACATCCACTTCTGAAACAATGAAGAAAACCGAAGTCGTCCAAAGCGAAGAGTGAAAATATAAATTGTATCAATCACTAGTGAAATGATACAATATCAAGTCACTAGTGAATGATACCACTTTTATTTTCACCAGCTATACACTGATTTCACCGCCAACAATAAAATATAGTGGAAAAGAGGAGAAATTGTTCTGCTCTTTTCCACAATATTTTGTTACCGGTTGTTAAATTTTAATGTTAACCCTTGTCCTGCTGAATAAATTAAGATACCATGCCCACTTCTAATTTTCAGCCAGTCAGATTATTTGATCCAGATTGTTGATACAAATTCTCATACTTAATGACGAACGGTGCAGATCCAGATCAGTTTGCTTCTTCAGAAGCCAACTGATCTGGATCTACACTGTTTGCAAAGGCAGGGTTCTCACTAGGATTTTGAAAATTGGAATAAAATGCTGTCATCCAGAAAAAGTTGGAGTTTTACCATACTTTTCTATTGAGACTTTCCAAAAACTTTGAGTCAGAAATGAAAAGTTGGAGAAACTTACTCCAAATCTGGAGTTAATGAGAACTCTGAAAGGCAGGGTATATCCGGGTTCAGCAGGAAAAGGGTTAAAACAGGGCCCAGATTTTCATTTCGCAATAAGTGGTTATTCAAGAAGTGAAGTCAAGATAACGAGAGTCGGCTGTAATTCTGTTAGCAGACAGAAAAGGCCTTGATCAGACTCTGTGCATGCATGAAGACATGTTTTCCAATTACATAGCATGGATCATGGTTCTCCTAAAATTTTAACCCTTAAAATGCCAAGAAAACCTGCATCAAAAAATGTCGTCTGTTTATGTCATCTGCTGAATATTCTTGCAATTTATACAAAACATAAGAATATGGCTGTTCCATGTTTTTTGTATAACATAAAAAATTTATAAAATTATTTGGCTCTTTTCCTGGGGGCTACTCACTTGACCTTCGTAAATGATTAAGTAATGTCAGGCTGCTCAACTTCCTAACTCCCCAACAATATGGCGCACGGATTGATAACAGACAGACAACAGTCCTGCAAGGTTTTTTGGGGGCCTCATTTGATACTATCAAATTCGTATGGCCTTCTTGACTCCCCCCAAAAAACTATCAAATTCGTATGGCCTTCTTGACTCCCCCCAAAAAACTGGATTCACACTGTCTGAAATATGGAACACAATTTTGGCATCTATCTCTCAGTTAACTTTATGTTTGGGATCAGACCACCTTGCAGGACTGTTGTCTGTTATCAAAGTTGGCAAATAGTGTAGACTCTGATCAGCTGCTGCATTTTGTGCATCTGATCTGGGTCAATACTGTTAGCTCAGGCCTGTCTGTCACAATATTTTGGGTATATACAATATTTGGACTGAATCAAGAGAAAAATTGCCTTCGAACATGCCCAAAATGTACTGATTCATGCTCAAAGTATCGTCCAGCCACTGCTCTCCATTCATACCTTCTGTAGTATCCAATGATTCTGTTAGTGGACAGCAAAGGCCCAGATCAGATGCACAGATGTGCAGGCTGATCTCAGTCTTTGCTTTCTGCATATGCCCAAAGACATGTTTATGCATTACCCCTGTAAGCCCCAGTTTTACTATATAAAGGTGGGGTTTAAGGGGGTCAAAACTATATAGGCATGTTTTCGTGATGTCTGTATGACCTTAACAATGTAGACTGGACCCTAAAACTAAAAATATGAATCAAACAAAAAAGTTGCAGTTTAGAAGGACTTTACTTGAAAGTCAGATGATGTTCTGCTCCACATAGTGGTTCCATTTTGGGGCTTACGCAGCGGAAAAATAAATCATATTTATTTTTGGGGGTTTGTAACATTTGCTTTGTTCCTGCTTGGATATAATTAGTAATGTGTGCCCACAAATTTAAAATAAGAAAAATGTCAACATTTTTGTCTTAAAATAGTCTTAACCTGAGCTATGATTGTCTCCTTCTTTCCAGAATATTCAAGATGATGTGACTGTTTTCTTCACACTTCCAAGCAACCCGTTTGGTGACAAAATTGAAATTAAATTTGATATCAGAAACGAAGCAAAGAAAGCAACAGTTTATGACATAATCGTAGATGCATGTTACGAGCCAAAAGGTAATATTTTTTAACCCTTATAGCAGACATCCCCTTATTTCACTCATGGTTGTATAGATATGCTTAAAAGAAAGACATGGCTGGCAAGTCCAGTGGCAGAAGCCTCATTGAAATATTAGAAAAACCTACAGAAGTTCCTGAGATTTTGTTTTTGCTGATTTGCATCCCATTAATATGCATGGAGAATCATTGATGTCATCTATTTTTATGAAAAATTTTAAAAATAATTTATCAAAATAATCATTTTGATTTTTAAATGAAATTTAACTTTAAAAATTAAATTTATGTGCAATTTTAAAATTAATTATACCCCCGACATACCAAGTATGTGGAGGTATATAGTTTTTGCTTTTCAGTTCGTCCGTTCATTCATTCGTACATACGTTCGTTCGTTCGTTCGTCTTTCCGTCACAGGGTCAAAGTTTTTGCGTTAAAGTTTATAAGACCTCATATTTTAAAGACCCTTTGATGGATTTCATTCATATTTGGCATGATGGTAGATATAGGTCTAAAGTTTTTATCAGAACCATCCCCAACCCGGGGGTGACCTTGGGGTCAAGGTCACAGACTTAGAATTTTCATAAAAAAGTCAGGGTCAAAGTTTTTGCGTTAAAGTTTATAAGACCTCATATTTTGAAGACCCTTTGATGGATTTCATCCATATTTGGCATGATGGTGGATATAGGTCTAAAGTTTTTATCAGCACCATTTCCACTCCGAGGGTGACCTTGGGGTCAAGTTCACGGACTTAGAATTTTCATAAAAAAGTCAGGGTCAAAGTTTTTGCGTTAAAGTTTATAAGACCTCATATTTTGAAGACCCTTTGATGGATTTCATTCATATTTGGCATGATGGTAGATATAGGTCTAAAGTTTTTATCAGCACCATCCCCACCCCAGGGGTGACATCACGGACTTAGAATTTTCATAAAAAAGTCCAAGTTTTTTGTGTTTAAGTTTATATAGCTATATCATCAAGACCCTTTAGGAATTTCATTTATATTTGACATGTTGCTAGATATCAGCCTAGAGTCTTACTCCGCATGATCCCCACCCAGGGTGTGACCGAGGTCAAGGTCACGAACTTAGAAATTTCATATAAAAGTAAAAATTTTTGCGGCTAAGTTTATATAGCCATATCATCAAGACCTTTTGTTAAATTTCAGTATTCCCTAATTGAAAGGGCCAGCAGATATAGCTATCAGCAAGGAATCTGTTCATCTGTCCGGCCATCCGTTGAAGCATTATTCGTTCATACTTTATTTTTGTCTTAGGGTCAAAGTTTTTACGTTAAAGTTTATAAGACCTCCTATTTTAAAGACCCTTTGATGGATTTCATTTATATTTGGCATGATGGTAGATATAGGTCTAAAGTTTTTATTGGCACCATCCCCACCCCAGGGGTGACCTTGGGGTCAAGGTCAGAGGCTTCGAATTTTCATAAAAATGTCAAAATTTTTGTGTTTTAAGTTTATATAGCTGTATCATCAAGACCCTTGCGGAATTTCATTTATATTTAACATGTTGCTATATATCGGCCTAGAGTCTTACTCCGCATGATCCCCACCCCGGGTGTGACTGAGGTGAAGGTCACGAACTTAGAAGTTTCATTTAAAAGTAAAAGTTTTTGCATTTAAGTTTATATATCCATATCATCATGACCTTTTGTTAAATTTTATTATCCCCTAATTGAAAGGTTGAGTGGATATAGCTTTCAGCAAGGAATCTGTTTGTCTGTCCATCCATCTGTTGAAGCATTATTAACTTTATTTTTGTCTTAGGGTCAAAGTTTTTACGTTAAAGTTTATAAGACCTTATGTTATGAAGAGCCTTTGATGGATTTCATTCATGTTTGGCCTGATGGTAGATATAGGGCTTAAGTTTTTATCAGCACCAACCCTGTCCCGGGGAATAATCTTGGGGTCAAGGTCACGGACTTGGAATTTTCATAAATAAGTCAAAATTTTTGTGTTTATGTTTATATAGCTATACCATCAAGACCCTTTGAGGAATTTCATTTATATTTTACATGATGGTAGATATAGGTCTAGAGTTTTACTCAGCATCATCCTTATCCTGGGGTCATTGCATCTAAGTTTATATAGCTATATTATGAAGACCCTTTTGTTGGTTTCATTAATATTAAGCATGATGGTATATATAGGTCTGAAGTTTTTCACGGCACCATCCCCAAGCTGGGGCATGGCTTTTAAGTACAGGTCACAGACTTTTCATACAAATGTCATTTTTGCTTATACTGTATTATAAAGACTGATTGATTTCACTGGTATATGGTGATAGTTATAGGGCTAAAGTTTTATTTAGCTCAATCCCTGCACCTGTGCCTGACCTTTATATAGTAAAACTGGGATCATTTTTCTTTATTTCTGCTCAAAAAACATAGATTGTGGGTACTAGTTAGAAGTGCCTCACCATGGCAGTCCTAACAAGTACCCACAATCTATGTTTTGAGCAGAAATTTGAAAAATATCAGAATTTTTTTTATCTGAAAATTTTCATTTTTTGGCTGTAAAATTTTCAGTATATTTGAATAGCTATGTTTTCATAATGAAATGTGCATGCTAGTATTATGTATGCTAGTATTATGTAACATAAGCCAGGGCACAGCCTTTTCTACAAGATTGCATATGCATCCAGAGATGATTTGTATTAGCTTGAGCACCAGTATAGGCTGATCAGAGACATCATTTTGGATCCTTGGCTAATTTTCAGATACATCACGAAAACATGTCTATATAATTTTGAACCCCCTCAAACCCCACTTTTATATTGTAAAACTGGGGTTTACAGGGGTATACATTATTTTTCTTACTTCTGCTCAAAAACATAGATTGTGGGTACTCATTAGAACTGCCTTGCTGAGGCAGCTCTAATGAGTACCCACAATCTATGCTTTGAGCAGAAATATAAAAAAAATATCAGATTTTTTATCTGTAAACTTTCAGTTTTTTTGGTGGTGAAATGTTCAGTATATTTGAATAGGCATGTTTTCGTAATGAAAACTCTGATATTTTTCATATTTTGGCTCAAAACGTAAATTGTGCATACTCATTAGAATGACATTGGCAAGGTGGTTCTAATGAGTACCCACAATCTATGCTTTTGAGCAGAATAAGAAAAATAATATATACCCATCACGAAAACATACCTATATAATTTTGACCCCCTGAAACCCCACTTTTATATAGTAAAACTGGGGTTTACAGGGGTATACATTATTTTTCTTATTTCAACTCAAAACATACATTATGGGTACTCGTTAGAACCGCCTCGTTTTGAGAAGAAATATGAAAAATATCAGAATTTTTTATCTGAAAATTTTCCCATTTTTGGTTGTAAAGTTTTCAATATATTTGAATAGGCGTGTTTTTGCAATGCCCTGTAAACCCCAGTTTTACTATATAAAAGTGGGGTTTAAGGGGATCAGAATTATATAGGCATTATATAGGCATGTTTTCATGATGAAACTTGAACGCCAATAAATTTTTAGAAAATTATTTCAAAACTCTGTGATGTTTGTTTAAAAAAATATGTTATCTCCCCAAAATACACTAATTTTATCACAGTTACTTTTATCATGATAAATGTTGACTAGTATACTTTATATCTATTCTGAATGTGGGCATAAGATAAAGCAAAATACTGTATTTAACCTTATTTCCACACTTTGGGCTGAGGGTTTTCAAAATTTCTTGGAAAACTTGTGGCAAAATATGTATCTGCCTAATAAGGATACACTTACAAAAAGATTAGCAAAGGACTTTTTTGATGATATTTATGTTATTTTTTCAGGGCCCAGTTGTTCAAAGCTAACAATGTTAATTAACAATTCATTAAAATTTACAATAAGTGTTACACGAATATGCTGAAATTTTTTGCTGAAAAAATGTGAGTAGCTTTTGCAGTGCAAAAGCTACTCACATTTTTTCAGCAAAAAATATCAGAATATTGTATATTTAATCTGCTAAAGTAGTTAACGAAATGACCCTTAACGAGCTCATTAAGCTAACAAGACTTTGAACAACAGGGCCCAGATTTTCTTTATAAAAGCATATGTTATAGGTACTCATTTGAACTGCATCAACAAATCAGTGAAATTCATATGGGTACCCACAATATATGCCTTTATACAGAAGTAGACTAAAAGTACTCTGGCTTTAATCTGAAGACTACAAAATTGCTTGACTGTGCGCTTATTGGTGTATGTTCTGTAATTAGGTCAAATACAGTTTCATTACGAAAACACGCCTATTCAAATACACTGAAAATTTTACCACCAAAATTTGGCAATTTTTCACATAAAAAATTCTGATATTTTTCATATTTCTGCTCAAAACATAGATTGTGGGTACTCGTTAGAACTGGCTCGTCGAGGCGGTTCTAACGAGTACCCACAATCTATATTTTTGAGCAGAAATAACAAAAATAATGTATACCCCTGTAAACCCCAGTTTTACTATATAAAAGTGGGGTTTAAGGGGGTCAATAACATATAGGCATGTTTTCATGATGATTATATTTTTTTTAATTTTTCCAGAAATTCGCATTTTTTATTAAAATTATCAATATTTTACCCAACTTTGACTACTTTTGCACCTTATTTCTTTCATGCGCAGTCTGGTTTTAATATCAGCACACCTTCTACTTAAAGAACATTAACAATATTAAGGGGACATTCATGTAAGGCAGCCCCTTGTTTGAGCGAATTTGCTCTGACTATATTTGAGATGGAAGACAACAATAGCCCTGTAAAAACATAATTTTGAGTACCCCACAGTGTTTTTAAATGAAGTATTTGAAGGTAATTCTGTGACCATTTTTTTTTCCCAGATTGCAAATAAAAAAAGGTACATGATTTTGGTGCCAGACTCTCCTAATGTCAGTACCCACAATGTATGTTTTATGGTTCTATAAAGAAAAAACATGGCAGAATCCACCAATGCAAACATGTGTGTTTAGGGTGGGGGATTCAGAAGAATTTGACAAAAAAAAAAAATAAATAAATAAATAAAAAAAATAATGCTCAAATAATATTCTGTATTTGCAATAAAAATATTTTGTGGGTACTCATTAGCTGATTCAAATGAGTTCCCATGACAGCTATGTATAGTTTAGCAAAACTATCCAAGAAATACTGTTTTCTTAATAATTTCTCTCTTTGATCAGGCATACCATTATACACCTATTCAAATGTATTGAAAATTTCACCACCAAAAACAGAAAATTTTCAGATAAAGATTTTGATAATTATCATATTTCTGCTCAAAACATAGATTGCAGGTACTCATTTGAACCACCGCACTGAGGCAGTTTTAAGTTACTTCTAACAAGTACCCACAATCTGTGTTTTAAAAAGAAACAAGAAAATAATGTATACCCCTCTAAACTCCAGTTTTACTGAATAAAAGTGAGGTTTAAGGGCGTCAAAATTATATAGGTATGTATTTGCGATGCCAGTATTTGGATAAAAAGGGCTGTGAAGACAGTGTAGACCAGGTCAGATGCCACACAATACAGCATCTGATCAGTCTCTACACTTTTCGTTTACTGGTCCAGCAGTTTTAGCCGCATCCCCACATCATGAAAACATACCTATATAATTTTGACCACCTTAAACCCCACTTTGATATAGTAAAATAGGTTTTCAGGTGTACATATTATTTTTAGCTCACCTGAGCTCTGCTCAGGATGAGCTATTGTGATCACTTTTCGTCCTTCGTCCATCCGTGCGTCCGTCCGTGTGTCCGTCTGTGCATCCGTCCGTTAACATTTTCAAATGACTTCTCCTCTGAAGCCGCTGAACCAATTTTGCTCAAATTTCATATGGAACCTCCTTAGGGTGGGGAAACGAAAAATTGCTAAAATGGTCACGGTCCGTTGACCAAGATGGCCACCATGCCTATATATGGTAAAAATAAAAATCTTCTTCTCCAGAACTGAGAATACCTTGGGGCTGAACCTTTGCAGGAATCATCGGGGACGGGAGGTATACCAAAATTGCTAAAAGAATTGTCCTACATTGACGTTTGACCTTTTTACAGCAAGGTCAAGTTTGCTTCCCTATGCATTTATATGGGATAAACCTTTATAAATCTTCTTCTCCAAAACCAAGCGTGCCTTATAGCTGAATCTTTGTGTATATCATCGGGAATGGGAGAGCTACCAAAACTGCTAAAATAATAGTCGTACATTGACATTTGACCTTTTTACGATAAGGTCAATTTTGTTTCCGTATGCATTTGTATGCATCATGAAAACATGCCTATAAAATTTTGACCCCCTTAAACCCCACTTTTATATAGTAAAACTGGGGTTTACAGGGGTATGCATTATTCTTCTTATTTCTGCTCAAAACATAGATTGTGCGTTCTCATTAGAACTGCCTTGATGAGGCAGTAAGTTCTAGCGAGTACCCACAATCTGTATTTTGATCAGCAGTATGAAAAATATCAGGATTTTTTATCTGAAATTTTTCAATTTTATGGTGGTAAAATTTTCAATATATTTGAATAGGCATGTTTTCGTAATGGGAAAAATGTTCAGAATTTCAAACAACTTATCCTCTGGAGCCTCTGGGCCAATTTTGCTCAAATTTCGTATGGAGCCTCCTTAGGTAGGGGGAACGAAAGATTGCTAAAATAGTCACGGTACATTGACCAAGATGGTCGCCATGCCCATATGTGGTAAAAACCTTTAAAAATCTTCTTCTCTAGAACTGAGGATGCTTTGGGGCTGAATCTTTGCATAAATCATTGAGGACAGGGGGTCTACCAAAGTTGCTAAAATAATGGTGGTACATTGACATTTGACCTTTTTACAGCAAGGTCAAGTTTGCTTCCCTATGCATTTGTATGGGGAAAAACATTTAAAAATCTTATTCTCCAAAACTGAGGATGGTTTGTGGCTGAATCTTTGCATGTATCATCTGGAACGGGCGGTCTACCAAAGTTGCTAAAATAATTGTCATACATTGACATTTAACCTTTTTACGGCGAGGTCAAATTTGCTTCTGTATGCATTTGTATGGGCCCCATACATTTGTATGGAAAAAAATGTTGATAATTTCAAATGGCTTTTCCTCTGAAGCCTCCGGGCTAGTGTTGCTCAAATTTCATGCGGAGCCTCCTTGGGCAGGAGAATGAAAGATTGCTAAAATGGGCATGGTCCATTGATCAAAATGGCTGCCATGCCCCTATATGGTAAAAACCTTTAAAATCTTCTTCTTCATAACCAAATAAGCCCTGGGCCCTAATCTTTGCACAAATTATGGGGGACAGGAGATCTACCAAAATTGCTAAAATGATGGTTCTATGTTGATATTTGACCTTTTTACCTCCAAGGTCAAATTTGCTTCCCCATTTGTATGGGCCATATACATTTATATTGAAAGTATCAAAGTGACTTGTAAATCAACAGTAGTTAAAATTGTTCTGATTGGAAATCTAAAATGGCCATCATCTGGTTTATATTTATTATATTTCCCTGCCACTGTGCTGTTTACATGTATAAAATCATGATTCTTCAGAAACCACTTAGCCAATTTCCACCAAATTTCACATTGATCCTTCTGTTGAAATGCAATTGATAGTTTATTCAAATGATCATGCTCCATTGACTGTCAGGCCCATATATTCTTCTTCAAAACTAGGAACTGCTCAAATGATGATATTTTCATTAGTTGCGATGATAGGAATGGAAAAAATGTTGCACAACATCTGCATGTCTGCAGTGGCTATGTCACTCAGGTAAGCGAAACGTTCTTATTTCAGTTCAAAAACATAGATTGTGGATACTTGTTAGAACAACCTAAAAGCATAGATTGTGGGTACTCATTAGAACTGCCTCACCAAGGCAGTTCTAATGAGTACCCACAATCTATGTTTTGAGCAGAAACATGAAAAATATCAGAGTTTTTTATCTGAAAATTTTAGTTTTTGGAGGTGAAATTTTCAGTATATTTGAATAGGCGTGTTTTTGTAATGCCCATATGTGGTAAAATTGAATATAGGGATCAAACATGGCTTTTCATGCATTAACATTCACCAGGTCCCGTGGGAGGTGTTGAAAACTGAGGCCAAAGGCCTCTGTTTTCAACACCTCCCATGGGACCTGGCGAATGTTAATGCATTGAAAAACTATGTTCGATCACTTTTATTGCATAAAAACTGAAAACATTTGCTACATTTCACGTTATTTCTTGCACTATTTTGTTTTGCATTTTCACCGATGTCTCGCGAACATAATTTCCACAGACTATGCTCGTTCTAGGGCCAGGCAGTACACATCTCGTGACGGCAGCAAATCTGTGGCCCCGGTACGATCATATTGAAAGTTGCATTGCCGTGCATTAATAGCCCGTGAATTGCCTTGTTAATACATGGCTTTTTGCCAGTTAATGCACGGCTGTTAATAATGTGTGACACTGCTTTTTATGCAATAATAAGTAGTTTGCTGTCTGAAACTAAAGATATATTGAAAATACTGCGGAAAAGAGAAAAAATTGCTCCTGAGTAACAATTTCTACATTTTTTTACAATGTTTCGTTGCCTGTCGTTAGATTTCCATGTTTAAACAGGGACCAGATTTCACTCCAAGATAAGCAATTATTCAGGAGAAGCAAAGTCCTGATAACGAGAGTTGACTGAACATTTTTAATTTTTTTCAGAAATTTGTGAGGAAGATATGAGAGCCAACAGTATACGGTTAAGTTCAGTTGATATTCCAAATTCACCTGTGTGGGTTGAACAGCCTTCAACTGATCCATTATCTTTTGTCATGACTGCCCCAGCCACCATCAGAGTTGACTTCAATGATCAACCATCAGCAGCCGAAGTTTTTAATGTTCATATTGAAAGTTCTGGAGCCAGATTTGTGACGTTGATATTGAAAGACAGTGATGGTGTCACTGTAGCTAGGCTTAGGGTGAGTTTTTTTAGATGAATACTTTTTTCTCATTCTCAAGTTACCATTCTAAAAACTGAGAAGTACATGTATTTGAATAGCTTGCCTGAGCAAACAATGTAGATCTAGAATAAATGCCACAATCTGCTGTGAAAATTTGTTCTGGACATGGGTAGTTCAAGCCACTAAGTTTTAACCCTTGTCCTGCTGAATAAATTAAGATGCCACACCCACTTCTAATTTTTAGCCACTCAGGTTACTTGATCTGGATTGTTGCTACAAATTCACATACTTAATGGCACAGTGCAGATCCAGATCAGTTGGCTTCTTCAGAAGCCAACTGATCTGGATCTACACTGTTTGCAAAGGCAGGATATATCCGGGTTCAGCATGACAAGGGTTAATCATAGGGCCAGTTCAAAAGCAAATGGGGACAAATAAGGGATGTCTTTTTGATCCTTAAAAAAATAATAGTATGTTGAATGTCCTTATCAAAATCAAACAATGAGGCCATTATAATGAGTACACACAACATACATTTTCATGATAAAATGAAACCTCTTAATTATCTCTGAATATTTGTTTTCATGAGCTGTCAGATGAATTTCCTATTAAAGGTCTTAAAAATGAGTTCGAATCAACCATGGTAAACAAGCCGTCTGTGTTCCAGTCAATTAACCCTTGTCCTGCTGAATAAATTAAGATGCCACACCCACTTCCAATTTCCAGCCAATCAGATTACTTGATCCATATTGTTACTGTAAATTCACATACATAATGGCAAACAGTGCAGATCCAGATCAGTTGGCTTCTTCAGAAGCCAACTGATCTGGATCTACACTGTTTGCAAAGGCAGGGTATATCCCGGTTCAGAAATGCCAAGAAAACTTGCATCTGAAAAAGTCACCTGTTTATGCTGTCTGCTGATTATTCTTGCAAACTTTTCAAACCCATTTTTGCATACAGGCAAATAGTAGGGACCCAGTTCAAATTCACAAACTGAATGACAGTGTAGATACTGATCAGATGGCTTCTTCAGAAGCCATCTGATCTGGGTCCTCACTGTTTGCAAAGGTAGGGGTTGTCATGAACAGCAGGATAAGGGTTAAAGTCTCTATTACATGTCTTCGAACAGCAAACACCCAGGCAAAACTGCACTAATGCACAGGCTTGCCTGAACCTTTGCTGGTTGCATTTGTGATAAGTACCCTTTTCTTGCGTGGCTTATTATTTAAAATTCTTCCTATCTAGAGTGCTGAAAATGATTTTTGTTTCTTTTTATTTGAATTTTAGAATAGACTAAATGATGGCCAAGAAAATCTTTATGACAGTTTTATGGGCACTGAGGGTTACTATATATTGGTTCGTTTCTGGGCTCCTGACAATGGCACCATTACAGTAAAGAAGATTGAAGTCACCGCTTGTGCTGAGAAATCATCAGGTAGGTCCTCAGTAATTTGGCTTAGCATAAAAGGTACCAATTTTTACCCTTAATATTTGGACACCTTAACTCCTTACCATACATGTACTAATATTTAGAATTAAAAAAAAACATACAAAAAAGCCCATTTTATTACCAGTCGATGTGGTTAACTATTGTCATGCTGTATAAATTAAGATCCTATGCCCACTTCAAATTTTCAGCCAATCAGAATACTTGATCCACATTGTCATTATAAATTCTCATACTGAATGACAAACAGCGCAGATCTAGATCAGTTCTTCAGAAGCCAACTGATCTGGATCTACACTGTTTACAAAGGCAAGGGTATTCCTGGTTCAGCAAAAAGGTTAATTTTGGCTGCATGAGTGTAAAAAGTTTAGACCATGAGCATCTGATCTGGATGTTAACTGTTTTCTGTGATCTATCCTTTAGAATATTTAGGGTAAAAAGGATGCTCAGAGACAAGTGCAGATTAACCCATTTATGCTGAGTACACTCCGCTACCATATCTCTTTGGACAGGTCCATTTTCTATATCATAGGTGTCTGGTTTAGTTTTTATTATTTACATGTTTTTGTAGAAATCTGAACTTAATGCAAACAGGGAAGACCCTGATCAGACACTGCATTCTGTGGCATCTGATCTGGGTCTACACTGTTTGCCAATGTCCCTTTTATAGGACGCTAGGCATAAATGGGTTAACCCTTAAGGCGCCAATCCCTTAAGGCATAACAAGACTACCATCTGCTACAGTTTTTCTTAGGGGTTAAAAGGTTAAGCCCTATTCCTCGGTACAAATAAGTTCAGATGCCATATTTGACCTAATAACCACACATACTCCTATTAGCACACAGTCAAGCAATATCGGAGACTTTAGATTACAGCCCGTCTGCTTTTATCCACTTCTTTATAACATCATATGTTGTGGGTACTTGTTTGAATTGCCTAGACAAGTTAAAACAATTCAAATGATATGTTTTTTTTTAAAGGATATCAAATAGCATATCGCTTAAGCATCATTCTAACACTCCTGCTCATGTTGTTCCTTATTTGTCTTTACATTTCTAGCCATGCTTTATCTAAAGTATTTGAGCATAGGAATTTCATTGTGTGCTGTCAACGGGAAACCAATCATATTTGCCCCTGGTAATTATGGACACTAGCTTACAATATTGGCTGAAACATTCATATACATTATAAATTATATTATGTATTCAGATAGAAAATGATATATGAACATTGCAGTTCTTTGACTTTTTTTTTACCTGATGAGTTCCTCTACAGGTTACACCATTCAACATTTGTTTTGCTTCTTGTTTCATTGGTGTATTTGTTGACATGTTCGAAAACAAAAGTAAGTCGGTTAACCTTCTTATTTTGCTGTTTTATATCCGTCCTTCTTAAGTCCATCGCGGCACTCCAATTTCAGACATTTTGCAATTATTTTATGAACACAAGATACAAGTTTTTATATTTTACATCGTTTTTATATTTTACATTGTCAGCTGATCCAGCAGCTGATTTGCATAAGTTATCCGCCATTTTCATTACGAAAACACGCCTATTTAAATATATAGAAAATTTCACCTCCAAAAACTGAAAAAATATTCAGATAAAAAACTCTGATATTTTTCATATTTCTGCTCAAAACATAGATTGTGGGTACTTGTTAGAACTGCCTCGGTGAGGCGGTTCTAACGAGTACCCACAATCTATGTTTTTGAGCAGAAATAAGAAAAATAATGTATACCCCTGTAAACCCCAGTTTTACTATATAAAAGTGGGGTTTAAGGGGGTCAAAATTATATAGGCATGTTTTCGTGATGGAATATTCGTCATCGCACCTTGTAACTACATAACCGTGTGACGTAATGCTTAAGAGGTATTATCAACTATCAAAGGGGAAGTCAGGTAATGAAAATAATAATAAAAATCAAGAAAAACATATCATTTATGCAAAATTTGCTCAAAGAGGGATGTTAGAAAAGAAATAAATTATTCCGAACCGTGCTCAAATGCCCCAGATAAAGCACAGTTGAGTTTGGGCTGTACCCACTTGAGCATGACACTTTATTCAGACTGACCATTGCCCACAAGATATCTAGAAAACTGCCTGAATGAGGATTCTGGTAGGATCAATATTTGGAAGACCTGATTAACTTTTTTGCAAATTCCATAAAATTTGACTAAGTTATGCCAATTTTTGGACTTTGCCATTATACATGTAGAGCTGGAAAACCTTGTCAACATGGTATCTAGAGAACTGCTTATAGTAAGATCCCGATATTTTGACAAATATTTGGTTTAGATAACCTGATTATGCTCCTAACTTCAAAAAAGCTGAGGAGGCATATTGGTTTGAGACTGCATATCTGTCCATCCTGCTGTCCATCCGTTACACTTGCATATGATCAGGAATCATTAAAGCTAGGATCCTGATGGCTCTCACTTTCTTCGTTATGTAATCTCCCTAGAAGCCGAAATCTTGAGCAGGCCATAACTCCCATACTAATTGAGAAAATTTGATAATATTTGGTAGCAACAAATATCGGGCCAATTTACTCAAAACTTGGTAGGTAGTATCTGAGAGACTTGTAAATCAAAAATAGCTAAATTTGTTCTGATCTGAAATTCAAGATGATCGAGATACCTCTTTACAGGGGTATACATTATTTTTCTTAATTTGCATGAAATGTCAAATCTTGCTTTCTGCACAAAATAAGATATTACCGATTTTTCTTCTGTTGAATAAGCCTTGAGAGTGCTAAAGGTAAAGCTTGGCAATGAAATACCAGAGGACTGAATTTCTTTATTTTTCTCAGAGGATACAGTTAGACATTTCAAGAAAATTGTTTCGTTAGGAGAGATTGTTGATAATGTAAAACCTTATGAGAAAAAAGTTTCAAATTGCCATCTGCTGAAATAGGTTCCAATAATATTCATTCTTTCAAGCAAACATATTGATACATTTCCTACTTCTCCCTGGGAATTTATTATACCACATTAAAATATAAAGCTATATTAGAAATCTCATTGGCCTAGAGCATATCATGTGCAGGGTAATATTCTGTCATATTACCCTGCTATA
The DNA here is from genome assembly GCA_964016985.1 of Anodontia alba. Classification (NCBI taxonomy): domain Eukaryota; kingdom Metazoa; phylum Mollusca; class Bivalvia; order Lucinida; family Lucinidae; genus Anodontia; species Anodontia alba. The sequence goes on along the minus strand of OZ024833.1, from coordinate 67,449,563 downwards.
TTAGAAATCTCATTGGTCTGGAGTATATCATGTGCAGGGTAATATTCTGTCATGTTACCCTGCTATATTAGAAATCTCATTGTTCTAGAGTATATCATGTGCAGGGTAATATTCTGTCATGTTACCCTGCTATATTAGAAATCTCATTGGTCTAGAGCATATCATGTGCAGGGTAATATTCTGTCATGTTACCTATAATATTACCCTCACAAGAAGTATTACCCTCTGACGTCATTTCCATAAGTAGATTTCATATACAGGGTAATATTCTATTAGGTTTTGCACTCACAGGTAATATTACCCTCTGGTGAAGTCATTGCTATCAGTGCAGTTGCAGTTGTTAGAATTCGGTACAATAAAACAATTGTTAGTACAGACTCCAGTGCTCAATTTTTGCCATCATGAAAACATACCTATATAATTTTGACGCCCTTAAACCCCACTTTTATATAGTAAAACTGGGGTTTACAGGGTATACATTATTTTTATTATTTCTGCTCATAAACATAGATTGTGGGTACTCATTAGAACTGCCTCGGCAAGGCAATTCTAACGAGTACCCACAATCTATGTTTTGAGCAGAAATATGAAAAATATCAGTTTTTTATCTGAAAATTTTTGTTTTTTGGAGGCGAAATTTTCTGTATATTTGAATAGGCTTGTTTTCGTTATGCTAACCCTAGCATCAGAATGATATACAATTTATTTTGATATAGGTAGAAAGCCTGGACATGTCTGTGTAGAAAAAAAAATTGTATAGCAGATATGCATACATTGCATTTTGGGAAAACTTGCTTGTTTCCATGGAGGCCCAGTTGATACTTATTCAGTTGATATCTATAATGTATAACCCTGTAAACCCCAGTTTTACAATATAAAAGTGGGAAGTAAGGGGGTCAAAATTATATAGGCATGTTTTTGTGATGATATCAGTATTGCTGGGATCTAAAGCAAATAAACCATGTTATAACTTAACAACCACATATTGTATGCAAACAAAAATGTACAGATTACATTGAAAAAGGACCAAAAATGGTTATTTTTTGTATATTATCTATACATTTTTGTTTGCTCATTCCTCTATAAAATCTATACAGTTTTGTTTGGATACAACACTTATAGTGTCCACCTTTGAACGGTAATACAGTGAACCCTCATTACAACGACAGCATTTGTTCCCAAAGATATTGCCATTAACATGAATTTGCTGTTGTAAAGAAATCTTAACCCTTAAAGCGCCAAGAAAAACTGCATCTGAAAATGTCGTCTGTTTATGTCGTCTGCTGAATATTCTTGCAGGCTTTTCAAACCTAGTTTTGTATACAGGCAAACAGTGTGGACCCAGATCAGACTGCTCCATAAGGAGCAGTCTGATCTGGGTCCACACTGTTTGCAAAAATGACTTTTAAAATCACAAGCAGATGACAAAGCAGACGACAAAAGTTGTGACCGGCCCTTTAAGGGTTAATGAGCAGAATGATAAGCATACATTTTCAATTTTGGGAGGTGAAATTTTCTACATATTTGAATAGGTGTGTTTTCGTAATGATGATTATCATTTCCCTGATCTGATGCTATGATTTACCCTCAGTGGCTCAAACTACCCATGTCTAGAACAAACTCCCAGGGTCCCAAGAATGGTTGAACTCTCCAATTTTGACTATCTACAAAAAAAAAAAAAAAAAAAAGATCCACAGACAACAAAACATGCATGCAAAATTACCCAGCATGCAAAGAGTCTATGGTGAAGTGCAAGTAGATTTTTGATGGCCACCAAACACATAAATACCATCTGTAGTGAAATTAACCCTTGTCCTGCTGAACCTGGATATACCCTGCCTTTGCAAACAGTGTAGATCCAGTTGGCTTCTAAAGACACCAACTGATCTGGAACCGCACTGTTTGCCATTAAGTTTGTTAATTTATAGCAAAAATGCCGATCAAGCAATCTGATTGGCTGAAAATTAGGAGTGGGTGTGGCATCTTAATTTATTCAGCAGGACAAGGGTTAAATAATTCTGAGACAAACATACATCCAGAAAGTGGTATGATGCAAGCATAGTACCATGTTTGTACAGACAGGGTTGAGCAAATTTTAGGAATTGTATGGGGTTTAATTTTTTTTTTTTTTTTTTCAAGTTGGGATTTTTCAACCCGTGTAAATAACTGCAATCCCGACCACAAATATATGGTATTCTTACTAACTTGCAAAGAAAATTAGTAAATTACAATCTGTTTATGTTGTTAGAGACTGAAGACTTGCAGACCCAGATCAGATGCCACAGAATGCAGCATCTGATCAGGGTCTCCACTGTTTGCAAATAGTTTAACCATTTTTCTCTAGGAATATATAAATTCATAGTCGAAAGTACCTAAAATTGAAATTGGAGTTTTCCACTATATAGTGTGGGGGAGTCTATTCAGTCTACAATGGGGTAAAGGCACCATATTCCTCAAAAATAGACATCTTTTATCCCTGAAAGATTTAATAAATTGATATATAGTATTAATATGATCATAAATGTGGCATCTGATAGCCTGTAAAATTTCAGTTAGTCTCTTGTTTTTGAACTGGATCAAAATGAAATGATTTTTTTATCGTATCTCTGAATTAATGTGGCAACATTAATTCAGAGATACAATAAAAAATGATTTCATTTCAAGAATGAGAGACTAACTGAAATTTTACAGTCTGTCAGGTGCCAATTTAATGATTGTATTAATACCATATATCAATTTATTAAACCTTTCTTGGGTAATAAAATGTCTATTTTTGAGGGATATGGAGCCTTAAAAGTGTCTGAGAATCTAAAGAATTCTTTGCCTAACTACATTAAATGCATTATGGAGTTGATCTGCTGTGATAATATGATACAGACAACCCTCTTTATACCGATACTCGATACAACGACAAAATTCGTTATAATGACAATTTGACTGTCACGAAACCTTTGCTTAAGAGATAATAATTTGACACAAATCATGCAAGAATATTGTACTTGATACTTTACAGAAACATATATTTTGGATATTTATTAAGAATTGCCTCAGTGAGGCAATTCTAACAAATATCTAAAACATATGTACTATGAGAAAATAAGAATAAATCATGGTCTTTCTTACATATCATTCTGCCCATTAAGGATTCTTTACAACAGCAAATTTATTATAATGGCAACATCTTTGCAAACAAATGCTGTTGTTCTAATGACAGTTTACTGTATTTCTAACCAGTGGTTCTTGTTGTTATAGATTATTGCATGCCAAGGTTGAGAACGAAAGAGCAAGTAGAGGATGGCGAGTGCAAGTCTGTTGGCCCAGTTAGATATCATATCTGCCATGGACGTTGTGAACCAAGTATACAAGAACAGAAACTCTATAAAAACAAGCATGAAATGAATGCAGAGAACCTTATCGATAAACAAATATGTAAATGTTGTACAGGTAAGTGACAAATTTGATGTGTGTAAAAGAGACCCTTATTCTATACATATAAAGGGGACATCTGTCAGAATTGTATTTGCTCCCTTATAAAAAAGGAAAGAAGAACTCTGAAGGGAAAGAATTTGCTTTGGGGCAATTTTCTGCTTTATTAGTACGTCCCTGAAATCCTTTCTGAAAAGGAGCCTGCTCTGTAAGGAATAAATTTGCTCTCCCTGAGAGCAGATTCATTCCCATCAGAGTGGACCCCTTTTAAGAAGGGGACTGATGTAGAAGAAAGCAAGCAGGAAAATGTGAAGATACCCAGGAAATGCCACAATCATGAAGATTGAATGTAGAATCTAGAGGCACCAAAAGAAGATGAGCAACAAATAAAGGCACAAAAAACGCCACTTAAACTGCCAGTCACAACATTTGTCGTCTGCTTTGTCATCTGCTTGTGATTTTAAAAGTCATGTTTGCGAACAGTGTGGATCCAGATCAGACTGCTCCTCTAGGAGCAGTCTGATCTGGGTCCACACTGTTTGCCAGTATACAAAAATAGATCTGAAAAGTTTGCAAGAATATTCAGCAGACGACATAATGGCACAATCACGAAATAAACTTCTAAAGGCACCAAACGAAGGAGAGATGAGCAAGAAATAAAGGCAAAACAAACGCCACTTAACCCTTGTCCTGCTGAATAAATTAAGATGCCATGTCCATTTCTAATTTTCAACCAATCAGATTACTTGATTCAGATTGTTGATATAAATTCAAATACTTAATGGCAAACCATGCAGATTTAGATCAGTTGGCTTCTTCAGAAGCCAACAGATCTGGATCTACACTGTTTGCTAAGGCAGGACATATCCGGGTTCAGCAGGACTAGGGTTAAGAAACACCAAAAGATAGAACCATAGCCGGCCTCGGTGGCTCAGTTGGATGCGCCGTCCGACTGGACACCAGGAGGTCGCGGGTTCAACCCCCGCCGAGGTCAGCAACATTCTTTCGTGGAGATTGATCATGAAATATTTTCTACAGTCATTCTCCCCCTTCCGCTGATTCAAGAAGGGCAGTTGTCAGTTTCTGGCGAAAGAATGTGCACAATACTGGTTAACCGCTTAGAGGACTAAGCCTGCCCAGTAAATGTGTGATTAGGTAAACTGACCGCGCTCAACATGACCCCATTGGGTTGACTGGGCCGTAAAACCTCAACACAAACAAAGAACCATAGCAGAAGAACTGCCTTGGAATGGTCTGTAAGAAAACTAGGGTGTCACAAACCTTGTCAACAATGGCGGGACAGTGTATCAGGTTATGTTTTGTATGAGAACAGTGAATTCCCAGATCGACCTATCATTGTGACACTTAAGTACAGTTGACTCCCGTTATCTCAAACTCGCTTATCTCGAATAACCGCTTATCTCGAAGTGAAAATCTGGTCCCTGCCTAAACATGAAAATCTAACAACATGTAAAAATATTGTGGAAAAGAGGAGCAATTTCTCCTCTTTTCCACAATATTTTCAATATATCTCTAACTTCAAGAGTCCAATTACACATATATTTGTTAAATGTGGTTAATCGAATTAGTTTTTCCTCAGTTCTGCAAATCTGATATGTCGAAGTACGGATATCTCGAAGTATTTCAGAGAGTCCCTTGGAATTCGAGATAAGCAAAAGCTACTCACATTTTTTCAGCAAAAAATATCAGAATATTGTATATTGAATCTACTAAAACAGTTAACGAAATGACCCTTAACGAGCTCGTTAAGCTAACAACGCTTTGAACAACAGGGCCCTGATTGTTGATGTATTCTACACCTTTATTGCTATTATAATTATGCAGTAGATACACAATATTATATATGTAATCAAGGTTTGAAAATGAGGGTCCCAGGAACTCCCTGATGTAGAGTTAGACAGGTCCTTTTGATAAATTCAGAAGTTTGAGGTTTTACAGCCTAGTCAACCCGTTAGGGTCATGTTGAGCTGGGTCAGTTTACCTAACCACATTTTTCCTAGACCAACTACTTGTACACATTTTTGGCCAGAAACTGACAACTGCCCTTCTTGAATCAGCAAAAGGGAGAAAATGACCTTAAAAAATATTTCCTGACCAATCTCCACCCACGAATGTTGCTGGACCCTGCGGGGATCGAACCTGCAACCATCTGATCATCATTTGGAAGTGCATCTGACTGATCCACCAAGGCTGGCTAAGATGTACATGTATTAATTATAATGTATTCAAGCTGGGCTCCATAGCACATTCCGTAACATGACTATATGCAAATCTAGTGGTTGCAAATTGGAATCTTAGCTCAGCCACCTAAATTTCGTAGAGACTGACAATGAAACCATTTCTACAGTAACTGATTCAAGAAGAGGAATTGTCAGCTATTGATAAAAGGGTGTTACAAGTACCACTTACCACTTAGAGGATTAACCCTTGTCCTGCTGAAGCGGATCTGGATCTGTACTACATGTTTGCCATTCTGTTTGTGAATTTAAATCAGCAATCTGGATCAAGTAATCTGATTAGCTGAAAATTTGAAGTTGGAGTGGCAACTTAATTTATTCAGCATGACAAGGGTTAAGCCTGCTCAGGAAAAGTGTGAGTAGGTTAACTAACCAGCTTGACATGACTATAACAGTGTTGACTGGGTAGTAAATCTCAAACTCAAATATACCACATTCAAAAAGTCCATTTTCTTCATATACGTATCTTACCCTTTTAACATTTAACCCTTAAAATGCCAATCACAACAATTGTCGTCTGCTTTGTCTTCTGCCGGTTACTTTAAAAGTCATTGTTGCAAACAGTGTGGACCCAGATCAGACTGCTCCTTTAGGAGCAGTCTGATCTGGGTCCACACTGTTTGCCTATATGCAAAATGTAAGTTTGAAAAGTTTGCAAGAAGATGCAGCAGACGACATAAGCAGACGACATTTTCAGATGCAGATTTTCTTGGCGCTTTAAGGGTTAACACTGTCTGTGCAAATTCAGCAGATGACAAAACTGACAATGTGTTTCTTCTTTTCCCCAGAGAACAGGATTTAACCCTTCTCATGCTGAATAAATTAAGAAGTTACGTGCGCTTCTAAATATTTCCAGCCAATCAGATTACTTGATTCGGGTTTTTGATAGAAATTCACATATTTAATGACAAACAGAGCAGATCCAGATCATTTGGCTTCTTCAGAAGCCAACTGATCTGGATCTACACTGTTTGCTAAAACAGGAAATGTCGTGCTCAGCAAGAGAAGGGTTAACATTTCATAGAAATTATCTTTATAAAATATCTGTTTTCTTGGAAAAATATTTCAAAATGCTGTGCTGAAAATTTTACCCAGAGTGCTAAGCATTAAATGAGACTTATGCTATTGCAGGCCTCCTAGTGAAACCTATAAAACCTATAATAACCTATAATTTTGTGTCAAACCTATAAAACCTTTATTTTGTTCATAAAACCTGTAGAAAGCCTGTATTTTCATGAAAAAACCTATATTTTTCACTTTTTGAACCTTCTCGCCACTCAGCCCTAACTTTTCTTCAAAATGCCCTACTATTTTTACTTTGTAGTCCCAGAAAATGATGAAAACTGTCAAGAAATTGTATTTTTTTTCCTCACTCGCTTCGCTCGCTTGGACTTTGTAAAATTCAGATCAACTTTATCTGAATAATTGTGGCGCAAAAATTCATCAAGTATTTTTTCTTCTCAGTTTTAAATCTTTATATGAGTTTGGAAGAACCTTTTTTTAACCTATATTTTTTATTGAAAAACCTGTAAATATCCTATATTTTGAGTAAGAAGAACCTATATAAAAGCCTATAAGAAAAAATATTTGAAAATGTTGTCTGAGTTAAATAAACAGATACCTAATTACCACACTGTGTGCTTAGGTTTTTTTTTTTTTTTTTTCAAAATTACTGGGAAAACTTGTAGTAAAATATGTGTATCCTCATACTAAAAGTACAATGTATGCTTTTTGATTGTGCACTTATAATGGTAAGTACATTAATTAGGTTGAATACAGTACTCCGGAAGGCCACAATAAAAACACACAGCTCTCTTTACCCTTGTCCTGCTGAACCTGGATATACATGTACCCTGTCTTTGCAAACAGTGTAGATCCATGTCAGTCAGCTACTGAAGAAGCCAACTGATCTGGATCTGCCCTGTTTGCCATTAAGTATATGAATTTGTTGCAACAATTGGGATCAAGTAATCTGATTGGCTGAAAATTAGAAGTGGGCATGGTATCTTAATTTATTCAGCAGGACAAGGGTTAAGGTACCGGATACCCTATTTACCCTAAATGTTGGGACAGTATAACTTCCTACCATACTTGTTCTAAATTTTACAGATCCATTTTACTACCTGTTTGTGTGTCTCTATTTACTGGTTGAGTGGCAGTGTAGAGCCTGAAAAGATGGTGTGTTCTGCAGCATGTGATCTGGGTCTACACTGTCCCAATATTTAAGGTTATTACAGTAAGTTGTGAAAATTGAAAGTGATTACCTGGTTTTCAAAGAGTGATGACTCTTGCAGATAAGAATTTTATTCCTTGGTACACATGTATATTATTTTAGTCTCAATGCTGGTGTATTCTGTAAGGAAAGGATTTGCTTTTAGGGCTGGAAAATTCTTTCCTTTAGGAACAGGTTAGCATTTGAAGGAGCCCCTAATGTGGGGATCAAATCCTTTTTTTTAAGAATATTTGGAAGAACTCTCATAGGGAAAAAAGTTTTATTAATACTAGCCCTACTTTGAGAAGGGAGGCAAATCTTCCAGGCCCGAGTAATCTCCCTTGGAGGATGTTAACATTTTTACTTCTGTTTCGTTACAGCTTCAAAGACAAAGCAGCTTGAAGTAAAGATGAGATGTACAGATCATTATGGACAAATGGTTTATAAAACATACTACATTGATGACTATGAGGAATGCAAATGTAATATTTGTAGGGAAATAGAATCTTCGGATTAATAAGGTATTATACTTAATTTATGACTGAGAGAAATGCAAATGAGATGTCAGCGAGAAAGTATCATTTAACAATATAAATTATTATATACCTTACAGTGAAATACAGAGATGAGCTATTCTGATAAGCCAGTTTTTTAGCATCTATTGTCCACCGTCATCCGTCTGTTATCATTAGGCACCTTCTCTAAACCACCGATCTAAGTTTTCCCAAATACGAGGGCAAGTCAATAAGTAACCAGCCTATCCCATTTCTAATTGACCTAGACACCCACGATTTTCATGCCTTGTTTCAATACATGTTTTAGGCCTGATGGCAAAATTGCACCCTTATTGTATCATTCACTCATAAGATATTGAATGTCAAACATGGCTAGGGATGCAAAAGCAAGCTTTTCATCGAAAGTTGAGTACCGTGCTGTAATTCAGTACTTATATTTGAAAGGGAAAACAGGTCAGGAAATACATTGCGAGTTGACTAATGTTTATGGGTCTTCTGCACCATCGTATGCACAAGTTAAATTCTGGTTTGGGGAATTCAAGCGCGGTAGAACGTCTTTAGAAGACGAAAACAGGTCTGGACGCCCATCAGATGCCACCGATGAAGTAATGTGTAACAAAGTACGGGATCTGGTGTACTCTGATAGGCGAATTAAGGTGGAAAAAATAGCGAATGCATTACACATTTCACATGGTAGCGTTTCAACAATTTTACATAGTGGCTTGGGTATGCGCAAGCTAACAGCCCGTTGGGTCCCAAAATCCCTTAGCGACGAGCAAATGGCAACAAGAGCAATCAGTATGCAGCGCATTGTTGAAGTAGTTTAGGTCAAAAGATGATTTCCCTTCAGGTCTGGTGACTGTAGATGAGACCTGAGTCCATTATTATGAGCCAGAGAATAAAGCTCAAAGTCGCCAGTGGGTAGGGCCAGGGTCTCCGAGCTCAAAGAAGTTCAAAATGCAACCCTCTGCTGGCAAGGTGATGGCAACTGTATTTTGGGACGCACAAGGCATTATTATAATGGACTTTCTAGCAAAGAAAAGTACAATAACAGGTGCGTATTATGCAAATTTGCTTGACCAACTGAGAACTGCGATCCGTGAAAAACACCAAGGTAAACTCTCCAAAGGGATTCTGCTTCAACAGGACAATGCGAGAGTCCACACTTGCAAAATTGCAATGATGCTCTTGAGCGGAATGGGTACGAGCTAATACCGCACCCTGCCTATTTTCAGGACTTAACTCCTAGTGACTATTTCCTATTCCCAAACTTGAAATGTGGACGTCATTTCTGGTCCAACGAAGAAGTCGTGGTGGCAGTTAAGAGTGGGTCTGAGACAAGGACCCTATCTTCTTCAGTTCTGGGCTGATGGCACTGGAACACCCTCGGTCCAAGTGCATCATTCTAGAGGGCAATTACATCAAAAGAGAAGAGATCGATCTCACCCAGAAATAAGTTAGGCTGATTTTTTATTGACTCACCCTCATATTTCACAGAAATGATCATTGGATAGTAATAGCTGAAAACTGCTTAAAGATATGGAATTCAAGCAGAATTCTGGTTGCCATGGTGACTAAAAGGAAAATCAAAAAATAAATTCTTGTCAGTTCTCCTGACAGGATTTTGATATATGGTAGAAATGTTTCTAGGGTATTCATCTGCATATTTGTTTTTCATTAAAACATGTCCACCAGTGTATGAAGCAGTTTTCCTCCATATTTATCTAACAAACTTTAAAAATTTTCTTGTTAAAAGCCAGTTGATTGATGTTCAAATAACCTTGTATTAATATTCTTTTGGTGACTGTCTGTTAAAACTATTCAAAAAATTTCCAAAATGTTGCCTTTGGAAACAAAGAACACAAAAAGAATGAAAGTCAGAGGCATGGTTTTATTAGGTCTCTTCATATGCAGCCGTCATTATGAAAACTTGCCTATTCAAATATATAGACAATTTCATCTCCAAAAACTGAAATTTTTCAGGTAAAAAAACTCTGATTTTTTTTTCATATTTCTGCTCAAAACATAGATCTTGGGTACTCGTTAGAACAGCCTCGGTGAAGCGGTTCTAATGGGTACCCACAATCTATGTTTTGAGCAGAAATAAGAAAAATAATGTATACCCCTGTAAACCCCAGTTAAACTATATAAATGTGGGGTTTAACGGGGTCAAAATTATATAGGAATGTTTTCATGATGGTGTAGTTTACAAGCCATGAAAACACCAAGAAAACCAGCATCTGAAAATGTCGTCTGTTTATGTCGTCTGCTGACTGTTCTTGCAAACTTTTCAAACCTATTTTTGCATATAGGCAAACAGTGTGGACCCTGATCAGACTGCTTCTATCTGGGTCCACACTGTTTGCAGAAATGAATTTTAAAATCACAAGCAGATGACAAAGCAGAGGATTGTTGTGATTGGCAGTTTGAGGGTTAAACAAATGTGGCTGCTGTAAGCCATTGGTTCATTTACATGCCTTTATAGATAACCTCACACCTTGTAGAAATGCCAGAAGCCACAGAGTTTGAAACAGTTTCATAGGAATCATCATTAGGTGATCTTAAAACAGGTCAGGTGAATTTGCTAAGTAAAAAGCATTGCACTCAGGGGTGGGGCTAATTTTCCCTAATGTCCATAAAGACAATATCATCATTACACTGAGACATTGCAACTCAGGTGATCGATTTTGCATCATTCTCTTGTTTTGTGATCTTGATGTCTTAATTGTCTTATCTTATGTTGAAACCAATTGTTGCTTCCAGGTGAAGAGTTTTACTTATCTAATAGGTGAAAATCTGCCAGGTGCTTATTAAAATGTGCTTAAAATCCTGACATTTCCATCAGTGATTTCTGCTTTCAAGTGTGCAATCTTGTCTTAATATTTCATTTATCCAGCACAGATCATATTTCCAATAAATGCTGACAACAATCATTGAAAATTTTGCAGTATTTTTTTAAACATGGCGATATAAAATTTTACCAAAATGCATAGGCTAATAAAGACATAGTGCAGTAAGGCGAGGATTTTGGGAAATATTTCTTGTCTCAGAATGACGAGAACACAACACTGATTGGAAACAATGATTAAATGAATACACTCTGTGCACATGTCTGGTATATCTGCATTGAATTCTTTCTTATTTCAAGTTAATAATTATGTAGAACTGGATGCTTTCATAAAAGGTTATAAAATATGACCCCCCTCCCATCCCACTACCCACCTTGACCCAAATTGCCCTTTGGTGGATATATTTACCTCATATATCTAGGTGATATATATGAATTGGAACTTTTGCCTAGGGCAAGAGGGGATATATTTTTATAACAATTTTTATGAAACACATTCAGTTTTGCATTTTAAGCGGAATGAGAAAGAGAATTCAAGTCAGGTATTATCATAAAAATATCCTGTTCCTTAAGTAGAGAGTCTGATATACATAAAATTCTGCTATTAAGACCACTGAGCAGTGCCCTAGATAAGGGTTTCATGCAAAGAGTGTTTTACCCCCTGCTTTTAAGTTAAATGCTTAAATGCCCATTCGCAATGCTTAAAGCAACAATCATAAGTATAGCATACAAAACCTTAACTTTTTCAGAGAAAATAAAGCTTGGCATTTGATGTGAATTGTCTGCATTGTCATTGCTCTAGCCCCTTCATTGTTCAGTGGATTTTGGTATATCTTCACACAGTTATTGGGTTCTCGAGCAGACGTCTCGAGCAAATTCAACTTTCAGCTTGCTGGGCTCAAGGTCAAGGCAACTTTGGCTATTTTTTTAAAAAAAATATAACAAAAAAAAAAAACAACCTTGTCATCACTCTAGCCCTTGCATTTATCAATGGATCTTGATATATCTTTACACATTTGTGGATATGACAGTATCTTGAGCAAGTTCAACTTCCTGGGTCCTGGGCTTAAGATCAAGGTTGACATGACTAAACAATTTTCTATCACGTGAGATGTAATCCCTTCCAACCTGAAAATCTGAATGTTTACAATACTGTACCTTAACATTAAGGTCACAGGCTTTTAGTCTCATCATTCACATAACTATTATATGTCATCAATTCCTCAGTTCAGTGTTTGCCCACAACAAGTAGTCTTGTGCGAGGGGATTTGTATCGCATGCGATGCCTTGTTACAGTTATGTAACCAACAGCCCATGTTATTTGGTCAGCATATGTCAAAGTGGTAACACGTTACGGTAAACAGGACACATGAATTTTGCAAAAGACAAAATTGCTGAACGCATGATGATAAGTATTTGCATAAAAAGGGACTAGCACCTAAGGCTATTCATGCTGTTATTGTAGCAACACTGAGAAAGAATGTCTCTTCATATACTACCATAAAAAAGGACGGTAGCAGAATTTAAGCATGGCAAGGAAAGCCTGGAGTTTGACCCCCATACTGGAGGTGCTCTTACTGTGACAACTCCCGAAATAGTCACTAAAGTCCATGATATGGTTATTATCCCCCCGCCAAAGAAGGCCAAGTCTGATTCAAAAACTGGGAAGTTTATCGCCTCGGTTTTTTGGATGCTTACGAGGGATGTTCGAAATGAATTGCTTATTGTCCTCTAGCTCAATATCCACGTGGGGCACGATAAAAACCAATACATACCTGTATAGGGTCATTCAATATCTACACAATGGTATATAAATGTACATGTTAGACTAAGTGTAAGACATAAAATTTGCCATTTGAATACACGCAGTCATTGACCACTGCAGTAAAAATGGTTGGTAGAAGCGTCGACAAAAAAGATGAAATACTGGCTTACATCAAAGCTCGCTCAAAACTTGGTTGTTCTTTGAAGTAGCTGATGACTGAAATTTCTACTGCTTTTGGACCTTCTTGTGTATCTTATGACACAGTTCGGCGGTGGAAAAAGAAATTTGAGTCTGGTGTAGAGTCCATCAAAAATGCACCGAAATCAGGTAGGCCAAAATCTGCATCTCGTAAAGAAATCGTTTCCAAAATAAAAGAAATCATTGAAGGAGATGCCAGATTTACAGTTCATGATATTGCACGAAAGGTAGGCATATCACTTTCAACGGTTCACCTTATTTTGAAGAAGCATTTGAAAGTCAGAAAGATTTCTGCTAGATGGGTGCCACATCTGTTGACTGACGAGCAAAAGAGGCAACGGGTTAAAGTAGCCAAAAAGCTGCTTCAAATGTTTCCAAAATATGACAAAAAGCAGTTTACCAATGTCGTCACAGGTGATGAAACCTGGGTCTATTATTTTGAGCCCGTCAGAAAGGTTAGCAATAAGATCTGGGCCACTAAACACAGCAAACGCCCAATAATTGCCAAACGTTCTTTGAGTACAAAGAAGGTTTTGTATGCAATCTTCTTCTCTAGAGAAGGAGTCGCAATAAAAGTGCCAGTGAAAAAGGGCAAAAGCATCTCCGGAAAGTACTACAAAGATGTAGTACTGAAGAAACTGAAAAAGTATTATCAGAAACAACGCCCTGCCACTGGTTTTAAACATGTCCGTCTTCTACATGACAATGTCCCAGCTCATACCTCCGCAATAGTTACGGTGTTTTTGAAGAAAGAAAAAGTAACTGTTTTGCCTCACCCCCCATATTCCCCAGACCTTGTCCCATGTGATTTCTTTTTGTTTCCGAAATTGAAAGCATTCCTTGGTGGGCGGAAATACCAGTCCCAACAGGCACTTGGATCTGCCATTCATCAGTACCTTATTACTGTGCCCAAATCAGCGTACCGTGAAGCCTTCAAGAAGTGGATTCATCGGCTGAAACTTTGCATTTCTAGCCACGGGAGTACTTTGAGGGCATGAAATGAGTACTTTTGGGCTAACTTGAAATTTGAAGTCTCCAGATAGAAATAAGCAATTCATTTCGAACATCCCTCGTATGGTATCCTTATGGTAGATTATTTCCAAAAAGATACTTCAAGCGATTGAAAATTCAAGGTCAAATATAAATCAGTATCTATCTATGTACTCTTAAATATTTACAATTACGAGCACATTACCTTCAAAATGTGCGATGGTGTACATGGGCATGTGAAATATACGACATGTCAGTTGTTGTATTTGCTTACTCGGAAGCATAAACAAAAACAGTAATAAAACATAATGTCACAATATGTAACTTCATCAATATTTTAACACACAGTTAAAGTTTTCTTATAGAAAATTATTTAATTTTGTCATGTGATAAGGCAGGCATGGATCACGACATGAGTATGCTTTAATCATGCAGGGAGTATGTATAGTCATTGTTTTTTATCTAATATGTCAAAGGCTGACAGACCTCTATAAACACCCTCTTTCAATAAAACCGGAAGTCACGTTTCATTTTTAAATTCAAATTGTACTCATGTAAACTGGCAAAGGTCAGGCTTCCTTACATATGAATTTCACCAAAATCCATAGTTGGCACAAGAGCGGCTAGAGTGCAACTCGTCCTTTGCTTCCCTATGTATTTGTATAGGCACCATACATTTGAATGGGAAAAACATTGAGAATTTCAAACCACTTCTCCTCTGAAGCCTCTGGGCCAATGTTGCTCAAATTTTATGTGGAGTCTCCTTAGATTGGGGGAACGAAAGATTGCTAAAATTGTTGCGGTCCATTGACCAAGATGGCCTCCATGCCCATATATGGTAATAACCTTTAAAAATCTTCTTCTCCAGAACAGAGGATGCCTTGGGGCTGAATCTTTGCACAAATCATCAGGGGCTGGATGTCTACCAAAGTTGCTAAAATGATGGTCGTACATTGACGTTTGACTTTTTTATGGCGTGGGAAAGTTTGCTTCCCTATGCATTTATATGGGCACCATACATTTGTATGGGAAAAGTGCTGAGAATTTCAAATGACTTCTCTTCTGAAGCCTCATGGCCAATGTTGCTCAAATTTCATGTGGGGCCACCTTAGGTTGGAGGAATGAAAAATTGCTAAAATGGTTGCAGTCCATTGACCAAGATGGCTGCCATGCCCATATATGGTAAAAACCTTTAAAAATCTTCTTCTCCAGAACCAAATAAGCCCTGGAGCCTGATCTTTACACAAATCCTTGGGGACAGTAGATCTACCAAAACTGCTAAAATGATGGTCCTATGTTGACATTTGACCTTTTTACAACAAGGTCAAATTTGCTTCCCATGCATTTGTATGGGCCCTATACATTTATATGGGAAAAATGTTGAGAATTCATATTTTGGACATCTCCTGATAATCCAGTTGAATTGAAACTTAATGATGAGCATTAGGGCACTTATGAGACACAAAATAGATAAATGAGCAGATAGAAAATCCAAGATGGCCACCACAGCTGCCATCTTGAAAATCAGTTTTTGACATCTCTTCTCAAACCTTAGATCGCTTTGAGTCGAAACTTGCTCTTTAGCAACAGGATGACTTCTAGATCAAAACAAGCTAAAATTGTGTCGATCAAAAATCTAAGATGACCACAACGGTTCTGCTCCATTGAACAAAATGGCTGCCAGAGCTAAAAAATACAAAATCTTCAAACAACATCTCTTCATAGGCCAGTGGCCTGATTCCAAAATATTTGCACAGAAGTATTCCACCAATGGCCCTCAACTAAAATTACTAAAATGGCTCCGCTTGGCTGAACAAAATGGCGGCCAGAGCTAAAAATAGAAAAACCTTTAAAAGACATCTTCTCCACAGCCAGTGCCCTGATTTCAAAGTAATTTCACAGCAATGTTCCTCTTATGGCCCTTTACCAAAATTGCTAAAAAGATCTGCTCGGCTGAACAAAATGGCCGCCAGAGCTAAAAATAGAAAAAAAAAACTTTAAACATCTCCTCCTTGACCAGAGGCCTGATTTCAAAATTATTTCACAGAAATGTTCCTCTTATCCCCCTTTACCAAAATTGCCAAAATGGTTTTTCTCTGCAGAACAAATGGTCACCAGAGCTAAAAATAGAAAAACCTTTAAACGACATCTCCGTAGACAGTGGCAAGATTTCAAAATAATTTCACATCAGTGTTCCTCTTATGCCCCTTTGCCAGTTGCTAAAATGGTTCTGCTCTGCTGAACAAAATGGTTGCCAGAGCTAAAAATAGAAAAGAAAACCTTTAAAGGACAAGCTAAGTAGATGAACCAAATGACTTCTGAAAAATATCTGATTTTTTTGTAACTTATGGCGTTTTGAAAATTTCAGCATTTTTACCTCGAAAGCAAGATATCTCAAAAACTGTTTAAACCATTGCCTTGTCATAAGAGTATTGGAAAAATGTTGTATGCCGTCTGCATATCTGCAGTGGTGGTTTCATTCAGGTGAGGGAGTTGTGGCCCATGACCCTTTTGTTCTACTCCCTACCTGGGTTTGGGTCTTTGGAGATCTTTGGCTATTTGAGCAATATGACGTAAAATATTATATGTATGCTTTCATATTGTCTTCATTATGGTGTTTTCATAGGCTTAAGCTTTATAGGATCAGTCTTCCTTATCTTTTGCATATACAGTGGGCTTAGGGCTGGAAGGTAATTGATAAAGCTAATTTTAATTGGATAAATCTGCCTAATAATGTAGACCCCAAAACATTACGAAAACACGCCTATTCAAATATGTAGAAAAATTCACCTCCAAAAACTAAAAATTTTCAGATAAAAAAATCTGATATTTTTCATATTTTGGCTCAAAAAATAGATAATATGTGGGTACTCGATTGAACCGCCTTGGCGAGGAAGTTCTAAGGAGTACCCACAATCTATGTATTTGAGCAGAAATAATAAAAATAATGTATATCCTTGTTATCATCGCTGAATCACTTGAGGAATGTGTCAGGAGGCTCTTGACTTGGAAAGAAGCAATGGAGAAGAAAGGACTGAGAGCAAATGCAGGAAAGACAAAGATCATGATCTGCGGTACGGGACTGGACCTCCTGCAGCGTTCAGGCGAGTTTCCATGCGCTGTCTGTCACACTGGAGTGGGCAGCAACAAGCTTGAGGTGGTAGCTTCCTTTTGCTACCTAGGAGACATGCTCTCAGCAGCAGGTGGCTGTGAACTTTCACCCACAACACATGTGAAAACCGCCTGGAAGAAGTTCAAGGATCTGCTACCAGTCCTCTCTTCACGCCACCTCTCTTTCAAAACACGTGGCCATGTGTACAGCTCTTGTGTGCGGAGCGCAATGCTCGATGCCAGCGAGACTTGGCCATTGACAAAGCCAAACCTCCAGTGTCTGCAGCTAAATGACAGGGCAATGATCAGACAGATCTGCAATGTCAGGCCGCAAGACATTGTCACCACCAGGTCCAATGATCTACTTGTGCGGCTTGGCATTGAGGATCTGGACCTCATTCTGAAGGAGAGAAGACTTCGATGGTATGGACATGTGGAACGCTCCAGTGGTGCAATCAAGACAGCCTTTGACATACAGGTTGATGGAAAGCGTGGGCCTGGGAGGCCCAAAATGACATGGAAGCAGCTGACAGAGAGGGCTTGCAGAGAGTGGAAGCTCTCGGCTATCAACCCTCATGATAGACGTACCTGGAGATCTGGTGTGAGATCTGCCATGCGTGCAGCAAGCCAGCTATCTGGAAGGGGGCCCACTGATGTGGATGTTGCCCCTGTACCTGCACGTTAATCAAAAATCCGATTATGATATTATGATTATATATATCCCTGTAAACCCTAAGTTTGGGGTGGTTCGGTGAGGTGAAGATGTCCTGTAGCTTTTGTCACCAGGGCGCCCAACTGATATTGGCTTACAGTTGCACAAGGCCTGCTGTCCTTGGAGCAAGTAAGGGTAGAGGGGGAATATTGTTATTTCTGGTGTTACTTCACTTTCTTTCATTTCTCTCCTTCTTCCCTATCCCTCTCTTTCTTCTCTTCTATCTCTTTTCTCCCTTTCTCTGGGAGATGACACAAAATGACCCATAAGGGTTGACGTGTCATAAAACCCCAACTCAAACTCCAGGGCCCGGTTGTTCAAGCTAACAACGTCATTAGTTAACGATTCATTAAAATTTACATCGAGTGATACGCAAATACGCTGAAATTTTTTGCTGAAAAAATGTGAGTAGCTTTTGCAGTGCAAAAGCTACTCACATTTTTTCAGCAAAAAATATCAGAATATTGTATATTGAATCCGCTAAAACAGTTAACGAAATGACCCTTAATGAGCTCGTTAAGCTAACGATGCTTTGAACAACTGGGCCCAGGTTTACTATATAGAAGTAGGGTTTAAGGGAGTCAAAATTATATAGGCATGTTTTCATGATGGATACCAGAATTTGTCAAAATGTATAATCAGCCAGTTCTGCATTAGCAAAATTGTATATGATAGCAATAAAACTTGTGCGACGAACGATGACTTTAGATCAGTCTTTGCCTTCTACAGCCTCCAGGCTATTCTAAGAGGGATAAACTAGAAAGCTTGACTTACTGGGTGGATGTACAAGCTGATCTGAGTCTTTGCTGGTTACTCAGGTCTTATTGTAGGTTTTGTCTTGCACTGGTTCATTTTTTTTCTGATTGCTTTGAATATGAAAGTAGAAAATCACCTGGGTTACAAATTACCTGTACACCATCTGCGGCCTCCTGCAAGATCTGTGTTAGCAGAAGCTGATTACATGAAATATAACCTACCATTCCGTTTCTTGTTTAAAAAATTTTAGAGGGACTGCTGTCAGGCAAGAATCAAATATTGACAATTTGACCTTAACCCTTAAACTGCCAATCACAACAATTGTTGTCTGCTTTGTCGTCTGCTTGTGATTTTAAAAGTAATTTTTGCAAACAGTGTGACCCCAGATCAGACTGCTCCTCTAGGAGCAATCTGATCTGGGTCCTCACTGTTTGCCTGTATGCAAAAATAGGTTTGAAAAGTTTGCAAGAAAATTCAGCAGACGACATAAAGAGACGATATTTTCAGATACAGGTTTTCTTGGCATTTTAAGGGTTAAAACAAATAAATGGTGGGCTGTATAACATTTGCAAAAATGTATAATATATATAAGGAAAATCAGTGGTAATCTGTAGTCTAATGATCTGGGCCCAGTTGTTCAAAGCGTTGTTAGCTTAACGAGCTCGTTAAGGGTCATTTCGTTAACTGTTTTAGCGGATTCAATACACAATATTCTGATATTTTTTGCTGAAAAAATGTGAGTAGCTTTTGTACTGCAAAAGCTACTCACATTTTTTTCAGCAAAAAATTTCAGCATATTTGCATATCACTCGATGTAAATTTTAACGAATCGTTAACTAACGACGTCGTTAGCTTTGAACAACTGGGCCCTGTAGTCTAATGATCTGGCTTACTTTCTTTTCAGGCTATCTACGATGACATATACTTAGTAAGATGACCAACCACGCTAAATAGACACCGACGAGACTATTGGAATTTTGTTTTCTCTTTTCTAATACGTTGCACTGGCATTAGAAATCCAGAACTCAAATCTTTGCATCTCGACAGATGTGATTGTGTAACATAAACTAATTTTAAAGATTAGAATTTACAAGACTGGAATTGTGCATGTAGCTATTTTTTTTAAAAAGCTATGCTTTGCTTTAAACATGTGTAATTCAGAATTTTAAAAATGCATTCCTACTTTAGTTTTTAAGCTTTACTTTATTAACCCTTGTCATGCTGAATAAATTAAGATGTCAAGCCCACTTCCAATTTTCAGCCAATCAGATTAATTGATCCAGGTTGTTGATATAAATTCACATAGTGAATGACAAACAGTGCAGATCCTGATCAGTTGGCTTCTTCAGAAGCCAACTGATCTGGATCTACACAGTTTGCAAAGGCACGATATATCTGGGTTCAGCAGGACTAGGGTTAACATATTTACTCTGTATCTAGACAGACAGTCCAAAACTGACCATTTACACCCAGATCAGGTGTTGCAGAACTCTGCAACTGGATGGGTTCAAATGGTTTTACACACATTCAGCTTTTCTAAGACACAAAATCAGGTAGTAAATTTAAATAAATATAATTTGTTCAAATTTAACAAGTATAGTTAGGAGTAAGGTTTCGGAATAGTTTGGGTATACATGGTATTCTGCTATATTTATCCTAATTACTGCACTGTGCACTTAGAGTTTTCAAAATTTCTGAACAAACTTTTAGTAAAATATGTCCAGCTAATAAGGGCACACTTTAAAGAAAGATCAGCAGAGGACTTCATGACATGTCGAGGCAATTCAAATGAGTTCCCACAACATATGTTTTTATAAAGAGGTAGTTAACAGTTTCTGTAATCAAAAGACTACTGACTACTAAATTGCTTGACTGTGTGCTTATAGGAGCATGTGAGGTAATTAGGTAGAATATGGTATTGACTTGCTATGAGGGCCACTGTGATTATATACATATGTATTAACTCTTAAAGCGCCAATCACAACTGCAGCAGACTGCATTTTGAAAATATATTTTTTTTTTTATTTTTTTTTTTTTACAGAAAACATAACTTGATATTTCATGTGGACTAGCTGCTTGATGGAAGATTCCTGTGAAATGTCAAGACTTATTTTCTCAGAAAATTAAACAAAAAATATCATGTTGTCTGCTGCAAATGTTTTCTTAAGGCTTTTAGTGTAACAGGATTAACTAATGAAAATTGTAAAAGTAAAAATACCATATTTGAGCCAGCACATGAGAAAAGGGTACTTAACTTATCACATAGGTGACCAGTAATGGCTCAGGCGAGCCTGCATATAATCACAGTCTTGCCAGAGCCTTTGCTGTTTGCAGATATATAGTAGAGATCTTCAAGCCAAAAACTTGTGTCTGTAGCCCAAATAGGGGAATTCCCATGCACTTTTGAAAACCCACAAAACAGGAAATCGTAAGGTCACTTTTCCATCTGCCAGCTCATTTTTTCAGGGAAAGAAAAATATAAATAAGTTTTGATTGATAACTATCACCAGCTTACCTAGGGCTCAGCTAATTACATCTTTGATATGTGTTTTTCAATAATGATTTCATAATTATATTTTTGTAAAATAACAAGAAAACTATTTTCATGCTTAGTCCTGGAATAATAGATAACGGTTTAAAGTATTGTTTCTAGGCGGACAGCTATATAAATAAACTTTAATAAGAATATTTTTAAATGTTTATACATGTTTAATGCTAAGTAGTATAAAGTCTGGAAATCGAGGGTTGATCGCAAGACTGTAGCAAGTCAGATGGTTGTTTTTCCCAATACTTAATCTCCTCATCATGAATGCGTTATGAAGATTACAACATTTCTTTCTGTAAACAATGGAAATTTAGGTGCCATTGCTCGTATGAGCAATGGCACCTAAATTTGCATTGTTTACAAAGGGGTCAAAGTTGCCTCTAAACAAGGGTTTCAAAAATATGTTTGAGTTAATACAGTCTTGCACTCAACCTTCGATTAATGATAAGATTGTTTGATGATAAATGTTTCGGCTTGATTGAGCTTATATTTTTTGACAGAATTGAGGTTTACTTGTGAGAGAGTTTACATTTTCATATTCCAATCAGTATAAGGAGATCACTTTTAGGCCCACCAAACAAAATCAAAGGGCTGAACAGCCCTGAAATGACAGATTCTATGAGAAACTAATAAATTCCAGGTATCATTCTGTTCTCCATTTAAGTTTGTGAGACGCTTCTTTGTCGAAAACAAACGAGCTATAGCGAACAACAAAGGCGCTGATCAGCCTGCACGGATGCGCAGGCTGATCTGCGCCTTTGTTGTTCACACATGTATTAAGGCGGGTTTTCTCAGCGACTCACCATAGATCAAGCACAAGTCGCACTACCTTTGTATGGATAGCTCTTCAATGGTGTACTAATATACACACAGTAAAACATTGGGTCTACTTTGTGCGCGGATAAATACGGAATTTAATAGTAGTCAAAGTCACTTTCTCTAAAACCGTGTGTGGCAACGAAGAATGACAGATAGAATCCGTCATTAAAAAGGTTTCTTTGAACAATTGTGGACAGTAAATGCACAGATCAGCCTGCTCATTAGTGCAGTTTAATCATGGCCTTTGGAATCTGCATATCAGATCAGTGGCTATTGTAAATAAGCAAGTGCACAAGAAAACCTACAATGGGACTTGTGCGACCAGTGAAGACTGAGATCAGCCTGCACATCTGCACAGTCTGATCAGAGTTTCACTGATTGCATTCCAGCCTCTCAGCTATCTAAAGGGGCATCAAGAAGAACCCTGGTTGGATGTACAGGCTGATCTGAGCCTTTGCTGGTCACAGAGGCCTACTGTAGATTTTTTCATCGGTTGGGTTTTTAATTGTATCAATATTCTGTATAGCTAATGTCCATGTACGTTCTGAATGCCACAAGATTGGAAAATGTACCGTGGCATCTTAATTTATTCAGCATTTATTGCTCCTTCAGTTTTAGACTTTTGTTCCCTTGTTCCTCTGAAATAAATGGCCTTATTCCCCTGTTCCCAAAAACCCCTGGGAGGGCCTCATACTTTATGATATGAACGACCAATGAAGACTTAATCAGCCTGCTCATCCAGGAGTCCGACTAAAGTCTTTGTTCTCAGCTATCCAAAAATGCACCAAGTGAAAATTTTAATTAGTTTGTGTGAATGCACAGGTTGATCGTAATCTTTGCTGGCCACACATGTTTGAGGGAAAGTTTTTATAAATGTATTGTAGGGTCATTTCTTTCCCTTTATGATTACAATGCAAAGTTTTGGAATGTTTATGATCTTAACCCGTTGTAGACTGAATAGACTCCCCCACACTATAGATTGAAATTTTAGGTATGTCTGGCTATGAGATTTAGATATTCTTAGAGAAAAATGGCTAAACTTTTTGCTAACAGTGGAGACCTGGATCAGATGCCGCATTCTGCAGCGTTATGAAGATTACAACATTTCTTTCTGTAAACAATGGAAATTTAGGTGCCATTGCTCGTATGAGCAATGGCACCTAAATTTGCATTGTTTACAAAGTGGTCAAAGTTGCCCCCTTTTAGGGGTGTCCAGACTACAATGGGTTAAACCTTCTGTCAAAAAACATGAATGGAACAAATTATTTAAACATAGTTTATGTAACTCTTGATGTTTGTTTAGATGTGCATTGTCAAATGAAAAGATGTCTTTGAGCATGCACAAATCATGCAGATTCAGATCATCCTAGGCATCTGCCAATCACAACAATTGTCATCTGCTTTGTCTTCTGCTTGTGATTTTAAAAGTTATTTCTGCAAACACTGTGGACCCAGATCAGACTGCTCTTTTAGGAGAAGTCTGATCTAGGTCCACACTGTTTGTCTGTATGCAAAAATAGGTTTGAAAAGTTTGCAAGAATATTCAGCAGACGACATAAACAGACAACATTTTCAGATGCAGGTTTTCTTTGCGTTTTAAGGGTTAAAACATTCTTGGTTGAATGGCAATCAATGTACATCCTGATCAAACTGATTCTTCAGGAGCAGTTTGATCTGGGTTTGCACTATGCACATGCCATTTTGTTTGTCACAAAGGTTAGTGTACAGACCTTCAGGACACATACCATGACCACTGAATCCATAAGCAGCAGGGCCTGCCAAATCCATTGTCTAGTTGCTCGGGACAAGTTTGATGTTTGTTTGCAAGTAAAATGTTTTTACCTTGCCCAGAAAAATATTTGTTATACAAGGAAAAGCGATGAATTTCAGCAGTTTCCCGCTGACATACTTCACCGGGCAAGTAGATTAAATTTTGATTTGGCAGCCCAGAAGCAAACAGAAAGGCAGTTGTTAGACTTATACACCACAATCTCTTTATAACACTATTGTTGGGGTCCATAGCATAAACCGTGTTAGTTAAACAACCATGTTATATCCAAATAAAAACATATAGATCATATTGAAAAATGACCATTTATGGTCATTTTTCAATATAATCTATACATTTTTGGGATCCATCTTTGAGCTGTGTTATATCCAAAACTGTGTTATAATGAACCATGTTATAAAGAGGTTGCAGTGTATGTGACTTTGGTGCCTGTTTATCTCAAAGACACCTTTCTTTGTCATAGCTCTGATGTGATTTACCAGTTAAAGTAGTGTTATCTATGTAGTGCTGTCACTCAAAGAGTTTATGATAACTTTATTTTGGTGGGACAAAACAAAAGGAGAACAAAAATCACTTTCAAATTTGCCACTGCAGCCAAGCTTTAATACAGTGGTCCTGGTATGTGCTTTAGAGAGCAATTCAAATCTCTGTTCTCTTTATGGTTATAGCCCCACCAGAAACATTAAGTTTGATAAAAGTTCCTTGAGTGGTCATCATTTCTTTTTAATACTACTGAGATGAAAAAGATAGGATTTCTGTTGGTTATGTCTTATAATAACAGAGGAGTAGAATATCAATGCAATTTCCTAGAAAAGACTATAGTCATGTAAATATTAGATAAGCATTAAAAAATACAAAAAAAAAAAAAAATAATAATCATTGCATGAAATTGCAAAAAAAAAAAAAAAAAAGAAAAAAAATCACACAATAAAGATAAGTCATGAAACTTGAAAACAACAACAATCATATTGAAAATTATGTTCTATGGCTCATGTTTACTGAATGAACAAAAAGGAAAGAAAGAAAAAAAGCTGTTAAACCAAGAATTAGTTGTATTTGTATATTGTTGTTAACAAAATTAGAAATTCTAAAGAATGTTGATAATCAGTTCTGTTAAAATTTTGTTGAAAAAAAATTGTTATTGTTTTTACATTTTGCTGTTTAGGCATGTTAATTGTTTTTGTTTTGGTAGAATAAATTCACACAAAAATTGCTGTCTTCATTTTTATTTGATTATGGTACCAGAGCTGACTTAATTACCGTACTGTATGTTTGGAGTTTCCAAGACTGGTGGAAAAACTTGTAGTAAAATATGCACCTAACAAGGACACACTTTATCATTAAAGAAGAATTAGCAATGGGGCGAATGTAAATCTGCATAGCCAGTATTTTTTCTGATTTTCTTTATAAAATACTTACAGTAAATTTCCTAAAATTTCGAACACTTTATTCCATACTCTTTTGACTTAAATTTTGCTTTTTATGCAGCAGTTTCTTTAAATATTTAGTGGAATGGCAAACAGTGTAGACCCTGATCAGACTGCTCCTGAAGGAGCAGTCTGATCAGGGTCTACACTGTTTGTATATGTCATTTTGTCAGATGCTTTAGTGTTCGAATTTCTAGTACATTAGCACTTATCAAGGCAATTCAAATGTGTACCCACAACATGTTTTAATAAAAAAGTAGATAGAAATACACAGGCTGTAATTTAAAGGCTACATATTTGCTTGACTGTGAACTTTTAGGGGTATGTGCGGTAATTAGGTCGAATGCGGTTAGTGAAAAGGTGGATTCCAGCATATGCGATAAGTCCTACAATAACCAGTGATTCTATCTTACCTATCCTCAATATTCATACACTATTACACTATATATATATATATATACATTTATATATATATATATATATATATATATATATATATATATATATATATATATATATATATATATATATATATATATAATGTAATGACCAAACATTTTGAACTCTTGGTTCCATACATTCAAGTTCTTAGCTTGCATGTATGGAAGCATAAAAGTACAGATACCTGTTGCTGTCGCCCCAGTGTCGATGGCCATATTGAAATCTTTTTCAGCATCATATCAGGGGCGAATTCAGAAGGGGTTCAGTGGTTCAGTCAATCCCCCTTTGCTCTAGATAGTCACACCCCTTACTCTTTTCGTTATATTTCTCTCTTCAATAGTCCATTTTCATCACGAAAACATGCCTATATAGTTTTGACCCTCTTAAACCACACTTATATAGTAAAACTGGGGTTTACAGGGGTATACATTATTTTTCTTATTTCTGCTAAAAAACATAGATTGATGGGTACTCATTAGAACACCCTCAGTGAGGTGGTTCTAATGAGTACCCAGAAAGAAGTAATATATACCCCTATAAACCCCAGTTTTACTATATAAAAGTCAGTTGGATGCGCCATCCGACTGGAGACCAGGAGGTCCCGGTTTCAATGCCTGCCAAGGTCGGCAACATTCTTTCATGGAGATTGATCATGAAATATTTTCTACAGTCATTCTCTCCCTTCCGCTAATTCAAGAAGGGCATTTGTCAGTTCTGGCGAAAAAATGTGCACAATACTGGTTAACCGCTTAGAGGACTAAGCCTGCTCAGTAAACGTGTGGTTAGGTAAACTGACTGCCCTCGACATGACCCCATTGGGTTTACTGGGCTGTAAAACCCCAACACAAACAAAACTATATAAACCTGATCAGATGCTGCATTCTGTTGCATCTGTTCTGGGTGTTCACTGTTTGCTTAGGCCTTTCTTTTCCTAATACTTAAAGTAAGTACGGTAAATAGATCAAATAAAAAAATCCTGGATCCTCTCCTCTTTTAACCCTTAAAATGCCAAAAAAACCTGCATCTAAAAATGTCATCTGCTGAATATTCTTGCAAACTTTTCACACCTATTTTTGCATACTGGCAAACAGTGTGGACCCTGATCAGAGGAGCAGTCTGATCTGGGTCCACACTGTTTGCAAAAATGACTTTTAAAATCACAAGCTGATGATAGAGCAGACGACAATTGTTGTGATTGGCAGTTTAAGGGTTAAGGTTAATGGATACACTTTCAGGGGAGGTAACTTTGTCAAATTGTTTGGTTTCATTTCTGAAAAGGGGTCTGCTATAAAAGTAAAGAATTTGCTCCCTTTAGCCAAGAATGCAAAATTTCTTCATGAAACAAGAAAGACTGATTTAAGTGCGTAAGCTGATTTGAATCATCGTTGAGCACACATCATAGAAGTGGATCCAGATTGATTTCTGAGGGTGTTTGATTTGGTCAGATTACCTTACTTATTCCACGTATTTGGCCAGATAAGCCTGAGCAAACAGTGTAGACCCAGATCCTTCACAGCAGAATATGGTGTCCGAAAAGGATCTACACTGCTTGCCACTGTCCCATCAATTTCAAAAAACATTCACAGGTAGTAAACTGGACTTGTTGAAGGGAAATATATGGTAAAGAGTAAGGGGTGTGAATATTTTGGGTAAATATGGTATCTCAAATTTATACAAAATTTCCCATGAGAATGCCTCAGAGAGGCAATTCTAACAAATATTCAAAACATATGTTCTATGAGGAAATAAGAACAAAACAGGATCTTTCTTACATATCAAATTGCTCATTATGTATTCCGTACAATAGCAAATTCTTTGGGAACAAATGCTGTCGTTGTAACAAGGGTTCACTGTAATTTCTTAGCAGCAGAAACATAGAATGACTAAATTATCTAGATATGTCCTCTGAAAGTCCTTAAAGTACAACTGTTACTCTTGTTACCTGTGTTACCTTAGGGTAACGAAAATACAATGCTGGGAATAGAGTAGTACTTTCTGGACACATATTTTGTGGACATACATGTATCTGAAAAAATATTCAGTGGTTAGATGGATGCAAAATTCTAAATAATAAAAGAAGTTTATCTTAGAATTTGGTCTTAGTTTGCATTGGCAGTGTCATTTTCTAATTAATGCAAACTTTCTATTTAACAATATACTTTATCCAAATTGGAAGATTTTTAATATAAAATTACATGAAATAATTTTGTTTTTCGCATGCATATAATTTCAGACAGTTGAGGTGGTAGTATGGGTTCGCTTTTTTATTTGTGCATGAATTGATAAAATAAGATAAGACAATAAAAGATAAGCTTTATTTATTATGATAATAGACCCTCAAGTATAAGGATTAACCATTGTCACCCTCAGGATTATATCTAGTGCAGACGACAAACTGATTAAATTTTTCCCAGAAAACAATTCAAGACAATTCAAGCAAAGTTTTTCCATTGGAGACATTTGACATGAAATGTCAAATCCTGTTTTCTGGGACAAATAAAAATATTTTAATATGTCGTCTGCTGAAAATTTTATCCAGCATGATAAATGCTAAACAAGTATGTGAAACGACAGAAAAAAAATATATATATAATACGCAAACAAATGGACCACAACATCAAAAAATGTATCTTCTGATATGTGCTTCCAACAAAGACTCAAATCAGCCTGTGCATGCGGACAGTCTGATCAGAGTCTTCATTGTCTGCATGAATTAACATGCATCATTTGTCATCAAAAATGAGTCTAGGGAAGATTCTGATCAGACCGTGAATGCGCAGGCTGATCTGATACGTCCTGACATTTCATGTGAATCGTCTGCCAAGACGATTCAGATGAAATGTCAATACTCATGTTCTTTAAAAAAATCAAATCTGCCAAGCAGACAATTTACATGAATTGTCAAGATTTTTTTTACTTTGAAAATAATCCAAATGGCACCTGCTGTACTTGGCGCTTTAAGGGTTAAACCGGCAATTGTCTGTTAATTAACCATCCATTCCATGGCAAACTTCTTTGTGGATCGATTTCTGTCCTGGTGAATCCCAACAGTCCATCGACTAATCTCCATTATTCCTTTTGTTGATGTAATCGTGAAAAACCAAAATGGGTTTGGCTGGAACTTAAATTCATAAGCACCATCAGCTTTCACACTTACAGATCTAACATGCATAGCTGCGACATCTGGGTCAGATATGGCCAGGTTGTCTGCTTGCTGGACTACCGAGAAAACATTACTAAACAGTATTCTATACCTGACTTCTGCTCCATTTTCAACTGCATTCTTAAGCACTTCCTTACTTCCAGAGGAAGTGGACCCAGTTTCTGTAGCAGAAAACACCTTCTTCCACTCTCTTCTATCGATGAACCAAGCAATGGTCTCCTTTTCTGTTGTGGTTCCGCTTACATAGGTGTTTGATCCTACCTTGTAACGAGCAATATTTACCGTCCCAGTGGTACAAATTATCCTCCATACCCACCAGACGTCGCTTGTAAAACTATCAAAATCTGATTTGGACAACTGGTTTATGATGGTGGCACTTATATGACCATTCTTGATTAGAAGTTCGCTAGCTTCGAACGAAACCCTTTTGTAGACCACTTTTACTCTGTGACCATCAAAAACTGCTTGCCTGAAGCTATTTAGTGAGCCGGCTATCTGATTCCCGTTTTCATCGTGTGTGTAAATCCGTTTCCAACATGGGTCCGAAAACCATTCTGTTGATACGCTGCCATGTTTTGTACCCGGTGATGTATGGTCACCAATATACCATTGAGATATTTCTCTATTGTTGCCATTGGTAGCAAACATCGTAAACATCCAACTGTCATTTCCCTGAAGAATTGTATACACTTATTGACTATTGGGTCATTGAATATGATATGATATCCACTGGAGAATACTAATACTGACCAAGGCTGATGTGATATCCTCTGGAGAATACCAATATTGACCGAGGCTATTATTGAATATGTTATAGCCTTGGTCAATTTGGTATTCTCCAGTGGATATCACATCAACCTCGGTCAATATTGGTATTCTCCAGTCGATATCATATCATATTCAATAACTCAATAGTCAACAATTGTTTTATTATATAACAAATTATGCTGGATCCGGGCATTATCCGATATAAAGCACAACGGCGAAAAGAAACCAAAATCAATGACGGTTTCCCAAAATACATTCTTTCATGTGATGTTCTAATTTTAGGTACACATATTCAATGTCAAAATCCCCGAACTGGTGAAGTTATGAAATATTCACTGAACTGAAAACAGTTCTCAGCCAATGATATCATAATAAAGGGTTATTGCACAGATATTAGTGAATATTGTCACGTGTTCAGACATCGGACGGGAGCTTTGATCTCTTAACGCAGGGCAATATTACCAATAACTATTTTATTGAACAGCCATAAATATTTTGCATCATTTTCAGTTTTATGTAACCTCAAAATAGGGCAGTTTTATTTTCTAAAATTCAGAATCTGAACAACTGCCTGACAAATTTTTGCATGACGCCATTGCTATAAGATGACATAGAAAGCAATGTCATGTAAAGGTAATATTCGAAGACATCCAAGTAAGCCTGCAATATCAAGTAAGTATGCAATATCAAGTAAGCTTACCGATATCAAGTGATATCTGCACACTTTCTTTTAGGATTTTAGCGCGTTTTTTGATCACTCAATATTTATAGCTATATTAATGAGCCAGCGCATGGCAAACTCTACAATTAGACCTGTGTGACCATCAAAGACTCAGATCAGCCTGTACATCCATCCAGTATAGCAAGGGTTCTTGTTTATGTCTCTTTAGCCTGGATGATGTAGAAGGCATATGCGATCAGCGAAGACTGATACGACTGCTGATCTGAGTCTTCGCAGGTAACACAAGTCTAATTGTAGGTTTTATCGTGCATTAGCTCAATTGTAATAAAGCATAATATATCTGACGGTGCCCACCCAGCTAGCATTCTACGTAAATCTACATCGGGCCGACATCGGCCCGTCAGCTACCCTGACAGGCCGATGGCGGCCCGATATAGATTTACGTAGAATGCTGACTGGGCAGAATGAGGGAAAATAAAAGGCATCTGCCCAGTTTGATCAGCGCCTTTCCTGTCTGGTGACAGAATCATTGGATACTGTAGAAAAGTGTGACTGGAGAGCAAAGGTCTGGCAGATACTTTGCACATGCGCAGGATGAGCTAACTTTGTGCATGTTTGAACACACTTTTCCACTTGACACGGCGCATTTAATCTATTTGGCCTCTTTCAATATCATTTAAGTCCATTCAAGATGATGAAGTGATGATTATAAGAGGTTCTGTGCAAAATTCTGCCTCCAGTTGGATTCGAACACGAGACCTCGTGATCCGAAGCCAAAAGCCCTCACGCGGACGCGTGAGGGCTTTTGGCTTCGGATCACGAGGTCTCGTGTTCGAATAAAATAAAAAGTATTTGTTGTTTCAGAGCTTTTATTACAATACGAAAACACGCCCATTTAATATAATGGCACTTTTAATTGCCACAAAAACGAAAAGTTTCAGATGAAAAACTGTGATCTTTTTGTTATTTTTGCTCGAAATAGAGATTGTGGTACTCGTTAGAATTGCCTCACTGAGGCAGTTCTAACGGGTACCTACAATCTATGTTTTATAGCAGAAATAAGTAAAATAATGTATAGCCCTGCAAACTCCATTTTTTCTACATAAAAAGGGGTTTTGAGGGGTTAGCCATGTTTTCGTGATGTATGGACCACATCAAGCCAAAATGTGTAGATTCACATCATCCTGCCCATGCGCATATTCTCATCCAGGCATTTGCTCTCGATTGAAACATTCTATGGTATCCAATGATTCTGTCAGCAGACAGTGAAGGCCCTGATCAGACTGCACTGCCTGATCTGGGCCATCACTGTCCGCGTATGCCCGAAGGCACATTTTCACAAGGCCCGGTCCATATATTTAGTCAAGGCTTTGACTTCTGAACAGTATCTAAAATTGAAATTGGACTCTTCCAATATATAGTGTTGAGAAGTTTATTCAGTCTAAATGGGTTAACCCAGAGGCTTATAATTATACTAACGGGGTTATGATCCTTGAAACGACTTACAGGAGGAAAGAGCTATATCATTTGTTAGCTTACCAAAAGTGATTGGCAAAAATGTAATTTTGCTGCAAATAAGAATTAGATTAAGAAAAAGTTTCAAGTTTTATTACCTTTACTGTGGTCTCTTATAACCATATCCACTCTGTCGGCAAATACAGCTTATGACAATTTGATGATATTTTCTCTTTTACTCTTCTTTTTCAAAAAAACAGAATTAGCAGACAGTTTGCATAAAATATAAAACACTGTTTTCTAACAAAATTTCCGTGAGCTAAATTTTTTATACAGCCTGCTAAACGTTAACCAGCTCTTGCTGGGAAAATGGCATGTACACTAATTAATTTGTTTTCTTGATAAGCTCGCAGTCAGAAGCCAATCAGATGACATGCATCCCACACACAACATGTTGCACACCCTATAACCAGGAAGGTGATAGCCCTGTTAGTTGAATTATAAACCTCTGGTTAAACGTGTTCGTCGTACATGGATTTATGCATAAATCTATATATACACTGGGTAACTCCGCGCATCTGTTAAGTCTGCTCACATGAATACATATTACGAAAACATGCCTATTTGAATGTACTGAAAATTTTACCACCAAAAAATGAAAATTTTCAGATAAAAAATTCTGATATTCTTCACATTTCTACTCAAAACATGGATTGTGGGTAGTCATTAGAACCACATCGGTGAGGCGGTTCTAACGCATACCCACAATCTATGTTTTTGAGCAGAAATAAGAAAAAATAATGTATACTCCTGTAAACCCCATTTTCACTATATAAAGTGGGCTTTAAGAGGGTCAAAATTATATAGTCCTGGTTTCGTGATGGTCTAACGCCAATAGCTTGAAAATCTTTATGACCATGGAGCTTTGTTCTAGTCATGGGTAGTTAGTTCGAGCCATTGAGAGTTAATCATAGCGCCAGGTCAGGGGGCAAATAGTGATGACTTTTTTGTCTGGAATCCTGTCTTGCCACTTGATCTTTAGAAATTTTCTAAGACAGCTTGTATGGAAGTGGTTCAGTCTTTTGGCATGCCATTTTTAAACTGTCCGTTTTGCATGCGTATAGTAGTGTTGGCAGCATCACAGATCTGTAGACTCAGCTTTGTGTCAAGTCTGATTCCACTTTAATCCCAAATACGTCCACGTAGTCGGCAAAAGGATGCACTAGCTTTGGCAATTCTTGCATCGACTTCACCATCAATGTGCACAACTGTAGAAAGAGGTAGGTGAAAGTGTCTACCACTTGCAGTTGTTGACTTTCACTGTGATGGTAGGCTCCTTGTGAGGCTTTCCAGGTGATGGCTGATCTACTACCTCAGTCTTATTGATGCTGATTGTGCATTACGAAAACACGCCTATCAAAATATATTGAACATTTCACCACCAAAAACAGGAAGTTTCCAGACAAAAAATATTTTTTTCATATTTCTGCTCAAAACATAGATTATGGGTACTCATTCGAACCGCCTCGTTGAGGCGGTTTGAACGAGTACCCACAATCAACGTTTTGAGCACAAATATGAAAAATAATGTATACCCCTGTAAACCCCAGTTTTAGTATATAAAAGTGGGGTTTGAGGGGATAAAAATATATAGGCATGTTTTCGTGATGGAGATCATAGCTGTCACATGAATCAGACACTTGATCCGCACCTTTTTGCATTTTCTCTTCTATTGGACAATCTTTGCCATGTCATCAGCAAAGAACACATCTAGCACATCTGTTTGCACCTTGGATTTAGCTTGCAACAGTCTTAGGTTGAAAAGCTGCCCACCAAAGCGATATCTAAAAGGTTTACCATTGTCACCATCCTGGAAAGCATCTGTGAGTATGGTAGAAAACATGCTGAACAATGTTAACGCTAGTACACAGCCTTGCTTAACTTCATTTTTTTACAGGGAATGGATCAGAAAACTCGCCATCATTTTGGACCCTTGAAAGCATACCGTCGTGGAACTGCCACACCATTGCTAAGAATTTGGCAGGACAGCCAAATCTGACCATAATATTTCCTCATAAAAAGTCCCTCACGACTGACTGTGTCAAATGCCTTGATAAGGTCGACAAAGGTCATGTAGAGGTCCATATTCTGTTCCTGGTATTTTCTTGAAGCTGTCTTGCTGTGAAGGTTATGGCTACTCTTCCTCAGTCCTTCTTAAATCCACACTGGCGTTCTGGTAGAAGCCCTGACTGGTCAAGGTGTTAATTCAATCGGTTCAAATGAGTTTTATTGCTTTCACTGTTTCAGAAACGGCTGGCAACTCATTAAGCAGCCGATTACATTTCACCTGTGGTAGTATGTTGATAAATTCATAAGTGATA
This sequence comes from Anodontia alba, assembly GCA_964016985.1. Taxonomy (NCBI): domain Eukaryota; kingdom Metazoa; phylum Mollusca; class Bivalvia; order Lucinida; family Lucinidae; genus Anodontia; species Anodontia alba. The sequence continues at coordinate 67,415,302 of OZ024833.1, read as the reverse complement.
GATCATGGACGATTAAGGACACCAACGAAGTGTTCAACCCATCTTTTCAAGATAGTTTCCTTATCAGACAGAAGACTAGTTCTATCTGCACTAGGAAGTTGGGTTGTTACTTAGCCCTGGGGACCATTTATTGTCTTAAGTGCATCAAAGAAATTATTCATATCCTTTCTGTCTGCAAATGACTGGATTTCGTCAGCCTTTTTGCCCAACCAGGAATCTTGCATATCTCTGAGCCTAGTCTGGACTGTCTTACATATGATTGAATAAGCAGTCTTACTAGATACTGATCTGGTATTTCTGAGGTATATGTCCTGTGTTTTTGGTGTTTTTCTTAATGGAGTCCCTGTATTTCTTTGCCTTTCCCACCAAACCGGTGTTTGAAAGATACTGGTCCTATGAAATCCATTTCTGAAGAGTAAACGGTGCTGAAGAGTGAAGACTGTCTAGCTCTCATATACATCCTCTGAACTGTGTTCCGTGAATCTAAACCGCTGGAGATATCATAAGTAAATGCTTGCCTCTTGATATCTTGATTTGATTTGATGCTGCAAATAGCGCTTTCTGTAGCAATGAAAAACTGATATCAGAAAATGATATCATTTTTGCACTAGTGCAATTCAACATATTATTTTTGCACTGATTGCTGTTTTGCAGCGAACCTGCAGTAAAACCAAATTACTTGAGCAAAAATCAGTCTGTTGCTTAACTTGCGACTTTCAAACTTTAAGAGTAATTTATATGATGTTTTGGTCCAGCTTGACGTGACCTTTCATGACGTTTAGTGATAATGACATCTGCGATTTTGACATCATACAACACTAAAATTCTACAATGGTAATAGTTTGATATTTGTTTATGGTCGACAAACAAGTATGACTGATCTAAAGAAAGCGTGCAATTTTGATATTACGTGCTGGTATTGAAAAATATCGGCATCATTGTTCCTTGGATTTTATCGTTCATTTCTAATCATTTGATATTTACAGCTATTCAATAAACAAAATTATTATAGGTCATTCATATGGATAAGCTATATTAGAAATCTTGCTGTATGAGAGTATATCTACACGCACAGGGTAATGTTCTGTCATGATACAATTGCCCTCTGATGTCACTTCAGTAAGCGCATTTCACGTGCAGGCTAATATTATATCAGGTTTCCCTGCAATGTTACCTCCAGTGACGTCATTGATATCAGTGTAGTTGCAGGTGTAAACTTTCGGTATAATAAAACAATTGTTGCCCTTGTACGAGGGTAATAGGACTATTTGTCACCCGAAGCAGGTAATGTTATTACCCAAGGGCTACCCTCGCACAAGGGCAATTATTTTATAACTACAGACTCGGTCTTATGAAACCGTTGATGAATAGCTAAGTTATATCAGTCAATGACAAATTAAGTTCCATCACGAAAACATGCCTATATAATAGTGACCCCTGTAAACCCCACTTTTATATAGGAAAACTGGAGTTTACAGGGTATACATTATTTTTCTTATTTCTGCTCAAAACATAGATTGTGGGTACTCGTTAGAATCGCCTCGTCTGGGCGGTTCTAACGAGTACCCACAATCTATGTTTTGAGCAGAAATGTGAAAAATATCAGAATTTTTTTATCTGAAAATTTTCATTTTTTGGTGGTAAAAAAATTCAGTATATTTGAATAGGCATGTTTTCGTAATGATTATACAAGGCAAAATTAGCAATCGTGCGCAGACGATATATGCTTAAAAAACTACAAAAGGTGCATGGATATTAATCGGATGAATATACTTTTCCACAAATTTTACAAGGGCTACAATCTTTTTGCTTTCCCATTCCCTCTGTTACCAGGACCATTCTGAAAATGAATCTTCTATAAAAGGAAACAATTTGCTCGCAAGGGAAGAAATATATTTCCTTTTTGCAGTGGACTCCAATTTGACTATTTCACTGCTACAGGCGATAATGATATGCCGTCTCAACTGGATCTACGCTGTTTTGCATTCAGTCTTTCAACTGTACACATAAACTTCATTCTAATCAATAGTTTGTTAAAAAAAAAACTAAGCAGACGACAAATCTAGTCTGACATTTGACGCCGAAAGAGTTAAAAGTGAGACAAAAACAATTTTGACAAGTGTTCAATATGGACTTAATCCTTATCCTGCTGTTCAACCCCTTCCTTTGCAAACAGTGTAGATCCAGATCAGATGGCTTCTGAAGAGGCCATCTAATCAAAATCTACACTGTTTGTCATTCAGTTTGTGAATTTGAACGAAAACATTATATGATGTAATCTGATTAGCTGATATTCAGATAAGGGTGTGGCTAATTAAATTATTCAGCAGGATAAGGGTTAATCTTTACCACGACATTATGACGGTATTCTTCTTATTTTCCTCTGAAAAAAAATGTTGATAAGGAGACAATTGGCATAAAATGCCAAAGCCTATTTTCTAGGACAGATAAGAAAAAATGTTTCATACAGATTCGTTTTAAACAAAATTATTCACATACAAGAATGTTTTTGGTCGTATGAAAACATGCTTCCTTCATATGTGGACGGCAAAGACCCAGACGAGTCTGAACATCCGCGCAGTCTGATCAGGGCCCTCTGTTCGCTTACAGAATCATTAAATACTAGAGAATGTATGAATGGAGACCAAAGGCCAGGGCCCAGTTGTTCAAAGCTAACGACATCGTTAGTTAACGATTTATTAAAATTTACATCAAGTGATACACATATATGCTGACATTTTTTGCTAAAAAAATGTGAGAAGCTTTTGCAGTGCAAAAGCTACTTACATTTTTGCAGCAAAAAAATTCGAAATGACCCTTAATGAGCTCGTTAAGCAAACGACGCTTTGAACAAATGAGCCCAGGATGATATTTTGCGCATGCTCAGGATGATCTGAACCTGCGCATTTTGCGCATATTTGAAGGCACTTTTTCGCGTGGCGAGGCCCATATATACCTGAAAGGTAAAAACACGTGTCCCGTCTATGGTTTTTTCCACGTCGCTAATACGCCATACCGACATTGCCCCTACATGCATCTCGTTCTCATCATATTCAAGATTATCAATAGGTCCAGCGTAGGTACCAGCACTTGTTATTCGCATGTCCTCGGCGTTTTTCACAGCCCCCACAATCGCAGCTACACTGCCTGCTTTTACAGTGCCATCGGAAGAAAGACTTAATAATGGCTTGTTCTTGCATCTGTGCCTTGAATATAGAGATTACGTAATTTATCTTAAGTATTCGGACATCTCCATTTCTTATCATACTTTTTAACCCTTAGCATGCTGGATAAATGGAAAGGCCACGCCCACTTCTAATTTTCAGCGTCAGATTTCTTGATCCAGGTTTTTTATACTAATTCACTTACTTCAGGACAAACAGTGTAAATCCTGATCAGTCGGCTTATTCAGAAACCAATTGATCTGGATCTACATTGTTTGCAAAGGCAGTACACATTCACCTTTGAACAAATTCAAATCACTACTTTTTGGTGGATCTAAAATTGCTGGATGAGTGACAAATAGTGAAGATCCAATTTAGGCGCCTGCTATGGCCCTGCACTGTTTTTTCATGCTTTTCTGCCCGAAATCTTAGTCATCATATAAGCCATGCAAGCATAAATGTTTGACAGCAGCACCTACAAATGCTCAAACTATTGATGTGGTCACTGAGCCAATGGCTGATGATAGAGTAGTATGAGAATGACCGATACCGACGGTAAAAATTAGCATGACAAATACAAGATTTATTCAGAATTCCTACCATAGCTCATGATGTTTTTTTTTTTTTGAAACCAAAAGTATTACTTTTCTTCTTATTTTTCAGCAAAACATATGTTTTCGCGGAGAAATCAGAAACATATATACCTGACACCCACTCTTATGTAGACCTATATTTACATCTTTTATTTTCAAAACAACAATGGATATAAGATCCAATAGACAACAAAATGTATAGGTTTTCTTGTTATACAAGAAAAATGCCTAACAGCATTACGGACGGGGATTTCCTTTGAAGAACAAAGGTAAGACATCACTTTGAAAAAAAAACAACAACAAAAAAAAAAACAAACAAAAAAACAGGTTAACCAAAAGGTAAACCTCAGGCGATGCTATGGTACATAATAGAATTTTTTCGTGAAAAGCCCGTCAAAAATACAATTGTCTTATATCAAGAAATGCTGGGCCCAGTTGTTCAAAGCTAACGATGTCGTTAGTTAACGATTAGTTAAAATTTTAATCGAGTGATACGCAAATATGCTGAAATTTTTTGCTGAAAAAACGTGAGTAGCTTTTGCAGTGCAAAAGCTACTCACATTTTTTCAGCAAAAAATATCAGAATATTGTGTATTGAATCCGCTAGAACAGTTAACGAAATGACCCTTAACGAGCTCGTTAAGCTAACGACGCTTTGAACAACTGGGCCCTGGTTACTAATGTAGTCAATGATAAGCATATAGAAGAGGTTCAGCCACTTAAGCTACGACCTGCATAAGTGAACAAAAATCAATTTTGACCCAAAAAACCTACAATCTGCACATGGGAAAAAACAATTTTGGCTACACAAGCTTTCGGCTTCAAGGGAGATAAGTACGTAAAAAATAAAGTCAGAGTTGTCTATTTTGCACGAGGCACATTTACTGGTCCTCATCTATGCCTCTACCAGATATTATCAAAATATTTCAAATCATTAAGAACTTATGGACAAATTTGCCTTTTGCATAGAGCACTCTTACTTGCCCTGATATATGTCCCTACCAAAAAAAGGTAAGAGAAAAGTCCAGGGAGTGCCACAATCACAAACCGCAGCCCTTCCCAGACACCAAGAGGAAAAGGAAACCGACAAATCCAAACAAGCACAAATCGAACAAACGTACGAAAAGCACTAAGATTAGCTCTCTCTCTTCCCCAAGCGAGGTAATCGCAATACTAAAAGGACTGAAAAACACAAGAACAAAATGACACATGGTAAGACATACAACAAATCGCCTCGTAGAATAAACCACAAAGCAACAAAGAGTAAGACTAACACCGGGACCACCGCCTTAGAACGGTCAGTAGAGTAAACCATCGGGGGGTTTAAAGCACTTTTACAGCTAGCAAATATTATAAAATTATCTCAAAAACAATACGGGAGTTGTGGCCTGCACAAGATTTCGGTTTCAGGGGAGAAAGATACATAACGAAGAAAGTGAGAGTTGTCTCTCTTGCACATTGCATCTCTTCTGGTCCTGATCTATGTCTCTACCAAAGATATTAAAATATTTCAAACCATTAAGAAGTTATGGAGTCATTAGAATTTGGCTTCGAAATTCGTTCAAGGGATATAACTAAAAAAAATATCAAAGTAAGAGGTCTCCTTCTTACATGAGACACTCCTACTTGACCTGATTTATGTCCCTACCAAATATTATAAAATTATCCCAAATAGTATGGGAATTATGGCCTGCACAAGATTTCAGCTTCAGGGGAGATAAATACATAACGTAAAAAGTGAGTTTTCTCTCTTGCACGCGACACGCCTTCTGGTCCTCACCTTTATCCCTAACAAATATTAAAGCAATCCACTGAAGAATAAAGGTAACAGATAACTTTGAAGGTTAAACAAAAGGTAAACCTCGGACGACGCCAGACCCCCGCCCGCCCGGCCCCCGGAATCAATAGGATCAAAATCGGTTAAAAAATACCGTTTTCGATCTAAGTACCACTTCTACCCTAGAAGCGCACAATCAAGCAAGTCTTCAAATTACAAGCCATGTATCTATTTGTTATTAAAGCACATGTAGTGGGTACCCATTTGAGTACCCTAGAAGCGCACAATCAAGCAAATCTTCAAATTACAAGCCATGTATCTATTTGTTATTAAAGCACATGTAGTGGGTACCCATTTGAATTGCATCGAATTTCTGCTCGGCGAGGCGGTTCTAACGAGTACCCACAATTTATGTTTTTGAGCAGAAATAAGAAAAATAATGTATACCCCTGTAAACCCCAGTTTTACTGTATAAAAGTGGGGTTTAAGGGGGTCAAAATTATATAGGCATGTTTTCGTGATGAGTAAATGGAACGGGCTCACTGATCCAAATGCAAATAAAAATATAATAATAACAAGTTACATCGGAAATACAGCAAACCCCATTACATCGATAGCATCTTTTCCTAAAGATAGTGTCATTTAAATGAATTTTCTGTTGTAAAAAAAAACTTTTTTGAGAATAATGATATGTAAGGAAGGCCTGGTTTTGTTCTTATTTCCTCACAGAACGTATGGTTTCATGGAGGCAATTCTAACAATATCCAAATTGCTTTTTTTTTTTTTTTTTTTTTTTTAAGTATTAAATACAATGTTCTTGCATAATTTCTGAATACCAGTCACCACTTGAACAAAAATTTGAAAACAAATATATCCAAAACAGATGTTTTTTGTAGAATTAAATACAATGTTCTTGCATAATTCATGATATACTGTCATCTATTAAGGTTTCGTGCCAAATTATTATTATAACAAATTTTGTTTTTGTATCGAGTGTCGGTATAAAGAGGTTTGACTGCATATTCTTCGCTTTAAACCAACATTTTCAGTTATAATATTTGTAAAAATATCAGTTATTATTATTAAAGGTTTTATCAGTACATTTGAGGCTCTTTGGTTTCCTATCCTGCTTTTCCGTCTTTTGCTAGGCAATTTAAGAAGTATATGAGTTTGGTTTAAACAGATGTTGTTCAGTCGCTATTATTTCCTATTTAACCCATTGTAGACTGAATGAACTCCCCACGCTATGTATTGGAAGTTTTTTTATTTTAATTGATGGTATGTCAGGCTATGTGATTTAGATATTCCTATAGAAAAATGATTGTACTATTTGCAAACAGTGGAGAACCTGATACGTCGCGTTCTGTGTCGTCTAATCTGGGTCTGCACTGTTTGCCAATTACTATTATAGGGGTCTCCAGACTACAATCGGTTAAAAGTGATACACTGAACCCTCTTTTTACGACATCGTTTGTTCCTGAAGATGTTGCCGTTCAAATGAATTTGATGTTGTAAAAAATCTGTCATCAGCAGAATGATTTGTAAGAAATGCCTTGATTGTTTTCTTATTTCCTGATAGAATTAGGCTATTTCATCCAGTCAAATTATCATTTAAAAATGTTTTCGTTATATCGTGTGTCGTTAAGAAGAGGGTTGTCTGTACAGATATATAATTAATTCTTATTTGATTATTTATCGTTTAGCATGTATGACCTTTTAATGGGTCTTTGTTCCTCGGCTTGTCTGAGGTTGCAGCTTACTGTTTCTTGAGTGTTATTTTGAATTTGATGAAATTGTTATGACAAAAGATAAATAAGTTTGGAATTACTACGGAAACAAAACATTTGAATACTTGGATTTACTAGCAATACTGCCTGTCATAATTTCGATTTTCCAGCTATGATCTTAAACAAACTTTAAACTTAACCTTCATTTCGAGGGTTGAGCGCAAGACTGGCGTAAGTCAGATGGTTGTTTTTCCCCAAACTTAATCTCCTCACCATGAAGGCGTTATGAAGATTACAACATTTCTTTCTGTAAACAATGAAAATTTAATGGCACCTAAATTTGCATTGTTTACAAAGGGGTCCAAGTTGCCCCTAAACAAGGGTTTCAAAAATATGTTTGAGTTACTATAGTCTTGCGCTCAACCCTCAATTTTCTGCTTTAGACTTTGTAATTTGGAATCTAAGTATAGTCAACATACTAGATACAATGACAAACTTTGTTATAATGATAATTTGACAGGCACGAAAGCTTTAGAGATATCATTAATTATGCAAGAGCATTGTATTTAATACTTCAAGAAAAATATGAATAGTATAGTATATCTTTTTATACGCCTTGTTTGCTGTTCCTGTGCCATCTATCTTTCTGTCCTAAAAGGGGACAATGCCCTTATCCTCCGCGGAACGCCACCCATCAAACTTGACAGGTGTCCGGTAACTCGAGATGCGAATGTCGGAACAAAAGAAATTATTAATGTAAAACCATAAATCAAATTGACACTGACAGGTATCCTGTAACCCGAGACTCGAATGGAAAGGGGGAACAATAGAAGGAATATGTGAGACCCATGCATCAACTTGACAGGCCTATTCAATACGTCAGACACCCCGTCGCCAAAATCCTATTAAAATGATAATGAACGCCATTCATCATTTCGTAACAAAAGAAAGGGGTTGAATTACGCTCAAGCTAATGGATTTTCCGCTGTCAACGGGTGATAGGCACACAAAGAAATGTAATTAAAGTGGTAAGGGAGAAATAAAAGTTGTGATGTAGTAAAAACATATTTGGGAGTTGTGTAGTATTAGTGGCTTGACTTCAAATCCAAAAGGTAAGACTTTTTTCTTTACATTTCCTTATTAAATTCAATAGATACTACAATCTTGTTTTCTCACTGTACTGTGATGTGTTTTACGTCACCGCAACACCTCAGAACAAATCTATACAGTTTGGCAGATGGAAACGCAGACTTAATACCCGTTTCCAACATTTTCTAGAGATTTCCCCCGATGCGTATCTTCGGTGTATGCCTCTGCCTGGCACCTTCGCAGACTTCCAGGATCCCCGGTGCTATTCGTGTTGGCCAGTTTCGGGGTCAGGGGACCCTCCCGAGTGTATTAAAACAATCTGTCACTGTCCGTGGCACCCTTACAGACCCAGGAACACGGTGCAAAACGTGTGACGCCCAGATTCGACCTCTAGGGTCCAATCCGAGTTCACTGCACCAGTTTACTACTGTCTTTGGAACCCTCGCAGACTTCCAGAATCTTAGGTGCCAAATAAGTTAAGGCCAGATTGGACCTCTAGGGACCCTTCCGAGTTTATCATAATAGTCTGCGACTGTCTTTGGCACCCTCGCAGACTTTCACGCACCCGGTTCAAAACGAGTTAAGCCTAGATTCGACCTCTAGGGACCCTCCCTAGTTCAATGCACCAGTTTACTACTATCTTTGGAACCCTCGCAGACTTCCTGGATCCTCGGTGCCAAAAGAGTTAAGGCCAGATTTCACCTCTAGGGACCCTCCCGAGTTTATCATAATAGTCTGCGACTGTCTTTGGCACCCTCGTAGACTTTCATGCACCCGAGTCAAAACAAGTTAAGCCTAGATTCGACCTCTAGGGACCCGCCGAGTTCATTGCACCAGTCTACTACTGTCTTTGGCACCCACGCAGACTTGCAGGATCTTCGGTGCCAAACACGTTAAGCCTAGTTTCGACCTCTAGGGACCCTACCAAGTTCAATGCACTGGTCTGCTACTATCTTTGGCACCCTCGCAGATTACAAGGATCTCCGGTACCAAACGAGTTCATTCCAGATTCGACCTCTAGGGACCTTCGCTTATTTCTCGTAGTCTAGGACTGTCTTTTGTACCCTTACAAACTTCCAGGGTCCCCGGTGCCAAACGAGTTTAGGCTAGTTTCAATTTCTAGGGACCATCCCCAATTCTTAGGGACCCTCCAAAATTCAACTCACTGGTCTGTCCGTATAAAGTAATCGATTATATCACGACTTAACATATTGTAGGAGCAAACTGCGCATATATACTATTATGCCACATGCTTATGTCAGTCAATAGTCCTACCGCGTGTCTTTATTCTTTTTTTATTTCCATTTTCAGAATGGCTAGACCTTGCAAATTTTGAGGAATTTTTATTAAAGAACTGGAGTGTCATGAGCATCTCCATCGTGATCTGGACTTCCTAAACGGCAATGTAAGTGATGTTTTAATCAAACGACTTTGTATTTCAAGTTGTTCAAATTAAGCATATTTCATTCAACATTGAATGCGTATCAATAGAGGTGTAACCTGTAAGGCGCGTATAAATGGTGATGTAACCAGTAAACTTTCATGGATGTAAAATTTAGCTATAAGACTCATGATCCTCTTTTCTTAATACCGAATATTAAGAAAAAACTTAATAATAAACGTCAAAAACCACTCTTAATCTTTTTTTTTTGTGGTTTAAGAAAGGTGGTGTTGAGTCTCCCGTTTTTAAACATGTAAGACTTGAAGAGGAAACGTACTGCCAACAGGAGGGATAAGGTGGAATCTCAAGATCCCGCATTATAAGTATACTATTATCCTGCAATCAATAACTAGAACTAAAAAGGTGTACGGTTATTAACGCCTATTGTTCAGAATAGTCAACCTCTATAATAAACACGCTTGTATCCTTTTTAAGGTTGGGGAAGACTCTCAACCAGATCAGAACATGGGCGAAGACAACAGCCAAATGCAGGAAATTCTGCATGTAAGTATACATTTATTTGATACTCGGTTCTGTTGGAAGGTTAAACCCGGAAAATGTAAAATAATAGCAATATCATGACAACATTGTATTTAAAGCTTAAATTGTATGTATTTAAAATGCATTTTAATCAAAATTACATCCTCTGTATTTTCAGAGTCCTGGCAGTCGGACAGCCTTGTACCAGTGTGACACCTGCGACAAGACGTATAGGCACAAAAAAATTTTGATGGCCCACGTACAAGCGGCGCACGAAAGGCAGATGAAACATTTGTGCTTAAAGTGCCTTTACGTGTCGCCAAAATGTTACCCGATACGAGAAAAACTGCTCTGGAGAAACCGTCCATGACTGCCCAAAGTGCTCAAAACGCTGCGCATCAGCCCAGGGGCTTCAACGTTACCATCAGTGGTACGACAAAGCCTTGTCCCAGCCGGACAAAGAAGGTGCTTGCTCAACCACCGGCTGGAAAAGCACCCTCCGTGGCAGAAACTATTCCGTCTCAGCTGAGATACCGGCACTGTACGGAGGTGTTTGACAACCCCCGAGATTTATACATGTATGGCATGCGAGAACATTACGACCAGCACGGTAGAGCCTAACAACCTCGGCCTCGGGGCTGCAAAAATGCGACATCCTGGGACGGAGACGATGCTTTGCGCCAGGTGTACGAAACCAACACTCCTCTCATTTTGGAGCACCATCGAAAAGGGACAATTCGGATGACCTACAACTGCCCCGTGACGAGCGATGTCAACGTCGATCAACTCATGGACTTTTCTGATGGCATTTATCGAAGACAATAGAGAGCGTTTCGCCTCTTCTAGTCTTCGGGGTCATCCTCCAAAATAAAGAGACAGGTCGTTACAGCTACTTCGTACCCTATAGCAACAGCGGGTGTTTAATAGACATATCTACATCTCGAGAAAGGGCGACTTGCAGCGTCCCCGCCACCAACTACAGATAAAAGACATCCTCATCGAACTGTTGAGACAACGCCCCGACACCAAGTGGATACCCGTGCTAGTGACTAACGTACATTTTCTGGTAACTTCCACGTTTTACCCTCTGGTGCAAAGCCAGCTGCCGGACTATCTTATGAAGAAAGACAGTCTCTACCCTTTGGTCGAGAATCGCAGAGAGGGAAGCCTTATAAGGATCACCTCTGCGCTTTTCGTTGTCTCGCTCTACATCGTGGTCGCGAAATCGAATACACAGAAAGCCCAGCCAAGCAACTGTACCGAGAGTGGTCCGAAGAGTCCATAAAAGATCTCGAAGGGTTGAGTTTTGAGGACTTCCCCGAGTTTGCAACCCGCTTCGACTTTAACCTCGAAGTCTACAACCTGACAGAAGACGGTTCGCATGGTCGGTCTAGAAGTCCAAAGGCCAGCACCCGACTACCATGTACGTCAATTTGCATGGAAATCACCTCTCTTACATTCGGGATTTTGCCGTGTATGCGCAGAAGTATCAATGCTAGACCTGCCAGTAACATTTCAAACAGGCTGGGGGTCTTCACTCACAGCAGAAGAGCTGCACAAAAAAAAAAAAAAAAAAAAAAAAAAAAAAAAAAATCGTGTACCCGGGCGGGTTTCATCGACACAGGGACAGCATTTTTGATCAACTGGATCAATGCAACATTCACGTACCGAAAGACCAACGCACTTTCCCGTGGCACATATGCTACGACTTCGAGGCCATGTTAGAAAAAATCTACGATCACCCTACCGAGTTTCTGCAGTGGACTCAAAAACACGTTCCCGTCAGTGTGTTCTTATTTTAGTTTGGAAGAGATTTCATGATGTCCCTTTCCATTGAAAACCAATCTAAATTCATTGAAGCTTTTAGCTCGACTTCTACTGCAATCATTTAATTTGTCGGTCAACTATAATTTCCTCAGTTAATCATTGACAATTTTCAGTTGTAAACAACTCTGATTTAGACTGAAACTTTAACCAGTGGGTTGGGGCTTGACGATATGTCTTTGGATTGGCCCGCCGTGGTTCAACTATTGGTTTTCATTTACTCTGGCATAAAGTAGAATTAGCCATGAGTACTCGTCTTTGTTTATTATAGTGATTAATTTGATTTTTATGTTTTCGCTTTGATGCATTGACTGAGTTGGGAGCTTTTATGCGAACCGAATTTTTATGTATTTCTGTATTAAGAGTAGCATCGGGACCCAGGGTGAAGTTAACTACTGTAAAAGTTTGCTCTACCGACCGTTCTAAAGTGGTGGTCCCGGTGGTAGTCTTACTCTTTGTGGTTTATTCTACGAGGCGATTTGTTGTATGTCTTTCCGTGTGTCATTTTGTTCTTATGTTTTTCAGTCCTTTTAGTATTGCGATTACCTCGCTTGGGGAAGAGAGAGCTAATCTTAGTGCTTTTCGTACATTTGTTCGGTTTGTGCTTGTTTAGATTTGTCGGTTTCCTCTTCCTCTTGGGGTCTGGGAAGGGCTGCGGTTTGTGATTGTGGCACTCCCTGGACCTTTCTCTTACCTTTTTTCAATATATTTGGATGATTTATTGAATATTGACAATACCTACTTCGATAGTTTAATCAGTCAAATTTACCCCCCCCCCCACCCCCCCCCCCCCCCCCCAGACCTTCAGGTAAATAAAGCTAATTTTTCTGATACCGAAGCCGCGTTTTTGGATTTACATTTATCTATTGTAGATGGGTTTGCTTCCTGCAAAATTTATGATAAACGCGATGATCTTGATTTTGAGATAGTAAATTTCCTTTCTTGGATGGTGAAGTTCCTCGTGCGGCATCCTACGGTGTTTATATTTCACAATTAATTCGATTTGCCAGAGTCTCTAGTTATGTAACTGACTTCAACACTCGTAATAAATTGCTAGCTGCTAAACTTTCAGAACCAGAATTTTATGGTGACTTAGTATATAGATTCAGAAATATATATGCTTGCAATGACTTCAGTACCCAATTTCGTAAAATCATTCTTCGATATAAAAAGGTTGGGTACAACATAAATGTTATACGACAAACTGCATGCATGGTTGTTAACCCAATCATGGTTAATAACTTTGCTTCCCTCTTTAATTGCACGCCGGCGGGTTAGGCCTCAGATTCTACGATGGTTCCAGCGTAAAGGCATATTTGAAATTTAATTTTGGGTAATATTAGTTGGTACTTGATACTCTATCTTTGGTCGGGCCCACCGGTGTCTTTCTGTTGGTTTTCTTTTGCTCTAGCATTTCAGTTTTTTCGTGCTGTCGAGGCCTCATCGTTGTTTCATCTCTGTAATTAGTTGATTTTTTGTTTTCTCGGAGATGTAGCACTGATGAGTTAGAAAGCCTTCATGCTGACTGAACAAATTATGTGTATAAACCGCGGCAGAAGTAAGGGCGAGGATTGTGGCCACGTAAAATCTATTTAAGCCCCCCAGTGAAATACTTTTCACTGACCGTTCCAAGGCGGTTCTTCTGTCATGGTTTATTTTTGTTATAGTTCGTCTTTGTATATGTGCGTCGCTTACATCTTTTTATTTTGGATAGCCATTTGGCCAATTTGTGGGAAAGTAACTGTCTGTTTGGCTTTCTGCTAGTGATGTTTCCATAAGGGTCCAGTTATTTCGTGTTTGTGTTTCTTTCCCTTTGATGTCTCCGATAGAAGGTGTGGGATAATTGTATCGATTCCTGATCATTGCCTTCCTTTCTATTTTGAGGCAGCGAAGTATAAGGAGACGCTTATTCTACGATTTCCAAAGTCCATGCAAAACGGAGTGCGAAGTGTGTGGAGAAATTGTAAAAAGCCGTGCGAAAGGACAACTTTGTTCCCCGTATAACCAAAATCCGTAACAAGTTGTTAAAACAAGAAGACTACGCCTTTATTCGAAGTTTAAATGGAGACACGTCGTGGCACCTTTCGAGGATTATCAATGGGACATGGATACGGCCAACATGGCATACTACAAGAAAGACAATAAAGACTACGCTTATTTCGTACTGGCGATCAACATCATATCTAAATTCATGTAGATGGTGTCCTTGTGGACTAGCACGGGTTAAGACATTGTGGCTGTTTTGACACAGATCTTCGCCAGGGGACGGAACTCGACCCACCTCCATAGCGACCAAGGCATGGAATTTGTTAATCAATAGGTGAAAGCCTTGCTAAAGAAAAAAAAGGGTAGATTTCTTTGTGACGCATAACTTATGCCGAAAGGGCCATCAAAATGATTAAATCGCGACTCATCCGATATATGGCCCATAAGCAAACGAGACGCTGAGTTGACAACTTCCCAGACAACACCGTGAGCTACAATGAGACCTACCGTGGTTCCATCAAAAGAACGCCACGAAGCCTCAAAGCCGAATACACCATGGACATGGAAACTGCAGTACACTAGTCTCCCCAAGTCATCCGCCAGAAAACCAGGCGGGTCGTATGTTTAAATACAAAGTAGGAGATCTCGTACGAGTATCGTTTCTGAGTCGCGCCTTTCAACGCAAGTACGAGGAGCGATGGTCTAGAAAAGTATTTGTAATGAGCGAACGCTGTATGAGTGACGGTCTCCCGCAATATGGGCTGAAGGACTACGCCGGAGGTCGTCAGTGGCATGTTTTACGAAATTCAACTGAAAAAAAGCTTACGAACAATACCGCTTCTTTGTAGACACAGTACTCAGGTCCAGAAAACGAGGGGGGCGAAAACAGCTGCTGGTACGCTGGAGAGGGTGGGCATCCAAGTACGTCTCCTGGATAGAAGAAAACGATGTTAGTGCTTTTAAAGACAAAGCACCGGAGACAAGTTCCTCATAAAACATGGCACATAGGGTGGAGAAGCATTTAGCCTTATTTCGACTTTTGGTGGACTCGACGGAAGCTCAGCGCCTGGCAATTCTGAAAACCTGTACTCCGAGTCAAATACGGGGCCTGTTAGAAACCATTTACAAAGTGTTGAGAGGTACCTGTCCCATTAGCAATAAAGCGAAAAAGAAATTGTTACATCAGAGAAGGGTCATTCGACGCCTCGTATCTAAAGATCTCTTTCTTCAGCAGCGGCAACGCCTGTTAGTCAGACGCGGTGCTTTTGCTTTTGCCTCTTCTGCTGAAACCCGTAGTAGAGATTTTCGCCAAGACGAAATAGATTGGAGAAACAAAAGCTGCGCGACTCTGTTGAGTGGCATTCGTTAGAAGATAGATCGGTATCTTTACGTGCAAAGTGACGAGAAAAAACGCCTATTTCGACAATATTTTCACGAGATTCAAAGTACAGCTGAACTTACCCGGGATATGGAAAGTAGCGTTGGTGGAATTTCACGCCACAGAAACATCCAAAAAAGCGGACGAAGGACTTTACATTTACGCAGATATATGCAAAGGAGACATCGTCTTGGGCGAGGAAAGGCCTTTGTTGAGGCGGTTAGAAAAGAGCAGCAAAGGCAAATGGCATTATATGCTAGACCCTCCTTTTAAGCTGCCAATCTCAAAGACTGAAGCGAGAGACATTGAGGTGTACATAAAGGGAGAGCGTGACGAAGACGTGACATGTCTAGTGAAGCCCGTATACTTGACGCTTTATTTCAAGCATTATCCATTTTGGTGAGACACCATGAAACTATACGTGCCTAATCCGCAGGTCTGGGTGGACTACTTTGAGCGGGTGAGTCAAGGGTCTTCGGATCAAAGGGGTGGTAGACGGAATTATGGTTAACGGGCAAAAAAGAAAGAGGAACAACACGTCAGCATTTAAGCCGTGTTACCGACAGAACAGACGACAGCTCAGGAAAAATTCGAACTGCGAAGAGAGGATATAAATCCGAAAAAAGTGGAAAAAAGTGTTTCAGAACTTGGCGAAACGCCATAGGGAGAGCACGAAAACAGAAGCGAAGGGATCACCCTTTTCGTCTACAAAACGTCAGAAAAGGGCAGACCAAAAGCGTCGTGTGGGACATTTCTCCCAGAAACGTTGAGGCTACACTCAGAAGAAACTTCACATTTTTTAGATTGCGTTAACCATGTCCGTATTCAACGAAGAAGAAAACAAAAAAGGACTCGTTTCGGACCTGGAGTTATTTCGATTTACCGAGTACGCAGATTAGCGTCAATAAGATCTACGACGAAGAAATTCGACTTCTGGCCGCTGTATTGGGCGACGGACCGTACGAATTTTGCATCAATGGGCAACATTCGACGGATTATTTGGACTTGAAGAATTCTCAATTCTTCGTCAGGCTGAAAGTCGAGGAAGCCGACAGTGGCAATTCGACCACAGAACCGGTGGGCTCGGCAAACTTGTTTTGCAGAGTCTATTTTCGACGACGGAGGTGACGTTGCAGAACAAAGCCAATATCAGCAACAATTACAACCCTTACAAGGCCTATATTTACACGCTGCTGAGTTACCGCCAGGATGCACTGACCTCTCAGATACAAACTCAGGGATGGATGACAGCGATTCTCCGGGGGTGTCAGATCCCGCTGGCCTTAACAACGGGTTGTTTGAAAGATCGAAATGTATCAACACCTCTACGACGCTGGACTTATAGGATCCATCTTTCACTTGTTTTCCATGGATCGGTACCTGCTCAATCAAGTGGACGTAAAACTCAAGGTCTGCTGTAGGCCAGCCAGCTTCGCCTTGCTCGCCAAAGATGCCAATACCCACTTCAAGATCAACGTCGAGGACATTTACGTGTTGGCCGGTAAAATCAGAGTTAACCTGATCGTTCTTTACGGACACTGGACAATTTTGTAGAAGCGGAACGCCTTGTAAAGCTACACGAAAGTTGAGTGTAGTTCACAGAGCGTGGCCACGGGCAGTACCTCCTTTAACTGGGACAATTTGTTCCAAAGCCGAAAACCGGAGAAAGTGATCATTGGCTTCGTCAAGAGCAAGGTGTTGAACGGTGATTACAGCACCAATTTCTACAACTTCGAGAATAGCGGCATCAACCATATCGAGTTGTACGCCGTCGGGCTTCCGGTGAGTGGAATCCTGCCGATAATGGACTCCACCGTGGCCGACGACACAGCCGTCATGAGAGCTTACACCAAACTTTTGATAATGTTCGGGAAAGTTGCGTCAGGACGAAGGGAACGCATTGGACAAGAAACACTTTATAAGCGGCAGCCCCCTCTTCGGCTTCCAGCTGGAACCTGACTTTTCACATCACGGCGAGTACCTGTCCCTGGTGAAGAACGGCAACATGCGTTTGGATGTGCAGTTCAGCTCTGGACTCTCAGGTACTTTTTGTTACCTTATATCTTTCATTCAACGGGTGTTAAAGCAAAAACGTAAACATCTCTTTTTTTAATATATTCATGAATGGGTCCATAAATCTTTTAATGGATCAGAATCACACTCGTGTACCTTCTATTTTGATTATACGTGAACACTAGGTGAACGTGTAAACTGTGTGGGCCTGTGTTCTAACATTTTCGGCAAGTTGTAAAAATCGTCTCTCATGACACTTAGCTTATGGCATTTTTCGACATGTTATAAAAATCGTCTTTCATAGCAATAAGCTTTTTGAGATTTAGAATACAGTGAAGTTATTTTATGTTCGTGTTTCTTTCCCTTTGATATCTTGGATGGAAGGTGTGAGGTAAATGTATCGATTCCTGATCATTGCATTCACTTCTATTTTTCAATAAGTAATGTCTTCTCTTTATTTTTTGTTGCAATGCTGATAAGTTGCAAGGAGTACAGCGAAGGACCGGGCTATTTCGAAATCAACTAATCTAGAGACATAATTGTGCAAACATGAACACCTCGCAGCTTCGGTGCATCATCTACTGCGACCCGGTATTAAGGGAACGTGTACTGGGTGTATTTTTCGCGGATCAACTGCCCACAGTTCTACCCTATAGCCCATGCGGACTCATCGTAAACACGGATATTAGCAGTCAGCCGGACACGCATTGACAGGCCTTTTTCGTTTGGGACAATATAGTGGAGTGCTTCGATAATTAAGGACAACATCCGGGTGTCTATAATGCTCTGTTTTCGTGTGTGCGTGTGAATTTAGCTGAACACGTCTTCAGAGCGACACATCAAACCTGTGCGTACTTTACTGCGAGTATTTTCTTCGACAAAAACTGTTAGGACATAGCATGAGGCATATTATACAACGCTTTAGTGTTACCGATCTGGAGACAAACGACCGTAAAAATTGGACATGCTGGCGGGAATTTATTCTCATTGTGTACAGAATGACTGTTTATAAAATCAGACGTGTAAACCGTTGTTACAGACTGTAATATAGGTTGCGTTATGTGATAGAACAAGGTTGTTTCCACACTCTGTTTTCATGAACGTTGAGGGTAGAATGATGATGAACAACTTTAATAAGTGTTTATTCATTCTAGCTCAATCTCGTATATTGGATGTGTGTTTGTGTGTGTGTGTGTATGTGCGTGTGTGTGTGTATGTGCGTGTGTGTGTGTGCGTGTGCGTGTGTATGTGTGTGTATTATGTTGATATATCTGTATGTGACATACGACGGTATACAATGTGTGAATAATATTTAATAAAACACATAGAGTGGGTTTTTTTTTATGAAATCAGTAACGTTGGTTTTGATAAAGAAGATGAGAACCATTTTTGCAGAATGGCTGATTTTATAATCAGACGTGAAAATCATTGTTAATGAGTATATTATATAGATTTTGTTGTGTTTAAAGGTGGTTTCCACCGTAACATTTTCAAACGTTTTTTTTTTTTTTTTTTTTTTTTTTTTTTTTTTTTTAAAGAAGAGGAAGAATAAACACGGTAGAGAATGATTAAAATACTGTATAGTTCTTTCTTCATTTTAGTTCAACACGCGCAGTACTTTTATGATTGGAAACGACTTACATATACAAGTAGCGTATTATTTTGATGTTATGTATTATAAAAACGACTGTATACAACGTGTTTATCTTATTTTCAAAATTAAACAAGTGTTAATTGTTCTTTTGTTTTTGCTTTCTGAAATTAAGAACGTTAGTTTTGATAAAGACGGTAAGAACCATTGTACGAACCGTTGTACAATGTTTTTTTTTTTGTTTTTGTTTCGTTTTAATACAACACTACCGTGTTCATATAGGATGTAAGTTCAGTCGCAAATAGAATGGTTCTTTCATCGGTTGGCTTTGTTCACAAATGCTGTTTTTGTAAAGCAAGCGTTTAGTAAAATACAAATCGTAACATCGTAACACCTATTGAATTTGTAATCTGTATCGAAAGTTTTATACTCTACTCTAGAGAACAGTAACGGCTTAGTCCACGCGTCACCAGAGATTGTGTAAAACCCATTATTTACAATAACATTATTTGTTTCAACAACGTCATCCGATTGAAGAGCAAACCTATACTGTACATGTATATCTAATATACTCTATCTATGTAATAAAGCAAAAATGTAACCCAATGTTTGTTTTCTTTTCACTTACACGGAAATATAACATAACAAAAAGTCCATATCTATATTCACCGTTTTTAATGAATACAACAGTCATACAGATACCATGGCTTGGCAATGATCGAACTAATAGAAATTAATCCACTATACGCATCAAACTATAAGATTTGTCCATACAATTCGCAATGCCGTCGGTAAAATCTTTCTGATATTTCACACACTGGAACTGTCTAGCCCCACTGCTGCACCATGAGTCCATATTTAACGGGAAAGACTGGATGGATAGTCCGTGGCTGATCTAGCATCTCGTTCGATATGGCAGGCACACCTCGAGTATTGGAACCAGCCATGCTGGGATACGAAACATCCAACACCTCCCACCATATTCAGATACACACAGTGACTGGCGTGGTTAAAATGTTGTATCCATGGGTCGCCGTGCGTTTCCGTCCATAAAGCATTACACCGCATGCAAAACACACGACTATGTCACTCACATTACTATAGAATAATCCGGCATGCGCGAGATCCGTCTTCTTTTGACTCAGCTGGGTCGGCCACGAAGTAAAGCTCTTCAGTCTATATTTAAACAGCTGATATTCCGGATGCGCCAGTTTGCCCAACTCCAAAATGACGACAACCGCGGAGACGCTGATGGGGTTTGGTCTGATTATAGATATTTGTCTAAACGTAACAGCTGCGCCGACATTTTTTATCAGGCGGTACTTCCAGTCCGGGGTTTTCATGGTTTCACGCCAGTCCACGCAATTCAGTTTCAATTCGTACATCGCTAGGTATTCTGGCGAAACATCCTCTAAGGGGGCACGGCTTCACTCCACTTCAGCAAAATATCGTGTTCGTCGATCTCTGACAGCACGTCTTCGAAATACAGGGACAACTGTTGACGTTTGGTCAGGGTAAGACAGGTATGATCCACCTGCAATAAAGAGTCCCCGAGGCATCCTTTGCAAGCTGCTTCATTACTACAGGCAGCCGGTATAGGATTTCCTTGGCGTAGAAAAATCCAGGTAGGACTCCAACAGCAACGACGACATGGCTGACATTCTGAACAATGACTGAGGACTATACCTTGATGCTAAGGGTTTTAAAAGTCATCTACACTAGCCCTTTACGCAGGGCCATACTCATTGCACTGTTTCATAAGATTAGCATGGAGGCAGTAGTCACTCGTTTCGGTGGTTTGCTACTTCTCCTCGTGACGTACACCATCTGTTCCAGACATAAAAGAGACTCCGCAATAACTACAAAGCCACATTACTTCAGCCTCTTGTTCTCCGGTAAATTCCTCTAAACGCCGCGATAAGTATGCTACACTGATTTGCGAGTTATATAGCGTGTCAAACATATAGCAGGGTAGTTTGATGATTTTACTTCTGCTTCGTAGTAGGATGTAGATTTCATGGTTGTATCGTTTCACTACGAGAGGAAATCGCTGGTGCGCTTGACAAGCGACTTGGTTCCTTTCCCCCTGAATAACGCTAAATTCCTCCAGAGAAGCCACGTTTAGCTGCTTTTGATTCAAGCTTTCTGATGTGTCGACAATAGTGTTGAAAGGCGACGCATTCAGACAACGGCCAATAAGAAAGCTCGTAACATGAACCAATGGTGTCCGCTTTTACTCACACCAACTCTCAAGCTTCACTTAAGCCGTTGAATAGACCCTATCATATAGATGTTTATGCTTTCATACGACGTGTCGCATAAACTTTTTTTTTATTCAAAACGTAACTAAATTTCTACGCGGTATTGAATAGGGCCATGTCAGGTTGATGAATGAGGGTAGGAAAAAAACAATTACCGCTTTAATTACGACATGGTGAATGGCGTTTCATTATCATTTTAACAGGATTTTGGCGACGGGATGTCTGCCGTATTGAATAAACCTGTCAGTGTCAAGTTGATTTATGGGGTCTCTTATATTCCTTTTGTTGTCCCCCCTTTCCATTCGCGTCTCGGGTTACAGGATACCTGCTAGTGTTAACTTGATTTATGGCTTCTCAGTTTTATCTTCTTTTGTTCTGACATTCACGTCTCGGTTTACCGGGCAGCTGTCAAGTTTTATGGATGGCATCCTGCGGAGGATAAGGTCATTGCCCCGCCCTTTTAGGACAGAAAGTAGATGGCACAGGGACAGCAAACAAGGCGTATAAAAAGTATACTATACTAGTCGTATTTTGTGGATACAGTCGACTCTCGTTATCTCGAATTCCAAGGGACTCACTGAAATACTTCGAGATATCCGTACCTCGACATATCAGAGTTGAGAGAGTGAGGAAAACAATAAATTGAACAACCACATTTAATAAATGAATATGTAATTTGACTCCTGAAGTTAGAAATATACATATAAAATAATGTGGAAAAGAGGAGAAATTGCTCCTGAGGAGCAATTTCTCCTCTTTTCCACATTATTTTGTTACCTGTTGTCATAGTTTCATGTTCAAACAGGGACCAGATTTTCACTTCGAGATAAGCGGTAATTCGAAATAAGCGAGTTCGAGATAACGAGGTTCGACTGTATTTGTAAGAATCGCCTAATTGAAGGGAGGAAAACAAATTTAACAGTTAAGACCCTTTAAAGTGTATTTATTCCCCTGAAAGGGCGACAATCAAGTTATATCTCCAGTTAGATCGTACCTAATGAACCACTGTATACTTTGTGTGCCCTCATTTGACCTACGGTGCACGTATTCACCAACGTTGTATCTTGTAAACATACTGTAGCCTGATGTACATAGAGTCTGAAACCACCAGAACGCATTAGTCTGAAATGAAATGTAACAAACATGTTTTTCATACGAGTAACCAAAAGAGTTAAGTGACTGCAGTAGGGGGGTGGAGGTTTCAATAAAATTACATATACTGTGAGACCTCTCCTTAAGAAGCCTCGCAAGAACAGAAACCGCTCTATAATTCCTAAATTACTATGTTACTATATGTATGTCACCTCTTTGCAACAACCACCTCCTAACAACAGCTAGTTTGTTGTCTTCCAGATATATGCTTTTGTATGGAAGTTGCCTTTTGTATGGGCAACATCAAGCTAAATAGGCCTTCGAACATACGCATGCGCAAAGTTTTATCCAGGCCTTTGCTCTATAATCATACATTCTGTAGTATCTAATGATTCTGATAGTGGACGGTGAAAGCCCTGATCAGACGCGCAGGCTGATCTGAGCCCTCACTGTCAGCACATGCCCAAAATCAGAAAGGCAACTGTTATAGGGAGGTGGATGTTGCTGATATGTGGCAATAATAGACGTGTCTATTCAAGGAATCTTCTGTTCCGCAATATATTCAACAAAGATTATAAATGAAGTAACCTGGGAATTACCAAGATACCAAGTACAGCCTTCCTGAGGCACCTGGAGATAAAGAGATGAGTGAAAAACAATAACAAGACACAACGGCACATTTGAAATAAACGACATACAAAAAAGACCAGCAACAAAGAAACCACATTCAAACAGTCAGCGAAAACAACTTCTGGAAAGCTTAAACTTCTTTTTGTTTTCGAACTAGACAAGAACACAAAAAGCACAATATTTAGTGGGCAAGACATATACAAATAAAAAAAATACGATTTTTAGGGGGCAAGGCAATACTAGTACAAATAAAAAGCACAGTATTTATAGGACAAGACAATACCAAACAGATAAAAGTACATTATTTAGTGGTTAAGACAATAAAAGTACAGACTAAAGCATGAAAGGGACGGAATTTACTATTTTTGGTCAATTAAAAATTCCAATGAAGTTCTCAATAAATTTAAATCTAAAAATTTTCAAGATTCTAAATTGTCTACATATGATTTTTCTACACTGTATACTACGTTACCTCATCATCGTATAAAAGATAAACTTATTGATTTAATTAACCGAACATTTATTCGGGAGAATACCCAATATTTGGCTTGCAACGAATAATGTGCTTTTTTCATTTCTGATGTATACAACAATCATAATTTATGGTCGTGTCAAAAAGTTTGGGATACCATTGTTTTGTTTATCTTTTAGATAATATTTTTATTAGATTTGGAACTAAACTTTATAGACAAACTATTGGTAATCAGATGGGAACTAATTGCGCTCCTCTTGTTGCAGATTTGTTTCATTTTGTTGTTATGAGAGAGATTAAATGAAATCTCCCTCGCGTGAAAATCAGGCTGACATTATTGAGGCCTTCAATTCAGCTTCAAGATACATTGATGATTTATTAAATATTGATAATATTTACTTTGACCAAATGGTGGATCGGATATACCCTACAGAACTCCAATAAAGCAAATTCTTCCGATACCGAGCACCTTTTTTGGATTTGAATCTATGTAAACGTAATGGTACAGTTTCCACCAAAATGTATGATAAACGGGACGAATTTGAATTTTATATAGTCAATCTTCCTTTTCTGGATAGCGATGTCCCCCGGCGTACCTCATATGGCGTATACATATCTCAACTTATTAGATTCGCTAGATCTTCTTCAAATATTAGTGGCTTTAACTGTCGTAATAAAGCCCTTACTGCCAAACTTCTTAGGCAGTGTTATCGTTATTTTAAACTTCGTAAGGCGTTTTCGAAATTTTATCGCAGACACAGTGCCTTAGTAGAAAAATATAGCGTCAGTCTGAAAACACTTCTGCAACAAGGTATATCGGAACCAGAATTTTACGGTGACTGAATGTACAGATTTAGAAAAATTGTAGGTAAATCAACTTTTCGGAGCAATTCAGAAAACTTATTGACTGTTATAAAAGAATTGGCTATAGCCTGGATATTATGCGGCAGACTGCATGCATAGTTGTCAACCAAATCATTGTTGATGGCTATGCTTCACTCTTTAATTGCACGACGGCGGTTTGGTCCTCAGACTCAATGACGGTCTCTTCGTAAAACTTTAACCAGTGGGTTGGGGCTTGACGATATGTCTTTGGCTTGGCCCGCCGTGGTTCAACTATTGGTTTTCATTTACTCTGGCATACGGTAGAATTAGCCATGAGTACTCGTCTTTGTTTATTATAGTGATTAATTTGATTTTAATGTATTCGCTTTGATGCATTGACTGAGTTGGGAGCCTTTATGCGAACCGAATTTTATGTGTTTCTGTATTAAGAGTAGCATCGGGACCCAGGGTGAAGTTAACTAGCTGTAAAAGTGCTTTAGACCCCACGGTGGTTTGCTCTACTGACCGTTCTAAGGCGGTGGTCCCGGTGTTAGTCTTACTCTTTGTTGCTTTGTGGTTTATTCTACGAGGCGATTTGTTGTATGTCTTTCAGTGTGTCATTTTGTTCTTGTGTTTTTCAATCCTTTTAGTATTGCGATTACCTCGCTTGGGGAAGAGAGCTAATCTCAGTGCTTTTCGTACGTTTGTTCGGTTTGTGCTTGTTTCGATTTGTCGGTTTCCTCTTGCTTTTGGGGTCTGGGAAGGGCTGCGGTTTGTGATTGTGGCTCTCCCGGGACTTTTCTCTTACTTTTTTGGTTTATTATAGTGATTAATTGATTTTTATGTTTTCGCTTTGATGCATTGACAGAGTTGAGCCTTTATGCCAACCGAGTTTTCATGTATTTCTGTGTTAAGAGTAGCATCGGGGACCCAGGGTGAAGTTAGCTAGCTGTAAAAGTGCTTTTAAACTCCGCCCTCCCCCCCCCCCCCCCCCATGGTTTACTCTGCTGACCTATATTCATTGCCATTATTCAACACTTTCTAGACATGGCAATCACCGTCCCCTTAAACATAACACAATCCCTATTTTCATGACTATTAATTAACAATTTTTAGGAATGACAATCATAGTTCCCATGAACATAGCACGACCTATGTATTCATTGATGTATATCAACATTTTATAGCAATGGTCATTATCGCCCCCATGAACATAGCATAATTCCTATGTTGGTTGCCATTAATCAACAATTTCTAGAACTGGTTATCATCGTACTAATAAAAATAGCACAATCTCTATGTTCATGGCAATTAATCACTAATTTTTAGGCATGGTTATAAATGTCCCCATGAACATAGCACAATCCCTACATTCATGGCAATTACTGTCCTTTCGACATCACTCGGAAAGACGTTTTTTTGTTTGGCGTTTTATTTTAAATGAAAATATTTTGTTCTGAATGACCATATCTTATCAGAAAAGATAAGAGAAAAGTCCAGGGAGTGCCACAATCACAAACTGCAGCCCTTCCCAGACCCCAAGAGGAAGAGGAAACCAACAAATCTAAACAAGCACAAACCGAACAAACGTACGAAAAGCACTGAGATTAGCTCTCTCTTCCCGAAGCGAGGTAATCGCAATACTAAAAGGACTGAAAAACACAAGAACAAAATGACACACGGAAAGACATACAACAAATCGCCTCGTAGAATAAACCACAAAGCAACAAAGAATAAGAATAACACCGGGACCACCGCCTTAGAACGGTCGGTAGAGCAAACCACCGGGCAACCAACCATTTGTCTTTTCTGTTTTTGTGTTTTGTTCTCAAATACCCTAAAATTAAATTTATGGCCAAACCTTGGGCTGACCTATGCAATTTCTATAGTAAAGTGATTTTTTTTTTTTTAATTTTTGATTAAGAAAATAGTTTTCAAGTTTCTTTGCAGAATTTAAATTATTGATGTTTCACAACAATATTGTGAAAATTTCAAAAAAAAATGAACAAGGGAACTTGTTGAAAATCTGCCTCCAAGTTACCTACCCTACATACTTCTGCATAATTTACATTCATTTTTACTATGGGGAAAAGTGAAAATACTTGAGTTTTTAAAAACCAATGACTAGAATAAAATTTTTTGTGCATATGTAGTTACGACAAATGGTTTTGCATTAAATCATGACAAAAGTTTGCAAATTTACATCTTCTGTGAACAGCGCCAGGCAAAAAACGACTTTCCAAAAGATGTTGAAAGGACAGTAATCAACAATTTCTAGGAATGGTTATCATCGTCCTCATGAACACTGCAAAATACATATATCCATTACCATCAATGAACCATTGCTAGGAATGGTAACCATCGTCTCCACGAACATAGCACAATCCCTACTTTCATGATCCTTAATCAGAAGTTTTTAGGAATGTTTACCATCGTCACAGGAAACACAAGTTATTCAGACGCAGGGATACTTTGGAAATACAGAGCAACTAAAAATCAGAAATAGCAGACGGTGTGAATGATTTTGTTCGTGAGGAATAGAGAGTAACTGGAACATCCGTCATGCCCGCCCCAATGCGAATCAGACGTTTTGTGATTGCATCATCTACAATGCTTCAAATAACTCCTTAAAAATCTTGATGCACCAAATGAAAAAGATATGAAGGAAAACAATGACAAAATACAACGACACATTTGCAATAACCGACATACAAGCAAATAAGAACTTAGAAAACTTTATTTTGTGCTAAATTCAGCTGAGCATGAATGTTTCTTTGCTAATAAATATGAAAATGCAAACAATAGTAGTTGGCAGTTTCATATTCTTTATTAGCACAGAAATTTTCATGCTCAGCTATGTTAGCAAGAAAGAAGTTGCAATTTATAGTAATTTATAAGCAAAACAAAGATCATGCTAAGCTGATTTGACCATGTAAAAACGTTTATAACCTCGGGGCTTGTAACAGATGACCCGCCATTGAACGGTCAGCGGATGAAAACTTGGGACTTTAACAAGTTTGATTGAATCGAAATCTCGCCCTTAAGTCTGATGCATTTCAAAATTATAAAAGCATGTCACACAGGTCATTTCATGACAAATAACTATTTTACTTAAATAAGGTAGTTTCTATTTAACAATTTATGATACGCTACCTTAAAGTGTAAAGTGAAAGTAACCTTCACCTACATAAGGGAAACCCGGGATTCCTCTATGTAGTATTTTTACTCGTATGTAAATAGCACAGTCCAATGATAACTTTTCTTACTCTATAATTCTCTCTGTTCTTAGTGTGTGTGACGTCAGGGTGATTACTAACATAAATAACCAATGCATGTAGCTGTTGTTTATGCACCTGTTTTGTTATGCGCGCTCTTTGCATTCAGTCGGTGGCCATATTAGTGGCAGAAGGTCATCCTCCATTCAACGAAGAAATTATTTATAAACATTCACCTTCTGAAGTTAATTTCGTCAAAGATATTCGCAGAATGAATTTATTATACAGCCAGGTATGTTGATAAGGGTTGTTTGTTTATGCTCCGTCAGTACTGATAATTTTACACACCTTTGTCATACATGTCCGTCATCGTGCTGAATGTAAAGACCTCGTCTTATGAAGAAATGCGCTTTCCTGTGTCAGGTCATAGTATTGATATGTATGGCAAGCCATTTTACTATTTATTCTATAAATCAGATATCTGATTTAATATATCAGATATCTTATATAATATATGATATCTGATGTATTATATCAGATATCTTATATAAATATCTTATATGTCAGTTAAGATATCTTATATGCTATATTAGAAAACTGATATGCTATATAAGATAATTGGCATATTAGATATCTTATATACTATATAAGATATTTTATACTATATAAGATATAAGATATTTGATATGCTATATAAGATATCTTATATAGGATATAAGATATCTTATTTACTAAAAAGATATCTCATTTATTCAATTAAATAAGATATCTCATTTAGTATATCAGACATCTTATTTAGTATATCAGATATCTATATTGTTATATTAGATATCTTATTTAACAAATAAGATATCTTATATGGTTAACAAGATATCTCATATGTGGAATTAAATAAGATATCAAATATGATATATCAGATATCTTAAATAGGATATAAGATATCTTATATAGGATATAAGATATCTGATATACTAATTCAGATATCTTATATCCTATATTAGATATCTTATTTCCTATATAAGATATCTGATATAATGCATAATAAATAGTAAAACGGCTTGCCAGCAAGCCGTTTTACTATTTATTCTGTAAATCAGATATCTGATTTAATAGATCAGATATCTTATATAATATATAAGATATCTGATATATTATAGCAGATATCTTATATAAAATAGATATCTAATTTGTCAGTTAAGATATCTTATATGCTATATGAGATATCTGAATTGACATATAAGATATCTAATATGCTATATAAGATATCTGGTATGCTATACAAGATATCTCATATAGGTTTTAAGATATCTTATTTACTAAAGAAGATATCTCATTTATTCAATCAAATAAGATCTCAATTAGTATATCAGATATCTTATTTAGTATATTAGATATCTATATCAATAAATATCTTATTTAACAAATAAGATATCTTATATGGTAAATTAGATATCTTATATGCGGAATTAAATAAGATATCTCATATATTATATCAGATATCTTATATAGGATACAAGATATCTAATATAGGATATAAGAAATCTGAATTAGTATATCAGATATCTTATATCCTATGTTAGATATCTTATATCCTATATTAGATATCTGATATAATATATAAGATATCTATTTTGCTTAATAAATAGTAAAATGGCTTGCCGTTGATATGCGTCGGTTTTAGCATTACATTAATAGAGTAATTCTGCATAGTTTCATCACTTAATTTATGCACAAAGATACATGCATAATCTATAAATATTCATGACATTATTTCGCTTCGCGTAGCGTCTTCTGCCTGCACAAAGAAAGATAACAGTAAAACATAAATGGTCAAAAAACTGCAATCAAGCAAAGAAGAATGCTAAATGGTAATATAAATTCAACGCAAAATAAAGCCACAAATTGAATCACGTTGGGCCTGATCACAGACAACAGTTAGGCGCCAAGCATCTGTAACATATAAAAGAAAGTGTTGTCATTCTATTATTAGCAAACATCCTTTCTGATTGTGAAGACTTAGTTTTCATAAAAATTATAAGTGAAGATACCCAGGAAATGGCATAATTCCGGAGGCACCAAAAGAAGGAGAGATGAGAAACAAATAAGGACAACGCAAACGCCACAAATTAAAGCACATACGCACACGACAAATCATTACTAAAACACGCCTATTCAAATATATTGAGAATTTTACCACCAAAAATGAAAACTTTCTGATGAAAAATTCTGGCAGTTTTCATATTTCTGCTCAAAACTTAGATTGCGCATGCTTGTTAGAACCGCCTTGGCGAGGCGCTTCTAACGAGTACCCACATCTATGCTCGAGCAGAAATAAGAAAATTAATGTATACCCCTGTAAACGCTAGTTTTACTGCATAAAAGTGGGGTTTAAGGGGGTCAAAACTTAATAGGCGTGATTTCTTGATGGAAACAACAGACGCACAAACAAAGAAGAGCTGCACCAGAAGTTCAGTTCTGGAGTAATCAGTAGGAAAACTACTGGTGGACTTAAACAGTTTATTCGTGTAGAAGCTCATCCCTAATTCTGATGCAGCTCAAAATTACAAATATATATTGGTTTGCATAGGAGTCATCTGCCTCACCAGTGAAACATCACTGTACACACATACAATCAAAGACACTGTGATGAAACAAAGCAAAGGACTCAATGGTTATCTGAAGCCAGAACACAGGAAGCTAGAAAGTCACAAAATATGTGAACCAGCGCAAGACAAACCTACAATAAGTCTTGTGCGACTAGTGAAATCTCTGAACAGCCTACGCATCCGCGCAGCCTGATCAGAATTTGCTGATTGCATATGTCTTCTACACCCTCAGGGCTATCCAAAGAGGGATGAACGAGAACTCTTGCCATACTGGGTGGATGTACAAGATGTGTCTTTGCTGGCCACATAGGTCGTATTATAGGTTTTATCTTTCGCTGGCTCCTGTCTCTTTGTCAACAATGGTGGGCATCTACCAACTGTACCAAGTCCCTTTTAATTTACAAGATAAAAATACAGAAAAAAAGTTATACTAAAACGTGAAAGATGTAAAGCGAAAATTATGAAGTAATTCATTCGGCAATAATCACAGTCCTTTACAACTATGCAAAATATTTTACTATGTGATGTAGCGTGTGGTGCATTCTTTATAAAACTATAGAATTCTGTATTGAGAAATTCAATGTCGCATGCAGTTGGCCACATTTAACCTAAATATTCAGATACTTTCAATTACTATCCTGAATTACGCCTCCTTGACGTAAATAAGAATTCTAGCTTATAACAATATCATCTGTCAACATCATAGAACAAGGTTTTTAAAATCCAGAGATGGCTCGTTGAACCTGTTCTAAAATAGAGCAAAGTAAATAAGAGAACTCAGGAACTGATAAAATCAGATCAAAATCAAGCCAAGAAAGATATACAAATACAATAAAGCAGCCACAAAATGAACAGACGGCAAGCAGAGTTGGCAACTCTTTCTCAAAAGTTATCCAGACTTAAATAATCAAACTTATAAAATCATTAAAAGAAAAACTTTATAAAGTGAAACACTACATAACAGAACAAAAAGTACCACAATGAAAGTACCACCTTGGAACGGTGAGTAATGAATTACTGGGGGCCTTTAGCTAGTTTTATGGAATCCCAAACCTCGCCCTCAGCTTACATAGTGGTAAAACATATATTTGATACGCACGTGTGGAAGTCTTCTGACTCATCCATGATTCATTACGGAGCAAGTCCACCAAGTAGGCACAAAAAGTTGAAATAACGTAAATTCAATGTAGATTCAATGTCTTGACGCTGAATTAACTTCGAATCCACGTTGTTTCAATGTCGTATGCCTGCTGGGCATTGTATTACCTGCTGATGTGCTTGAACACTATTGTTTGCCTAGCTGTCTAAATACTAGGAGTAAAATGGCCGCCGGTTGACAAGAAAGCCTATAGGAGATATACGAATGGCGAAGCCCCAGACCAATTTGCACAAACAGGCCAGCTATAAGTCCGTTATCTTAAACAAGATCCCTATACTGTATAGGCGAACAGCGAAGGGGTATCTGTATAATATTTTTTTTTATTCCTCAACCAAAAACATGATGTGGGTAATCATTAGAAGCACCTCGCCGAGGCGCTTCTAATAAGTACCACAACATATTTTTGTGGAAAAATAAGTAAAATATCAGTATTATTTGATTGAAAAATGTACCTTAAATAGAGCTATATTCTACAGTCTATATTAAGATCACCCCACTAATAAAACCACATAAAGGCAGTACCAAAGGTGTCTTAATAGCGGATTTTAACTGTAATAGCAATCGCTTGTATATGAAATTTCAGCGTGTTATCTAAAATAGGAGAAAAAATAGATGGCTTGCACAGCAAGCACTGACCTTTATATAACAAATTCGGCCTGCGGTTAAGAAAGCGGACCTTAGAAAATAGACAGACAGTGTGCGCAGTCTGATCAGGACCCTCTTATCTGGAGCTATATAGAAAAACAAGAAAAACCCATTTGGAACTAGCGAAAGCTGGTCTTAATAGCAGAGTGGTCTCATTTTCGAGTGGTCAACCCTTCTCTTGCTGAACACGACATACCGTGTCTTAACAAACAGTGTAGATCCAGATCAGTTGGCTTCTGAAGAAGCCAAGTGATCTGGTTCTGCGCTGTTTGTCATTAAATATGTGAATTGAATTTCTATCAAAACCTGGATCAAATAATCTGTATTGGCTGAAAATTAGAAGTGGGCGTGGCATCTTAATGTATTCAGCATAACAAGAGTTAATAATGGCATTTTACTGTATATGTGAATCGATCAGTAGTAGCAGCATAAAATAAAAAGCAATATCAGGTACATGTGTTTCTTATTTCACAATGAAAACTTATGATGTAGGTACATATTAGAATTTTCATTGAAAAATAAGGAAAATATAAATACTTTATGGTTGAAAAAAAAAAGAATCTGATCCGAAGCTATGTAACCGTAAACGTTACCTGACCTGAAACTTGAAAGCTCCACTTTTGCTGATACTGAATATTGCCTGGACACAAACATTATCATCAACAATGTGAGCATTTTGGATCGACGTGACGTAAAGACCCGACAAATAACGGACACGAATGGCTGCCCCATTGGCGACTGCATCCACTAGTTCGGCTTTGTCTCCACTAGTTGTGCTTGGATTCCCATTTTCGTCATGTTCAAATACTTTATACCAGCGATTACCACAACCAGCTAGTTGAAACATAAAATGAAACATCAAAGAACTGTTAGCAAGAAAATACTGTTGGTTTACATTAGAGTTAGCTATTACTTGATTTGATTTTGGGCCAGTGATTACCACAGTCATCTAGATGAAATATCATTAAAATGTTAGCAATTACTACTGTTTTTACATTTGGGATAGTAAATAATTGGTTAACAATTGAGCAAGCGATTACAACAGCCATCAAGAATTAATAGCAACGAAATGTTTGAAAGTACTGTTGGATTACACATCACGAAAATATGCCTATATAATTTTGATCACCTTAAACCCCACTTTTATATAGTAAAAAGTAGTTGCGGTCATGGTACCTAAGCCGTAATTCAAACTCATAAATACATAAACGAATGACGAATCAAAATGTTCAGTCCAACAGACATGGACCCCAAAATAAAGGGTGTAATCAGGCGTCCGCGGATAGTAAGCGTTACTTGGTAAGCAAGCTTCGCCCACCATGCCCTTAGGCCTGAACGAAGGAAATATCTTTATAAGCGTATGTCCGGGATTTGGGATGTCTACTTATGGCGCGTCACTGGCAAAAACATCAGAAACATAAGGAAATCCTGGATCTAACCCTAGGGTAGAAATACTTTTCGTACCCAGGTTATCCTACCAAGGAAGATAAAAATCGAGCATTCTCAGGTGTTTGATATACCTGGTTTTAATAGACCATCGTTTAGGTTTACGTCACTTAACGTAATGACGTTATTAAACGCCACAGTAATGTCATCACAATATGGCGGACGTCAACAGTCGAAGTGACGACATTATTAAAAAAAATCTACGTTCAGAAATGAAAGGTGTGCAAGAAAAATATCATGGTGTGAGGGTAGACAGAAAAATCCGTCCCTCGCGATTAATGTCTGGCATCACTCGACAAGCCTCTTGATGTCAGACAGTGATCCTCGGGATGGATTTTTCTGTCTACCCCTCACACGAATGATAGGGCCTTACAATATTTCTTTCACGCGCGCGCACACACACATACAAGCGCGCGCGTGTGTGTGTGTGTGCTTTCTTTACTTTATTCTGTTGAACAAGTAATTGTAAAATCAGCTCTTTCAAACAACACTGTTGTAAGCATCGTCGTAAACGTAATCTGGGAGATACATTTCACAGTAACCTTTACTACTCTCTGGTCTAATTCAAATGACGACAAATTGATGACTTTTCCTTTTTTTATCAGAAAACAGGATCGAGTCAATTGGCATAAAATTTCAAAACCTGTTTTTTTAGGAAAATTAAGAAAAATATTTCAAAATGTCGTCTCTTGAATCTTTACCCTGAGTGCAAAGCGCTAAAGCGGTTACTCCTTTGGAGTTCTTCTTTGTTCACACACACACACACACACACACACACACACACACACACACACACACAGAGAGTAAAACTTCAATGACTCAAACACCGATGGCTCATTTACCGTCGCTGACTCGATATCGTTTTTGATTCCCCAGACAATTATTCGAATAGCTCTTATTCAGGAATATACATGTATTAGGATTTGTTTTACTTTATCACGACACCATATGTTGTTAAAATCACCCCGTGGAACAATTCTAATCAGAACACTCAACATACCATCATTTCAAAGAAGATCTAAAAGACAGCCCTTAAATATCTTCATATGCCTCTAAACCCTGGCGCTATGATTAGCTTTCAGTGGTTTAAACTACCCATGTTTGTAACACATTCCATGGTCCAAGAGACGTTCGAGCCTTTGAAGTTCGACTATATACACAATAGAATAAAGATAATGCAAGGTTAGTTTATCTACTGTACTGGGTATGTGCTTAAATCTTTATTATTGCATAAAAAGCAGTGTCGCACGTTATTAACAGCCGCGCATTAACCGGCGAAAAGCCGTGTATTAACAAGGCAATTCACGCGCTGTTAATGCACGGCTATACAACTTTCAATATGCTCGTACCGGGGCCACAGATTTGCTGCCGTTACGAGATGTTTACTGCCCGGCTCTAGAACGAGCATAGTCCGTAGAAATTACGTTCGCGAGATGTCTGTGAAAAAACGAAACAAAATAGTGCAAAAAATAACGCGAAAGGTAGCAAATGTTTTCAGTTTTTATGCAATACCCTTATAAAAAAGAATCTGTGCCGTAATGTCTCTACAAGGCAGCGGCATGGTTGCAGCAAAGAAAAACTGTGCCGCTGAACTTTGCTAATCATTGCCGCTAATGGCAATGCTCTGGCAAAGTACCTTGCCAGCAGGTGGGAGTTTGCCAGAACTTTGCCAGAAGATATTGGGGATCAAGGAGCTTGCCAAAACTTTGCTAGAAAGTTTTCTTTTTTTTGAGGTAGTTTACCAGAGATTTGCCATTATCTCTGAATCTGATGATTACTAGAAATTATTTCATGCCACTCAGTTGTTTATTTGGAATTTCAAAATTTATTTGACAAAGACATTATACTGGAAGCAGCAGACCACCCCAATATTAATAATCATATTCAAATAAAAAACATTCTGAAATGGGGTTAAAGAAAATTTGCTACATCAATAATTTTCACCTTACATTTGCAAGTTTTTATGACAGCTGAATGTTAAGAACAGATCACTGTGACAGAGTGATCATATAAAACAACCAAAACTGGATCTTCAATGGAGAAAAACAACAGTCTGCTGACATGATCCATATCAACTCTTTTTTTCTGGTCAGATACTTTGAAAAGTTTCAAGCTGTTAAGTTCAGTGCAGAAGTGAATTTCTATAACATTATGGCAAGCTTATGGCCAACTTTGCCAGAACATTGCCAGAAAATGATTGTAATTATGCAATATAGGTTTAGGGAAGTATTTATGGCCCTGTTGCCATGACTCCAATGTGCTTTTAATCAAGATATCATAAAAGTGGTCAGATACTTTGCTTTTTGACCAAAAAGTGCAGTCATTTATAGGATAGCACTGAATGAGTGACCAGTTCGAAAGTAAAGGATTTGATAGTGATTTTCTTGTTTTATTGTGAAATACATTTAATTTTGTGTTTCGTTGTATCAGTGTGAATTAATATGGGTTTGTGTTTTCATTGGAATACTGTTTTCTATATGGATTCTTAAATTAAATTTAAAAGGTTATTGAAGCTGGTAAGTTTATTTTCTTTGCAATTAAAAACCCAAAACTTTCTCAAAGACTGTAATTCCATTTTACATTTTACTCAGGATCATAAAGAATCATGCATAGAAATTTAGAAACATAAATCATGAGTTTCATTTTGGATGAACTAAAGATGCATAGAGACTTGTTAAGATTCTGCATGGAAACTAGTTATCTAAATGCATTGAATCAAATAGCAAGCGAAACGAGCATGCTTACTCACATCTGAAATTGTTGTTGTCAAACCTCTTCAACTATTGACTCCTTTCAAAGAAATGTTAGAACCTCTAAATAGGGGATCTGCTAGTAAAGGTTATGAGGCCCAGGGTGGGAGGATAGGGCTCTGAGGAGGGATATCCTATGCAGATGCATATTAAATGGGACTGTGTCATAGAAACATTTATACATAAAACATTAATATCAAATGCTCAAATATCTGTTCAAGATAAAAAAAATATCTGAGATGAAATCTTACATAGGGTATATTTTCAGGTGTCTTGTGTGTTTAGGGTGTCTGCATTTTTGAACAGCAGCACCCCTGAGGGCCTGGGCATGCATATTTTTAGCTTTGTAAGGTCCCTTTTCCCATAGTATAGCCAAATGTTTGCCGCAATTTTGCAATAGGTCTGCGGCAACCTTATGGCAGAATTCATTTGCATGGTAAAAACACACTGCAGCAACTTTGCGACAAAGTTGCTACATCACTGCGTCAACTTGGTCATAGCTCTGCAGCAGACACTGCCACAGGCCCAATTTTTTCATAAGGCTAATAGCGATCGAACATGGTTTTTCAATGCAGTAACATTCACCAGGTCCCTTGGAAGGTGTTGAAAACCGCGGCCTTCGGTCTCGGTTTTCAACATCTCCCACGGGACCTGGCGAATGTTAATGCATAAAAAAAAACGTTTGATGTCTATATTAAGAAATATACGTACCAGGAGGTATGCAAACCGGATCATTTCCACTCCAGAAGCCATTACTAAGACACGTTCTCTTGTCCGGGCCAACTAGTGTGAACCCAGCAGCACAACTGTAAAACGCCTGTGATCCAACAAAAGTCCCAGTGATATCTATTGTCCCATCGCTTGGTGCCGATAGATTATCGGGACACACCACTGCAAAATATAGCCATTTGATGAAATAAGGCATCACCAGTAGCATATATAATTTAACTTCCTAAGCCCCCACTTTTATATAATAAAACTGGGGTTTACAGGGGTACACATATTTTCTTATTTTGCTCGAAAACAGATTGTGGGTACTCGTTAGAACCGCATCGCCGTACCCACAATCTATTTTTTTATGCAGAAGTTTGAAAAATATCAGGGTTTCTTTACCTGAAAAAATTTTCAGTGTTTGAAGGTGAAATTATCTATATATTTGAAAAAGCGTGTTTTCGTAATGTATTTGGATACACTTGGTAGACATTCTGCCATTTTGAGGAAGCCATTGCAAAAACACACTTTATCAAATATAGTGGCAAATTCTTAGGAGATCATTTGCACGAAATTTCAAACCTTATTTGCTGGAATAAAAGCACACAAAGAAATATATTTCAAAATGTAAAAACTACTTGTTAAGTTTTAAAGTTTGCAGACCTCATTAAAGCTAAAGGAGTGGACACTAGGGAGGAAGTAAGCACACATACGAACAAACAAACGAACGAACGGATGGAGACTTGTAGCCTTATTCGCCCATGCTAACGCAGGAGCAATAAAATCAAAATATTCTGAAAAGGAAATTAAATCAGAAGACAGAAAATTGCGACTAGATTCGAGATTATGTCCAAGTTGATCCACAGTTACAGAATACAGCCTCCCCATCACGAAAACATGCCTATATAATTTTGACCCCCTTAGACCCAACTTTTATATAGAAAAAAAAAACCCGTGGTTTACAGGGGTATGCATTATTTTTCTTATTTCTGCTCAAAAACATAGATTGTGGGTACTCGTTAGAACCCCCTCGTCGAGACGGTTCTAACGAGTACCCAAAAACTATGTTTAGAGCAGAAATATAAAGAATATAAGAATTTTTTACCTGAAAATTTTCATTTTTGGTGGTAAAATTTGCAGTATATTTGAACAGGCGTGTTTTCGTAATGCAAAGGAACCAAGAGGAAGAGTAAACAAATCACGACAACACGTATACAGTCGACTCTCGTTATCTCGATTTCTAAGGGACTTCCTAAAACACTTTGAGATATCTGTACCTCTACATATCAGATTTGCGGAATTGAGGAAAACAGTAAATCGAACAATCACATTTAACAAATGAAAATGTAATCTGACTCCTGAAATTTAGGGATATATTGAATATATTGTGGAAAGAGGAGAAATTGCTCTGAAAGAGTAATTTCTTCTTTTCACTAAAATATGTTTTTTGCCTGTTGTTATATTTCCATGTTACAACAGGGACCAGATTTTCACTTCGCGATAAGCGGTTATTCGAGATAAGCCAGTTCGAGATAACGACAGTTGACTGTATTACAAACCAAAACAAAAGCAAAACAATGAGTTTCCTTCTCTCCAGCGGGATAATTACAATGTTGAGAACAACAATAAGACAAAAAAAGGCCAAAAGTGGAAAAAAAATCCCCGCAGCCAGCAGCTAGAAAGCCCCCTCAAAGAATAAAAACTCTAGAACCACCACCTTAGAACGCTCAGTCATATAACCCATTGTAGACTGAATAGACTCTCCCACATAATATATTGGAAGAATCCAATTTCAATTTTAGGTACGTTCGACTATGAGATCTACATATTCCTAGAGAAAAATGGCTAAACTATTTGCAAACAGTGGATGCCCTGATCAGACGCTGTCTGATCTGGGTCTGCACTGTTTGCCAATTACCCTTTAACGGGTATCCCGACTACAATGGGATAAGCTACCGGAAGGTTTCAATTGATATTACTGACACTAAATCTACTCACTAGGCAGAAAGAAACACAAAGTAGACTGCGGCACCTGAAGCTGATTGAAATGCTAGGATCGGAACAAGAAAGCGTGATACACTTAAAATAAAACACAAAACAAAGTGGGCTACCGTACAACAGGTGACCATTACAATTAAGACTTAACATTCAGTAAGGGGCAACAGAGTCTTTTAAAGAATCAATTACACAAGAACTATCACCTTAGAACGGTCAGTAATTAAAAGGGGACTTAAATCGATTTTCTTGTATCAAATCTACACACTAGGTTCACATATTGTGAAAAAAAAAGGAAAACAAAGAAACGAAAACAATATTCGGCTAGCAGAGAGGCTGCCATACACAATCAATCAGGTGTAACAAACATAGTATAGAAGGTGTCGAGGAATAGCCACAATCAGAGATCATATCCAACCAATAACTCTGAGAGCAAGAGTAAACAAACCATGACAGGACTGTACACAAGCCACAGACCAAAGACACGAACGGTAAGATTTCTCTTTCCGAATAAGGTAATCACAATGCTACACAAGATCCACTTAACGCAACAATAAACAACTGTGCATCAACATGGACATAACCTCAAATCTAGTCGCAATTTTCTGTCTTCTGATTTAATTTCCTTTTCTGATTATTTTGATTTTATTGCACCTGCGGTAGTATGGGTGACTTAGGCTGCAAGTTTCAACCCGTTCATTCGTCCGTTCGTTTGTACATTCGTCCGTGTATTTAAGTCCACCCTAGCGTACACCCTAGCGTTCAACCTTAATTAGGGGTGCAAACTGTAAAACTTGACAGATTGTTTTACATCTTGAAATATCTCTCTCTCTCTCTCTCTCTCTCTCTCTCTCTCTCTCTCTCTCTCTCTCTCTCTCTCTCTGTGTGTGTGTGTGTGTGTGTGTGTGTGTGTGTGTGTGTGTGTGTGTGTGTGTGTTTTTCAGAAAATAAGATTTGAAACTTCATGCAAAATTTTAAAAATATAATTGAATAGGCGTTGTCTTCGTCTTCTTCTTTTCCCGAGGCGGTTCTAACGAGTACCCACAACCTATTTAAAACAAAAACACAGCGAATAGTCACAAGGCCACACAAAGAACAAACAAGACAAACAAATACCGCCTTGGGACGTTCGCTAAATGTGTAAATCAGATTAAATCACTGTAATGGAACAGGGTTGTTGGTTTGTCGCAGGCACCAGTGTGGCAACGACACTGTCAGCCAGCGCTACAGAATATAAGGATCTATCATTGGTGTGAGGAGTAGATAGAAAAATACGTCCCGAGGATCACTGTCTGGCATCGTCTAGGCTTGCCGAGTGATGCCAGACTGTGATCGCGAGGGACGGAGTTTTCTATCTACCCCTCACACCCATGATAGATTCTTTTTCTTGCACACCTTTTATTTTTGAACGTAGACTTTTTACAGTGCAGTCAATTCGATTGCTGGTGTCCGCCATATTGTGATGGCACTACTGTGGCGTTTAATGACGTCACTACGTTCGGTGACGTAAACCTTAACGATGGCATACCTGATGATCATTACAACCGGTGCATATCAAACACGTGAGAATTCTCTATTTTCATCTTACCCTGGGTAGGAAAACCTTGCTAGGATAAGACTTTTCTATCCCGGGGTTAAATCCAGGATTCCCTAATCTGGTGTGCAAGAAATTCACTTGCTGAATTACGAAGAGTCTTGATGCAAACATACCATTAGGTATCAATCCTGTAATGGATAGTTATGTCGGCACTGACAGTCTGAGACCAGACCCGCTTTGGCGCAATTTATACTTTATTGCTTTAACAAAAAACACCAATGGGCTTAGACCACAAATTCTGACAACATTAGTTACGGTCATTCCTTTCAGTCTCTCATGTAACCAAGTATCTGAAAGGGCTTTTCGAATTAAATAAATTAAATAATATCAGTTATGAGTCAAAATACGCCTGGGGTGAAGTTTTACGGTCTCAACACAAGCACATTAAGACAGCTACTGCGATCACAATAAACAAAAATATTCTGCACGTTTAAACTTTGGAAATGAAGAACAGAACGGAAATTAGGAAATAGCAGACTGTTTCACTGACAAATGATGCAAAACAAACCATCAATATCCTCAGATCCCGAGGTTATAAAACTTTTTTTCATGCTCAACTTAGCTGAGCATGAAATTTTCTCTGCTAATATATATGAAACCCCAACAATAGTTGGGATTTTTATATTCATTAGCAGAGAAAGTTTCATGTTCAGCTATGTTTAAGAAGAAGGAATTTGCAATGGATAGTAATTTTAAGTTTATTTGCAGGACAAATTCCATGCTCAGCTGAATTGGGCGTGAAAAATGTTTTATAATCTCGGGGCCAGGCTTACTAGCAGCGCTCTATGCCAGACTGTATTTCCATACACTGCGTGTAGGCCCAATAGTCTCAAAGGACCTGGCTATGCTTTAAAGCTAAAGTATACAAAATATTTTCAAAAGGAGATCCTTTGGATCACTAACACTTATTTCCACTGACTGATCTTACTAAATATTCTTATTTTTGTTTATTCCCTGTATTTCCCAGCCACTCTTTTCAGCCAGAAACTGTTTTTCCTAACTTACCGACTTACCGACACAACTTGGCATATTGAAGCTCCACTGAGCATTCCTCATACAGATCCTATCCGAAGGACCATCGAGTCCAAATCCTTCGTCACATATATAGTGCGCTACACTTTTAAATGTGGTTTCATTCCAGCTAACGTTTCCATTCATCAAGTTACTAGGATCTCCACAGTCTGTAAAAAAAAATAAACATACTGTATGGATTGTTAGTGACTGCATCTATTTTCAACATATTAACAGGTTAAAAAAATCCCAACACTCTATTAAAACAATAAACGACTGTATAGATTGTTATTGATTATGCTTATGTCCAACATACTGACAATTTACTATTATCCCACAGTCTGTACAAAACAATACATATACTGTATGGATTGTTAGCGATTGTGTTTATTTTCAACATA
This sequence comes from Anodontia alba, assembly GCA_964016985.1. Taxonomy (NCBI): domain Eukaryota; kingdom Metazoa; phylum Mollusca; class Bivalvia; order Lucinida; family Lucinidae; genus Anodontia; species Anodontia alba. Next base: position 67,373,423 of record OZ024833.1, on the reverse strand, counting down.
CTGACAGATTACCGCATTCTTAAATCTGTACAAAACAGTAAACGTACTGTATGGTTTGTTAGTGATTGCCTTTATTTTCAACATAGTGACACATTACCGGATCCCTACAGACTGTACAAAACAACACAATGCTACATTGATTGTAAGTGATTGTGTTTATTTTCAACATACTGAACACAGTGTGTACACAACAATAAATATACGGCGTGGATTGTTAGTGATTGCCTTTATTTTCAACACACTGACAGATTACCATATCCCCACACACAGTCTGCATAAAACAATAAACATACTGTATGGATTGATTGTGAAATATTCTATTAAGTGCTAATATAGATGTTTGCTAAAGAATGGACTGAAAGTATTTCATCTTCCCATTTTAATAAATGTGAACACTAGATGTCTGCAAACGTAAAATGAAAGAAACATAATTCATTAACGTCTTTAACCGAAGTTAAAAAAGACGGTGTTAAAAAAGCTACCAGTTATCTTTTAGTTACAGTGGCTCTTTAAATTCAGAAAGATTATTGGTAACTTTTTTTCGATTTTGGAACAATTAAAAAACACTGTCAGCTTTTACATGAATATATAAGTGAGAATACCCAGGTAATGCCACAATCACGAAATACAGTCTTCCTGAGGCAAGAAGAGATGAGGAACATGAGGTGACAAAACAAGCGTAACGTATAAAACAACCGATGCACAAAGAATTACTGCAACACAGGAATCGCTTTAGTTCAAACTGTGTTTATCTGACGTCACAGTAGACATAAACAATACATGTATTAGACATATATATATCACAGGGTTTGACGGTAAGCACTAGGGCTTATTTGGGTCATCTACTGGAAACAAAGTGCATAAGTTGCATCATCTACCAAGGGAAGGCAGTGTAACACATTTAATGAATATGAAAAGAAAGAAAGAAAATCTCATTTGTACTGACATGAGGTAACAATTGAACTGATCAGTAAATTAAGCGGATACACAGATAGATATACAAACTAGAAGTAGCTAAGATTTAGTGATTTAGTATTAGTAATAAAACACAAAGCATATTGTTCAGTTCAAAGGCAACAGCTATAAAAAATGCTTGCGGCAACCTGACAACTTTTAGCCTCATTCTCAGTTCCCCAAACAAGGTCATTAGTAGGACTACTCCAATCTTCCGGATTTCACTCTATATTCTTCCACTTTAAGAAATACCAGTTTGTTTTCGTGAAAGGCTAGATTTTGGCTGTCAGAGAGAAAATCTTCAACCATGTAATTTAGAAGTGAATCCGAGAAATATCTTCTTCGAAAATGAGCGAACCTAGGACATACAAAGAAAAAGTAATATGCACTTTAAAATCCTCCATATGTGGGACTTAGAACGATATTTTTGTTATAGAGATCGACGTTTAAGGATCTACATACCAATCTCAGATCGTTCCATACATGGATCGTTGCCAGGGGGGGGTGGGGGAGGGGTAAGGGGGATGGGGGGAGGTGGGGTGCGGGGGCGGGCGGGGAGAATTTAGAAATAAATTGGTATGAGCGATAGTTCTGGAAACGATTCGAATTTCTTAGATTTTAAGAGGTCGTCTCTTGCACTAGTGAAGGAAGGAGATCGGTGAGATAATCAGGAGCTAGTCCATGGAGGATTTGGAAGAGAATGACGTTTGTTTTTTCTTCTATTTTGGAGTCTCCCATCCAAGATCTGTGAGTAGTTTGCTCACGCTACACAGTTTAGTTATTATTCGGGCAGCGTCGATATGGATTGCGTTGAGCTGCCTTTTGGTCTCTGCAGGACAATTATCCCACACCGAGTCACAAAATTTAAGCAGAGGCAGCACATGCGCCATATACATTTTTCACGTGCTATTCTACTATATCTGGAGTTGAGCGCTCGGAGGAGGTTTAATCTTGACCAAGCATTTTCAGAAATGTTTCCTATGTTACCTGGTCAGTTGCAGAAACTAGAAAGCGTGTCCTAGAAGTTTGTGACTATTCGTCTCTTGGAGCTCTGTTCCGTCTTAAAAAGGGGAGGATGAAATGGTGAAAGAGTTCTCCTCTAAATGGTCATAGAGAAAGTTAAGTTGGCATTGAAATTGATCAGCCAATCCTCTGCCCACTGAGAAACAGTTTGCAAATTGGCATTAAAACACCAAGCAGATGCGTTTGGACAATCGACAATGATATAAATACTTATATCGTCTGCCCCCAAAAAGCCCCGAACAGAGCAGCCTATATGTTTAACTTTGTCATTTATATAGAGAAGAAGAAAAAGGGGTCCAAGAATTGATCCTTGGAGAACACCAAGAATCCAATCAGAAGCTTGGCCATTAAGTACAACACGCTGTCGCCGTCCAGAGAGATAACTAGCAAACCCCTTAACATTATCTGAACAGTCTATTCCGGACGTTTTATGCAGCACAACGAAAGCATTTATGCCAGACTGATGAAAGCCTTACTAATTATATCACAAAAGACGGCGCGAACTTCTTTACCCTTTATCAATGGCTTCAGAGAAACTGTGATGAGTATGTAGCAACTGATATGTTGTGGAGTCGTCTCGGACTAAGCCCGTTTGAGCTGATGAGAAATGACATAGTTATACAAATCTTTATGTACACAACTTTCCATGGCTTAGCCTGGTGAGCTCTTGAGAGATATAGGTCGGTAATTACTGGGTAAAGACTTTTCGTCTTTCTTATGGACTGGCGAAACGTTGGCAGTTTTCCAGTCTGAGGTGCAAAAACCGTATTGGAGTAACCGATTAGAAATAACGTAAAACGGGTGGCAAGTATGATAGCATCTTCTTTCAGTAAACGTTGACTGATTAAAAAAGTAAGAGAAAAGTCCAGGGAGTGCCACAATCACAAGCCGCAGCCCTTCCCAGACATCAAGAGGAAGAACTCTGGGCCACTTGCCTTGTTGATTTTCAAATTTTGAAGACAATCTTTCACATCTTCCTCGGAAATGTTAATAGAATCTAAACGGTAAGGGTCTTGGTCTAAATTTGGTAAAGGTTTGTTTGCGTCGTTAAGGGTTGTCTATGACGTAAAAAGATTTCAACATGTTTGCTTTTTGAAGGTCATTTTCTGCAAATTCCTGACTTATGTTTATGACCAGTGTTGGTAAATTAGTTGTTGATTGTAAGTTTAAAATTTTTTTAGAGGTTTTCCAAACCACTTTGGGATCACAGTTATCGGAAGAGAGTAAGCAATCAAATTTATCGTAATATTCTTTTTTGATTTTCTTATTTCATTTACATAGTGGGCGAAGCTTGCTTACCAAGTAATGCTTACTATCCGCGGACGCCTGATTACATCCTTTTTTCCGGGGTCCATGTCTGTTGGTCTGAACATTCTGATTCGTCATTCGTTTATGGATTTATGAGTTTGGATTACGGCTTAGGTACCATGATCGCAACTACTTACTACGGCGTTGCGAACTGTTTTGTATCTGATCAAGAAACGGATGTCGTTAGTTCTATACTGGCGAAGAGTGCGTGTACGTCTCCCAATCAGTTGTTTTATGCGACATATTACCCATGCCATGGCTGAGCAGAAAGTTGTTTTGTGATAATTTTGTTCGAAGTCGCGTTTGCTACTGCACTGAACATTGCTGTAGAGATGCATTTAACATTGGAATCGATATCATTGTTTGTTTGGAGATGTTCGACAAATTCATATTACAATCTAGGATATTTGTCATAAACTGTACTTCCATTTTTTCCTTAAAACTTATGGTCGATGGACGTGGAAATTTTAAGAAAACAACGATTGGGCAATGATATCGTATTTGATCAGGTAAAAAGAGATCGACTACACGGTTTTGCAGAATGTTTGCTGTATTACGGACAAGAACCATGTCAATCCTTGATGCAGAGTATTCGGTAAAGGGATTTTGTTGTCCCAGTTCAGAGCCATATTGAAGTTAAAGTCGCCTGCAATAATGATGTCTACAATTTTTGTGTTGTAGGGAATCGCTTTGGAATGGTCATTTGGTAAACTACAAGTTAAGGGGGTGGGCTGTGTGTGTGTGTGTGTGCGGGGGTGGGGGGGGGGACGGGGGGGCTTAGATTATTTTTAGTTGAGCCTTGATCTGCTGCTGCTGCTCCAGACATGATTGTTATGCAGCAAATTGCATGCATGGTTGTGTGCATAGTTATCAACACAAACATGGTTGATAACGTTGCTTCGCTCTTTTGTTGTTTATACCAGCCACATTTTCTAGCATTTACCAGTTAAGACACAGGCTCCAAATTCAGAGTACGTGTTAAGCTTGAAGTATATTTGTCGTATTAGGTTCCCTTGCTAGATTATTTATCCACGCCGCCTTACAACTTACCAATTAAGACACAAACTGGCACATTTAAGTCCCATTTGTTGCTGCTGTTACACGTCCTTTCCGATGGACCATCAAGGTTATATTTTTCATTACATTTGTATGTTGCTACACTTCTGAGCATGGTTCCATTCCATGTCACGTGTCCGTTAGACAGTTCATCAGGGTCGCCACAATCTGTACACACATAATATACAAATGTAGGTATAAAACACATAAGAACATATCAGAACTGTATTGAGTGTTAATGACTTGAGTAGGGGTACAGCATTTCTTACAAGATTTCATGTGCACCCTGCGAAGACTTAGAATCAGCGTGCGCATAATCCATGTCTGATCAGAGTCGACGCTGTCGGCTTGAAGACGCTTTGGGTCATTGGTTACCTCTAGAGTGCCCTAGGAAGACCCTGATGACTGCGTGGATGAGCAGACTGATTTGTCTTCACTCGGCGCTCATGTAAGTTGTAGGAAATCCTATGTCCCGGCTCATTTATCCGCATTTTTAATACAGGCCCCGAGGATATAAAACCTTTTTCATGCTCAGCTATGTTTAGCAAGAAAAAAATGCTATTGTTAGTAATTTGAGAATTATTAGCAGGAAAAAATCATGCTCAGCTGAGTTGAGCATGAAAAATGTTTTATAAACTCGGGGCCTGATTTATGTTTCCTAAAGATGTTTGTGCCTTACGTGCCTTCTCGTTTACGTAACATACTGTTTCAGATTATTGTAAATATCTATACATTTGCATATTAAGAAACAGTACCACATCAGTAATGCAAGAGAAATGGGTGCCAAAGTCAGTTTGTCAGTAATTTCAAGGTTTCAGTTCGCAGTATATAAGCGTCATGTTCAATGCTAAGTAATTAATTGATTTCCTTCACAAATCTGACTTTCATTTTTTTTATATTTAGGACTTTTGCAATTTTGTTGGCATTTACATATTTATTAGCAGAGAAAATTTCATGCTCAGGTATATTTAGCAAGAAAGAATTTGCATTTGTTAATAATTTGAGATTTATTAGCAGGGCAAATTTCAGGCTCAGATGAGTCGAGCATGAAAAAAGTTTTATGCCCTCAGGGCCTGTGTGTGCACATTGCTCTCAATGGCCAATCCTTTTAGAAAATCTTTTTCATATCACATGTCTATTTCGTCCCTTACTTGCTGGAGGTTCGTGATGCTCATGATTCAACTTACTGACTTTGTCCCCCCGATTTACGTCGATGCAATGTCATGATGTATTTTGTAACATTTACCACTCTTTGGCTCATTCAGTAGGCGATATATTGATAAAATTGATTTTTCCATTACCACAGAAAATAGAATCCGCCATTTGATTCAAATTGTCCATTGAAGAATATTTACATGGAATGTCGAGAAGTAAATAAGAGAATTCAGGAACTGATGCAATCAGCTCCACTACAAGACCCCAACACCAAAGAGAAAGACAGACAAATTCAAAAAAAGGTAAGAGAAAAGTCCAGGGAGTGCCACAATCACAAACCGCAGCCCTTCCCAGACCCCAAGAGGAAGAGGAAATGGACAAATCCAAACAAGCACAAATCGAACAAACTCTGTTTACAGGGAAAATAAAAATATTTCATTATTTCAGTATGTCGTCTGCTAAAGATTTTACCCAGCATGCTTGCAAAATTGCTAATTCCAGCCACATCTGGCAGAAACAACTGTGTTCACCTTACCGATTAAGACACAATCTGGCATATTAGAGCTCCATTGACCATTTCTCATACATATCACTTCGCATGAACCATCGAGGTTAAATCCTTCGTTACAACTGTAAACTGCTACATTTCCGAATTTGGTTCCATTTAAATTAACATATCCGTTATCAAGGGTACCAGGATGACCACAATCTGCACAAACATAAAATACAGTCGACTCTTGTTATCTCGAATTCCAATGGACTCACTGAAACACTTCGAGATATCCGTACCTCGACATATCAGAGTTGAAATAGTGATAAAAACAATAAATTGAACAACCACATTTAACAAATGAATATGTAATTTGACTCCTGAAGTTAGAAATATATGTATAAATAATGTGGAAAAGAGGAGAAATTAGGAGCAATTTCTCCTCTTTTCTACATTATTTTGTTACGTCATAGTTTCATGTTAAAACAGGGACCAGATTTTCACTTCGAGATAAGCGGTAATTCGAAATAAGCGAGTTCGAGATAACGAGGTTCGACTGTAGTTATAAAACTCATCAGAACTGTGTTAATAATGTACCTCAGTGTACAGTGCTGACTAAGTTTTGCATTTCACAAAGATGTTCATGTTTTTTCGAAATTAATTTACGTTAGTCATTTATTCTTTAAGCTGATCCTGTAACAAAATAAATTGCTTCTTGAAATGTTTGAAAACATTTATGGATTTTTAAATTATAAAATAATGCACCATCAACAATAATAACATAAGGAAAATGATAAATGGGCCGGATCAAGCAGATAAGTGATTCGAAAATGCGCGAAATGTGCAAATTCTTATAATCCTGCGCAAAGGATTATCCGTGCCTTTGCCCTCCATTCATACCTTCTGTAGTAGCCAATGACTGTTCGAGGACAGTGAAGGCCCTGATTAGACCACGGATGCGCAGACTGATCTTGGCCTTCGCTGTCCGCATATGCCTGAAGACACGTTTTCGCATGGTGTGGCATAGATGAAAAGGAAGCGTAAATACAGCATATATGCTTTCATATATAGAGCTAAATTCTAAATACAAGTATAAATGTATTGCGTAGGCAGAGGTACGGACAAAAATAAGGTGAGCAGGTTTGTATTATTTTTTACTATGTATGTATGGATCATCCCAGTAAGCATTCTAAGCCTAAAAAAAACTGTCACTTTCCTGTACCGTCACTTTTAAAGTACAGGTCATTCATTAAATGATGTTTCTATACAACCAGTGGAAAAAATATACTACGATGTAAATTCTACAGCTAGATTTAAAATTATCAAACGACATGAAACTGAATTAAACTGGATCAAATCATTACAGACACCTTTTCCATTGGGCTTTAATGACAACATTTATCATGAGGGTAATATTTCTATAATGCCAGATTTTGATATTTTCTCGCTACTGGAATGTTGAAAACGTAAAACGAGATCTCACGGCACTAGGTAAAACGTCAGCTATAAACGTAAATTGCGCGCGTTTAAAAGAAACAACACTAGGCTGAAGTGACTGTCTAAAATATTATTGAATCACGGACGCAACTCAATGCTTGCATTTCTAAGTTCATTACCCACTTCTGTATTATGCATTTTAGACACCAAGGTGAATAAATTCTACGACAGATCTAATCAGCTGTATGATGCAGCTCTTCTAGCTAGAGGTTATACTCAACATGCTCTTCGTCCTTACACCGATTCTGAAATTAATCACAAACGTCATTACATCAAGGTATCTTTCATTCATAGAGGTATGGATTTTAGATTTGCCTAGTATCTTCCGGGACAGTTCGGTGATCTCATGCATTCCTACTTATTTTCAAAATTCTGAAATACCTATAATTTGCTATAAATATAACAAACCGATAAGATCTATCATTTTTAATTTTAATGAACTTGTTTCAGATCTTGATATTGATACTAGCACTCCTGATACCTGAGATTGTAAAGACTCAGTGTATTGCTATCCTACTGCTGGTCATATAATTACTGGCAATTCAAAAATTATTCCTGATTCTAGGATACGAAATATTATTTTTATAGGACCGAAATACCGATTTCCTTCTCTAATACTTATTTCAATAAATGTAGGGAAAAATCGCTGCTGCCTTGAATGAATTCGGTAATCGATGGTGTAAGCGAGAGTATGTTGAGCATAAAGCCCTAAAAGAATGGAAACTTAGCATTTTGAAACTAGTGAACAAACGCATTTCTTTCTATTCTCAAAATACTAACTTATTACCTCCTAAACCGAAGACATCTTTACGTCACCTTAAACTAGGTATTCAAGAATTTCATAGGAAGTATGTTTTGGCTCCGGCAGACAAGGCCGCTAACAATGTTGTCGTTGTTTGACGGCTCCACTATGTTAACAGTTTTCAGCAAGAGCTTAGTGGTACTAAGGCCTATGAACTACAACCTTTGGCTGAAGAGAGGTCTGTAGTTAATGACCATATCTGTTATTGAGCCACCAAGTTTGCTGTATGTGTTACTGAAGGCCAAGACAAGCTTCCTACGTTATATTGGTTACCTAAACTTCATAAAAGACCTTACAAAGCACGGTTTATTGCAAAGTCAAGCTCTTGTACCACTACTGAACTTTCTAAATTATTACGAGGGTCCTGCAAAAAAGTTTTGTCACTGGGTTGGGATTACTTCAGTGCTACGTTTTATCAAACATATTTTTATTACAAACCTTCAAAGTATTCCCCCTTTACTGAAACACATTTTTGTAACCTTTTTACCCAGTCGCGAAAAGCAGATAAATAGTCTTCTTTTGGAATCTGTTGGAGACACTGATAAATAGCGCTGCCAAGATAACTTCTAGACGTATACTTATTTCCAGAAAGCATTTTCTTAAGCCTTGGAAATAAAAAGAAGTCACAGGGACTCAGGTCAGATGAATAAGGTAGATGATTTAAACCTTTCACCTTTTCAGAAGCCAAAAAAGACTTAACAACCTCACACTTATGAGAGGAGGCGTTGTCATGTAAAATGTGGACTCCTGACCATCCTTTGCTTGGTCGTCTTCTTATTGTTAAACTCTTTCACTTTCTTCAGAACAAAATTCTCGTAGAATCGGCCAGTGGCTGTATGACTAGATGGACAAGGCACTTGAACGACTGGTCCACTTGAATGAAAGAAAATTGCGTACGACATCTTTTTCGAACTTGTGGTTCTCTTGGCAATACATGGGCGTTTTTTATCTTTTCGCTTCCATTGCTCTATTATCAGCCCTTCTTTGTGGCACAAACATGTGCACCGAGGTTTCATCACCTGTTAGCGTTAGAAATAACCCGACATTTACAGCCTTTGTATGTTTTTAAAAGTTCCCGGGCACATTTAAGGCGTTGTGTCTTTTGCTCCTCAGTGAGCAAATGAGGTACCCACCTAGCGCAAACCTTTCTCGTCTAAACGCTTTTTCAGAATTGTTTGCACACTGCCTTCTGATATGCCAGTACAACTAGCTATATCTTTGACAGACAATCGCGCATCCTGTTCAACCACAATCTTTACAGCAGCGATGTTAGCCTTGGTAACAGAGGTTTTAGGCCTTCCAGGACAGGTATCATCTTCAACAGAATATTTTCCAGCTTTAAAAGCTTTAACCTACCTAAAACTGTGGGCATTGAAATGTTCCGAGGTCCATTTATACCACACAATTCATTTAATATCTGTTTTAAATATATATTAAGCCTAATGCGGCATTTAATATAGCTAAGAATTTCAGTCTTCTGGTCCATGTTCCAATGTAACAAGTAAATTGGTCAGTGTATATGACTGCATCTATTTCAATTTGAAATAACTCGATCAGCTGAAAAGCAATTTACACGAAATAAAAGGGTATCATTAACTATTCAACACACCATTCAAGTGCAGTGAATCATTTTAAAATATACTTGGGATAAAACCAAGGAAGCCTATTAGTGACAGAACTTTTTGCACGACCCTCGTAACTTCATGTCTTATTGCCATCAAAAACATGTAATTAAATATTGTGACAAAGTTTTCGAAAGATCAGGGAGAAATCTGTTTTGGTCTATAAAAAATTCGAATGAGGTTTTAAATAAATTGTAATCCAGACAATTTCGTGCTTTAAGTCTGTCTACTTATGATTTCTCCACGCTTTACACTACACTCTCACATAATCTTATAAAAGAAAAACTAAATGATTTAATTGAATGGACATTTCATAGAGAAGATTCCCTCTACCTTGCATGTAATGTAAGAAATGTTTTTGTTTTCACTTCTGAAGTGCATTAAAATTACACATTATGGACATGTCAGAAAGTGTATGAAGCTGTCACCTTTCTACTTGACAATATTTATATAATATTTGGTACTAAGTTATTTAGACAAATTGAGGGTATTCCGATCGGTACGAATTGCGCACCCCTCGTGGCTAATTTGTTCTTGTTTTGTTATGAAAGAGACTTCATGATGTCCCTTTCCGTTGAAAACCAATCTGGAATCATTGAAGCTTTTACCTCGACTCAAGATATTTGGATGATTTATTGAATATTGACAATATCTACTTCGACGGTTTAATCAGTCAAATTTAACCCCAGAACTTCAGTTAAATAAAGCTAATTCTTCTGATACCGAAGCGGCGTTTTAGATGTACATTTATCTATTGTAGATGGGTTTGTTTCCTGCAAAATTTGTGATAAACGGGATGATTTTGATTTTAAGATTGTAAATTTTCCTTTCTTGGATGGTGATATTCCTCGTGGGGCATCCTACGGTGTTTATATTTCACAATTAATTCGATTTGCCAGAGTGTCTAGTCATGTTACTGACTTCAACACTCGTAATAAATTGCTTACTGCAAAACTTCTTAATCAGGGTTATCAGTATCATAAACTACGTAAAGCCTTTTCTAAATTTTATAGACGTTATTCCGATTTAGTTTCTAAATTTAATGTCGAACTTAAATCTCTTCTGCAACAAGACCTATCGGAACCCGAATTTTATGGTGACTTAGTATATAAACAGAAAAATATATATGCTTGCAATGACTTCAGTACCCAATTTCGTAAAATCATTCTTCGATATAAAAACATTGGGTACAACATAAATATTATACGACAGACTGCCTGCATGGTTTTTAACACAATTACGGTTAATAACTATGCGTCCCTCTTTGATTGCACGCCGGCGGGTTAGGCTTCAGATTCTATGATGGTTCCAGCGTAAAGGCTTACTTGAAATTTAATTTTGGGTAATGTTGGTTGGTACTTGATACTCTATCTTTGGTCGGGCCCACCGGAGTCTTACTGATGGTTTTCTTTTGCCCTAGCATTTCAGTTGTTTCGTACTGTCGAGTCCTCATCGTTGTTTCATCTCTGTAATTTGTTGATTTTTTGTGTTTTCGGAGATGTAGCACTAATGACTTAGCAAAAAAAAGTAAGAGAAAAGTCCAGGGAGTGCCACAATTTCAAACCGCAGCCCTTCCCAGACCCCAAGAGGAAGAGGAAACCGACAAATCGAAACAAGCACAAACCGAACAAACGTACGAAAAGCACTAAGATTAGCTCTCTCTTCCCCAAGCGAGGTAATCGCAATACTAAAAGGACTGAAAAAACACAAGAACAAAATGACACACGGAAAGACATACAACAAATCGCCTCGTAGAATAAACCACAAAGCAGCAAGGAGTAAGACTAACACCAGGACCACCGCTTTAGAACGGTCGGTAGAGCAAACCACCGTGGGGGTGGGGTGGGGGGGGGGTGGGGGGTGGTTAAAGCACTTTTACAGCTAGCTAACTTCACCCTGGGTCCCGATGCTACACTCTTAATACATAAATACATAAAAATTCGGTTCTCATAAAGGCTCCCAACTCAGTCAATGCATCAAAGCGAAAACATAAAAAATCAAATTAATCACTATAATAAACAAAGACGAGTACTCATGGCTAATTCTACTGTATGCCAGAGTAAATGAAAACCAATAGCTGAACCACGGCGGGCCAAGCCAAAGACATATCGTCAAGCCCCAACCCACTGGTTAAAGTTTTACGAAGAGGCTGTCATTGAGTCTGAGGCCCCAACCGCCGTCGTGCAATTAAAGAGTGAAGCATAGCCATCAACAATGATTGGGTTGACAACTAGGAATGCAGTCTGCCGCATAATATCCAGGCTATAGCCAATTCTTTTATAACGGTTAATAAGTTTTCTGAATTGCTCCGAAAAGTTAGATTTAACTACAATTTTCTAAATCTGTACACTAAGTCATCGTAAAATTCTGGTTCCGATATACCTTGTTGCAGAAGTGTTTTCAGACTGACGCTATATTTGTCTAACAAGGCACTGTGTCTGCGATAAAATTTCGAAAACGCCTTACGAAGTTTAAAATAACGATAGCCCTGCCTAAGAAGTTTGGCAGTAAGGGCTTTATTACGGTAGTTAAAGTCATTAAGATTTGAAGAAGCTTTGGCGAATCTTATAAGTTGAGATATGTATACCCCATATGAGGTACGCTGGGGGACATCGCCATCCAGAAAAGGGGAATTGACTATATCAAAATCAAAATCGTCCCGTTTATCATAAATTTTGGTGAAAATTGTACCATTAGATAGACATAGATTCAAATCCAAAAAAGGTGCCTCGGTATCGGAAGAATTTGCTCTATTTAATTGGAGTTCTGTAGGGTACATCCGGTCCACCATTTGGTCAAAGTAAATATTGTCAATATTTAATAAATCGTCAAGATATCTTGAAGTTGAATTAAAAGCCTCAATAATGTCAGCCTGATTTTCACGTGAGAGAGACTTCATGAAATCTCTCTCATAACAAAAAAGAAACAAATCTGCAACAAGAGGAGCACAATTAGTTCCCATCGGAATGCCAATAGTTTGTCTATAAAGTTTAGTTCCAAATCTAATAAAAATATTATCCAAAAGATAAACAAGGGCGTCACAGACTTTTTGACATGATCATAAATTGTGATTATTATATACATCAGAAGTGAAAAAAGCACCATTCTTCGTTGCAAGCCAAATATTGGGTATTCTCCCGAATAAACGTTCGGTTAATTAAATCAATAAGTTTATCTTTTATAAGATGATGAGGTAACGTAGTATACAGTGTAGAAAAATCATATATAGACAATTTAGAAGCCTGAAAGTTTTTAGATTTAAATTTATTGAGAACTTCATTAGAATTTTTAATTGACCAAAAACAGTTAATTCCGTCCCTTTCGTAAACAGTATCATAGTATCTAATCCAATGTTTTTAACAGCAGTAAGGCATGAAAGCAGTTTGGACAAAACAGTAGTCGTACAGGAACTAGAATTAGCAATGAAACGTGCTTTATAAGGTCGTTTATGAAGTTTCGGTAACCAATATAACGTAGGAAGTCTGTCTTGCTTTTCTTTAATTCTCACTGCAAACTTAGCAGTAATTTCGATAGAATGGGTATTGACAATAGATCTCTCGTCAATAGAAATCCGTTCATATGTTTTGGTACTACCAAGTTCTTGTTTTAGAGTATTGATATAATAAAGTCGTCACACAACAACAACATTATTAGCAGCTTTATCAGCTGGAGCGAAAACATACTTAGGAAGCCTTCATGCGAACAACAAATTATGTGTCTAAACCGCGGCAGAAGTAAGGGCGAGGATTGTGGCCACGTAAAAATCGATTTAAGCCACCCTCACCCCCTCAGCGAAATTCACTGACCGTTACAAGGCGGTTCTTCTGTCATGGTTTATTTTTGTTATAGTTCGCCTTTGAATGTGTGTGTCGCTTACATATTTTTGTTTTGGATAGCCATTTGGCCACGTTGTGGGAAAGTAACTGTCCGTTTGGCTTTCTGCTGGTGATGTTTCCGTTTGGGTCCAGTTGTTTCGTGTTTGTGTTTCTTTCCCTTTGGTGTCTCTGGTGGGAGGTGTGGGATAATTGTATCGATTCCTGATCATTGCATTCCTTTCTATTTTATAAATCTATAGCGGACCGTTATCGGCTATTAAGATGTAATGCTTGCACAAACAACCTATTTTACATGGTTAATCTGAGATTATTTTACATAAACTACAAAAATGAGCTACACAAATGAAGGAGCCATTAACCGCCATTTAAAATGTAATATGCACACACATGTAGTTTATGATACGTAATAAGAGAGCTATCAGTACATTTCGAATGAAAAAAAGGCGCCTTATCTGGAGTTATGCATTGAGTTTGTTTTACCTGTATATTAGGTCGTTCATGTACTTCAGCAGTCCGTATTGATGTGTAGCGTGAACCCAGAACCAGGTCAAGTAGCACCACGGTCACCCATAAACCCAAAAAGTTACTAACCGAGATGTACATTGCTTAACTTCGTAAAAATGCCAATTACTCTACCAGTTGCGACATAAAAAGCGGCTTCCAAAGCGGGGCTGTAGAAGTAATATATATATATATATATATATATATATATATATATATATATATATATATATATTCCGTTACATATGTATTTTGTTGGAATATGGTCTATTCCAGTTTTGCTAGAAATTGTTTTCACATGTGGTCCTTCATCGGAATGGATAATATCATAAGAGCCTCAACGGGAGAAATTGTACCTTCTGTCATGTGCGCTCAACAAAGACTCAAATCAGCATGCTCGTCCGCGTAGTCTGATAAGTCTCCGTTGTCCGCATGAAGAAATCATTGCATCCTTGGCTATCCAAAATGCAACGAGAAAAGATTCAGATCAGACTGCGTGAATGCGCAGGCTGATCTGAATCTTCGCTAGGAGATAAGGCTGATACGATCAACCGGATAATCGATTAATTGATCGAAAAAAAAAAAAAAAAAAAAAAAAAAAAAAAAAAAAAAAATTATTTAGCAAAATTTGATGCTGCCAGCAGCTTGCATAAAACCGAACTGATGCGGGGCCGTTATCAGATCTGTGGCGCCAAATCAGGACTGTAATCTGATTGGCTGATTTAGGCGTTACCAAGGTTCCAGGCGGAGGAGTGGACTGATCCACAGACAGGGGCGACAGACATCACGGAGCCATGCGTGATCTGCTTGTAAACATAAGGAGAAGAGGGAGGCTAGATCACGTGAATCCTGCATGGCCAAACTAAGCGTTTCCGTCCACATTAATATTGGATTAATAACTTAATCCTTACATAAATGCCACAAAAAATGATTATCATTACAGATTTGCTAATAATCGATCATTTGATTTCTGTGTCTGTTACTTTACTGTATTTAGCCTTAGTATTCAGACACCTCAACTACAATTTACTACCCACTGTTGTGTGTAAAATAGCTGACTGAGGCAAGCAGTGTAGACCCTGATGAAACTATCTGGGTCTACATTGTGTGCTCAGACCTGTCTGACAGAATATAAACGATGAATGATATAACATGTGGCAAGAATCAGGCTCAGATCGGTAAAATTATGACCAAATCTTCAGCCATAACTAATTGATTATCGATCACAATGGCAGGACTGATAATCGATTATCTTTTCATCCCTGATTAGCCAGCCTTATTGGGAGCATAACCGGAAATACGTTTCCGGACGTTGCGGCTCATGTACAATTTGGTGGAGAGTTAGCCTAGTTCACCCAACGAATTTTCGGAGGTGACTCACTCCTTCTTTACCGTAAATGGAAATAAAAAGTCCATCACATTTTATATCGCTTTTACATTAGCAACTCTCTGGACTAATTCAGCAGATGATAAAATGACGATATTTTCTTGTTTACTCCAGAAAATTGGTTCGATATTTCATGAAAGACAATTTGTGTGAAATATCAAAACGTGTTTTCTAAAAAATAATAAGGAAAACATTTCAGTATATCGTCTGCTGAAACATTTACCCATAGTGCTAAGCGTTAATGAACAAATGGTGTCCAATGTTTACTTTCAGCCGCCTCTCCATGACTCATGGAATTATTTTGTCAACTTACCAATTAAGACACAACTTGGCAAGTCAAAGCTCCACTGATGGTCGCCCATGCATATCCTTTGCGATGGACCGTCAAGGTTATATTCTTCGTTGCAGCTATAGTATGCCACACTTCCGAAATTGGTTCCATTCGAATTAACATGTCCACCAGCAAGGTAACCAGGACTCCCACAGTCTATAACAATATAATAAACGTTACAATGATTAACTTTGGAAACAAAAACAACACTACTGATTAGAAAATGGGAGTCTCGGTTTTACTGAGACTCTTCATAAGCAGAAATGAAGTTTGCAACACTGCTTTCGCACTCTAGCGTATACATAAGCAGAACACATTTTTTAAAGATACCATAATAACATAATAAAATGTTGCCAAAGGAATTTAATATATTCTGCACTTTGGTAAAGTACGGCGACACGTTCTCATGCCGCCACACGTCACTAACACCAGCTGCAGTGTAGTAAAATAAATGTCAAAATGATTGACTTTGGAAACAAATACCACACTACCGATTAGAAAATAGGAGTCTCGGTTTTATTGAGACTCTTCATAAGCAGTAATGAAATTTGCAACACTGCTTACGCACTCTAGCTTATACATGAGCAGAACTCCATTTTTAAAGATACCACATGGGACCAATGGTCCCAAAGGAAATGAAATATAATCTGCACTGTGGTAAAGTACGGGGAGAAGTTCCACTGACGCCACACGTCACTAACACCAGCTGCTGTGTAGTAAAATAAACGTCAAAATGATTGCCTTTGGAAACAAAGACCACACTACCGATTAGAAAATGGGAGTCTCGGTTTTATTGAGCCTCTTCATAATCAGTAATGAAGTTTGCAACACTGCTTACGCCCTCTAGCGTATACATAAACAGAACTCCATTTTTAAAGATACCACAATGGGCCCAATGATCCCAAAGGAAATGAAATATATTCTGCACTATAGTAAAGTACGGGTAGACGTTCTACTGCCTCCACACGTCACTAACACCAGTTGCAGTGTAGAAAAGTAAACGTCAAAACGATTGCCTTTAGAAACAAAGACCACACTACCGATTAGAAAATGGGAGTCTCGGCTTTGTTGAGATTCTTCATTAGCAGTAATGAAGTTTGCAACACTGCTTACGTCCTCTAGCGTATACATGAGCAGAACTCAATTTTAAAGATACCACAATCACCGCGTACAACCGTAACGCCGGATAACCGGTCGTAACGCCTGATATTCGGTCAAATAACGCCGGATTACGGTATTTTTCGTAGAAATCGCCACCATTTTAAGAACCTCGTTTGACGGTGGGTAGAAAAACTCATTTATTTAAAATATTAGGATAAGTTGATCAAACATGAAAAGTAACCTATCCAAACCTACATACATACTTCTAACTGCCAAGTGTTCAGTTGATACATATACTTTGCTGACAATTGTCAAACACTCAAAGAGAATGTTGTTGCTCAGGTTCGGCCATACAATAAAAAAGCAGTTTTACCAGAAAAATTCATACTTTTTTCAATTTTTTAAAACTCATGGCCAACTGGTGGATGAAAATGCATTTGAAAATAATCTTGGACCATAAACTGGCCGTTGCTGAGATTTTTCTGCCGAGACAACAAAGACCAAGGCACAATCCACGAAATTTAAGGTAACGCAGGATAAAACGGTATCTTCTTGATCTACAAAACATTCCTGCAAACACACTTGAAAACTTTAAGGTAAAACTTTACCTACGCAGTCCAATAACAATTAATTGACACTATAAATTATCATAGTTTAAGTATATGAAGTATTTGAATGTATCGATCACATACAAGATCAACCACCTCTGCATATTTCAAAAACTATATAGATCTATGCACTTTTATCCACAGCTTTGATCCAGTATTCTCGCAGACAAACACGCTTGAGAGTATTAATTCAAAAAAGGTGTAACGATTAGAATGTGTAAAGAAGAGTTGAAAGTAATCGTCAAAGTGAATAACTTGTTCAAGTACTTTGAAGATTCCCTCTGGATTCCTTTAGAAAATAGGGTGATCACATCGTTTACCTTATGTTTTTTATTGTCTTGCCTCAGTTTGATTCTATTACATTTTCCCCTTTTATTGTAAGACGCCTTAGGAATGGTTATCATTGAATGGAAAGGCATAAACACATACTCCCCATATACCAGGGAGTAATGTATTCAATGAATGGTGATAGTTTTTGTAGTTGTAATCTGTTTTATTAAAATTACTTTGCGGGGCGCATGTACCCGGAGGAATCGATAATGTGTTAAACGCCCGATTCATCTGTACATAGCATTTGTATATTAAAACCTCTATCGTGGCAGGATGCAGGTGCAGCTATTACAGCTACTCTGCGTTATCTTTTTTTCAGAATAAGTCCAGTCGTCGTCTAAATTTGGTGAGTAAAGCTACTCGTATGTTAGTGAGCACTATAGATCACTATGAGCATATGCTTGGATACAAGGGGTGCATGTGCACTCAGTACACAATGGCTGGATCCGCCCCTGATTTATGTTAGAATCATATATGTACAGGGTTTACCACTTTGAGAATGCTAGCGCAATACTGTCGCCCTAATAAGAGGATAGACGTATTTTCCATCAACAGTGTTCCAATATGTATATATATGTATTTAGTCTCTTCAGAGACATCACAATCATTTAAATTATCCAAAACGTTTCAAACTACTGTGATTGCCAGGATGCTTAGCAACTGAGCGTTTTATTACACCAAATTATGTTGGCCCTACGCCGCTCGAGCTCTTTTTTACCTGTTCGTCACTGACGTCATAATTGATATCCGGGAAATAAGACGCAAAAACATGCATGTAATAGCCAAAAATTAAATGACTTTTTACTTTTACATTTGCAATTCTTACAATTGCAATTAATATTATTTTCTTTCCTTATTATTGTAGTTGTACATGTAATCGACAAGGCAGAAAGCTATTTTTTGTGCAATGCAGCAGTTTTCGTGACAGAAAAATAGCGAACCTATTAGCCAAAAATGGCAAAATGGCAAGGCAATGATTCAAGTGCGTTTTGCTTGTCGTTTTTCATCCATTTCGGTTTAATTCTTCAAAAAAAAAAAAAAAAAAAAAAAAACAGTTTCAAAACATCATGGCAATCACACTAGAAGGAAATATATAATGTACATTGAGATGAAAGTCGGTGTCATATGATGATGTCTGTTTATTTGCACATGGCCCTGTCTAAAGTAGGCACGTAGCATTGAAGTGCAAGTGTGAAATAAGAGACATGAAACAAGTCACACAATAAAGTAGACAAGTAAACATTAGGCCACGGACTTGTGCAACTTATGTCAACTGACCGCCGCAAAAAATGATAAACACATCAAACCTGTTGATTAAAGTACATAGATTTAAATAATTTTCAAGTAACAGAGGTGCTTGATCTTGTATGTGATCGATATATTTAGATACTTGATATACAAAAACTAAGACAATTTTTGGTATCGATTACTTGCTATTGGACTGTGTGGGTAAAGTTTTACCTTTTCTAGTGTCTTTTTCTGCGAGACTACTGACCAGTTGTAGATCAAGAAGATACCGTTTTATCCGGCGTTACCTTAAATATCGTGGATTTTGCCTCGATCTTTGTTTTCTCGGTAAAAAAAATCTCAGCAACGACCAGTTTATGATAGAATGTAAGTCATTTTAAATGCATTTTCATCCACCAGCTGGTCATGAATTTTAAGAAAAAGAAAAGAGTACAAACCCTCCTGATAAGAATGCTTTCTTATCGTATGGCCGAACCGGAACATCAATTTTTTTCATTTGAGTGTTTGACAGTTTCAGCAAAGTATCTATATGAGTTAAATACTTGGCAGTTAGAAGAATGTATGTAGATCCGGATAGGCTGTTTTTCATGTTCGATCAACCTATCCTAATATTTTGAATAAATTATGTTTTCTACCCACCGTCAAACGCGGTTCTTAAAATGGCGGCGAATCCTATGAAAAATACCGTAATCCGGCGTTATTTGACCGAAAATCCGGCGTTACGACCGGTTATCCGACGTTACGGTTAGACGCGGTGACAATGGGCCTGATGGTCCCAAAGGAAATGAAATATAATCTGCACTATGGTAAAGTACGGGGAGACCTTCTACCGCGGCCACACGGCACTAACACCAGCTGCAGTGTAGTAAAATAAAGGTAAAAATATTTGCCTTTGGAAACAAAGAACACACTACTGATTAGAAAATGGGAGTCTCGGTTTTATTGAGATTCTTCATAAGCAAAACTGAAGTTTGCAACACTGCTTACGCCCTCTAGCGTATACATTAGCAGAACTCCATTTTCAAAGATACCACAATGGGCCCATTGTAAAACACTATAATTGCATTAAAGGTATCAAATTAGTGTAGATTTTATTAATATTTCTATTATAAATTTTACAAATGTTCAACAGCACATATATATATATATATATATATATATGTATATATATATATATATATATATATATATATATATATATATATATATATATATATATATATATATATATATATATATATATATATATATATATATATATATATATATATATATATATATATATATATATATGGGTAAAGAAACATGCTTATATGATGTTGACCCCTTGAAGTCCACTTTTATATAGTAAAACTGGGGTTTACAGGGGTATACATTATTTTTCTTATTTCTGCTCACAAACGTAGACTAACGTCACTAACGTCACTAACGAGTACTCACAATCTGTGTTTTGAGCAGAAATATGAAAAAAAAAGTTTTTATATGAGAATTTTCATTATAGGGAAGTGGGCGTTAAAAGAGGTTAAATATATAGTAAAAGAATTTTTGGGAAAATCAGAGATGTCAGTTATGGGTTAGAAGTTGTTGTCGAGGTTGGTTAAATTTATAGTAAAACAACACTAGGAATTCAGAAAAAAAATGATTGTAATAGAGAGCTTACTGTTATCGAGAGGTAAAATATGAGTAAAACAATACTAGTGAAATCAGAAAAGTGGCTGCTATAGACAAATGGCCATCGTTGAGAGGCTAAATGCATAGTAAGGCAACACTTAGGGAAATCAGAAATGTCTGTGAGAGGTTAAACATATATATGATATATATTCCAGCCCAGGATTATTACTGATGTAAGTACTTCAGAAAAAAAGTTATAGGGAGAAATATGAAATACCACTGGGCTGAGTGGTATTATATATATATATATATATATATATATATATATATATATATATATATATATATATATATATATATATATATATATATATATATATATATATATATACACTTTGGGAAATCATAGTACTACAGTGTTGCATATGAAGAGGCTTAATCAAACCAAGTCTCCGATTTTCGTATGTTTGTATGTTCTTTGTTTCCAAAGGCAATCCTATTTTACTGTTACATGTGAGTGGCTGCTGTCGAGAGACTCAATAAATAGTAAAACAACACTTTGGAAATCATAAGTAGCTGTTATAGGAATATAACGTGTTGAGAGGTTAAATATATAGAAAAGTAACACTAGTAAAATCAGAAAAGTGGCTGTTATAGGAATATAACGTGTTGAGAGGTTGAATATATAGAAAAGCAACACTAGTAAAATCCGAAAAGTGGCTGTTATAGGAATATAACGTGTTGAGAGGTTGAATATATAAAAAAAGCAACACTAGTAAAATCAGAAAAGTGGCTGTTATAGGAATATAACGTGTTGAGAGGTTGAATATATAGAAAAGCAACACTAGTAAAATCAGAAAAGTGGCTGTTATAGGTAGGTGGCTGTTTTGGAGAAGTGACGGTCCGTGGAGATTTGACTGGACGCATTTCACATACCGTGTTCGACCTAATTACCGCACATACCCCTATAAACGCAGAGTCAAGCGATTCCGTAGTCTTCAGAATGCAGCCAGTGTACTTTTTGTCTACTTCATAAAGACGTATGGTGTGGGTATCTATTTGAATTGTATGACTAACCGATGCAATTCAAACGAGTACCCATAACATATACTTTTATAAAGAAAACCAGGAAAAAAACAAAACAAAAAAACATCGCATAAGCATCATTACATAAATCCTTTGCAGATAGCTTTTTAAGTGCACCCTGAGTATAAGTGGATACTTATGTTACCACAAGTTTTCCCAGTTGATTTAAAAAAAACATAAGCGCACGGTGCGGCAATATGTTCGAATATGGTAGGTTCCTGTAACAGCATGACGCGGCTCAGGTGGTTCAATAGCTTACATTGTGTACAAACTGTTACTTCCAACCCTTTTAACATTATTGTTTGCATGCCTACTCGTACTATACAGATTGAAATCTCCGCCACTGAAGTATCCCCAGGGAATGTAAATACTGCTTTTCCATTAGCATCAACTGGAACATCATACTGAAATAAAATTTCAAAAAAAAGATACATTGATGGTACAAAACAGGCTAGTTTATATATACATAAAATATATATACATCACGAAAACATACCTACATAATTTTGTCCCGCTTAAACCCCACTTTTTATAATTAATCTAGGGTTTACAGGCTTATACATTATTTTTGTCTGATTTCTGCATAAAAACATAGATTGTGGGCACTCGTTAGAAACGCCTTGTCGAGGCGGTTCTAACGAGTATCAACAATCTGTGTTTTGAGCAGAATTATGGGGAATATCATAATTTTTATCTGTAAAATTTTCAGTTTTTGTTAGCAAAATTTTCGAAATACGAGGGCGTCAATAACAAAAACCAGCCTAACTTATTACTGGGTGAGATCGATCTCTTCGTTTTCGATGTAATTGCCCTCTAGAATAATGCACTTGGACCAACGGTGTTCCAGTGCCATCAGCCCAGAACTGAAGTAGCCAGGGTCCTTGTCTCTGACCCACTCCTCAACTGCCGCCACGACTTTTTCGTTGGATCGGAAATGACGTCCACGGATATCCTTTTTCAAGTTTGGGAATAGGAAATAGTCACTAGGAGCTAAGTCCGGAGAACAGGCGGGGTGCGGTATTAGCTCGTACCCATTCCGCTCAACAGCATCCATTGCAATTTTGCAAGTTCGGACTCCCGCATTGTCCTGTTGGAGCAGAATCCCTTTGGAGAGTTTACCTCGGCGTTTTTCACGGATCACAATTCTCAGTTAGTCGAGCAAATTTGCATAATACGCACCTGTTATTGTGCTTGCTAGAAAGTCCAACATAATAACGCCTTGTGCATCCCAGAATACAGTTGTCATCACCTTGCCAGCAGAGGGTTGCGTTTTGAACTTCTTTGGCCTCGGAGACCCCGGTTCTACACTCTGGCGACTTTGAGCTTTATTCTCTGGCTCATAATAATGGACCCATGGCAGGTCTAATCTACAGTCACCAGACGTGAAAGGAAATCATCTTCCTTTGACCTAAACCGCTTCAACAATGCGCTGTATACTGATGCTCTGGTTGCCATTTGCTCGTCGCTAAGGGATTTTTGGGACCCAACGGGCTGTTAGCTTGTGCATACCAAGCGATCATGTAAAGTTGTTGAAACGCTACCATGTGAAATGTGTAATGCATATGCTATTTTTTCCACCTTAATTCGCCTATCAGAGTTCACCAGATCCCGTACTTTGTTACACATTTCTTCATCGGTGGCATCTGATGGGCGTCCAGACCTGGTTTCATCTTCTAAAGACGTTCTAATGCGTTTGAATTCCCAAACCCAGAATTTAACTTGTGCATACAATGGTGCAGAAGACCAATAAACATTGGTCAACTCGCAATGTATTTCCTGACCTGTTTTCCCTTTCAAATACAAGTACCGAATTACAGCACGGTACTCAAATTTTGACGAAAAGCTTACTTTTGCATCGCTAGCCATGTTTGACATTCAATATCTTATGAGTGAATGACACGATAAGGGTGCACGTTTGCCCTCAGGCCTAAAACATGTATTGAACAAGGCATGAAAATCTTGGGTATCTCGGTCAATTGGAAATGGGATAGGCTGGTTACTTATTGACTTGCCCTCGTATAAGAGTTGACGTTACATCAATGTTTAAAAACGTATCAACGCGTTTCGCTCAGCTCGTCAAGACTATTGCATAGTAACTTAGTAACGTCGTCATATATATATATATATATATATATATATATATATATATATATATATATATATATATATATATATATATATATATATATATATATATATATATATATATATATATATATATATATATATATATATATATATATTATGATCATTAATTTGCTGTAAAAACTTATGGTGTTCTTGATAGTTGAAAATTTTATCATTATTTATATTGATCTGATGCACAACCAAGGAATTTTTGCCCTTCAGATATACAATTGTATGTGTCTGTCTTGCATGCGTGATGCTATCTTAAACTTCCAACTAGCCGCGAAATCAAATAAACTACCATATACATCATCGATTCCCACAAACTTTTGACGGTTTTAAGCACTCCTTCGGCACATTAAAAATAATTTAGCCGCAATGCGTGAATAAGGTGGTCTCGTATTTACTCCACTGACGTGGATTTCTGTAGCTTGATTTTTTAATTCTTTCCTCGAAAGATTTTAATCGCTTATGTAAGACAATGTGCAAGGTTTGTTTAACGTCATCAAATTCCAAACCGAATATCGATCTAGTTCTTTCGCTTATTAAACCGACAGTTACGCATTCGATCAATTAGTAGGCGTGGTCCGGGTATTTGCTCTCCATTTATAGTTGTTTAGCGTCTGTCGGCTAGATCGTATATGACACTTGAGGAAAATAGTAACAAAGAAGCATTGTGATCTGTTCAGGTTCTGTTCCGCGAATAACGTTAAGTACATACACAAGAAAACATAATGACGTTGAGTCATGACCGTTATATGGCGGTAAAATCGACGTTACTTTAACGTAAATTCACAACATTCTGGGGGACCACAAAAGTGATATGAACTTGAACCATGAAAAATTACCAAATGCTACCTTATGAAACTAGTTGTGAAAGTTATGAAAAATAGTTAGGAAAATGTTAAGTTATAATTTCAAACTTGAGCTGAATGAAAACGTCTCACTTCTCATGAGTACTTAAGCTTGAGATAAAACTATAACGTCTATGAGTATTCACTGATTCACAATACTTCAAAGTCTCCGTATCTCAGTATCATTAATCACTAGCAACAGTTTCTATGGGGTAGAGTTTCACAATTGGTCGTGTAGTGAATCCCTGTTTCGTCTTCATCTTCGCGGCACGAATTGATCCGTCATTCCCAGTGATCAGCTCCTCGACTACTGCTAGGCTCCAACGGCTGCGTGGTCCCTCGTCGTGGATCTGCACGACGTCTCCAACGCGGATACGCTCCTCCCTCGATCCCGTAGTTTTATGGTACTCTCGTAGTGACGTGAGGTACTCGGTTTCCAGAGCTGACTGATTATGTTCGCCTGAGTTCTGGACCGATGTGTGAGTGTCGTCTGGTCACTCTGAACTACCGTATCGTCGTCTGTGTAGTGTTCAGGATACGGTAGTGACGTCATCTTACGGCAGTACAGTAGATGTGACGGCGTTAACGGTTCCAAATCGTGGAGGTTCGATGACACGTGTGTGAGCGGTCGATCATTCAAAACCGCTTCAATCTCCGTCATGATCGTCTGCAATGTTTCCATGGACACGAATCGCCTTCCCAGGATCTTCTTCAAAGACGTCTTGGTTAGTCCGATGAGGCGTTCCCAGAATCCACCATACCATGGAGCGCGTGCAGGTATAAAGCGCCACTCTGTTCCCCTTCTGCTGAGTGCTTCTAGAACGGCTGGTGAGTTGAACAGCTTCTTAAGGTGATTTGCTGCGGCAGTATACGTTGTGGCGTTGTCTGAGATCATCACCTTAGGTAAGGACTTGCGACTTGTAAATCTCCTGAATGCCTGTAGAAACGAGTTTGCAGACAAGTCTGTCACAACTTCAAGGTGAATGGCTCTGGTAGCTGCGCATGTGAAGAGGCAGATGTAACATTTCTTCTCACTTCCGGTAGGATTCTTTACGTATAGTGCGCCAGTAAAGTCAACACCAGTGACGCTGAAAGGCGGAGCTTCCTCCACTCTGACTTTTGGTAGGAGTGGCGGGTCTGGTGTACAGTACGGTCTGCCAATTACTCTGGTACATTTCACACATGTACGCAATAACGATCTGACGCACTGCCGGATGGACGGTATCCAATACTTTTGCCTAAGTTGCGCGATGGTAGAGTTTACTCCGGAATGCAGCTGGTTCTCGTGAGCGTCGAACACGATCAATTTGGTAAATTCGTGCTTCTTTGGTAGCAAGTATGGAAACTTGGCTGCGTATCCCAGGAGTGCGTTGTGTATTCTTCCGCCGCAACGAATGATCCCAAGTATAATCTGAGTTGTTTCACAAGTGGTAGACGCGAGTTCCTGCTGTTTGTCTGCATATTGGCTATCTCATCCTGAAATTGTGTAGCTTGGCACGATTTCAGCCATCTTTTTTCTGCATCATGTATCTCGATTGTTGTAAGGCTGCTGGTAACCCTGCTTGCCACTTGACGTCTGCAATTGTCGATGAATCTGCCCGTGTATGCAGTGACTCGAAGTTTCAGGTAAGTACTGTAATCAGTTGCATTGATTACTCTGTGAATGCCTGGGACCTCAGAACACTGTAGGCTCGAAACGGTTGTCGTCTGCATCGGCTTATCATCTGCATATTCAGGTGACATCTGTAATGTTGACTGACTAAACTCCCAGGTGGGCCATCTTTCTCTGTAGGGAAGCCAGGCAGGTCCGGCATCCCATAGTTGATTTCCAAGGTAGGCCTGTGCTGATATTCCACGTGTAAGAAGGTCGGCCGCGTTGTCATCTGTAGGGCAGTATCTCCATGGCAACCTGCTTGTCAGTTGTTTGATCTCTTCTACACGGCTATGCACAAAACGTTCCAGGGCTTTCGTTGTTGTTAACCAGTGGAGTACGATCTGGCTATCCGACCAAAGCGTCACATTCAATGTTGGTAAGGTCTCCAGTATATGTGACGAAAGTCGTGCACCAACCCAAGGCTGCCATCAGTTCCAGCTGAGGTAAGGTTAAGGACTTTAGTGGTGCTACTCTGTTCTTTGCCATGATAAGTCTGGCTTGGGTTTGATCACACAAGTATGCGGCTACTCCATAAAACTTGACACTTGCATCTACGAATACATGAAGGCTGGTTTCGCTGCCATGGCTTGTTGAAGGTAAGTACTGTCTGGCAAACTTCGTCTCTGTAACTTTATTGAGGGACCATGCAAGCTGGTTCCAGGTCTCACATATGTGATCAGGTAAGGGTGTGTCCCAGTCATACTTGTCTGTCCACAGTTCCTGAAGCAATATCTTAGCACGGACAGTAACGGGGCTCAGAAGGCCGAGAGGATCATAGATCTGTGACGAATATCTGAGAATGGTTCTTTTAGTCACAACTTCAAGAATCGGAATAGTTCCCTCCGCAAATGACATCTCATCTTTGGTTGGGTCCCATCTCAGTCCAAGGATCCTCACGTTTACGTCACTATCTAGGGCTTCGTCGAAGTCCGCCTGAGTTCGCAATGCTTCACTGTTTGAAGTCCATGCCCGAAGGTTCATGCCCGCGTTTGACATCAAGCTTCTTGATTTTGTGAAATACTGGAGTAGGTCAGACTCGTTCTCGAAACTTAAAAGTACATTGTCAACGTATATGTCTCTCTTGATGATCTCTGCTGCTGGCACGTGCTTGTTGTTGTCTAAGTGTTTCAAGAGGGTTGCACTTAGAATGAACGGTGAGCAAGTGGCTCCAAATAACACCGACTTGAAACGGTAGGTAGACAATGGACTGTCCGGGTTGTTGATGTCACTAGGCCACAAGAAACGGGTAACATCTCTGTCTTTCTCATCAAGACCGATGTGCAAAAAAGCTTTCTCAATATCGGTCGTGGCAGCGTAACTATGGATACGGAATCTCATTAGTATACTGGTAAGGTCATTCAATGCTGGAGGTGTAGATTCCAGACAATCTTTGAGACTAGGCAAGTTCGGCGACTTCCGGCTGCTGCAATCGTAAACGATTCGAATGGGCGTGGTTGTTGAGTCCTTTTTCACCGGACGATGGGGAATGTAGTGGACTTGTCCTGTTGTTGGGGTATCACTGTCGACTTTCTCTATGAACCCACGGCGGCTCTCCTTGCAGTCTTCTGATCAAGTTACGCGTTCGTTTCGTGGCGACATCGTAGTTGCTAGGCAGTTCCGCGTGGTCACGTTTCCATGGCAACTTAGCGGTGTAACTTCCACCCTGGTACACTATAGAAGACTGCTGGTATTCGTTGAAGTAGTCTGTTTTGTCCGTATCATCAGATGTTTGTGATATCCCCATGCTTTCTAGGGTTCAAAAGCGTTCAAGTACGTCTGTCGGTGGTCGTGAAGCCATTATGTTGAACACATGTTCAGTAGCGTCGGAGTTCTGCGCATGCACTGGCCCTGATAATAGGTAGCCTATCTTTGACTTCACAGCTGTAGGTCCGTTGCCTCGAATTACATGGTCTTCGACGATGTCCCAGTAAAAGTCGGCACCTATTAGCATAGATATTTGGAACGTCTAATCGCTGGTTCCCGGATGGGCAAGTCTAAGTCCGTGCAGATATGGTAGCTCCGATACATGCTGTGTTCTGTTGTTTATAGGCGTTGAAATGGTTGGCACAACCAGGACTCGAACTGGGATCATCTGGCGATTCTCTGCAATAACGTGCACCGTAGCAATGTCTACTTGCTGCACCTTGCTAGTTGTGCTTCCAAATGACGCATGGTTTCTCTCGTAAGTTGCAATTCTGCTGCCAAATGCTCCGTTATGAATGACTTCTGCGCTCCCTCATCAAATAGGATCCCAGTCAGCATTCTACGTAAATCTATATCGGGCCGTCATCGGCCCGTCAGGGTAGCTGACGGGCCGATGACGGCCCGATGTAGATTTATGTAGAATGCTAGCTGGGATACTGGCTTCCGCGTGCACGTGACTAGCCGATGTAACGGTTGCTATAGCAGTTTTCAGTAAAGCTTCCTTGTCTGGCAGGTTTGTATCTGAATGTAATACGGCTGTTTCTGACGTCGTAGTCTCATTACTGCTAGTACTTGAAGATTGGTTCCCTGCTTGGCTGCTGCAAATCGTTGTGTGGTACTTCCGCTTGCATTTTAGACATCTGTTACTGGAACTGCACTTTGCCACTGGATGTTTGGCCAAACAGTTGAAACATAAGCGTTTCTCTTTCACCACTTTCAGCCTAGAATCCGCGTCTGTGTAAACAGCGCAGTCGCCTGATCTGTGTCCGCCGTCGCAAAATGCACACTTTATCACGGCTCTTGGAACTTTTCCTCCGTTTGACGGTCTCGGGCTTGGCTGTGCTCTTTTCCCGGGTTTCGCTGTGGTGTGAAAAGACGCCGTTATTGCGTAATCGTCGAATCCCGGCTCTGTGTGTGGTACCAGCCTCCATAATGCCGATTTCTCTGTTAACCGCGCGGCGTAAATCTGCTAAAACACAGTCATTATCACCATTTTCACGGGCTAATTGTTTGCGAATTTCTCCTGGCATTTTCTCTAACACAACAGGCACAAGCAAATTACCATACGACTCCTGACATTGGCCCATAGCTTCTAAACTGCGAATATAAGTCTCCATTTTATCATAAAAGTTTCTGAGACTAGACTCTTTACTAGACGGTAGGGGCAATTCGATCAAGGCTTGCATAGCGACGTGCGTAATTTTCTGCTGTTTGCCAAATCTTTCTTTCAACAAGTCTATTGCTCGGACATGGTTTGCATTTGTTATAGCGAACCCTTCAACAATACGTGCGGCGGTGCCTTCAAGCTGGGATTTCAGGTACGTAAATTTCTGAACATCTCTGAGATTGGCATTAGAATGGATAGTAGACTCACAACTGTCCCAAAAGGACTGCCATTGCAGAATATCACCACTGAAGCTTGGCAACGAAATCTTTGGTAATCTGTAGAACTGAGCCGAATTTGCAGAGTTACTAGAAGAAGAAAAGATACTCATAGTTCTGCCGGGATGGATAGTGCCTGTGTTGGGATTCAAACCGTTGTTGTTCCGTTGTTGTTCCGTTGCTGTTCGCTGGCCCCTGAATTTCCTTGGTCCTCTCCGTGGGTTGAGATGCTCTCAGAATGTTGACCTCGGAAAGCTCGTAGGCGGCACAACTCGATCTCCAGTTCCATGAAATATTCATCGGTTTGAAACGTCACCTCCTCGGTTCCATGCGCATCAGTCTGCGACAAGATCTTGTCATTTAATGTCTCTAGAATTTGCACTTTCCCTTCGATAGCTGCGAGAATGGCGTCGAACTTCACCATTGAATCATTCTCCTTCGTTTGCTCGATTTTCTGCAAATATCTCTCGATGAAACGTCGATGCCCCTCTCTCTGTGTTTGCAACTTTTGTAGATTCATTATCCTTTTGGTCACGGCACCAATGTCGGCTAGATCGTATATGAAACTTGAGGAAAAAAGTAAAAAAGAAGCGTTGTGATCTGTTCAGGTTCTGTTCAGCGAATAACTTTAAGTACATACACAAGAAAACATAATGACGTTGAGTCATGACCGTTATATGGCGGTAAAATCGACGTTACTTTAACGTAAATTCACAACAGCGTCCAATGGTCCTGTCAGCGGACAGCGAAGGCCCTTGTAAGACTGCGCGGATGCGCAGGGTTATCTAGGTTTTCGCTGATCGCATATCCCTGAAAACACGATTTTGCATGGCGCAACTCGGACGTTAAGGGGAATTAAAACACTTTCAGGGGAGACAACTTAAAAGGGTCCAGCCTCCCTTCTGAAAATAGTAGCTAATTCTTTCCTTTAGAGCAGACCCTTCTCATAAAGGACATGATGTGCAGGAAGGCAAACGGAAAGCTGCCAGCTGCCATCCTGGCAGAAAACTGGCCAAGTGCACCCAGTTTCCTGGATACGATTTTTTAATCAGAGCTGCCATTATGATCGATAATCAATTAGTAATCACTGACGATTTGGTCATAATTGTACCGGTCTGAGCATGATTTTTGCCATATGTTATATACTTTATTGTATGTATTCTTCTAGACAGGTCTGAGCAGACAGTGTAGACCCAGATGAGACGCCGCAAATGCGGCGTCTCATCAGGGTCTACACTGTTTGCCAGTCAGTCAGCTATTTTAGACACAACAGCGGGTAGTAAATTGTACTTGTTCAAAGTATAGTAAGGTGCTGAGGTGTCTGAATACTAAGGCTCATAACAGACACAGAAAACAAATGATCGATTATTAGCAAATCTGTAATGATAATCATTTTTTTTTGTGGCATTTATCGATCAATTAATCAATTATCCGATTAATCGTGTCAGCCTTAATACGATTATATAGATTAGTCATTTAAGAGCAATACTGGGCCGCGCCAAGCGAAAATTGCCTTGAAATATCCAAATGCGCAGACTTAGATAATCCTGCGCATGCGCAAAGTATCATCAATGCCTTTGCTTTCCATTCATACATTCTGTAGTATCCCATGTTTCTATAAGCGGACAACGACGCTATGATCAGACTTCGCGAATGCAAAGGTTTATCTGTGTCTTTCCTGTCCGCCCATGACCGAAGGCCTATGTACGACCTATGTAAATTTGTATATGTTTTGAGGCATACACAGAATATTGTGAGATGTATAGCAAGATGGTCGCCGGCACGTAACATACTGCCTCATGGAGAAAACTGTGACCTATCAACAACAAAAGAAACAAGAAAACATTGATGCAAAGCATCAATACGCCGGGAAACTAATCTGTCATGCATTATTTAGCTCCCTATAGATCTTAGTAAAGTGAAAAAGTGTTATGATTTATGAAAGGTTGTAATTATATAAATTATCGCAATACTCAACGATAAAAACATTATAGACGTTATCAGAGCTATGTGAAAAAAAAATCAACTATGATCGTCTGTTTTCTAGCCCGCATACATAATTACATGTCGCCATCCATAGCCTAGGCCGAACATACTATATTCGAAATCATCTATGTAGCAGTGTTTCGTTATTTTCTCCACTCATAACGTTTTCTTTCGGCCCAAATCTTTCCATGCTTGAATACCAAATTAAACTGTATTATTAAACCAGCTTATAATCCGTTCAATTTGAGAATGCATATTTCCAGTTGTAAACAAAGAAAAATATCTTTTGTTTCTTCTTCGTTGTACGACGGAGAAAAACGAAATGAAAAAATTCAAATGTGTACGAATATTGACAGCAACAAGCTCATTTCAGGTCGAATGGTCAAACTGGGGCTCCTACAGGAAAACTGCTCATTTCTCTTTTAAATGAGCAAAACCCATATTGCTACATTCATTCTACACGGAACTTCCCATTTTTTATTTCACTATGTTACCAATAGCACAGTTCTCTGTTGCAAAAGTGTGTCTTTGAATAATAATAAAAAAAAAGTGGGGGATGAATTAATATATATAACCCCACTAATAACCCCATAAAACTGGAAGAAAACCGATGTTCTCCAAATGCATACACATTTTACAAAAACAACCTCAAATGACCATAATATGAGAAAACGTACCTTCTTTGATGTGCAGTCTGATCAGAATTTTCATTGTTCGCGTCTCGGACCTAATAATACCCGGACTTGCCACTAACGGAAATGCCAAAATATGTTGTCTTGGCTTGATTTTAGCGCTATATATTTTACTGCACTATGGTCATTAAAAATGATTTTGGATAATAACTGAAGTTGTAATAAATTGTTTTGATAGGTTTGGTTGAAAAATGCTCAGTCACAATTAATAAAATTGAAGTTATACCATCATTTTGGATGAATTTCCGATGATTTTCTGCTAAAAGTGCCGAAAATAGCTAAAATGGTACCTATGTTTCTTGTTGATGTTTACAAAAAATGTTCAGATTTCCTCAAATATAATGCTGCAGTCTAAAAGTTAATACATCGAACTATTGCTTTTTAAAAACAAATCTCAGATATTTGGACAAATAAATGAAATATGAACATTTAAACTTCATTATACAAAATTATGAAAACTCAGCTTTCCAATAAATACTATGTACATGCAGTGGCGTAGCTAGAGAGGAATTATTTGTATGCAAATCCAGGAAAACTCTTGAAAAAGTACGCCTGGAAGCACTTCTAAATTAGGAGCTAATCTAAAAGGAAAGAATTTGCTCCCAGAGGGTGCAAATTCTTTCCTTTAAGAGCAGCCACCTTTGTAAAAAGCCAAATATTTTATGCTAATGCCACTTTATTGTAAAAAGGTTCTTACGCATGGTACGTACATGCCTAAGTGCGTAATGAACGCTACGCCCATTACGAAAACATGCCTAATGAAATATACTGAAAATTTTATCACCGAAAAATGGAAATTTTCAGTTTAAAAAAATCTGATATTTTTCATATTTCTGCTCAAAACATAGATTGTGGGTACTCGTTGGAACCGCCTCGACGAGGCGGTTCCAACGAGTACTCACAATCTATGTTTTCGAGCAGAAATAAGAACAAGAGCTGTCGGAGGACAGCGAGCTCGCCTGCTGGGTACATTTTATATTGTAACATTTTTATCATTAAGCCATATAATATAGGTCATACTGACCTAGATGTATTTGTATGTAAATCATTTTGTCACATAGATATAATAATCCAGGTATGACAATTCTCCATGAAATAGTAATAAAAATAAAAGGCAAAATCACTGAAGCATGAAATATAGGTCACAATGACCTAGATATAGTAAGTGGTCATTCATTGGGTCACATGGAACTAATATCCCAGGTGTGACATTTATCCAACAAATATTCAAGATATAAGGCAAAATCACTGAACCATGAAATATAGGTCACACCAACAGAGATATATTTTGACGTCAATAATCGGGTCACAAGGAACTAATATCCCAGGTGTGACATTTATCCAACAAATAGTATTCAAGATATAAGGCAAAATCACTGAACCATGAAATATAGGTCACAATGACCTAGATATAGTAAGTGGTCATTCATTGGGTCACATGGAAGTAATATCCTGTGACATTTATCCAACAAATAGTATTCAAGATATAAGGCAAAATCACTGAACCATGAAATATAGGTCACACCAACAGAGATATATTTTGACGTCAATAATCGGGTCACAAGGAACTAATATCCTAGGTGTGACATTTATCCAACAAATAGTATTCAAGATATAAGGCAAAATCACTGAACCATGAAATATAGGTCACACCAACAGAGATATATTTTGACGTCAATAATCGGGTCACAAGGAACTAATATCCCAGGTGTGACATTTATCCAACAAATAGTATTCAAGATATAAGGCAAAATCACTGAACCATGAAATATAGGTCACAATGACCTAGATATAGTAAGTGGTCATTCATTGGGTCACATAGAACTAATATCCCAGGTGTGACATTTATCCAACAAATAGTATTCAAGATATAAGGCAAAATCACTGAACCATGAAATATAGGTCACAATGACCTAGATATAGTAAGTGGTCATTCATTGGGTCACATGGAACTAATATCCCAGGTGTGACATTTATCCAACAAATAGTATTCAAGATATAAGGCAAAATCACTGAACCATGAAATATAGGTCACAATGACCTAGATATAGTAAGTGGTCATTCATTGGGTCACATGGAACTAATATCCCAGGTGTGACATTTATCCAACAAATAGTATTCAAGATATAAGGCAAAATCACTGAACCATGAAATATAGGTCACAATGACCTAGATATAGTAAGTGGTCATTCATTGGGTCACATGGAAGTAATATCCCAGGTGTGACATTTAACCAACAAATAGTATTCAAGATATAAGGCAAAATCACTGAACCATGAAATATAGGTCACAATGACCTAGATATAGTAAGTGGTCATTCATTGGGTCACATGGAAGTAATATCCCAGGTGTGACATTTATCCAACAAATAGTATTCAAGATATAAGGCAAAATCACTGGACCGTGAAATTTAGGTGACCTGGACCGTAAAATGTAGGTCACCATGACCTTCACTCTCTTACACTTAAACTGATGTCACATAGTTAGCTGATGTATAACCAGTTGTGTCTCTAACCTGTAGGCATATAAGATTTTACAAATGTGTCCTAGATTTTGACCCCTAGCCCCACCCCAAGGCCCACCCTGAGGTATGAACCCAGGGGTATGTTCTTTTGGAATCTCAGAAGACTCCTCCAGGTACCCAAATTCTAAATATGAATGCTCTATGAGGAGTGAAAGTCAAGATATAAGAATTTGAAAAACTTTAACACAGTATTACAAAGGTGTCCTAGATTCTGACCCCTAGCCCCACCCAGGGGCATGAACCCAGGGGTTTATTCTCTTGGAATCTCAGAAGACCCTCCAAGGTACCTAAGTTCCAAATTTGATGCCTCTGTGAGGAGTGACTGTTGAAATATAAGCATTTGAAAAACTTTAACGCAGTGTGACGGGAACGGGAACGCAAACGCAAACGCAAACGCAAACGCAAACGTGGACGACCGGGGTGACTACAATAGCTCTCCATGTACTTCGTACAGGCGAGCTAAAAATAATATATACCCCTGTAAACCCCAGTTTTACTATATAAAAGTGGGGTTTAAGGGGTCAGAATTATATAGGCGTGTTTTCGTGATGTATGACATGTCTGAAGGTACATGTTCTTTATAGCAGCTCAAATCAGTAAACCCACCTCTGTAGACTCTTCTCCAAAGGCGTCTACAAATCTTAGTTTAACTAGACTTCCCAGCACCTTCAGTCTGAATTCATGCACTAGCATAGGTTGACTGTCAGTATATTTCGGTTGAATCGTAAACCTGATTTCGCTTAGTTGACTGTTATTGTTTACTACTCGTCCTCCCTCTCCAAGACTGTCTAGTTCACTTTGGGTGAAAATATCAGAGGTAAGGTTTAACCACTCCATGACATTCTCATGAACACACTCGGAGTCTGCAAATGATAACAACGCTGCGGGTCGAGGCCCAACAAGACAAAATATTTTGACGTAAACGTCTACCGGCGCAATTTTTTTTCTTGATTACTTAGAGATATATTGGACAAGGATATACTAAAGTTTACTGAATTTTCAAAGTGACAGGTAAAATCGAATAACAATGTGATTCTTTAACTTTTACTGCCACAGGCGATAATAATAGGCTTTTGCAAACAACATAGATCCAGATGAGACGGCTCATATGAGTCGTCTCATCTGGATCTACGCTGTTTGATATTCAGTCTTTCACCTTCACGTATAAACTTCTTTTCAAGCGATAGTTTGTTAATAAATAAAAGCAGACGACAAATGTCGTCTGAAATTTGGCACCGAAAGAGTTAAAATTTGCTTTTATAAAGCTTTATGAAATGTCTTGATTGAAATGAAAATAAAATAGACATGAATCTTCTTATAACACAGTTTTTTTTAAGATTTTTTATAGATGCCGGGATCGTCACAAACCGACGTCCCGGCAAATATAAAACCTCCTAAGTGAACTAATCGAATAGTCTACCATATGTAAAAATCCAAAGCTATAATAAGAGAGCGGCGCGATTCACGCGCCGGTCAATAATCGTTAACCTTGAACATTTGTCGCTCACTGGGCAATTTCAGCAGATGACACTTTTATTTTTATTAGTTTTCCCAGAAAATAGGCATTGGCATTTCAAGCAAATATCTCAAGAGGAGACGATTTGCATGAAAGATCAAAGGATATTTTCTCCAGAAAAACAATTTGCACGAAAGGTACACCTTTTTTCTCAAAAGAAGACAATGTCCATGTAAGGTCAAAGCCTATTGTCTCAAAAGATGATAATTTACACGAAAGGTCAAAGCCTATTGTCTCCAAAGAAGAAAATTTGTATGAAAGGTCAAAACCTATTTTCTCCAGAGGTGACAATTTGCATGAAAAGTCAAAGCCAATTTTCTCCAGATGAGACAATTTACATGAGAGGTCTAAGCCTATTTTCTCCAAAGAAAATAATTTTTATGAAAGATCAAAACCTATTTTCTCCAGAGGAGACACTTTGCATGAAAGGTCAAGGCCTATTTTCTCCGAGGGTACAATTTGCATGAAAAGTCAAAGCCTATTTTTTTCCAGAGGAAACGATTTGCAGGAGAGATCGGAGCCTATTTTCTCCAGAGGAGACAATTTGCATGAATGGTCAAAGCCTACTTTCTCCAGAAGAGACAATTTGAGTGAAAGGTCAAAGCCTATTTTCTCTAGAGGAGACAATTTGCATGAATGGTCAAAGTCTACTTTCTCCAGAAGAGACAATTTGAGTGAAAGGCCAAAGCCTATTTTCTCTAGTTGAGACAGTTTGCATGAATGGTCAAAGCCTATTTTCTCCAGAGGAGACTATTTGCATGAAAGGCAAAGCCTATTTTCTCCAGAGGAGACATTTAGCATGAAAGCTCAAAGCCTATTTTCTCCAGAGGAGACGATTTGCATGAAAGGCGAAAGCCTATTTTTTTATCCAGAGGAAACAATTTACATGAAAGGTCAAAACCTATTTTCTCCAGAGGATGCAATCTGAATGAAAGGTCAAAGCCTGTTTTCTCCAGAGGAGCCCCGATACTTCGTGCCAAGCTTTGAGTCAGTTAGCCTCTCGATTGAGGAGGAGAAGAGAAAAACAAATTTTCAAGATTTTGGATTTCCGATCGGAACGATTTTAACTATTTTTGATCCAGAAGATGCCTCAATACTTTCTAGCAAGTTTCAAGCCAACTGGCCCATCGGTTCGGAAGGAGAAGTGCAAAATAGATTTTCATGATCAACACCATGGCGGCTATCTTGGATTTCCAATCGGAACGATTTTAGCTATTTTTATCTGCAAATTGCCCCGATACTTCCTACTAAGTTCCGAGTCAAATGGCCTTTCGGTTCTGGAGAAGAAAAGCAAAATAGATTTTTAAGTTTGCGGCCATCTTAGATTTCCAGTCAGAGCAATTTTGGCTATTTTTGATCTACAAGTCACCCATATGCTTCCTGACAAGTTTCGAGTTAACTGGCCTAGCAGTGTGGGAGGAGGAGTTTTAAAAGCAAATTGTTAATGCCGCAAGACGCACGTTGACTGTCCAGAACAGCTCACCTTGAGCAATTCGTGCTCAGGTGAGCTAACGCGAGGAACCCGCTAAGTAAACGGTTCTTCGCATGACAGAAAATATGAATTTAGTCTGCGCATGAAAAAAAGCCAACAATTAGACCTGTGTGCCAAGAGAAGACTTAGATCAAACTGGGTATCTGTTTAATCTAATCAGAGGCTTCGCTGTGCGCTCATTGGGTAGTCTATGACTCCATTACGAAAACATGCCTATTCAAATATACTGGAAATTATTCCGCCAAAAAAAAAAAAAAAAAAAAATGAAAGTTATCAAACAAAATATTCTAATATTCTTCATTTTTTTTCTGCTAAAAACATAGATTGTGGGTACTCGTTAGAACTGCCTCTAACGAGTACCCGCAATCTATGTTTTTTAGCAAAACAAGCAAAATAATGTATACCCCTGTAAACCCCATTTTTACTATATAAAAGTGGGATTTAAGGGGGTCAAAATTATATAGGCGTATTTTTGGGATGCAAGACTATTTCAAGCGGACAGCAAATACTTTGATCAGACTGAGCAGATTCCAGACTGATCGGAGTCATTGCTAGGCAAACAGGTCAAATTGTAGGGTTTATTGTGTTGCATCTCAACAGTAACTTTCGAAGTTAAAACACCATTTAAAAGATACCACGTCCATATATAATATTCAGCCAATCAGATTATTTGATCCAGATTATTGACACAAATTCACATACTTAATGACAAAAATGCAGATCCAGATCAGTTGGCTTCTGAAAGTCAACTGGTCCGGACTTAATCTGTTTACAAAGGCAAGCAATATCTGGGTTCCATCACGAAAGCATGCCTATATAATTTTGACCCCCTTAAACCCCTCTTTTATATAGTAAAACTGGGGTTTACAGGGGTATACATTATTTTTCTTATTTCTGCTTAAAAATATAGATTGTGGTACTCGTTAGAACCGCCTCATCGAGGCGGTTCTAAATGAGTACCCACAATCCATGTTTTGGAACAGAACTATGAATAATATCAGAGTTTTTATCGGAAAAATTCCTGTTTTTGGAGGTGACATTTTCTATGTATTTGAATAGGCGTGTTTTCGTAATGCAGCAGGACCAGGGCTAGTATCGGTTTTACAGCAATAGACGTATGTCGCACTACGGACAGAAAAGGGCCTGCAATTTTGTCGACCATTTATTTCACGTTTCATAAACCGTGAAAAGCGTGTCGTTTTGTAATGATATTCAACCTATTTAACCTTTGCCAAATTACACCATATTATAATTAAATCAACTTATCTCTGACGTACACGGCCCGCTTTATATGGCACGTCGTTTTAGTGTAAAAGCACCGTGTTTTGACATGACTGTCCGGCAGCACTGAACATTTTGAAAATGTGAAAAAAGGTATTTTGTTTTACAGAACCGTTCCTTGTTTCTCTGCGATATTCGATGTGGGATCAACCCGGGACAAGTTAATCTTGCAATCGGACGGAAATTGAATTTTCGGTGTAGCCATATCACGTGCTTGTATTTCTGTTCAGTCGTAAGTTACTCTGGTCATTAACTGATTTGATTTTCATAAAAAATTGAGCGGCATGTGCAAAATTATCAAAATAGTCATGACTGTTTAAACGTTGTGGCCATTTATATACTTTTATGTTTTTATCTCGGCTCAGCCTCGGGCCAATGAATTCAACTTTCATTTGTATTGCCCAGCCTCAGCCTCGGGTCGATAAAACCAAACATTTGGCGAGTCCATCGGCTATACTATCGAGTACTCAGGAACGTAGACAGAATCGCAAATATCTTGGTTATATGAAGAGACGTAATAAAACTGAGCCCCGTTTCTGTTATTCTATGTGTTCTTTGTTTGTAGAAACAACCTTCCCGTAGATTGACATTCTTCCTTTCGTTGCTAAAATTATATGGCATTCAACGATTTAAACTTTTATATGGCACAATGAATCTGAATATATAATATCTTTTTTTTAACATGGACCCTTCGAATAATGTACACATCAACAAACCTTATTCTCTTGACACTGTTCACAATCAACTGATCACTCACTGCTTATATCAAGGTAAGCAGCGTCCATTTATATTTGATACAAGAACGTCTAATACAAAATGGCGGAGAGAACACAAACCACTTGGTAGGTGCCTACTTTGAGAAATTAATATAACCGAGAAAGTATTATGAATATTAAGAACAAACTGGAGCTGACTTTAACAAAAAAAAAAAAAAAAAAAAAAAAAAAAAAAATTTATAAAAAAATAAAATAAAATAAAATATATCTCCCCCACCTGCTATTCACATAGAGAAAGTTTACCCATACTAATTGTTCATCATCACTGCTTTATATTTCTATAAAGTTTCATGAAAATATCTTGAATGGTTTTCAAGCTATAGAGCGGATATAAAACTACTGTTGTCGAATTTCAAAGGGGAATAAATGGATAGACAAGAGTTACTATATTTGTGTGCTGCACGTCATCTGATGCTGCTTTATATTTCTATGAAATTTCATGAAACTATTTTGAACGGTTTTTAAGTTATAGAGCTGACACAAAATTACAATTGTCGCAGTTCAAAAGTTGAATAACTCCAAAACTGTATAGACAAGAGTAACGGTTCCTGTGTTCTGTACGTCCTTTAATGATGCTTTATATTTCTATAAAGTTTCAAGAAAATAGCTTAAAAAGTTTCCAAGTTATAGAGCGGACAAAACTTACCATTGTCGAATTCAAAGGAGAATAACTCCAAAAAATGAATAGACAAGAGTTATGGTTTGCGCCTCGTCTGATGATGCTGTATATTACTATTAAGTTTCGTGAACGGTTTTCAATAAATTTCAAAGGGAAATCACTAAAAATATGTAAAGACAAGAGTAACAGTTCTTGTGGTCTACACGTCTTCAAATTATTAGTATATCTATGAAGTTTCATGAAAATACCTTGAACAGATTTCAAGTTATAGAGGGGACAAAAAATTACGATTGTCGAATTTCAAAAAAATGTACTGACAAGAATTACGATTCTTGTGCTCTGCATGTCGTCTGATGATGCTTTATATTTCTTTGAAGTTTTATTTAAATGTCTGAAACGGTTTTTGAGTTCTAGAGCGGACACGAAATTACCATTGCCGAATTTCAAAGGGGAACATCTCCAAAAATGTATAGACAAGAGTTACAGTTTTTGTTTTTCTGCACTTTGTCTGATAATGCTTTATATTTCTATGAAGTTTCATGAAAATATCTTGAACGGTTTTTGAGCTATAGAGCGGACACAAAATTACCATTATCAAATTTTAAAGGGAAATAACTCAAAAACTATATAGACAAGAGTTAGAGTTTCTGTGTTCTGCACGTTGTCTGATGATACTTTATATTCCTATAAAGTTTCATGAAAATATCTTGAACGGTTTTCAGTTGAGCGTACATGAATTTAGCATAGTCAAATTTCAAAGGGAAAAAACTAAAAAAAAAATGTACAGACAAGACTTACGGTTCTTGTGTCTGCACGTCGTCTTATTATGCTTTATATTTCTATGAAGTTCCATGACCATATCTTGAATGGTTTTCAAGTTATAGAGTGGACACGAAATAACAATTCTCTAATTTAAGAGGAGAATAACTCCGAAAATATATAGACAAGAATTATGGTTATTGTGGTTTGCACGTCGTCTGATGATGTTTTATATTTCCATGAAGTTTCATGATACTATCTTGAACAGTTTTCAAGTTATTGAGCGGACACGATTGCGTGACGGACGGACAAACAAACGGACGACAAACGGACAGACAACCGAGGCAAAAGCAATATGTCTCCTCCCCTATCAGGTGGAGACATAATTATCATAAGCGGTTTCGCATGTATACTGACGTTTTCCTTCTGGATCATTTTCATGGCTTCTGTCATTCGAAAATGCCAACTTTGAAAACCCAGTATCATTTTTCGTACGTGATGTACGAAACTTGATACTATGTATCATTTTTTGTACGTACTGAACAAAAATTGATAATGGGTATCATTTTTCGTCGGGGTATCATTTTCCGTCGTATCATAGTTATGTCTTTAACGCGAGCGGTAAAAGCTGGTAAAAGTATCGTTTTTCTTGAGGACTTACCACACGCGTCCAACCATAATGCCGGATAACCGTTCGTAACGCCAGATTTCGGTCTAATAACGCGGGATTACGGTATTTTTGCAGGATTTTGCCGCCATTTGAAAAACCGCGATTGACGGTGGGTAGACAAAATCATTTATTTAAAATGTTATGATAGGTTCATCAAACATGAAAAGTAGCCTATCCGGATCTATATATATTCATCTAATTGCCAAATCTTCCACTGATACATATACTTCGCCGAAATTGTAAAGCACTCAAAAGTGCTCAAATTATTATGCAGCATCGGCCATACGATAAAAAAAAATCAAACCAGAGGACTTTGTCCTTTTTTCGTTTTCTTAAAATTCATGACCAGCTGGTGGATGAAAATGAATTTAGAAATACCTTGTACCATAAACTAGCCGTTGCTGAGATTTTTTACCGACGAAAGAAAGACCGAGGCACAAACCACGAAATTTAAGGTAACGCCGGATAAAACGGTATCCTCTTGATCTACATCTGGCCTGTATTCTCGCAAACAAACACATTTGTTAAGGTAAAACTTTACCTACACAGTCCAATATCAATTAATCGACACCATAAATTGTGTTGGTTTTAGTTTATGAAGTATCTGAATGTTACGATCACATACAAAATCAAGCACCTCCGTATACTTCCAAAAGTATTTGGATCAATGTACTTTATCCACAGCTTTTATCCGGTATTCTCATAGACAAACAAATTTGAGAGCATTAATTCAAAACAAATTTACATTTAGAGTATGCAAAAAAGAGTTGAAAGTAATCGTTGAACGAGAATGACTTCTTCAAATAGTTTGCAGACTCCCTCTAGATTCTTTTTAGAAAATAGAGTTATCATATCGTTTACCTTATTTTATTTATTTTTTTTTTTTTTTTTAATTTTTATTTTTTTATTATTATTATCCTGCCCTCATTTTGATTCTATTACATATTTCCTTTTATTTTAAGAAGTCTTAGATATAATTATCATTGTATGGAGAGGCATAAATACATACCAGGCAGTAATGTATTCAATAAACGGTGATAGTTTTATTTGCAATTTGTTTTATTAGAATTACTTTGCGGGGCGCATGTACCCGGAGGAGTGGGTAATGTGTTAAACACTCGATTTGATTGTACATAGCATTTGTATATTAAAGTCGCTATCGTAACAGGATGCAGTTGCAGCTATAACAGTTCTTCTGATATGTCTTTTTCTAGAATAAGTCCCCAATAGTCATCTAAATCTGGTCAGAAAAGCATTAAATTTTCATTATATTCTATATTTGAAGTCCCTGTATATAACATGTCATAACCTGACTACCTGATACACCCCCATCACTCTCCATATATAACATCCAGCTTCGCGTCTGTTTTTGCTCAGGTAATATGGTAACGGTTTCAAAATGCAATTACGCAGTTGATGTGTGATCTATGTGTACGCAGTACATGTATTTGTTTATGGATGACAGGCTTTGATGGTGACAAATAATATAAAAACAAATAGTTCTAATAATGATTTCTACTAGACAAAAGGGGATAATCTAAAATCTCAACAAAATTCATTTGTCAAAATCTTTGTAGCACGTTTAAACTAAAGGACTACTAAATATGACTTCACAAATATTTGCAGGAGGATGGATCATAGCCTGTTATCTGGGGAAAAATAAGAAAAATATCATCAGTTCGTCATCTGCTGAACTAGCCTGGCAACAGAAACCTCTATGTCTGGTTGATCCGGCTCGTGAATTGGATAGATTCCACTTCTTCTTAAAGTCATCATGTAAGCAAAAAAAAAAACAATATAAAAGTCTAAATATTTCTCGGGTATAGAGGTTAGGCATGTCAAATAA
Source organism: Anodontia alba (assembly GCA_964016985.1). NCBI lineage: Eukaryota > Metazoa > Mollusca > Bivalvia > Lucinida > Lucinidae > Anodontia > Anodontia alba. Next base: position 67,329,375 of record OZ024833.1, on the reverse strand, counting down.
CATAGGCTTTATCTAAAGTTTGTGAGCGATAAAAAGCACAAATTTAAATAACTAGATTGCACAGTCGTTGGCACATCATTGCAAATCCCCCGCCCCCACTTTCATCACTAAGCAGAGAGAAGAGAAAAATAAATTTGCTCTCGTACACTCTTACCACGCGGGGAAGCGTTTTGCTTGTCGTATTTCATTAATTTTGACAAATTCTCAAAAAAAAAACAGTTTCACAACATCACTACAATCACAGCAGAAGGAACTATAGAATGTACAGTTGGCTCTCGTTATCTCGACCTCGCTTATGTCGAAGTGAAATTCTGGTCCCTGTTTTAACATGGAAATCTAAGAACAGGTGAGAAAATATTGTGGAAAACGGGAGAAATTGCTCCTAAGGAATTTCTCCTCATTTCACAATATTCTCAGTATGTCTCTAACTTCTGGAATCAAAATACATATTCATTTGTTAAATGTGTTTGTTCAAGTTATTGTTTTCCTCACTCCTGCAACTCTGATATTTCGAGGTACGGATATCTTGAAGTGTTTCAGAGAGTCACTTGGTATTCGAGATAACGACAGTCGACTGTATATTGAGGCGGAAGTCGGCGTCATTTGATGTTATCTGTTTATTTGTACATGACCCCGTTTAAGGTAAGTTCGTAACATTGAGGAGCAGGTGTGAAATAGGAGACATGAACCAAGTAACACAATAAAGTAAATACAGAAACATTTGGCTACAGCCTTGTGCACTTTATGTCGACCGACCGCCACCTCAAATGGTGAACACATCAAACCTGTGGATAAAGTACATAGATCTGAATATATTTTTTCAAAGTATACGAGCGTACAGAGATGCTTGATCTTGTATGTGATCGATACAGTCAGACACTTCATATACTTAAACTTAGAAAGTATAGATTAACTGGTATTGGACCGTGTAGGTAAAGTTTGACCTTTGCAAGTGTGTTTGTCTGCCAGAATACCGTTTTATCCAGCGTTATCTTAAATTTCAAGAATTGTGCCACGGTCTTCTGTTTCGCCTGTAAAAAAAAAAAAAAAAAATCTTTGCAACGGCCAGTTTATGGTACAAGGTCATTTTCAAATGCATTTTCATCCACCAGTTTCAAATGGCGGCGAATCTCATGAAAAATACGGTAGCCGTCATTCGGCGTTATTAGACCGAAAATCCGGCGTTACGACCTGGTGTAACGGTTGGACGCGGTGTTCCAGCAGAACAACGTTCAAAGAACGATTATCGATAAAACATCACTCGATGCACACCCCTGGTTTGAAGTCGAGAGTAGAGGGGTCGCGTCGTTGACGCATAGATACAATACCCGTTTACAAAAGCTGAGAGGAGGCGAACTATGTCTCAGACACTCGTATCCGACGCCGACATCAACGCAGATGCCGACGCTGGATAATGGTAAAAGATGAATTTTTGTACCGGCGAGCTAAAACAGTACAGTCGGGAATTCAGAAATTATAAGGAAGATCACCTCGGCTCAGATGTTCAAAGCATCGTTAGCATAACAAGCTCATATGTCAAAATGTTAACTATTCTAATAAGTAAAAAAAACTAATCCACAGGTATTTTTGCTGGGAAAAAATGTGAGTTGTTTTTGCAAATGCAAAAGCTACTCACATTTTTTTCAGCAAAAAAATAGGGTATATGCCATATTTAATGTTCAAAGTTTTAACGATACGTTAACTAATGACATTGTTAGTTTTGAACAACTGGGCCCAGATGTATAAGGAAGGTTAAAGGATGCTTACATAGCGGTTCGGCTGAGGTGAATGGATATATTTGGTCAATTTTCCGCCATTTTTGTTAAATGAAACAACTTTTGTGACACCCTTTTGGATTTTCTGTATACCAGTCCCCTTCCAAAAAGGGATTTACTGTAAAAGAAGCAAATTCTTTCCTCTTATGAGGTTTTGTTTAGGGTCGGTCCCACGCCATGCCAGCTTTCTTTTTAGAGAAGACCTTTTGTGGAGACAGTTTTGGCAGAATTATCTCTTTGAAAGCGGATCAAAACACATTAATTGCCAACACTGAAGTAGTAGTAACACCACCTACCAATAGGGGTACAAGCTGGAAATGCTGAACTGAATGTACCGTCACTCTGACAGGTCCTGTTTTCCGGTCCAACCGCATATCCGCACAATCTCCAAAACCCCGGTTCCGAACCACAGGGCACTGTAAAATACATACAACTCTTAAAGCGCTGACCAAGCTGCAGCAGACAACATTTTGTTTTGTTTTCATAACGAAACAAGCCTATTTAAATATACTGAGGATTTTACTGCCCAAAATTTGAACTTTTCAGATAAAAATCTGATATGTTTCATATTTCTATTCAAAACGTAGATTGTGAGTACTCGTTAGAACCGCCGTTCTAACGAGTACCCAGAATCTATGTTTCTGAGCAGAAATAAGAAAAATAATGTATACCCCTGATAACCCCAGTTTAACTATATATAAAAGTGGGGTTTAAGGAACAACATTATATAGGCATGTTTTCATGATGGCTTGTTTTTATTTTATTTTATGTACCTATTTATTTTTTTTCTATTTTTCAGAGAAAGTAAGTCTTGACGATTAACTTGAAACGCAAATCTTATATTATCTGAAAACAAGCATAAAAAATGGAATGTCATCTGCAGCAATTTTATAGCACTTTAAGAATTTTCTTTTCACCACTTATTATCTAACTTGGCCTGTGCCATATTTGAATATGGACAAACCCATCAAAATAATATTAAAAAAAATCAAAAACAAAAACAAACAAATCAAATAAACAAAACAGACAACAAACAAACAAACAAACAAAAACAACTAACGTACAGTGAACCCCCTTACAACGACAGCATTTGTTTCCGAGGACATTGCAATTAAAATGAATTTGCTGTTGTACAGAATACTTAATGAGCAGATTAATATGTAAGAAATGTCTTGTTTTGTTTTTATTTCCTTATTGATTATATGTTTTGGATATATGTTAGAATCGCCTCACTGAGGCGATTCTAACAAACTTTCAAAACTATACGTTTCTTTAAAGTATTTATTACAATATTCTGGCATAATTTGTGACCAGTTGTTACCTCTTAAGCGAAAGTTTTTGTGACAGTCAAATCTCAATATAACAAATTTTATCGTTGTATCGAGTGCCGGTTTAAAGAGGTTGTCTTTACTAGCCGCGCCATGTTGCCATATATGATTTATCTGGCAGCGAAGGCCCAGATAAGGCTGTGTTCAAGCAAACAGAGCATTCACGAGTGGTTTCGTGTTTTCTGAAGAATATTTTGCATCTTCTGAATGATTATTTTTACTCCTTACAACCTACGCCACAACGATGATTAATGCACAATGTTTCGCAAGTAACTAGACGGCCTCGGTGGCTCAGTTGGATGCGCCGTCCGACTGGAGACCAGGAGGTCGCGGGTTCAACCCCCGCCGAGGTCGGCAACATTCTTTCGTGGAGATTGATCATGAAATATTTTCTACGGTCATTCTCTCCCTTCCGCTGATTCAAGAAGGGCAGTTGTCAGTTTCTGGCGAAAGACTGTGCACAATACTGGTTAACCGCTCAGAGGACTAAGCCTGCCCCGTGAACGTGTGCGGTTAGGTAAAATGACCGCGCTCGACATGGCCCCATTGGGTTGACTGGGCCGTAAAGCCTCAACACAAAGTAACTAGATTTTTTTTAAATCTTAGTGAATTAGCTAGGTTTATATGAGAATCAGAATATTCACTTTGTGCACAGAATTTGCTTATCACAAGGGCTGTCTATCTTTCAAAACAGCGAGTTTCTGAAATGCAACGGATATCCAGACACTTCGACAATTTTTGTTGTTATTCGTTTTCATTTATAGTTTGGGCCTTTTGGTCCAAGTGTCTACAATAACGAAGATGTTATGAATGTTGATTTTTTTTTCAGTAAAAAAGCAGTACCAAAATAGACTTGTTTGTTGCACAAAGTGACTTTTCGCAGCATTTTGAGATGTTCGTAAGTTTGGCATAAACCCGAACAAATGTAAAAGTCGAAGCGGTGTACATATTAGCATGCTGATAATGCAGGATTTGAACCTTGATTTAATCATTTTTCGGTGTGTTCTCGAGATGAAGCAATGACCAATTATAATCTGTCCCATACATACTTGACCTATCAAATTTTGTCTACAGACAAATTTTAATAGGTCAGTGGTGTGTTGACACATTTTAGTTGGTCAATGCTTCATTTCGCGCGATCTGTGAACTTCCGAACTGTTTATTAGTCAGTATGTTATGATGTATGTCTTCTTAGCTTTTGATTTATCGAAAGAATATGACGTATCAATAGGACACGCCATAACAGCGTTTTTTCTACGAAGCAAGAGCAAACGCCGTCTTTTAAGAAAACCAGCGAGAAGCAAGAGGATAAATATGATTTTTGTTTGCTCGGTCTGTATTTCAATAATGCGTGTCTTCTAATCCGTGCTCGTCGTATTTTTTGTCGATATATTTGGATAGGACATTTTGTTATTAAATGAGAATACAACATTTGTCAGCACCTAGATAAGGAATGCATATTCAATCTGATGCTGTGGCATGTGCAATGACCAGCGATACATCATGAAAACATGCCTATATAATTTTGATCCCCTTAAACCCCACTTTTGTGTAGTAAAACTGGGGTTTACTGGGGTAGACATTATTTTTCTTATTTCTGCTCAAAAACATAGAACGCACGTCGAGGCGGTTCTAACGAATACCCACAATCTATGTTTTGAGAAAAATATCAGAATTTTTATCTCAAATTTTCCTTTTTTGGTTGTAAAATTTTCAATATATTTGAATAGGCATGTTTTCGTAATGATTCTGCTCAGCCTGCGCATAGCCATCTGGTTAGAGCCTTCAATATTCGTTATTAGATTTCTGTTTGAATAATTACAACACGTAGTTTGATCAAGGTCTTTGCTGTTCGTATTAAGTTTCTGTGGAGCTCCGAGTATTCGAAGGGTTAACACGTAGTCTGTCCAAGGCCTCGGCTGTTCTTATTGAGTTTCTGTGGTGCTCAGAGTATTTGAAGAGTTAAAACACGTGGTCTGATCAAGGCTTTGGTTTTTTCGCATTAGATTTTTGTGGCACTCAGAGTATTAGAAGAGTGAAATGACGTAGTCTGATCAAGTTCTAGGCTGTTTGTTTTAGGTTTCTGTGGCGTTCCTATTATTAGAAGAGTTAACCAAGTAGTCTGATCAAAGCCTTGGCTGTTTGTATTAGGTTTCCGTGGTGCTTACAGTAATTTAAGAGAAAACACGTAGTCTGACCAAGGCCTTGGCTGTTCGTATTAGATTTCTTTGGCGACCAGAGTATTCGAAGAGTTAAAACACGCAGTCTGATCAAAACCTTAACTGTTTGAATCACGTTCTGTGGCGCACAGAGTAATTTAAGAGTTAACAAGTAATGTGTTTAAGGCCTCGGTTGTTCGTGTAAAGTTTCTATGGCGCTCCGAGTATTCGAAGAGTTAAAACACGAAGTCTGGTCAAGGCCTTGACTGTTCGTATTAGGTTTCTATGGCGTTCAGAGTATTAAAAGAGTTAACACGTAGTCTGATCCAAGGCCTTGGCTATTCGTATTAGGTTTCTGTGGCACTATGAGTATTGGAAGAATTAATACGTAGTCTGATTAACGCCACGGCTGTCTGATCAAGGCCTTGGCTGTTTGTAGCAGGTTTCTGTGGCACGTGGTGTGTTCACGGCCTTGGCTGTTCGTAATAGGTTTCTGTGGCACTCTGAGTATTCGAAGAGTTAAAACACGTAGTATGATCAAGGCCTTGGCTTTTTGTATAAGGTTGCTGTGGCGCTCTGAGTATTGGAAGAATTAATACGTAGTCTGATTAACGCCACGGCTGTTCGTATTAGGTTTCTGTGGCGCTTAGAGTAAATTGAGGAATTAATATGTAATCTGATCAAGGCCTTGTATGTTCGTATTTGGTTTCTGTGGCACTAAGAGTATTCGAAGAGCTAACACAAAGTTTGATCAAGGCCTTGGCTGTTCGTATTAGATTTCTTTGGTGCTCAGAGTATTCAAAGAATTAACACGTAGTGTGATCAAGGCCTTGGCTCTTCGTATATTGTTTCTGTGGCACTCAGATTATTCGAAGAAATGACACAGAGTCTGATCAAGTCCTCGGTTGTTTGCATAAGGCTTCTCTGGCGCTCAGAGTATTCGAAGAGTTAACACATAGTCTGATCAAGGCCTTAGCTGTTTGTATAAGGTATCTTGGGTGCTCAGGGTATTCGAAGAGTAAACATGTAGTCTGATCAAGGCATCGGCTGTTTGTATTAGCTGCTCAGAGTATTCAAGGATTTAAAACACAGCAGTTTTCAAAGATATAAAACACCGTCATCTGATCAAGGCCTTGGCTGTTCGTATAAGGCTTCTGTGGCGCTCTGAGTATTCGAAGAGTTACCGCGTTGTCTGATTAGGCCTTGGCTGTAAGTATTAGGTTTTTGTGGTGCAGAGTATTCGAAGAGATAAAACACGTAGTATGATCAAGGCCTTGGCTCTTTGTATTAGGTTTCTGTGGTGCTCAGAGTATTCTAGGATTAAAAACATGTAGTCTGATCAAGGCCTTGGCTGTAAATATTAGACGTTTGTGGCACTCAGAGAATTCGAAGAGATAAAACACGTCATCTGATCCCGGCCTTAGCTGTTCGTATAAGGCTCCTGTGACGCCCTGAGTATCCGAAGAGTTTCCGCGTAGTCTGATGTGGCCTTGGCAATAAATATTAGGTTTTTATGGTGCTCAGAGTATTCGAATAGATAAGACACGTACTCTAATCAAGGTTTGGCTGTTTGTATTAGGCTTCTGTGGCGCTCAGAGTATTCGAAGAGATAAAACACTTAATCTGATCAAGGCCTTGGCTATAAGTATTAGGCTTCTGTGGTGATCAGAGTATTCGAAGAGTTTGTATTAGGCGTCTTTTTAGATCAGAGTATTCAAAGAGATAAAATACCTAGTCTGATCAAGGCCTTGGCTGTAAGCATTAAGCTTCTGTGGAGCTTAGAATTTTCGAAAAGTAGAAGCACGAGGTCTGATGAAGGCCTTGGCTGAAAGTATTTGGCGTCTGTGGCGCTCAGAGTATTTGAAATTACCACGAGGTCTGATCAAAGACTTGGCTGTAGGTATTAGGCTTCTGTGGAGCTCAAAGTATTCGAAAGGTTAAAAAACGAAGTGTGATCAAGGCTTGGCTGTTCCTATTAGGTTCTGTGGCTCTCTGAGTTTTCGATGAGTAAAACATCTAATCTGATTAAGGCCTTGGATTAAGTATTAGGTTTCTTTTCGCACTGAGTACTCGAAGATTTAAAACATGCAGTCTGGTCAGGGCCTTCGATGTTCGTATTGGGCTTCTGTAGTACTCAGAGTATTCGAACAGTTAACATGAGGTCTAATTAAAGCCTTGGCTGTTCATATTAGGTATCTGGCACTCGAAGTACTCGAAGAGATAAAACACGAGGTCTGGTCAAGGTCTCGCTGTTCGCATTAGGTTCTGTGGCGCTTAGAGTACTCGAGGAGTTAACACCAGGTCTAACCAAGGCCTTGGCTATTCATATTAGGTACCTGTGGCGCGCCGAGTATTCGAAGAATTAACACGTAGTCCATTAACACCTTGGCTTTTCGTATTAGGATTTTGTGGTATTCGAAGAGTTAACACAAAGTCTGATCAAGGCCATGGCTGTTCATATTAGATATGTGTGGCGCTCTGAATACTCAGAGTTAAAAAACGAAGTCTGATAAAGACCTTCACTGTTCGTATGAGGTTTCTGTGTCGCTCTGCGTATTCGAAGAGTTACCACTTAGTCTGATCAGGGCCTTCGCCGTTCGTACTAGGTATCCGTGGCGCTTAGAGCATTCAAAGAATTAACACGTAGTCTGGTAAAGGCTTTGATTGTTCGGATTTCAGGGGCGCTCTGAGAATACGAAGAGTTAACACGTATCCTGATCAAAGCCTTGGCTATTAGTATTAGGTTTCTGTGGCTTTAGAGTATTTGAAGAATTATCACGTAGTCTGATCAAGGCCTTGGCTGTTAGTTTTAGATTTTTGGGCGCTCTGAGTATTTGAGGAGTTAAAACGTTGTCTGATCAAGGCCTTGGCTATTCGCATTATGTTTCTGAGGAAATCAGAGTATTTGAAGAGTTAAAACGAGTAGTGATTAAGACCTTGGCTGTAAATATTAGGTTTCCGTGGCGCTCAAAGTATTATGTTTCAGAGGCGCTCAGAGTATTCGAAGAATTAACGCGTCATTACGAAAACACGCCTATTCAAATATAGTCAATTTTTTTCCACCAAACAATGATTTTTTTCCGATAAAAATTCTGATATTTTTCATATTTCTGCTCAGAACATAGATTGTGGGTACTCGTTAGAACCACGGTTCTAACGAGTACCCACAATCTATGTTTTTAAACAGAAATAAGAAAAATAATGTATAGCCCGGTAAACCCCGGTTCTACTATATAAAAGTGGGGTTTAAAGGGGTCAAAATTATGTTTTCGTGATGTAGTCTGATCAAGCCTTGGCTCTCAGACTAGTAGAAGAGTTATCACGTAGTCAAACCAAGACCTTCGCTGTTGGCATTAGATTTTTTTGGCTTTTAGACTAGTCAGTGAGCTAACACGTAGTCTGACCAGTGTCTTTGCTATTCGTTTTAAGAATTTACATGTACATATCTTGAACTAAAATAATCAGATAAATAGTCAGATAAGAGTTTTCTGCAGGTTGATCACAGCCTTCAGTAACCTTAGTTTGAAAGTCAAAGAAGGTCGGGATATTGGATGCAAATGCTTTTGCAATGCTGTAGCGTTTCACATTTTTGCAGCAAAAATATCAATGAATTTGAAAATACTACAACAGGTAACCAGTTTGTCATAAACGAGTTCGTTAAGCTATCGATGCTTTGAACAACGGGGCCCTGGTTGTCAGTCTTATGCTTAGGCTGGTCTGGGCTTTTGGTTACTTACTTATTAAGGAGACTGGATACACATTCAAAGGAGACAACCCTGTCACAAGTATTTTGCCTACCTTCTAAAACGAATCTACTCTAAAAGGAAAGAATTTGCTCCCTCTGGGAGCAAATTCTTTCCTTTCAGGGTAGATTCCTTTTCGGAAGAGGTGCTTTGTTCAGAAACGAGACACGAAAGTTGCCCCACACTCCATCCACATCTCACCTTTTTGTTTAAAAGTGCATCGAGTCCCCTTACTCCTTTCAAGACTACAGACTAACACACGTGCTTTTGTAAATAGTGCATATAAAGGTGATTCGGCTCTCCTGGATCTAAACTGTTTTCAGTTCTGTTATCAACTTGTGACTTAACCCATATTTGTACATGTGCCAAAAATCAGAGATGGAAGAAACCATTTCAGAGACTTATTGTTGAAAGAATTAAGAAACCTACCTGTCACGCAGGCATACCAGCTTGGCACAATAGACCCTTCCTTTTTCGGGTTACAAGGCTCGGTTTGCGAACACTGAAGAAAAACGGAATAGTTCAGAGCAAACATTTATTCAGTTACATACACTCACATGGGCCTCACCAAATGAAAAACCCGCCTTCGAACATGCGCAAATGAGCAGATTCAGATCATCTTGCGCATGCGCAAAATATCATTATGGCCTTTGCTGCCCTGTAGTATCCGATGATTCTGCTTTCGCTGTCCGCATATGACCAAAGACACGTTTTTGTTTGTCGTGGTCCAAATACATTCCGAAACTAAGGCTGGCACAATTAATCGGATAATCAATGAATTGATCGATAAATACGTACCACAAAAACAATCATCGTTACAGATTTGCAAATAATTGATCATTTTGTTTCTGTGTCTGTTACTTTACCGTATTTACCTTTAGTCTCAAACACCTCAATTCCTTACCATACTTTATTTTAAATTTGAATAAGTGCAACTTACTACCAAATTTTGTGTCTAAAAATGGCTGGATGAGTGGCAAACAGTGGAGACCCTGATGAGATGCCGCTCAGGTAGACATGTAAAATTATGACAAAATTTTTAGTGATTACTATTCGATTATCGATCACAATGACATGACTGATAATCGATTATCTTTTCTGCTCTAATAAGCCAGCTTTATCCAAAAGAATAATCCTTGAGAGCGAAGAACACAATCACAAAACAAAATAGGTGAAGTGTCAAGTTTTATGATCTAGACTAGCTAGTTTCGGTCAAACGTCGATTATCCGAACAACTCGAGGGACTATTGAAATTAATTCTGTTTATGGATCGTTCTAGTTATCGAGTTTGAATTTCAAAGAAAATGACTGGAGAGGACTTACCCATTTATGCCGAATGGACATTACCTTTACTCTTTGGCCCGGTCGATTTCCAAGAGAACGGGTGTTTGGTTAGTTTCTGTTATTATCATGTTTTGTGGAGTTTTTTAACATAATACAATCAGTGTAGGCCATGATCAGACACTGCGTTCTGCAACGTCTAATCTTGGTCTATACTATTTGCCAATGTCCATTTTATGGGCCGCTAGGCTTAAATGGGTTAACATTGATTTTCTCCATCACGAAAACGTGCCTATATAATTTTGACCCCCTTAAACCCCACTTTTATATAGTAAAACTGGGGTTTACAGGGGTATGCATTATTTTTCTTATTTATGTTCAAAAACATAGATTATGGGTACTCGTTAGAACCGCCTCGGCGAGGCGGTTCTAGCGAGTACCCACAATCTATGTTTGGAGCAGGAATATGAAAAATATCAGAATTTTTTATACTAAAATTTTCAGTTTTTGGAGGTGAAATTTTCTATATATTTGAATAGGCGTGTTTTCTTAATGCCAGCCAGGGCATTCGACTGGTCCGTGTTCTTATTATGAAAGTTGCAAAAATACACCATCATTGAATATTTCAACTTATTTGATTTAAAGGAAATATCCACTAAATGCATGCACAGCGATCCTGCGAGACAAAAACAACATTGATCCAAAAGACGTTGCCATTAAAACGAATTCACTGTTATAAAAAAACTTAACCCATTTATGCCGAGTGGACTCTTCTACCTCATATCTTTGGGCAGGTCCATTTCCTATACAGAAGGTGTCTGGTTGGTTTTTTATTATTACCATGTTTTGTAGGAATTTCTGAAATAAATGCAACCAGTGTAGGCCCTGATCAGACGCCGCAGAGCGCGGCGTCTAATCTGGGTCTATACTGTTTGCCGGTGTCCCTTTTATGGGACGCTAGGCATAATAAGTTAATGAGCAGAATGATATGTAAGACATGCCTTGTTTTGTTCTCATTTCCTCATAAAACAAGCATATATTTTGAATATTTGTTAGAATCACCCTACTGATGCGATTCTAACAAATGTCCCTTAAAAATATTAAATACACCCCTATATAGCAATATAAACCTGTCCAAAGAGTTGGAGTACAAGGATCCACTCGACATAAATGGGCAAAACCTATATATATATATATATATATATATATATATATATATATATATATATATATATATATATATATATATATATATATATATATATATATATATATTAAGTCTCATTCACTAGTTTTCATGCACATGCTCCTTCCTACGCGGGATCTCAATAACAAATTTACCTCTTACACAAAAGACAAAAGTACTACATTGTATTTTGAATTCACTTCTATTTCTCCAAACTTTCCTAATAACAGTCACAAAATCGCAAAGTAATTTTTGAATGGCGCTTCGACTGTTGCACTAATGTTGGACGCCATTTTGAATGACGTAGCGTAAGCCTCAACCCATTTACGCCAAGTGAATTCTTCTACTGTAACTTTTTGGACAAGCTCATTTCCTATATAAGAGATGTCTGTTTACTTTTTATTTTGTCATGTTTTATAGAAATATCTGGGCCCGGTTGTTCGAAGCGTCGTTAGCTTAACGAGCTCATTAAGGGTCATTTCGTTAACTGTTTCAGCAGATTCAATATACAATATTCTGATATTTTTTGCTGAAAAAATGTGAGTAGCTTTTGCACTCACATTTTTTCAGCAAACAATTTCAGCATATTTGCGTATCACTCGATGTAAATTTTAACGAATCGTTAACTAACGACATCGTTAGCTTTGAACAACTCGGCCCTGAACCTTATCCATACAGTTATGCGGCGTCTGATCTCGGTCTACACATATTTTGCCAATGTCCCTTTTGTGGGATGCTAGGCTTAAATGGATTAAAAGCTGATGACAACCTAAGTGAACAGCTACGTTATTCAATTACTTTGACATACATCACGAAAACATACCTATATAATGTTGACCCCCTTAAACCCCACTTTTATAACTGGGGTTTACAGGGGTATACCTTATTTTTCTTATTTTTGCTCAAAACATAGATTGCGGGTACTCATTAGAACCGCCTCGCCGAGGCGATTCTAACGAGCACTCACAATCTATGTTTTGAGCAGAAATATGAAAAATATCAGAATTTTTATCAGAAAATTTTCATTTTTTTTTATTTATTTATTTTTTTTTTTTTTGTGGTAAAATTTTCAGTATATTTGGATAGGCGTGTTTTCGTAATGAACTGATAGTTATGATAAGACGGTCGATATAGAAGTTAATTATTATTCAAATGTAGATATATGCAGCACCTATAGGTTGTGTAAATATCGGCTCTGAATAAGGTTATAACCCCATTTTAGTCTGGAGACCCCAACCCCCTTCAAAAAGAAATTGGCAAACAGTTCAGACCCAGAACAGACGCTATAGAATGTGGCCAATTAAAAAAATATGCTTTTTAGGGTAAAATGTTAGAAAAAAAAATAGTAGGATAGGTAGGGATTTTTCATTTTTTTTTATTATTTTTTGTGTTTAGAATTACACCATAATTACCAAATATTTTTGGACTTGGCACCATAATTAAAATTTTCACCGAGTTATTTTGACTGCCCTTTAATGTGTTTATCGATAGAATGACAAACATATAGAGGCAGTTCCCAGCAGACACATGACGTCTATACAACGTCGCCTCAACGTCGATGCAACGTCATGACGTTGCATCGACGTTGACACGACGTTGTATAAACGTCATGTGCTCGCTGGGTTTGATCTGGATGGACAGTTTACTCCAACCTACTTGACCTAATATTTAGCATGAATATGGCTGCAAAAATATTTTTTGCGAGTACAACTTTTTTAGAAAACATGAAAAAAAAAAAGATGTTTGGCTTTACTTGTAGAATTGGTTACCCTAAACACACATTTTTTTTGTTTGGCCCATAACATTCATACTTACCTCGCCGCATTGGTGAGCTTTTGGCAACATATGACCCGAAACGTCATTTGCCTCGAAGAGGAGAAGCAAAACTGCCAACAGCTGAAATAATCATAAGTAAACACTTGGAAGTTTGTGCGAATTGGCAAGATATTTTCTGTCATTTAACCAATCTTTTTTTTTTTTTTTTTTTTTTTTTTTTTTTTTTTCCAGTTTAGGCGAATGTATATACTTTCGAGGGAGGTAGGTTTCTCCCTTCAGAAAAGAAAACTACACTAAAGGAAAGAATGTGCTCCTTTAACCTACTCTTAAAGGCAAGAATCGGACAGAATTTGCTCACAGTGGGGGCAAATTCTTTCCTTTTACTGAAGATCCTTTTCAGAAGGGGCTCAGAGCATGAAATCAAACAAGAAGACATAAAAAGTTGTCTTCCTTGTCAAATCAAAAGACCTGAAGAAACTGCATTTCGCGAAGACTAAAAGTACTGATAATGTTGATCAAATTCACTGAGAAAAATAGATCGAAACGGTGTTTGTGAAATTATTATCCGAAAATGGGTCGTCGGCTGTTTTTAACCCTTGTTCTGCTGAACCCGGATATGCCCTGACTTTGCAAACAGTGTAGATCCAGATCATTTGACTTGGTCTGCACTGTTTGCCATTAAGTAAGTGAATTTATATCAACAACCTGAATCAATAATCTGATTGGCTGAAAATTAGAAGTGGGCGTGACATATTAATTTATTCAGCATGACAAAGGTTAATATATGACTGCATTGATTTTTGTCGTAGTATTTTCGAATATCATATACAAATACCATAGAACATAATCACACGCGAGCAAACATATACCTTAGATATAATAGCAAAAACATTATCTGAGCACTTTTTTCTGTTATTCTCTCTTTTTTTTTATAGTTTGTTTGAGTTGAGATTTTACGGCCCAGTCAACCCGATGGGGCGATATCGATCGCGGTCAGTTTACTTAACCACACTCTTTACTTGGCAGGCTTAGTGCTCTGAGCGGTTAACCAGTTTGGTGCACACCCAGAAACTGAGAACTTCCCGTCTTGAATCAGCGGAAGGAAGAGAATGGCCGTAGAAAATATTTCATTATCAAATTTCCACGAAAGAATGTTGCCGACCCGGCAGGGTGGAACCCATAATCGCCTGATCACCAGTCGGATGCAAATCCAATTGGGCCACCGAGGCCGGCCTTTTTTTCACAGTATCGTATACACAACAAATGTAAATCTAAACACTTTGCTTTAAAAAATAACTCTCCGCTCTCTAAATGCAACAGAAATAAAGCATGTGGAAGTCGTAGAAAAAATGTTAGGTTTGCAGTTAAAAGAGTGGACAACTTTTCTGATTATCTGCTCATTACGAAAACACGCCTATTCAAATATACTGAAAATTTTACCACTAAAAATGAAAATTTTCAGATAAAAAATTCTGATATTTTTCATATTTCTGCTCAAAACATAGATTGTGGGTTCTTGTTAGAACCGCCTCGACGAGGCGATTCTAACGAGTACCACAATCTATGTGGGTTCTCGTTAGAACCGCCTCGACGAGGCGATTCTAACGAGTACCACAATCTATGTTTTTGAGCAGAAATAAGAACAATAATGTATACCCCTGTAAACCCCAGTTTTATTATATAAAAGTGGGGTTTAAGGGGGTCAAAACTATATAGGCGTGTTTTCGTGATGTGAAAACGGGTGCACTGTTGTCCTAACCGAACATCACGAAAACATACCTATATAGTTTTCACGGGTAGAAATCAGTGGAACTACCTCGACATTGCGTTAACACGAATTTATTCCCACGCCACATCCTGTACCTCTCAAGGTAGTGACAACGCCAAGATTTCTGTAAAGTATCAAAGGATTTAATGCTAAATCTAAAAAAAAAAAGGCTATAATATATCATTCTGGCACCATAATTAAAATTTTCACCGAGTTATTTTCACTGCCCTTTAATGTGTTTATCGATAGAATGACAAACATATAGAGGCAGTTCCCAGCAGACACATGACGTCTATACAACGTCGCCTCAACGTCGATGCAACGTCATGACGTTGCATCGACGATGACACGACGTTGAATAAACGTCATGTGCTCGCTGGGTTTGATCTGGATGGACAGTTTACTCCAACCTACTTGACCTAATATTTAGCATGAATATGGCTGCAAAAATATTTTTTGCGAGTACAACTTTTTTAGAAAACATGAAAATAAAAAAGATGTTTGGCTTTACTTGTAGAATTGGGTAGAGTAGGGTTACCCTAAACACACATTTTTTTTTGTTTGGCCTAATACATTCATACTTACCTCGCCGCATTGGTGAGCTTTTGGCAACATATGACCCGAAACGTCATTTGCCTCGAAGAGGAGAAGCAAAACTGCCAACAGCTGAAATAATCATAAGTAAACACTTGGAAGTTTGTGCGAATTGGCAAGATATTTTCTGTCATTTAACCAATCTTTTTTTTTTTTTTTTTTTTCTTTTTTTTTTTTTTCCAGTTTAGGCGAATGTATATACTTTCGAGGGAGGTAGGTTTCTCCCTTCAGAAAAGAAAACTACACTAAAGGAAAGAATGTGCTCCTTTAACCTACTCTTAAAGGCAAGAATCGGACAGAATTTGCTCACAGTGGGGGCAAATTCTTTCCTTTTACTGAAGATCCTTTTCAGAAGGGGCTCAGAGCATGAAATCAAACAAGAAGATATAAAAAGTTGTCTTCCTTGTCAAATCAAAAGACCTGAAGAAACTGCATTTCGCGAAGACTAAAAGTACTGATAATGTTGATCAAATTCACTGAGAAAAATAGATCGAAACGGTGTTTGTGAAATTATTATCCGAAAATGGGTCGTCGGCTGTTTTTAACCCTTGTTCTGCTGAACCCGGATATGCCCTGACTTTGCAAACAGTGTAGATCCAGATCATTTGACTTGGTCTGCACTGTTTGCCATTAAGTAAGTGAATTTATATCAACAACCTGAATCAATAATCTGACTGGCTGAAAATTAGAAGTGGGCGTGACATATTAATTTATTCAGCATGACAAAGGTTAATATATGACTGCATTGATTTTTGTCGTAGTATTTTCGAATATCATATACAAATACCATAGAACATAATCACACGCGAGCAAACATATACCTTAGATATAATAGCAAAAACATTATCTGAGCACTTTTTTCTGTTATTCTCTCTTTTTTTTATAGTTTGTTTGAGTTGAGATTTTACGGCCCAGTCAACCCGATGGGGCGATGTCGATCGCGGTCAGTTTACTTAACCACACTCTTTACTTGGCAGGCTTAGTGCTCTGAGCGGTTAACCAGTTTGGTGCACATCCAGAAACTGAGAACTTCCCGTCTTGAATCAGCGGAAGGAAGAGAATGGCCGTAGAAAATATTTCATTATCAAATTTCCACGAAAGAATGTTGCCGACCCGGCAGGGTGGAACCCATAATCGCCTGATCACCAGTCGGATGCAAATCCAATTGGGCCACCGAGGCCGGCCTTTTTTTCACAGTATCGTATACACAACAAATGTAAATCTAAACACTTTGCTTTAAAAAATAACTCTCCGCTCTCTAAATGCAACAGAAATAAAGCATGTGGAAGTCGTAGAAAAAATGTTAGGTTTGCAGTTAAAAGAGTGGACAACTTTTCTGATTATCTGCTCATTACGAAAACACGCCTATTCAAATATACTGAAAATTTTACCACTAAAAATGAAAATTTTCAGATAAAAAATTCTGATATTTTTCATATTTCTGCTCAAAACATAGATTGTGGGTTCTCGTTAGAACCGCCTCGACGAGGCGATTCTAACGAGTACCACAATCTATGTGGGTTCTCGTTAGAACCGCCTCGACGAGGCGATTCTAACGAGTACCACAATCTATGTTTTTGAGCAGAAATAAGAACAATAATGTATACCCCTGTAAACCCCAGTTTTATTATATAAAAGTGGGGTTTAAGGGGGTCAAAACTATATAGGCGTGTTTTCGTGATGTGAAAACGGGTGCACTGTTGTCCTAACCGAACATCACGAAAACATACCTATATAGTTTTCACGGGTAGAAATCAGTGGAACTACCTCGACATTGCGTTAACACGAATTTATTCCCACGCCACATCCTGTACCTCTCAAGGTAGTGACAACGCCAAAATTTCTGTAAAGTATCAAAGGATTTAATGCTAAATCTAAAAAAAAGGCTATAATATATCATTCTGACGTAAAATTATCATTAACTCTCTTCACTGTAAAGAATTATTCTTGAAAAATTCAGTCGCGTTGCTCCCAGACTATCGAGGTAGCTCTAACACTGGCGTGGTAGTTCCCACGAGATTATTATGGCAAAAGAAAGAAGTATGCTTTCATTAATGACCAAAAATAATGAATCACTTCATTATGTGAGTCACAATGCATGATATAATATCTCCGTTTGTACTTGTTTTTAAAACTGGTACTTGTTTTATAACATTAGTAGCGTCAAATCCTTTGATACGCGTCAAAAAAAAAAAATGAAAATATGCTACAAAATCTGTGTGTGCTGTCAACTCACTAGGAAAATGCAGATCCACGGTCGACTTTTTGCTGGTCGCTCTATTCAAATTATACACTATTTAACGCTTTCTTCTGCCTGTATGGATAGTTAAATCATATTTGCATGGAATAGCAATGTCGGAACTTTGAGTGATTCGCTCATTCTTTTTAAAACAAATTAAAAAAACGGCGGAGCACCCACCTTTGTTTACAGAAATTTTGGCGTTGTCACTACCTCGAGAGATACAGGATGTGGCGTGGGAACAAATTCGCGTTAACGCAATTTCGAGGTAGTTCCCCTTATTTCCACCCGTGGTTTAGACCCCTTAAACCCCATTTTATACAGTAAAACTTGAGTTTACAGGGGTATACATTAATTTTCTTATTTCTGCTCAAAAATATAGATTGTGGGTACTCGTTAGAACAGCCTTACCGAGGCGGTTTTAACGAGTAGCAACAATCTGTGTTTTGAGCAGAAATATGAAAAATATCAGAATTTTTTTATCTTAAAATTTTCATTTTTGGTAGTAAAATTTTCAGTATATTTGAATACGCATATTTTCGTAATGTGATTACTATTCAGTCAACCCTTTCACCTCTGAATTTGGACATATCCATTGTTGCAAATAGGGGTTTGAAAGAAAAAATTAATAACAAAATGGCAAACAGTGTAGATCCTGATAAGACCGCTAATTATGCACCGTCTAACCTGGATCTGCATTGTTTCCAAAGGTATTTGTGTTGGTCTGTACAGATAAAAGGGTAAAGGGTCAGTCAGGTGGTGGCATTTACAGGTCAGCAGATTTGTTTCTTGCTTGCTTTGCATATAGAGGCTATCGAGACTGTAACAAAAAATCAATTTTGTTATTTGAGTTACCACGGCAACATGAAACAGCATTAAAAACAAAAACAGCAGTATTTATCAAGAAGTTATTTTCAGTTTGAAAAAGCTTTCTTTTAAAAGAATGCTAAAACATCATATTGTCTGTAATTACTAACAGCTGAAACCATTTTAGAATGCAGAAACCTGGTTGCTATAGCAATGCAAAGGAAATATTATTTAAAAAAAAATCAAATTTGGCAAATTCTGTATATTTTTAAATCGACTTCCAATTCTACTAAACATATATATACAAATTACAAATAACATCAGGTACAAACACCTTTGTTTGATATAATTTGAAAATACAAGTTTCAAACAATAATACCCCTGATTGCCAAGGCAACACAAAGGTAACCTACATTAAAAAAAATACTACACTTTTTTGCTCATTTTCAAGTGGACAATCTCCAGCCTTTGCAAACTAATATATATATATATATATATCTTCGGTTGATACAAGTTGAATATAAAAACAAATTAAAATATATATATATAAACCAGGTTGTCTTGGCAACCCAACGGAATACGCTTTCAGAAAAAAAAACACCCTTAAACTTACATATATTATAGTCAACTCTCGTTCTCTCGACTTCGTTTATCTCGAATAACCGCTTATCTCGAAGTGAAAATCTTGTCCCTGTTTTAACATAGGAAATCTAACGGCAGGTAATAAATTATCGATCTGGATTCATCTAGTTGACGGGCGACAAAACCGGAAAAATCACTGATTCAGCAGCACGCGATGAGGTCTACGCACAAAACAAAAACAAACAAAAAAAATAAATAAATAAAAAAAACAACAACAACAAAAAAAAAAAAAAAAAAAAATAAAAAACAAAAAAACAACAGACCACTGTCGGAGTTTCTGAAAAGGATTCACTAAAATACATTCATTCATTTCTGGCGCCGATGTCAAAAACCGTATTATATGATCAGATATTCTGTTGCTTTCTTACCTGTTAAAATCTCTGTCGCGAATTTCGTGTTCGCTAAGATGTTTGAGTGTTCTGATTTGGCCACTGTACGACGGCTATACGCTGTGACTTGGTAAAGGTTAAATGTTTGAAAATGAAGCTGAATTCTTTTTGGAAAATCAAACTTCATCGTTGTATTAAAGATTTTTCCTCGAATATGTTGAACTTAAAGCTAAAATTGGAATTAATTTTCTAAAATTTGCAACTTTTCACCCCAAAAACCATCTACTGTAAATGTTGTTGTCAACATTTGCAACGTTTCATAGTAGTAATGATGTCGACAACGTTCGTTTAACTCGATAGTAGTAGACTTTTGCAAACAGCATAGATCCAGATGAGACGGCTCATATGAGCCGTCTCATCTGGATCTACGCTGTTTGATATTCAGTTCTTCAACTTTACGTACAAACTTCTTTTTCAAGCGAAAGTTTGTTAAAAAAGAAAAGCAGACGACAAATTTCGTCTGAAATCTGGCACCGAAAAAAAATGGAATAATTCACTGACGAGCGATTATCGAATTTCCAAAGGCAATTCATCGTTAGAAATATGATAAAACTATTTAAACTTTTGAAAATAAATATAATAGTGATAGGGGAGTATTCACGGAGAGAGTGGTGAAATTGATTGTGTTGGGGTTTAACGACACGTCAACCCTTGTGGGTCATTTTTAGTCGTCTCCCAAAGAAAGGGAGAAAAGAAATAGAAGAGTTAGTAGAGAGGATAGGAAAGAGAGGGATAGGGAAGAAAGAGGGACAGGAATTAAATTGAAAAAAAAAAAAAACAAAAAAAAAAACAGAAGAAATATAAACATTCCCCTTCTTCCCTTACCTGCTACAAGGATAGCAGGCTTTGCCCAGCTGTTAGCCAGTATCAGTTGGAAGCCCCTGTGACGTAAGATGCATGACACCTCCGCCATACCCGATCATCCCAGAGAGAGTAGTGAGGGCGGGTGAGGGGCGGAGTTCAGTCCGCCCTTCCCC